>CM070672.1:848841-2048841 GCA_036346575.1 Dendrocalamus sinicus | reverse complement strand
ACCTTCTGGTTGCTCATATAAATGTTTTCTTCTAATTTTCTATGTAAAAAATCACTTTTAATATCTAACTGTTCAAGCTCATAATCATGCAAAGCAACAATGCTAGGTAGAGTGCGAATGGAGATACGCTTCACAATTGAGGAAAACACATCAGTAAAATCAATACCTAAATTCTGATTATAATCTTTTGCAACTAACTTTACTTTATACCTTGCTTCATCACTTAAAGAAATTCCTTCCTTTCTTTTATTGATCCTACCGTCCTTCCGCTGCCACAAACTGTCCTTCATCACTATTATCAAAATTCGGATCCCATAAATCAACCTTAGGCGTATGAGATTTTGCAAGAGGTCAACTGATGAGGAAACTTCGATTCTTATCCAAAACCATCAAACTTTAGCATCTGCTAGATCAGAAAAATATATTGAATTACAGAAGGACCAAGTCTATGTTCCATAGTTAACAAGTTGAGAAAATGCTATTAATTGCTCCTGATGAAGCCTATTAATCCATAGCAAGTAGCAACACCTTTTCAGCCTATAAAAGGCAAGCCACCCAACGGCAGCAAGAAACCACAGCACCTTCCAGATCATCTCATCTAAGCTGAGACAGTGAGACTACTAGAAGTCTCTAGAACCTTCCGATTACTGGGCAATCGATGGACCGCGTGACGAAGCTGGCGTCAGAGCGGGCGGTGGTGGTGTTCACGGTGAGCAGCTGCTGCATGTGCCACGCCGTGACGTCCCTCTTCGGTGACCTCGGCGTCAACGCGGCCGTGTACGAGCTGGACAAGGACCCCCGGGGCAGGGAGATGGAGAGGGAGCTCGTCAGGAAGCTTGGCCACGGCCCGCCGGTCGTGCCCGTGGTGTTCATCGGTGGCAAACTCGTAGGCGGCACCAACAGGATCATCTCTCTGCACCTCGCCGGCGAGCTCGTCCCCATGCTCAAGAGCGCCGGCGCGCTCTGGCTGTAGAAGAACACGTACGCACACGATTCGTGCATGCATGATCATACATGCAATCCTAGCTTTGTGATCAAATGTATGCACAGAAATAATCAAATAATAGAGCTAGCCAAAAAAAATCGATGTAGAAGTAAGGCCAGGTTTTTTATATCCTGTGCTGAGAAGAATAATTAAGCTAGCTAGTAGTGCTGTTCTTGTTAAGTTGTAAATGTACTCGACCTCTATCTTTCTGAAATATATCTTTAGTTCTTCTGAAATCTGAACTGCAATTAGTTTGGTTGTGTGCCCTGACTCCTGAATCAATGTGCTACATGTAGGAAGCTTTGCTCGATCGATCTTCTCGTACTGTTACACGCAGGGAACTTTGTACATTATTTCCCCCTTCTTATTTGCCTTGTTATGTTGTGCATGGATTAACAAGACCTAGTAACACACTATCTAACACCCTCATTTGACTTTTCTATTGTTTTTTGTTAAATCCTCATGGAAACTGTTCTGTCTTCGTCTCGGTTCAGTAGGCTGCCTTCGCAACTGTATGTCATGCGGTGCAATGCAGCTAATGGTAAGAATCATAAGGATTGTGATGGCTGATGGTAAGAATAATAATAATACTCTTGACTGCAGTGGATTCGAATTTCCAGGTAGTGTTTACAATTTGGTACGGACGGTTGGCCGGGAAGATTTGAGCTGGAACGAGCACGCGGCCTCTTGCATGGAACAGTGGATGCCCCATGGGAGGGTGAAGAGCCGGAGAGATGGGTGTCCCAAATCCTGAAGGAATCACAAGATGCAAAGCTCTCGATCGAGTCAGAAGCACAGGATAAGGTCTACTCACAAGTTACAGAAATCTCTATCCAAATATCTCATTCTCAAGTGCTTGTATTCCCATCCCTAACCCTCTCCTCTCCCCCGAATCCCACTGTCCCCGACCGTCTCCGACCACTCTGCCATCTTCTCCCCGCAGCTCGACATGGCCGTGGCTGCCGCCGGCTACGCATCCATGGACCTCCTGCCACGGCCAACCGCAGCTGCAGGCGCCTTCGCCCACGCAGGCGGCCGCCGACGCCGGGGGCTTCGGCCAGATCCTCCCGCCTCGCCGCTGTGAGCCAGCTTCTGCAGTATGCCGCTGTGGCAGCCAGGATGAACGGCGGGCAGATGAGCTTCTCAGGCGGCGGAGGGCAGGTGGGGCAGCAGCAACTGGCGGTGCACGCGGTCATGCTTGGGCAGGGTCAGCTGGGGATGCTGCAAGGGCAGGGCACGTCGTGCTCACAGTCACAGATGATGCCGCAGGTAAATTTGGGGTCTCGGCTCGCTTAAGTAAGCTGAATTTACCGGTGCTTTTAATCGTGAATTACTCATGCTGGAGAGGTCTCGGTTATTTGTGGTTAGAAATTCCTTGAATTTTATTAGTTCGTTGTGTTTCATTTCATATATGGAAGCGGTTCCATAGTATCTTATAGTGAATTAATGGGCCAATTAACTGCACAAAGAAATTGTGGAAGAGCGGGTATGAAAAATAGAAGCTATTTAAGTGGAATTGAGAGTCTACCTAGAACTTACTGTTGGACTGGATGACAACAGAGGGAGGCCGAATAGTGTCAACTCTAATTTCTCGTAAGTATTCAAGATGCTCTTCTCACACAACTATAGATTTGTAGAAAATAGATTTGTCATCTAAAAACTCAAGACAAATAGCTCAAGAAAATAAAACCTTGAATCAATCACTTCCCGGCGGTCTAACTAGCATACAAATTGTGATCTGACAGGTCCCGGATGGTCTGACCACTGCTACAGTAAAATCAGACAAACGAATAGTATTTTTAGCCTGATTTCAAAAACAAAAACCGAGAGAACTTTTGATCCGTAGATCCAAATGATATGAAATTTTTGCAGAAATCTTCTCTAGGGTATTGTGAACCTATTCCAACAAACGATCATGAAAATTATAACCAAAATTGAGACATTTTTCAGTTCATTAGAAGGTTGAACCAAAATCGAGTCGAAATCAAAATAGATGAATACAACTTGCTCGTGAGTGGATGATGACCAAAATAAGTCTAGATGTATTCCCACATATCACAGCAAGTTAGAACACCAAAGAAATCAAATCAAACACCCTCGGATCAAGAAATCACTTGAGAAGGTCAAAATCAAGTAAATACCGGGTTTCCTCAAGAACTTCGTCTAGATCATGCCTAGATGGATGAGATCTTATCTCCAAGATACATCTCCACCTCTTACACATCTTTAGCACCAAAAAAGCTCAAGAGAAGAGAAATCCAAAAAAGAAAGCCAAGAAAAGCAAAAGCACATGAGGGGATTCCTGGCACAAATTACTTAGGCAAAGTTTGGATGTTCGTTTCACTTGGAGAGGAATGTTTTTTAGTCAATCCTTCATGATAGTAAAGCTCTAAACCTAGAGCATATACATACAAGACTCCAACCCAAGGAACCCTAATCTCACATGGGATGGAGATAGAGCTAGTCATCACAAAGACTTAGCCAAAATCCTCGAACCCTAACCCTTGCCTCTCCTCCCCTTATATAGCCTCACAACCTGAATTAAAACATAATGGATCCACCCATTAGGTCAAACCAGGGACAACCCGTTAACCCCACCTAACACTGGGTTTTACTCTCTCGCACACGCTTCTCAAAGTGGCTTACAAACATTAACCCATTAGTGAATCAATACTTGATCTATTTCATATTTTTAGCTAAGCATGTCGCATGCTTTTAGCATACCGAAAGTAAAATTCTGCATGATATCTATCCTTTCCATAAAATGAGCAATAATACAAAGATCTACTAGAAGACACTATTCAAGAGGAAAAGCACCATTCCCGCTCAAACAAGAAATCTCTTGGAACAAGAATAAAGACCTCGTGTTGGCACTAGATCCACACATGCTAGGAGATAGACAATGTGTGTTCCTAAAAGCTCGATTACGAACTCGACGGTCATGCTTGACATGGCGAAAACAAAACTCAACAATGTATACATCCTTTTTACAAAAAGTGCACTGATACTTCTCTTTGAGATATGCAGTATCATGTACGGAAGAAGCACCCTTGTCTTTAGAAGTCTCTTGGACAATACCAGAAGAGCCATAAGAAGCATCACTAGTCAAGCTAGAGCTATTTAAAGCAATGGCACAAGTGTCATCATCAAGTGACTCAAGAGAAGCATTAGAAGAATCCAAATCTAATTACAAAGAAGCAAAATCATCTTTTAAAACATCAATCTCCGATTGAAAAGCAACACAAGAGTCACAAGACTTGACGCTCATATCATTAAGTACTCTCTGCAAATAATCAAGCTCATTCTTTAAGACAATGCAAGATATGCAAGAGATTGAGAATGCATTGATAATGTGCATAGAATGCAAAACATCAACATCATTTAATAAGCTAGCATAAATCTTGCAAGAGTGTAAATCATCATCCAGTAATTTCTTAGTTTCTAAACACATGCTAGGAGGATTAGATTTAAGCCCACCAATTTCAGCCCTAGCATTATCTAATTGCCCAAGAGAATTGGAAAGACTCAAATACCATTTTTGATTTTCAGCTTTAGCAAGTTCAAGTTGTTCTACACATGTGTAATGAGTCAACTTTAATTTCTCAATTTCAGCAAGCACACTAGAACAAGAATCATGTTCATTCTTAACCAAAGATCTAAAATTACCTATTTCTAATTTAGCACAATCAATCTCATGATGTAAGGCAACACAAGAATCATAAGGAATAGAAACATTTGATCTAAGCAATTCATTTTCATATTTCAAGCATGCAAGAGAAGTTCTTAATTTATTATTATCCACATGAAATGACTCACATGTCAAAGGAGATTTTAACCTAGCAATTTCATCAAGCAAATCATTCTTTTCTTTCACTAGATTCCTCATCTATAATTTAAGAGTAAATAATTTTAAGGTGAGTTTCTCCTTGCTCATCATTCTTAGCTTGAGTCGATGATAAACTTTAGAGAACTTCTCATGATCATCCTCCATGGTCGCTCCGCATAAGCCATCGGACTCTTACTCTCTCGTTTGACTTCAAAACCTCCTCATCCTTAGCACAACACCAAGAGGAGTGGTTAAACATACCACATAACTTGCAAGTGTCATGATCTTTCTTTTTGCATTTTCTCATAATCCCATTAATGAATTCAAGATCACAGGTTATCGGCTAAAGAGTCACAAGAAGATGAATCAAAAGACTCAATAGACCTCACACTAGTTACTATGCTCAAGATCGGTTAAGATCACACAAAGAGCAAACCTGGCTCTGATACCACTTGATGGACCGGATGGCAACAGAGGGGGTGAATGGTGCCAACTCGAATTTTTTCTCAAGTATTCAAAATTCTATTATCACACAACTACAGAGTTGCAAAAAATAGAGTTTTCATCTGAAAACTCAAGACAAATGGCTCAAGAACACAAAACCTTAAAGCAACTACTTTCCAGTGATCTAACCGACATATAAATTGTGGCTTGACTAGTCCCAGGCGGTCTAACCGCTAATTCAATGGCGGTCTAAGCATTGCTACAGTAAAATCAAACAAATGAATAGTATTTTAAGCCTAATTTCAAAAACCAAAATAGAAAGAACTTTTGATCCGTAGATCCAATGATATGAAATTTTGTAGAGATCTTCTCTAGGATATTATGAACCTATTCCAATAAATGATCGTGAAAATCATAGCCAAAGTTTAGACCTTTTTTAGTTTGTTTAAGGTCGCACCAAAATGAGTCAAAACCAAAATAAGTGAATACAACTTTGATGCGGATACGCACATGCTTAGCACTTTTCAGTCAAATACATTATTTCACTGGAAAGAAGTATTGAGCCGCACTAAATATTGTCAGGTGAATTTGTTTCTTAATAAATTTCTTTCTATTCATGGGAACGATATACTACCTAATGCCAAATTCTTGTTTATTATTAGGTTTGAATATTATGATGATTCCGGAGCCAAAGCAATGGAGAAAGCCAAGCAGCCCATGCAGCTGATCAAGAAGGAAAGAAGTCCATGCAGTGCAAGAGCAAAAGGGGAGAAGCCCAAGGACTTAAACTACAAGTTTTGGATAACATTTTCAAGCCAAATTCAGACTTCCCACGTGCTCAATCCAATTCAAACTCGGATTCAACTCAGAATTCAATTCGGATTCGGTTCGGGACAGCCTGACAGGCAGTTACTAAAAAGGCCATAACTTTCACAAACGGAGTCCGATTCAGGTGTTCTTGTACTCGTTGGAAAGATAATTTCAAGGGCTACGCAATGGATCTGGTCTCGCCATCAAATTCTTCACGGATAAAAAGTTATGACCGAAACAATATGACGGGTGAAAAATATAGTTTCCTTTTTGTAAGAGTTCGTATCTAAAACCATATAGGGTTGAGTTGTAATTGGTTTGGGGACCATATGGACGTCCCAAGGGGCTATATAAGCCTTGTATTGGCAGCCTTTAGGGCACAGACCACGTTTGATAATAAAATACTCTTGTTCTTTCTGTTGGCCGAACCAACATGAGGGAATTGGGAGTTCGCTGAGTTCATCAAAATCAAGATCGTTCAACCTTTCCGCTGGGAATTGGGAGCGCGATGGAACTTCATCGGTGGTCGTGAAGTTCAACACGTGTGGTTGGGCGAATTATAGAGTGCTAACTCTTGCATTGGCAACGGGAGATCACTACGATTCATCAAGTCCACGTGAGTATCTTGATCCTACGTCGAGAAGATCGGGCGACCCCGTATCAAACTTATTCGTGGATGGATGATGATCAAGATAGGTCTAGATGTATTTTCATATATCACAGCAAGTTAGAACACCAAAGAAATCAAATCAAAAACCCTCGGATCAAGAAATCACTCGGGGAGGCCAAAATCAAGCAAAAACTGGGTTTCCTCAAGAACTTCCTCTAGATCATGCCTAGATGGATGGGATCTTGTCACCAAGAGATATATCCACCTTTTATATTTCCTTGGCACCAAAGAAGCTCAAGAGAAGAGAAATCCAAACAAGAAAGCCATGAAAATAAAAAACACATGAGGGGATTTATGGCACAACTCACTTGGGCAAAGTTTGGATGTTCATTGTAGTTAGAGAGGAATGTTTTTATAGTCAATCCCTCAGAATAGCAGAGCTGTAAGCTTAGAACACATACGCACAGGGCTCTAACCCAAGGAACCCTAATCTCACATGGGAGGGAGGAAGAGCTAGCCATCACAAAGACTTAGCAAAAATCCTCAAACTCTAGCCCTTGCCTCTCCTTCCCTTATATACCCTCACAACCTGAATCAAAATCTAATGGATCCACCTATTAGGCCAACCGGAGATAACCCGTTAACCCCACCTAACACTGGGTTTTACACTTTCACGCACGCTTCTCAAAGCGGCTTATAACCATTAACCCATTAGTGAATAAACACTTGATCCATTTCATATTTTCTGCACATACAAACCTAAACCACTTATGCCAATGCTGCTGTTTCACATGCCGCCACTTTTTCGGTATCAAGCAATTTACTAAAGTGCCCCTCAACTGCCTTCCACAAAGCTTCCCGCTTCCTTTACCATGAAGTATCGTCCATGCTTCGCTATCTTCTATGTAGCCTCAATGACTTGCCGCCAAGCCTCTCACACGTTCGGATCCCACTGAACTATCCTCGCTTATAAATAACCCAAGTCACTCGGCACACCACATGCTTCTCCTTGCGCATGACAGCATCCGGCTTCCTTGACCGCATAGGACCTCAGCTCCTCCCTAAGCCTAGTCCCAGTCCACCTTGCCATTGCTTGTCATGTCCACCACTGGTAGCTCCTGCTCGGGTTCCTCGTCGTCTTGGCTTGTAACCACCCCGCAAGCGTCAGTCATCTTCGGTGTCTCCCTGGCCATTCTAGACCTCAGCATCACCCTGTGTCTAGTCCTAGTCCTTCTACGCCCCACCATGACATAGTTTCGAATTCTTACAACCAACAACAATAAGCAAACAGTCATGTAGCACCGCACAATACACAAAGTCATCAATTCATCAATTGACATAATTACTCCATACAATACACCATGCAAAATGTATGCAACTAAAATACTAATCCTAAACCTAGGACGAAACAATAAATCCATGTGCAGACAAGCAACGACCCAGGTCAAACCATATGCATAGACACACGCCATGACTCACATATGTATGAACTCTCCCATGACTAACCATTGCACAGACACACGCCATGACTAATACCCAAACTCACAGAACCAATAGACTAACTCAATAGGGCCGGTCTGACCGCGGCTCACATGCCGGACAGAGACAAGGCAACCAATCAGACTGCCTCCTTAGATTGGTCTAATCGCACGGTCCCAGCGGTGAGACCGCCTGGCTAGGCCATCTAATCGGGAATTCCAGAAGTCACAAGCTGAAATTTAACTTCACAAAAATCAAACTCAAGCAATGACATCAATTCACAATCAATGTCAAATACTCATCACTGACATGAGGTTACCACCACATGATCATTCACTTACATTTACCCATCAATTAAGAATTAAAAGGAAATGAGTCGTGGATCTAGAATTTTGATTTTTCTCTTAAAGGTTTTGATTGCTCCCATGCCATTTAGGGAGGGAAGGAGGTAACTTTTTGGGTGCTATGGTGCATTGCAAAACAAATAAAACTGAAGATATGCATTAGATAAAGTTGCTCAACAACTTATTCTATTAGGAAACCCTCGCCTAGCTGCTGGAGGCAAGTGCACGGCTAGAATTAACAACTATGATTTTAATTGGTTGAGTAGCCGAGTGCACCGCTAGAATTAACATGCTCTAGTACCGAAACGTTCCATTCCAAACACAAAACCGGGATGGTGATCATCTGAACAAAATTAACAACTATGATTTGGATTGCACAAGACTAATTTTTTCTATATTTATCTCAATTTAGCCAAGTCATTTGAGCTTCCCTTCTATTTTCATCGTGGCTTACACTGCTCGTATATATACACCTTGTGCATGTTTGAATCGATCACGTACATGTGCACGTACGATTGACAAGAATCAAGGCATCTGATAAAACCCAGTGCTCCTCTGCATGCATCCGGATGCTTGCAGCAGCAGTATATCAACAGGAAGCTCATTGGCATCAATCTTTTGCTAGCTCCTCATAGGTGTGCACATCTGCAAATATATCCTGACCAAAACCGTTGCGCCGTCGGATCGCGGCATCGCATGCAGCGGCCGGGTACACGTCGTCTGATTCGGCCGGTCGGTCGGCAAAAAAGCATGGAAAATATTCAGATTTAAGGATTTCCGATGAGGACACGGAAGAACAAAGGGAGCAGCACTAGCTGCGAGATGTACAGTACGCAGAAGATGCTATTCTGAAACTGAGGTGTTGGCCGTCTGGTTTGCGCAGAAAACCACCGCTAGCTCAGCTTGCCGGAATCGGTTCCATGCATCATATCATGCGTCCGTACAATGGCTTTGCATGCGTTCGCAGTGCAAGGATAGTTGACCTCTGGGATTAAAAAAATGTCTAGATTTGATATTGATCACAGGCATTACATGAAAAGATTTTGCGGGAAGTCAAACCACGATATATTATTCTTATAGGACCGATATGACAACAGAGGAAATAAATGATGTCTTTAAATTTTCTCTAAGTATTCATCAATTCTTCACTCCAATAGCTATGAAAAGTTATGAAGATGAAGAAACAAAAAATCTGAAAACTCACTGTAGTTGAACAGTAAAAACAACAATATTTTAAATCTAAAAATCCATGTAACTTTTAATCTGTAGATCCAAAAGACTTAAAACTTGAATCAGAACTAAACCATGACCTTAATAATCTATCCCAATCAAATATCTTGAAATAACTTAAGAACATTGAGAATTTTTTGTTTGTGAAACACTGTTGCACCAAAACCGGGAAAAAAATCACAAATTGAGCAAACATTTAAACCAAGGCTCCAAACCACTTCAAATTTAAAATGCGCCTTCTCTAAGATGTTAGAAACCTATTCCAATTAACTATCAAAAAATTGTTGCCAAAGTTCTTAGCTTTTTTCGTTTAAAGGAAGGTTGCACTAAAAGCGGGCAAAAAAATAAAAACGGTGAATATGACTTGCTTGTGGGTGAATAATGACATTATGGCCCTAGATATGTTCTCAAATATCACAGCAAGTTAGAACACCCAAGAAATTGAGGCAAAAACAAATGGATTAAGAAATCACTTGGAGAGGCCAAATCAAGCAAAAATCGGATAACTTTAAGAACTTGTCAAACATGATGCCCAGATGAATGAAAATTTATTTTTAAGATATATATGTCTCCATCACTTACTCATTCTTGACATCTAACAAGATCAAGAATGGAGAGAGTCAAGATCACAACCAACAAAAATAATAGCAAATCAACTAAAACAAAAGGGATCTATGAGAGATAAATGAAATTGATATATTGCTAATTGAGAATTAAGGTTTTACTCGCACACTATATTTATACATGCTTTTCAAAGTACATAAACCATGAACCCGCTAAATCCTTAGCCTTTGATCCGCTTGATCATCTCAGCTCCTCCTTGATCTAAACCACCTTCTCAAGCATCGCTCAAATGCCGCGGTTTTGAACTAAGGTAGTTTTTGATATTTTGTTCAACTTACCAAAATACTCTTTCTTGATCCAGTCTTCATCTTTCCTTGCAAGTAATCACCATATTTGCCACATATAGATACATCACTGGCCTTCCACACGTCGGTAAGTCTCTTCCATTCTTGTTCTACTGGACCATGCCTCACTTAGACCGACCAAACCACATGGTGCAGCTCATCGCTCGAACTTTCCTTCAATATTTCCCGTCTTTTATTGTGCTATGCTTGAATTTAGTCATCTTACCTGGCATCCTCGATCATTTTGAGCCTCAACTCCTCTATGAATATAGTCCCGATTTCACCGTTGACTATTATTGACTCCAAATACCCCTACACATCTAAAGACTAAGAAACCATTTTTGATCACACATTCTTCACAACATGACCAACGTTAGTTGGAACATGCATCATGCCATACATATGCGCAGACCCAAGTCAAACTAAATCATTTTATGACTCAAATATCTCGAAACCATCGATTTCAGCTAAAGCAACACAAACTGACCAGTCAGACCATCTCTCTATAAGATGTATAGAAAAATCTACAAATTTATAAATTTTCATTCCTTCAAATTAACAATGGTTTGTAACAATAAAACCCTAAACCTTCACACGTGATCCTATATGCATGGATATTATCCTGAATTAATTCCAGACGTACAAAGCTGCCACACTTTTCATGATTCAGTTGGCGTGCTAATGACGATTAACAAACGTGTGCCTTTTATGGATTAATTCAGTAGCTATGCATGCATGCGACAACCACTCCTAGTCCTGTGCCCTATAAAAAGGGAAGCAAGCAAGGGATCGTGTAGAAACCAGACACTTCTCAAGTCAAAGTTTGATCAATCACCTAGACGTACGCACTGCAACAACATCTTAGACTAAGTAGAAACATCTAGAATCTTCCAGAAGCTGGTTGCTTTCCTTGTGTCGGGGAATTAATGGAGCGCGTGGCGAGGCTGCCGTCAGAGAGGGCGGTGGTGATCTTCACCAAGAGCAGCTAGCTGCTGCATGTGCCACAGCGTGACGACCCTATTCGGCGAGCTCGCTGTCAGCGCGGCCGTGCACGAGCTCGACAAGGACCCTATGGTGAAAGAGATGTAGAAGGAGCTCGCCAGGAGGCTCGGCGGCGGCGGCCCCGCCGTTCCGGCAGACCCTCGTCGGTGGCACCAGCAAGGTCATGTCCATGCACCTCAGGGGGGAGCTCGTGCCCATGCTCAAGTGCAGGTGCACTATGGCTATGAGAGATTACAGGTTAAAAGAGCGTACGTGTGTGCATGGGAAATAACAATGCTTTGATTATGCCTTGATAATTATGATATGTAGCTTAACTACACATGTAAAAAGAAAAAGGAAAGCGTGTGTTCATGGAAAATATATGTAACAAAGGCAAGACTTTAGTTCTGAAATGAAACCGAATTTTCAAAGAAAATTTTTGAATTTTATTTGGATTTAAGTTCTTTTGTTTTCTAGCCCAATCCTGCGTGAATCTCCAACCATTCCACCCCTAATCCTTGTCAGCGCTGTCTGGACGGAGAGAAACCACGCTAGCACTGTTCCCCATCCGAAAACAGCCACCGCCGGCCTCTCCCACGCCTTCTCGCGCCCTCTCGCTGCCACCAGCACTGCGCCTCGTGTTAGCAGCCGTACAACTCTCATTAATGACCCTAAACCATGCCAGACCCCGCTGACCACGGCTGCCACCGTCCGCCCGCTGATTTTTCTCCCCTGGTCCTCTCTACCCTGTCTCGGCCGACCTGACGCAGCCGTAGCTTTTGACCACCGTAGTTCATCGCCCGAGGCAGCCTTGACACTCCTCTCTAACCGCCGCACCGTACCGCATCCTCTCGAACTCGCCCGGCCATGCCACGCACCACCATCGCCTTGGCCGGAGTACTGTGCCAAACCGCATCCGTGGCCCTATAAATGCACTCGAGCGCTCCCATTCGAAGACAATGCACCCTAGAGCCCATCGGACGCCTCCAGAACGCGGGTTTCGGCCGAGAATAGTAAACCGACCCGCATGAACAGTAAAACCTGCAATGAATAGTAAACAACCCGTTACTATTCACCCGAAACCCAAAATACATATTTATACCCGACCCCTTTTTTAGACTCATTTCACCATGTGGACCCTCCTAAAAGCCCAAAACCATATTTATTTAGTTTTTTTTTAATTTTCTTTCTTCATTTTATTTCTTTATTTCTAGCTCAATCCTTCGGGCGTGGAATTAATTTATTTTAACTTGGTTTTTGCGCTAGCTCCTGACGTCGAAATTCCTCCGGAGCCAGAAGGACAAGCCCAATCTCAAGCCCAATCTATTGAAGAGTTCGAACTTATTGAGATCGTAGACCCACAAGGCAAGTCGCATATATTTTGATCATGTTAAACCTACATTTCCTTTATTTATCTATTTATCAGTACTTTCATTATGTTATTTGCGCACCGTTATTTTATGTACAATAAATATTCAGAATGACATGATATTAGCTATGTCCTACCACTCGAAAATTTATTGTACAATAAATATTCAGAATAACATGATATTAGTGGAAGACCTGATGCACAATTTTCTGATTGAAGAAATAGACCTGATGATTTATTATAGCAGTTTAAAAAAAGATGTGTGTCAAATTGGAGGATGTTTTACCGACATGTGTTTATCGCATATTAGATTTTTATTTAGTTGTGAACTCTGTTGATTTAAATGGATGCTATAATTATTTGTAAACCTCTCTTATGTAAACTTCTTTGGGGTTTGGAGGGTGCAATGGTGACGAATTTGTCAATTGCCAATGGTTTGCCCGGGTGTGGCTAGGTTCCAGCTTGTAGTTGGTTTGCTTTTCTTATAACAAGATATATCTGTTGTGCTACGCCCATTCCTTATATTTTATAAAATATGTACTCAATATTATGGTGCTGCCTATAAAATTATTATATATACATGTATATATAATAAATATATGGAATACTATATTCTCATACGGATACGTATTTGTGTGTATAGAAGAAAATATATACCAATCAAAATAAAAATACATACTGCATAGGACATCTTGAACGGCACATAACGTCTCAACGCACGTGCCTATATTAATTGAGACGTGGTGCAGCCGTTTTTATAAAAGCGTCTCTAACTTTATAGGGATACAGTGCAGATGTCTCTAATGAACATCTCAAATAATATAGGTACGCCTTAGAGAGCGTCTCTATATTTTTGAGACGGTTCATGTAGAGACGTTTCTATGACGCTTTATAAAAGCGCCTCAGTTGTCTGTGGGAGACGAAACAAAACGTCTCTAACTTACAAATATGATGTCTCCCCACGGATGTTTTGTTGTAGTGAGTTAAATTTGATGGCTATATTCACCTTGACAAGACATAGTAATATTAAATATAATAATGTAATCATGATAGTTTAGAAACTCACCAAATTTTTCCACTGTTAAGAGAGTTGGTATTTGTTGGTAGAATTTCGAAAGTGGATCTAGGTTAAGCAAGGATCGCTGGTGGCCTTAGAGTGGGCTGGATCCCATGACCTTTATCCTAGGGTGGAGGCAAGAGTTGTGAAATGGTGGCTGTTGTGGCTACAGGCCAAACAGTAAATAAGGGGACTCGTAGAAGAGGAAGAAGAGAACCGGATCTGTGGGAGAGTTGGTAAGAATGAGAGGATGTCCCCCTCCTGCCCCTCTTGGGGGTTTATATACATGAGTGGGGTAGAATGAAAAATCCCTATTCTACCCCTTAGTACTTACAAAGGATGAGGGTATATTGGTATATTTACATGAGTATATTCCTCTACAATATCGGGCCTATTACATATTAGGCTAGTTGCAAGGCCCAGTTACGGGGGGTTAGGCCACCGGCCACCCCACAACAGTGGCAGTATAGAGGCACTGAACATGGGTTGTGGGAGGAAGTGTCTCGGTGAAAATATAAGGACTAGACCTTTATGCTGAGTAAAGAACATAGTGATCGCCCAACCACAAGCATTGATACATCAAACCTGGTCTAGTAGCTACTCTAATTTGATTGAACCTCTACACAGGCAGCGGGAGGCCAAGTGTGAGACCATACGAGAGGGGTTATGTGGGATCTGAGATAAGTTTGGTAGACCTGAGGGGTCACTCGAGCTTGTTGGGGAAACATACTGGGTGGAGGCTATATAAAGAATTGAGCAACGAACAATCTTGTTTTCTTAATTTTGTCGTGAGAGTTAAGGGATTTTGTGGGTAAAGCAGGGCGGCTTTGCAAAGTTATGACCAATTGTATTCAAATACGTCGTGCTTCCGTTAAATGAAGCTGTGTTTAATGAGTAAATCCAACAACAAAGCATAAGTAGATTTGAGAATGATTTGAGAATGTTGAAGGTTGGTAATCAAGTTTGAAAACCCCCACTAACTAAAGAAATTATCTTCCTTTCATGTTTAAAACTGGTTTACAACTAAAACTGCATCTACATAAAATAATAAACCTTTTTTCCATCATATGGTAAACCCTGCATGTAGTTACTAGTGATTTCCGTGTGACTTATTGAGTACGATAGTTGTACTCATACTTGCTAAAAACATCAACAGAGATAGTCTACAACGAGGATGCAGACGAAGGCGATGAAGTGGAGTTCTACGAAATATATGACACATGGAATTAGGGTTGTCTTCCGCTCAGACGTGCCTGTGACGTCCTTTTGTATGTATTGTATCTAAGGATCGTTTGCCCCGGTGTAAAACTTGGTTTTTAAGCCTCTATATTGTAATAAAGTTGGCTTTGTTCTTAAGCATATGTTGGCAATGTTGTACACTCAATTGATGCAACTCACTGCTGAACAGTTCTGGACAGTTACGAGGGATTCATGACGCTCCCAGAAATGGGGGTGTTACAAATTATGCATGTTTATATTATGCATGTTTATATGTAACTTTGGTTCTTATAATGATGTATATGTGTGTGTATATGACAATGTGCACTCATATCCCAAACTTCTATGTGGAAAAATTGTAGCACATACTTGTGCAATTAGTACTCTATTCCTGTCTCATTGGCAACTAATAACTGTAATGAGTCATCGATTTATATATACACACACACAGACGTGCACCTTTTTCCTTTTTTGGAAATTGACCATAAGAGCTCTGGCATTCACAGAATAGATTGAAGTGATAGACAACCAAACTAATTTTAAGAGGCTGCTCCAAACGGCTTTTAAGCAACAACTTTTGACTGTGGCTATTTAGCTTTTGGTTGAAAGTACATTGTAACGCTTGTTAGTTTTTGTGGGTCATTCAATTAAAAAGTAACAAAAGAGAAAAATATATGAAAAACATGTTATATTATCACGGATAATACAAAAGAATAAAGAGAAAACTGAAAAAACCAAAAAAAAATCAAAAGACGAAGAGATTAAAAAATCAACATGTTCTAAGTGACTTTTGACTCTTTAAAATTAGAAACCGTTTGAAATAAAGCCTAAAACTTAAACTTGGCTAGGAAAACCAAAGTGGCCAAACAGCCTCCCTGACCAAGCCACACGTGCGATGACCTTTATAACGATCTCGGTGACGATGCGCATGGCTTGGCTGTACATAAGCTCGCGCTACGTATACATAACATTGAAGGTCAACGGCACGACAGAAGATACCAATAATCTTGTCTTCTTTCGTGTACACGGAGTGAGCAAACAAAGAAGCCAAAACAAGTGAGGTCACTCTGGTAACTAGCTCCAAATTAAAGTTGAATGCAGCCAATCACCATCGACCGTGCCTGTACTTAGTACGTTCTAAATATGGGATTATTCCAAATTGAGACCCCTCTCGGTTAGACTGAAAAATAGTGGCTTACAGCTAAAATTATATTATAGTTAGCTGAAATTACACTGTAGCTGAAGATAGCTTATTTAACGTAATTAAATTTAAAAAATAAAAAAAAATGTAGCTCATCATGGATAACGTAAACGAATACAGAAAAAAGAATCGACAAAAAAGCTAAAAAACTAAAATTTAAAAAAAA
Organism: Dendrocalamus sinicus; assembly: GCA_036346575.1. NCBI lineage: Eukaryota > Viridiplantae > Streptophyta > Magnoliopsida > Poales > Poaceae > Dendrocalamus > Dendrocalamus sinicus. The sequence goes on along the minus strand of CM070672.1, from coordinate 2,032,213 downwards.
GAAATTATGAATAATATTGAATAAATTAGAAGGTAGAAAGTCAAGTCGAAATAAGTGGAGCGTGAAGCTAATTATTGGTCTCTACACATAATACATGGATGGCCACGTATCGTCCTAGCAGAAAATTCATCTAGATCATCTGGTTTCCCAAAGGAAGAAAAAAGAGATTCATCTGGACCGTTTGATGTCTGAACAGTGATGGGACATATATGGTCCATTTGGCTAACCAAGCTAGAGAGAGAGCACCTTTGTCAGCAGTTGTACTGTCCCTGGCTATATATACTGGTCATTTTCGGTCCTTGCATGTCCTCACAGCATCTTTTGTGGGCATTCATTAATAGTAGGTGGTTATATTCTTTGATGTCTAAAAGAGTCATATTTTTTATTATGTTTTTTGATATAATAACAAATAATAGAGACATCAACACATATAAAAACACATATAAACGCCTACTACTAATGGATGCTTACAAAATATGTTGTGACTAATGATTTTTTGTTATACTTTTGACATAACAGTGGATAGTAGAGATACCAATACAGACAAAGTATATGATTTTAGGATTAAGAAACTATTTTAAAAATTCACTTTAAAAAGTCACTCCGTTTATTTTGATTTTCAAAGAAATCATTTGTCCAAAAGAATAGAACCCGTATCATTTCACTTTGATCGGGGTTGGAGATTGGATTAACAAAAATGTTTTGTCATTTGCATGGTAGCACTACTGTCGTGCTAGGCTTCTGAAAAGAAGCCGTAAGACACTAGCCAGGCTACATGCAACGAATATAGTCAAACAAAATTGTCATCCGACAAAGCTATCTCTGCTTAATTTACAATCACCAAATCAAGGCTTTCTTCTTTTTAACTTATATCCTATGATTTAGCGATAATAACTAGTTTTAAATTATATATCATTTTAAGATAGAGTTTACAAGTTGATATAGTAGACACTATATCGATTTTATTTATAAATCACATATGAGTATTACTTTTTCTGTATTTTCTCCCGTGAATAATTAGAATTCAAATTTTTAAATCAAAAGCCAAGAGCCATAACTAAAAAACCCACCCCAAATTACAGATTTCTGTCACACTTTTAATCAAACTGCTGGTGTGTGGTTATTAGAAACTTGTACTAGTTTGCGGAGTATGCCAGTGTTACCAACACCCTTTATACTGCATGTTTCCTAATCACAGAAGATCCTGTGTGCGCAAAATGATTATTGTGCAGCGCCAGATAGTGCATCGTCAGGTGGGATTTAATGCGGCTGTCGGCTACTTGCTCCCTGCGCTACGCTCCAAGATCTGCAGCCTTCGTGAAACGAAGTGAAGTGGAGGAGTAAAAAAAACAGAACAAAGGCAAAAGCAAGATCTTTTTTCTCTCAAGATAGAAAAATCCTGGGACCCTTTTGATCACCGTCCTACATGTCAAAATTTTCTTTCTGAGAACAACATAAAAAGAGTAGTAAAGATCGAAGATCCAATGCATATGTTTTTCTTTTCAGTGTTTTCCGTGCAGAAATTGAATTTTGGACGTTTTTGACACTGTTGCTACCTGAAAATACCAAAAATGGCGCTGAGGAGAACAAAATTCCAATTCTAGCACCCTGTTGACCGCACCACTTAACGGGAGTGTGACACGTGTCAATGGTGCGGTCGGGGACCGCACCACACCGGAGTGGTCCGCTCCCCGGCCGCACCACATGGTCACATCGGTGCGGTCGGCAGGGGCGGAGACAAGGGGGGGCGGGCAGGGGCCTGGCCCCCCCCAATGGTCCACCAAATATATTAATAGGTCTCCTTAATCACCCTTAATCACAGTTAATTAGTCAATTAGGCCCCTGTATGCAACCATCCAGAGCTAAGTACATTGCCATCACTTGCTGATCTAACAAAGGGACTAGTGAGATTAGGTAAAAATTCTATTTATCCAATGGTTGATAGATTACTAAGATTAGTCATAACTCTTCCAGTATCAACAGCGACCACTGAGAGAGTCTTTTCAGCCGTGAAACTTGCCAAGACACGTACTAGGACTAAAATGGGAGATAGCTTTTTGCGAAGCTACATGATAGTTTATATTGAAAAGGAATTGGCAGCCAAGATTAATTCCAATGATATTATCAAATCTTATGATCTAGTTGGTAATCGTCGTGCTAAATTCAAGTTAGTGGAGATGTAACAAATTCAAGTTTGTGGAGATGTAATGAAAGTACCTTTCTTTTGTGTTACTAGACGTATGCTACATTATTTTGCCATATGTGTTATGATTGAATTTATATGACAATATATATACGTATGTTTAATTATATATGTGTATGTTTAATTTTGCCGACACACGGCGTTCAGGGCCCATGACGCCGGCGTCTTGATGGGTCGGCCCCCCTCTTGTCTGGATCCTGGCTCCGCCCCTGGCGGTCGGGGACCGCACCACTCAGGTGTGGTGCGCTCCCCGGCCGCACCATTGGACACGTGTCGCGACGCGGTTAAATGGTGCGGTCAGGGATGAGCTAGAGTTGGAATTTCGTTTCCGAAGAGGCTATTTCCGGAATTTCGGGTAGCAACAGTGCCAGAATTCGCAGAAATTGGTCCACGAGGTTCAGACTCATCAGAGCAGTGATTGATTTGACGCTGGCAGGCTTTTCTCATTATCTCAGGCCTCAGCGGGTACTGAGTAGCGACTGAGGTAGCAAGGCACCACATGCCCTTGTCTCAAGGAAAAACATAATGCGGCCTTGAAGAACAGGTACTACTAGATAGACACTGCACGCAGATTTGCATTGCTAATTTTTTAACCCAAAAAATAAAGATAATCCTGAAAATAAGCCGTGTTTTACTGGGCCTATGGCTGTTTTCGTTTCAGCTTCAGTTTCTGACTTCTGACTTATTTTTTACTATTCATAAATTTTATCTTTTTCTGAACTTTTGATTTTTTTGTCGATTCTTTTTTTCCGTATTTGTTTGTATTATACGTAATGGGCTAACGTAATTTTTATATATTTTTAATTTTTTTAAATTTAATTATGCTAAATAAGCCTCTGTCAGCTACAGTGTTTTTTCAATCAGTCACAGTATTTTTCAGCTATAAGCCACTAAAAAAAGCCTAAATGATCACCATTGTGTAGCCGGTGTTATTAGCATTGCTAGCTCGTCGAGGAACATTTGGACCTTCAGCTTTGCAAAAATTCCCCTGTTTGACCTATATTCAGACTCCCTGGTTGAGTGGTTGGAAGACGACAAGTTGAACCTTGCTGTGGTAACAATAAATCTCGAAGCAAATTAGATATTGGTTGTGATCAAAATGGCTGAAAAGCCCGTGGCTTATGGCTGAAAACATCTTGTATTTGGTGAAAAAGATCAGAATGACAGAGGCTTATTTACCATAATTAAATTTAAAAAAATTTAAAAATAGAAAAAACATATTAGCCCATCACGTATAATGTAAACAAATACGAGGAAAAAAAGAACCGGTAAAAAAACTCAAAAAAAAGATAAAAGTTCAGAAAAAGATGAAATTTAAAAATAGTATAAAAATAAGCTGAAACCAAAAGCTCAAGCCATATTGATCACACCCATTAGAGTGGCTCGCTCCGTCAGTTTTGATTTCACTTGTCTTAATAAAAAAAAGTTTGATTTCACTGTGAGGACACAGATCATGACGAAGGCTACAAGCGCCGTCCTACAACCAATATAATAATTCTTTAGGCACACAACTCACAATAACACACGCATCCCATTATCAATCTGTTAGTTCTTAACATGTTTAAAATATGTAATTCAATAAACCCGCGGCCTAACAAAACCACCAAAGGACAAAAATAAACGCCAGGGAAAGAGAAAAGATTGGAGCATGCATAGTTTGCAAAGTGTGGACATGTTCTTTTCAGCTTCTAAAAGTTGTTTTTCGATTTTAGATGTGTATAGGTATCACTCAGATGTTTTATTCCTAACAATCATCTAAATTTCGGACTGTTAGATTAGAGATCTAACGGCCTCTTATTTTTGAAGGAGGGAGATTTTTTCTGAGGGGGTGGGGAGAATTCGTGACCGTTGGATCTCTAATCTAACGGTCACAAATCTGGATGATAGTTAGAAAGAAAACATCCGGATGATATTTATCAATACCCTTTGGCTTTTCTAAAGTAATTAGCTTTTAAACGGAGTATTTTTTTAAAATAGGGTCTACTAGTTAATTGTAGTATATACTATACTGACTTTATTTATACCAGTAAAAACTACACGTAAATTTATGTTATTCTATAATCTCTTGTATTAATAGTCTAAAAGTCTCAAACCGTAACAAAAAAAAAAAGAACAAACCCTGTAATTCATCTCTCGCGCATCAACACTAAAGTGAATCACCTTTTCCATGGCTGCTGCTGCTGGTGGTGGCTGCCGCTATCACGCACCACACCACAACTCCTGTAAAACTTTCCACACAGTTGCAGACCCAGTTCAGAGGGAGGCTTCTTCCCCCATGCTTTTCCTCTCACTCCGAGAGACCGAGAAGTCAATGTCACTGTTGCCGCTTCTCGCTCGGCCGTAGTAGCTAAAGGGCCTCGATTTACGCTCCTCTAGCTCCTGCTCCGGGTGCAAATTTATGTTGGGGCAGCCAAGTGGCCGCTAGCTCATCTTGCTCCGATCCAAGAAGTAGGGTTTTGTGTTTTCTTTGATTCTTTTTTCCTTACTTTTATGTGCCTGTCTGCTTCTTGGCTATGCCAATGGTACTTCTTGAGGGGCTAAACTAAATGCACTGTTCTTGTTCTTGGTCCAACCGAAGAGGTGGTGTTTCTTGACAGAGAGAGAGCGAGAGAGAGATTCTGTTGTTGCTGCCTACTAGTTTATTGGTTCCCTGTGCCCAAAATTTCTGTCTTTTTTTTCCTAATTTTTTCCAACTGTTTGATGTCTTGCTGTTCTTGCTCAAATTCCAAAGGCAGCAACATCTCTTTTTTAAAGGAAAAAAATCTGTCCTCTTCCCCCCTATTTTTGCCATGATTCGTTGTGCTCAACCCCAACTGCTCCACTAAAGCCTGTTTCTTTTTCGCATTCCGTGTTTGCAGGTAAGAAGAGATTGCGCTAGTAGGGTTCAGTATTCAGTGTAGGCATTCCGCTTCAAGAAAAATTTGGAGTTGAAGAGACCGCAATGCCGAAGATGTTTGGTTTCTCTCGTCGCCGGATGAAGCTTGGGAGGTAAAAGTTTGCTTCTGTTCCGATTCGGTCCATAAATTTAGCCCCTCGTCTTTATTATCCATTTAAGTTTTTCTCCTGAACTTTGGCAGTTATTGGTTTCTTTGGGATTTTTGTTGGTAGGTATGGGCATAGCTTTCATTTTAGAAGGTATTTTAGTTAAGTTTCTTGATTTGATTCATGGCCATTTCACCCATTTAGATGATTTAATGCTTTATGTGCGAAAAAGTTGGTCCTTTTTATCTCCAAAAAGAGAAAAAAAATAGTTCCTTTGGTATTTTTTTCGTTATTAAGAGATTTTTGTTCAATGAGCTCCAAACGTCTGGATTGAGAAAAGAGATGTTGTTAAAAAATGATGAACTCTTCTGCAAATTTCTGGGATATTTTGGTAAACATAGCCTTGCTTTGCTATATTAGCCTTCCTGTTTCCTAGCGAGGGGGCTGAAATTTTGTTACTGTGGTAAATTAGAACCATTTACCCCAGCTTCATTTCTTTCAAGTTATTATCGTAAACTGCCTAATCAAAGCTCTTTGTACAGTCCTTCTGTTTGCTCTCACCTTTTCATGGTTTTATGTTTTCTACAGGTTGAAGGGTCATCTCCATGATCCTTTCCATGGCTCCCGGAGTCCTGCTCGGACCACCAAGCGTTCTAGTCACTCCAATGTGAGCTTTTCTGGTTGAACTGCTTTCATCTGCTCTCTGATCCTGTTGTGTTTCGATATATTAAAATAGTTATTAGCTCTTGCGGTTCGTCCAGGGAGAGGAGCCAGTGACTACATCAGTGAGTGGCCGCGCTGATGACCTTGCTTGGCGCTGCTCATCTGATACATTTGATCTCAATGGCCGTGCATTTGAGAACTCAGAGAATTGGGCGGTGTTGTCAACGGAGGGGGACAAACCGATTCCTCGTTTTGATGTAAGCAACCAGCTTAAAAATCTGAACTGTCCATAAAAATGTAAACTAGAGTGATGTTCTCATCAGTATTCGGTTTCTATTCTGAAGTATCACATTCGTCTTGTTCACATGTTAAACAGCATGCAGCAGCCATGGTAGGGAGTAAAATGATAGTATTTGGTGGCAATTCCGGTCATCATTTGCTGGATGATACGAAGGTAATGGATGTTATGTCTCAAGGTTCATCTGCTCGTGTTGCATGGCCCTATGTCAGTTTTGAGCTAACTTCATGAACTCATCTTTTATATATCCTTCAGATATTGAGCTTAGACAAGCTTATGTGGGATTCTGTGGCTCCTAAAGTTCGTGTATCACCGGGTGGACATTCTCCGAAGTTTCGACCGTGCAAAGGTCATTGTCTGGTATACTTCTTGGAGCTCATTGTTCTCTCACTACTCTGGCCCTTTCTTCGAAATTATATGTGGTATTGTAGTATATATTCAGGATTGTCAGTTAATGTGTGCTTGGATTCGAAGTCCCTTATTATAGTTTTACTGGAAGTTGCACTCTGATAGCCTCCTTGGCGAAGTAATAAAAGTATGCCAACAATGATTAGCATTCTTTTTCATCACGTTTTTCAATTTTCAATAATCTTACCTGGCATTGATCACCAGTCTTGTTTGAACTGATGACTTGAAATGAGAAAGAGATATTATTTTTGTTTAGGTTCCATGGGGGAAGAATGTTATTCTTGTTGGAGGGAAAAGTGAGCCACCTTCTGACCGTATATCAGGTTAGACTGTGCTATGTAATTCTCAAAAACACACGGATTTGTTTTGTTTATCTGATTCTCTGTCAAACTTCCAGCATAAATGGTTAGGACTTCATCGTTTATTTTTCTGCAGTGTGGACCTTCAATACGGAAACTGAGCTCTGGTCGCATATGGAAGCAAAAGGCGATATCCCGGTACATATTTGAACATTGATTTATACCTGCTTTAAATGTCCATGCAAAATGACAAGAGATTATTCCTTGATTAATAATTTCAGGTGGCTCGAAGTGGCCACACAGTGATTAGAGCAGGTCCTGTTTTAATTCTCTTTGGGGGCGAGCATGCCAAAGGGAAGAAACTACACGACCTTCATATGTTTGATCTGAAGTCTTTAACATGGCTTCCTTTGAACTATAAGTGAGTCATCCTTGCTAGAACTCAGAAAAGTGCCATGACAATAAACAAAGAAAAGAAAAAAGAAGCTAAGCAAGAAGGTTTCTTCAGTTGGTTACTTAGCTTCTCCACTATGCTTTGAACTGCAAATATAACACAGTTTAGCGGCCCCTGCATCGAAGCTCCTCGATGTTAGAATCATTATCTTACTTTGTTATGCGTTTTTCTCCTATTGATTGTAAGTTCATTGTTTTAGAGGTGCTGGACCTTCTCCAAGATCCAATCATGTAGCTGCACTTTACGATGATAGAATTCTTTTGATTTTTGGAGGCCAATCAAAATCCAAAACCCTGAATGATGTTCACGCTCTAGACTTTGAAACAGTAAGTTTCGAAGTCCATTGCTTACTGACAAATCAATCTTATTATTAGATGGTATATCAGGTTTCCTTCTAAGTTTTTCTTGTTAATGGCTTGCTGAAAAATCAATCTTGTTAGATGGTATGGTCAAGAGTGAAAACCCATGGTCATCATCCATCGCCTCGAGCAGGTTGCTGTGGAGCTCTCTGTGGGACTAAATGGTATATTGCAGGGGGTGGAAGCAAGAAAAAGCGTAAGTTTTTATATAGTCACATATAATATGGCAAATGAGTGGTCCAGTACTTCAGTTTCATTTCTAACCCAGAAGTATATATATTTTTGTAGACTAATTGCTTCTTTTGCAACCATGGCCCATGGTCATTTTCTAATACAAAGTCTTCTCCCTCTCAGGTCATCCAGAAACTTGGGTCTTCGATGTTCTGGAATCCAAGTGGTCTGTTTGTGTAGTACCTTCTAGTTCCTCAATTACTACAAAGAAAGTACGTGCAATTCATGCTTGACTTAATCATCGATGTCAAATTGTTAATTCACCCAAAAGTAATGCCACCTTCACAGCAACGTTGGGAGGTGAATATTATATCTTTAAGGATGTTAACTTGCAGCAGCTAGTGCCTAGCATTACTGAACATTGTTTCGCTAATTGGTGGCGGAGAGCTAGCAAAAGAGTTTGCAAAGCTCAGAAAAAAGGGGTCAACACCCTCATCATTTTGGGTGCCTGGATGTTATGGAAGCAGCGCAATGCGTGTGTTTTTGAGGGAGATTCTCCAAGTGTCCCTAATACACTAAGAAACCTGAAATTAGAAGCTCATCTCTGGTCTCTCGCTGGGGCTTCCAAGCTTCAGGGTCTTGGGCTAAACCGGTTAGATCTCTAGGCTAGCCTTGTGGTTCAGTTGGGTCTTTTTTTTTTTTTTTTTTGTATCCCACCCCCTTACCTTGGTCCTAGTAAGAAGGGTGCTTGTTTGGACCTTTTTCCTTTCCCTATAATGCAAAGATACGCAGCTCTCCTGCGTGTTCAAGAAAAAAGGATGTTACCTTCCTAAAAATGTAGAGAAATGCAGGCTAGGATTCCTCAAAATTATGATGGCTACTGTATAGAGTCGAAGGCCTTGACTTACTAGGCAAATAAAGATTGTCATACTTGTTTCCCACGAAATCCATACTAAAGTAGTGAAAGGAAGACTGTCTCTAACTTTGATCTGGTGCTCATGATAGCAGAAATAAGTGAATCTCCAAAAGCAAATCCTACTCAAATTCCTGTTTATTCCCATGTTTCTTTTTTGTCCCAGTTGTTGAACAATTGAAGATACAACTCATGCAGGGTTTCAGCATGGTTCCTTTGTACTACAGGGATAAGATTGTTCTTGTTGCTTTTGGAGGAAACAAAAAGGAGCCATCTGATAAGGTGAAAGAACCGAACTTTTTAACTAAAAGAACAACCTTTTCTTTTGTCAGGATTTGGGTTTCATTTTCTTTCTTTCTATTTTTTCCGAGGGGACTTCGTTTTCTGATGTTTGCTTCAGTGCACTTACATTTCTGTGATCAAGCCAATATTCCTGAATTGAAATTATTTTGTGTTTTTGAAGGTCGAAGTACTAGTAATGCTGCAAAATGAGCATTGTTTGAGCTGGCGATCTGCCCCTGATGTAGAACCCTTACTGTATGAGGATTCTCCTCCTAGCTCAAAGGAACTCGCCGATCACCTCAACTGTGCTCCTCTGTACTCTACTAGTTCTGTAGCAAGGTGTAGTCTCACCACCACAGTAGAAAGCTCATCTGGAAGGAAATCCCTTCCTGATTCACTGCTACAGCACCCGAATCTGGGCAGCTCATCACTCCGCAGGCAATTCTGTCAGGAGGAATGCAGCCTGGCCCAAAAACTGCAGAAGCCAATCGATGATGACAAATACAAGGATGTTGATGATTGTTCTGAGATACCCTCGATCACAAACCAAAAGCAGCGGAGCGACACGTATCAGTCTCCTGATGCTGATGCTAAAGCGAAGAGGTTGGGCAGAAGTTCGTCAGATGCTAACCATCAGTATGATACAAAAATAGCAAACCTGGTCAGGAGAAACATGGCATTGGAAGAGCAACTTGCAGCTGCAACGGCAAGCAAAGATGAAGTGGAGAAGAACCTATCTTTGGTCATTGACAGCAAGGAAGAGCTAGAGAAGAAGCTAGCTGAGAGAGACAGGGAGGTTGAGGCACTGAAGGAGAAGGTGACAGGATTAGAATTGGCGCAAGAAGAGTCGAACAACCTCTCAAACACTGTCCATGCTGACAATGTGCGCCTTGAGCGTGAAGTGGCGTTCTTGAAGGCTGTCATGGATGAGACCCAGAAGGCAAGAAAACATTCCTACGATCTCTCCATGTGCTAGTGTTTACGTTGCCGTACTGACTCTGTTATTCTTACACAGGAGCTGCACTCTACTCGCGGAGTTCTAGCAGGCGAACGCTCAAGGGCATTCCAGCTCCAGGTAAATTGATGAAAGTGTTGAGCTTTCAGGTTCTTTCCTGGTCAATACAAGATTGCCAGTAGCAGTTCCCATTTTTAATGACTTGTCATGTTGATGTCCAACTTTACAGTTGCATCTGTGACTCTGTCCGTGCAATGTAACACGCTGTTGAATGTTGATGTTGCTATGCCAGGTTGAAGTGTTCCATCTGAAGCAAAGGCTGCAAACAATGGATGGAAGATCACCTACACCAAGAAAACCTCATCAGAACCTGTAGGGTCCAGAAGCCAAGTGTACAGCGCAAGTCCATGGTGATGAGCTTGCACAGCTGGTGCAGTCCAGTCCAGTTATAGCATCGTGTTGTAAATTGGTTACCAAGCCATGCATGGAGATGTTTGTGTGCTAATACTGAGGTTAAACTTGAGAGTAAGACGTTACTAAAGAGTAAAGACCGATCGAATGGATTGATTTGGTGCAACTGTTCGATGATCTATGTTCGATGTTCTGTCCCTTTCAATACCGGTATTGATCGAGAGGACATGCAAGGACCAACAATGACCGAAATTATCTTGCGTTTTTGAAGGTTGAAGTACCAGTGGTGCTGCAAAATGAGCATCATTTCAGCAGGACCCCGGACCAAAAGCAGCGAAACCACACGTGGCTAGGTTTACTTTCTTTACAACATGGACGAATCAAGATATCTAGACCCTGTGCGAGAAAGATTTGAGTTCTCATAAAAATCAGAACAAAGTTCAGTTGTAACAAGGAATATATTACATCTCTCTCTCTCTCTCTCTCTCTCTCTCTCTCTCTCTCTCTCTCTCTCTCTCTCTCTCTCCAAAAGCATGATTTGATTTGCGTTGCCGCTGATTAGCCCTTGTCCGTCTCTAGGGCACATAAAAAATGACTATGGAGCTCTTCAGCTTTCCTCCTACTGCCTAGTGCCTGCCTTGCCCTCCACCCCGTTCTGCCACTGGCATTTCGTCGAACACCACCACCCGCCCACGCCATGGCCGCCGCCAAGCCCCTCGCCTTCCTCCTCCTCCTCGGTGCCCTCGCCGCCGCGTCCGCGTCCGCCTTGTCTGGCGGCGACCACCTCCCCTTCACCCTCCTCCCCGCCGACCCCGCCGCCGGGTGCCGCGGCTCCGTGGCAGGGTGCCTGGCCGGCGACGAGCTGGGCGTCGGCTGCGACCTCCGCCGCGTCCTGTATGGCTCCGGCTACATCAGCTACGGCGCGCTCCGCCGCGACAGCGTCCCGTGCTCCCACCGCGGCGCCAGCTACTACAACTGCCGCCCCGGCGCCCAGGCCAACCCTTACCAGCGCGGCTGCTCACGCATCACCCGGTGCCGCGGCTGAGACCTTAATCTGGTTGGTATCTGGTACTACTACGATGGATTATTGCCTCCAGAGGAAGAAAAAAATGATTCAATATTTGACCTTTATTTGGCGTGTTCTCGGGACTCGTGTGTTGCAATGTGCCGCTACTACCTAGTGTTCCTTTGTTGCTGTATTATTGGGATCATTTATGCAGTAATGTAAGAGACCTTTGTTGCTTATTGTGAAGAAGTAGTCTTAGTTTTCAATCCAAGGCATGAAAGTTTTGACTGTTATAAAATACTATTGCTAATTCTGGTATTCTCTTGTTGTTTCACTGCAATGTAATGTTGTGATTGAAGAAATCTTGCTTTTGTCTGGCATTTTGGAATACCAAGGTGTTATTTACCTTGATCTGTCATGTAGAACAAGCAAGATTGATCGAAGCACTAATGAGAACATGAGATGGAACAAACACTAGAAAAAATTGGGCAGGGTAGCGAAAACCAATGCCACATTTTCTTGTTTGATGTCAGGAATTGTTTTGTTTTTTAATTTTGGAAGTATGCGTGTACATCTATGTGTGTGTGTATTTGTTTCAGGCTTCCAGGATATACTTCTTGGTGTGATGATGTATTGGAGCATGGAGATTGCAAAGAGTGGAAATATTAATTTGCGTCTTTCTCTGAAAAGAACAAAGAAAAAGCTCTTCTTGCTAACCATGATGTTCTGGAAACCTGGAATCAAGTATTGGTCCAATCTTTTTTTTAGTCTAAACTACAAAGAAGGATAATAGTTTTTGTGGTAAGAGAAATTCGTGCTTGCAAAACAGAAAGTTGGAATTGTGGTCTGGTGTCTAGAAGCAAGGGCTACATGGGCATCAGTGTAAGGAAAGGTTGCAGCTGGCTTCCCTAATTATGGCATGCCTGAATTGTTGAGATCGTCCAATGCGAGAAAGATTTGCTTCTGCATTCTACAAGCACCTCATGGTCATCACTTTGTCGACAACTATCTGATCACCTTGTGGTCATGACTTCATCAACACCCATCCGACCACCTCTTGATCGTGACTTAGTCGACACCCATCCGACTGCCTGAGGGTTGTGACATCGTCGATGCCTGTCCGACTACCACGTGATCGTGACTTAGTCGACGCCCGTCATCGACAACCGTCCGACAACCTCGTGGTCATGACCTTGTCGACAACCATCCAACCACCTCGGGGTCGTGACTTCGTCGACGCTCATCCGACCACCCCGTGGTCGTGACTTAGTCGACACCTATTCGACCGCCTCGGGGTCATCACTTCATCGATGCTCGTCCGACGACCTTGTGGTCATGACTTCGTCACAACCGTTCGACAACCTTGCAGTTGTCACTTCGTCGACCACCGTCCGATCATCTTGGGGTTATGACTTCGTCGACGCTCGTCCGACCAGCTTATGGTCGTGACTTCGTCAACAACCGTCCGACCGCCTCGGGGTCATGACTTCATCGACGCTCGCACGGGGGACGAAGTGCGCGCTTCAAGTCTTCGTCCCACCGCTGACTTCATCGATACCAGTCCGAAGGGTGGGGACGGACTGCACGCTTCAAGATTTCGTCACACCGCTAACTTCTTTGATGCCAATCCATAGGATGGGGATGGAGTGCATGCGCTTCATGGCTTTGGCATGGAACTTCGTCGCTCGCATCTACACACCGGAGGGTCAGAGGTTCGACCTTGACTAGGCGGCACTGGCTGCGTTAGGGGACTTCGCCACCATCCTCGTAAGCATTGCCTCGGAGGGGCGGCCCGACCTACAACTCCGCCTTCACGTGCCGTCCACGTTGGAGATAGGATCTCGACGGGACGACCATGGCTTTGGTGTGGGGCTTCGTCGCCTGTGTGTACGCGTCGCTCGGTCAGAGGTTCGACCTTGATTGGGTGGCACCGGCTTCATCGGGGCACTTCTCCACCCTCCTCTTAGGCATCGTCTCGGAGGGGCGGCCCAACCCATGACTTCGCCTTTACGTGTCGCCCGCGTCGAAGGCAGGACCTCGACAGTACGGCCACAGCTGCCATGTAGGACTTCGTCGCCTGCGTCTACGCATCACCTGGTCGGAGGTTCAACCTTGACTGGGCAGCACCGGTTGCGTCAGGGAACTTGGCCGCCCTCCTCGTAGGCATCGCCTCGAAGGGGCGGCCCAACCCACGACTCCGCCTTTATGTGTCACCCACATCAGAGGCAGTATCTCAATGGGACGGCCACGTTTCCAGTGTGGGACTTCGTTGCCCACGTCTACGCGCTATCTGCGTCGGAGGCTCAACCTCAACAGGCCGGCTCCAGCTGCGTCGAAGGACTTTGCCGCCCTCCTTGGCATCAACTCGGAGAGACGGCCCGACCCACGACTCCGCCTTTACGTGCCGCTCGCGTCGGAGGCAGGGCCTCAATGGGATGACCATGGCTTCGGCGTGGGACTTTTTTGCCCGCGTCTACGCGCCGCCTGTGTCGGAGGCTCGACTCAACGGGGCAGCTTCGGCTGCGTCGGGGTACTTCATCACCCTCCTCGTAGGCATTGCCTCGAAGGGCGGCCCAACCTCGACTGGACGGCACCAGCTACGTCGGGGGACTTCGCTGCCCTCCTTATAGGTATCGCCTCGAAAGGGCAGCCCGACCCACGACTCCGCCTTTATGTGCCACTCGCGTCGAAGGCACGACCTCAACGGGACGGGCACAATTTTGACGTGGGACTTTCTCGTCCCCGGCTCCGCCTCCATATGCCTGTTCCGGGAAGTTTACATCGTCTAGTCCCTCAGGGGGCTGGAGCTAGCAGTTGCATCAGCTCCCCTCTCGGGACCTTCGTGCTTGCTGTCGGGTGATGGGGGGCTAGGGCAATTGGTCACGTCAGCTCGCTCCTCAAGACCTCCGTACTTGCTGTCGAGGGAGTACTATTGTAGGAGTGGACCAACCCCCATATAGGGATATATGTATACAGGAATGTACAAATGTACCTTTACCTTTTGTAATTATTAATGGGGCATGATGTGAATTTCCCATTTTATCTCATTCATGTATATAAAATCCCTAAGAGAGGTACGAGAGGCCCAAGTCCACTCATGTTACTCATTAGCTCTCTCTCTCTCAGTTGGCTCTCTAGTTCCATTAGTTCCATATCCCTCAAGAGGGAAAAAGTACAATGTATCCACTACCCCTTCCAACAATCAACATGTGTGGCATGTGGATCTTAGGTTAGGTAATGGATGCCTTCGTCTATATGCTTACAATATGTGCATTAAATAATTATTTTTATCCTCATGTGCATGTTTTATACCATGTTCAACTGATTTCTTTTTAAAAAATCAACTTTTTTTTCTTCGAAGGCAGATCAACTGTTGTTCAGGACATGTTGTATTACAACCTGGTTCAATGTCTAGGCTATTGTTGTAATGTAGTAGACAGCCAAAATTATGTGCTTTCGTAAAGAAATTTACTTGCATGCTTAGTTTCGGAAAAGTTACATTGAACCATGCTGCTGCTTTCTGCCAACAATAGTTTCCCATAACATTATTTTTACTGCCAGTTGTCCTTAGCATCCGCATTACAATTTTCCATGATCCACCGGAAAACAATCAGTGTAACATCGCCAAACGCAGAGTTCTAACATTAGACAACAGTGTCAACCATTTAGGTACAACAGTGGCAACTCTATAACTGTAAAAGTGGATTGGAACTGCAAAAATCTGGAAAACTCTCCTGTTCACTGTCATAGTATCATGTCATTCTGATGGCAAAGGACATGTATCTTTATCCTCATTTGTCAACTCCGTGCCGACACCAACATTGACATCACCACCACAAATAGCTTCATGAATGAGCGCAGAAAGTTAACAAACCCCTGAAGGTAGATCACCAAATCTCATTGCCTAAACAAGAAAGGTAAAAAAGAATTCCGACATTAAAATCAATTTATGAAAATGTAAATTATTGACATTTGATGAAAATAACACTTCTGTAGTTTTAACTGCTTAAACCATCTTGACACTAACGAAACATATCTTCTGTAATCCTATTGTAAAAGCACATTGGCAGATCCTGAAACAATGAGGAAAACAAAGCTTACTTGGTTGTGTGCATCAGTGAACCATCCTTCTGCAAAACACAAATGGGCACAAACACTTAGACTCATCAACGAGAAACAATTAGTCTGTTGAGCAATAACAAACTAGAGCTAATGTTTCTTCTGCATTGCTATCATTCATGCCGAAAATTAGACATGCGGTTCATAGCTCCTTCCTATGCAACATAGCTGGATAATTTGATGAAATTAAGACATGCTATTATTCCATTTAGATATTTGGTTTTTTCAATCAGAAGCCTTAATCTCACGAAACAAATAACAGTTTGGACGCTACACGAAAAATCGAAGGAAGTTGCAAATGCATTTATAGCAACAATTAACCATTCACAGCCGTAATTAATCAGGTAGAAGAACATCCCCTTTGCATCAAACGAGCCTTAACCTTTTCCTTTCTGTGTGAGGAAGAAAGGGAAAAAAGGCTACAAATTGCACATGTTACTAATTACCAGCATGCAGCTGCTCAAACTTACGACTTATTGGGGGATTTATTTTGGTACCCTATAGTTAGTAGGCACTTATAAATTTGCCCTACACTTAAGTGGCCTTGTAATTTTGCCCCATACTTGACATGCCCCCTTATTATTTTGCCCTATTGCCCATTTAGCTCCTATTTTAATTCCGTTTTTCATTTTTTGGGGCAGGAAAAATGCAGTAAAAAATATTTACAAAGTTGTCCATTAAATGCCTAAAATATTCTCTTTGCTCGGCCTGTGGAAAAATATTTTTTACTGCATTTTTCCTGCCCCAAAAAAATGAAAAACGAAATTAAAATAGGAGCTAAATGGGCAATGGGGCAAAATAATAAGGGGACATGTCAAGTATGGGGCAAAATTACAAAGCCACTTAAGTGTGGGGCAAATTTACAAGTGCCTACTAACTATGGGGTATATGTACAATTTCCCACGACTTATTCTAATCATCACATAAATGACACATAGAACAAACAAACAAACAAGGTACAATATCCTTCTAAAATTTGATGACCCGAACCAAATTGAACCCAACTAGCAGCTAAAGTCTAAAGATCCAACCTTTGCCCAAAGGAAGGACATAACAGAACGCAATTTCTCCGCGGCTCACCTTCTTGGGTCGCGGCGAGGAGGCGCGACTGCTCGTCGTCGGAGAGGAAGGTGGCGCAGAGCCACAGTCCTCTCACCCCCGGCACTGCCTCCCACCTCCACTGGGGCCTAACCCCGCGGGGTGCGTCGGAGTCGCTGTCCGATGAGTCGCCGAAGGCCTCCCGGAGCGTCGCTTGGCTTCGCAGCTCGTCGTCGTAGTCGCCGGCGGCGGCCGCCATGGTGGCTTCGTTGCAGGGTCTTTCTGGACCCTTTTTTTGGTACAACTCAACGATGCACAGCAGTATTTGCGTATCCAGAAATTACGTGTTCGTTTTGAGTTTACGTAAAAGTGTCTGACCCGCCTCCAAAGGGAGGTTGCATTTCAATGCTAATGTTTTCTTTCAATCGCGAGAGGTGATCGCTGATCGGATTCATGGCATGGATAAGTGTAACGGTGGCGTATACACCATTAGAGAGCTGGAACATTTTTCCCTTTTGGCACCTGAAAGGATGTTCACAAACAGGGTTTACTCATGTAGGAACAATAAGCGTAAATCCATTTATCATTTTATGATTTAGTTCGACGATTAGAGGCTATCATCGCATAAATCCATATCATCCACGATATCCAGCTGACGCCAAATATTCTAGTGGCATGTTTATATTGGTTCATATTTTTAGCTTCTGTTTAAAAAAGCCAAAAGTTAATAATAAATACCCGGCTTTCTAAAGCATCTTTTTCATTCCTCTCGTTCCCATCTCACTCTAAAGATAAGGCATAGCGTCAATGACGCATCACACATCTCACTACTCTCACTCCCATTTCGCGCACATGTCCCTCCTCACTTTAAACACCAACCACGTCTTTCTTCTAAAAATCGTATCTTTTAGTCATTACTATTTATTTTTTATCAAAAAATCATCAGCTATAGCTAAAAATTAATAGCTACAACCAATATAAATATGCCCCAATGTGACGTGAACCGTACCTATGATCGCCCGTATGTAAAAGCGTTGCAAAGATTTTATAGGTTTCGAAAAATGGCTAGTCGTGCCAGCCTTGGTAGTCCAATTAGTAAAGCACCAGAGTTGCTTTGGCGGTGACTAGAGTTCAGATCTCAAATTTTTGTTGCAGGCTATTTTTTGGTCGCTTAATGGTTTTTGAGATTTGATGGATCCCCTGTGACCTCCTTGCAAATGCTCTTGTACAACATAGTTTTGTTATGTCATAATTATAACATTGCAAATTTGCATGGGAACACAAGCAAACGTAGAAATTGAACAGAGTATTCAATCACTCAAGTTGCAAAGGACTCAAAGAATTGTACAATCATCATACATCATACAATTATAATCTGAGAGATTTCAAAGCAACCATAAGATACTAAATTAATCAAAAACACCTGTTGTCTCTGTTTCTTCGATCTCGCGCTCTTTTGTTCAGAAAAAAAGAAGTACATTTTTTTTTGAAAAAAGTGATAGCACAAGG
Source organism: Dendrocalamus sinicus (assembly GCA_036346575.1). Taxonomy (NCBI): domain Eukaryota; kingdom Viridiplantae; phylum Streptophyta; class Magnoliopsida; order Poales; family Poaceae; genus Dendrocalamus; species Dendrocalamus sinicus. The sequence continues at coordinate 2,014,143 of CM070672.1, read as the reverse complement.
CATCATGAATCACATTCCCCATTTCATATAATCCTTGTCACACTCACGTAGTTAGCTTACACATGCACACATACAATATACGTACGTATAAGAATGTACGCATGCATGCACAAAATTAAGTGGATTAATCACGTCCGCATGCACGATAGGCGCCAAAGGAGAGCTGAATGAGCGTATGTGCATGCGATGCTGTTGTATAATGGTATCGATCACTCCTCCCCTTCGTCGACGTCGCCAACGTCTCCATGACGACACGCTTAGTATCCTTGGAACTGAGGTGGCGGCGGCGACGCGTATTTCGCCGACACGACCGGCGGCATGATGAAGTTGTCGAATGTTGGTGGAGGCTGCGATTCTGATGGTGGGCCTGGTGGTGGTGATGACTCTTCTTGCGACGGGGGAGAGAAGACCGGTGGGGATTGCACCGGAGGAGGCGAGCTCACTGGTACTTGTGGCGGTGGTGACTTTACTGGTGGTGGTGGTGAGCTAACTGGTGCCGGTGGGGGAGGAGAGCTCATTGGAGGCGGTGACGAGCTTGTAGGAGTTGGGGGTGGTGGCGGTGAGCTCACTGGAGCTGGTGGTGGTGGAGATTTTGCTAGAGGCGGTGGTGAGCTAACTGGTGCCGGTGGTGGTGGAGACTTCACCAGAGGAGGTGGCGAGCTCACGGGAGCTGGCGGAGGTGGAGACTTCACTGGTGGTGGTGGGGAGCTTGTAGGAGTTGGGGGTGGTGGGGATTTAACCGGTGGTGGCAGTGAGCTCACTGGAGCTGGTGGCGGCGATGATTTTGCCGAGGGTGGTGGTGAGCTAATTGGTGTCGGTGGTGGTGGAGACTTCACCGGAGGAGGTGGCGAGCTCACGGGAGCTGGCGAAGGTGGAGACTTCACTGGTGGTGGTGGTGAGCTAACTGGCGCTGGTGGCGGTGGAGACTTCACTGGAGGAGGTGGTGAGCTCACTAGAGCTGGTGGAGGTGGAGACTTCACCGGCGGCGGTGGTGAGCTTACTGGTGTTAGTGGGGGTGAAGACTTCGCTGGAGGCGGAGATGAGCTTGCGGGAGCTGATGGTGGTGAAGACTTTTCTGATGGTGGTGGCGAGCTAACTGGTGCTTGCGGCGGCGAAGATTTCACCGGAGGAGGTAGTGAGTCAACGGGAGAGGCCGGTGGTTGAGACTTCTCGGCCGGAGGCGGAGATGATTTCACCGGAGCTGATGGAGGTGTAGACTTCTCTTGAGCTGGTGGAGAGCTCTTGGGAATGGGTGATGGTGGAGACTTCTCCAGAGGTGGGGGTGAGCTCGCCGGAGTGGGTGGCAATGGAGACTTAGCTGGGGCAGGTGGAGAGCTCACCGGAGTGGGTGGTGGTGAAGACTTCATGGGAGGTGGGGGTGAACTCACCGGTGCAGGTGGTGGGGGAGACTGCATTGGAGGAGATGGAGAGCTCACTGGAGCGGGTGGTGGGGGAGACTTCACTGGGGTGGTGGAGAGCTCACCGGTGCGGGTGGTGGGGGAGACTTCACCGGAGTGGGTGGTGGGGGAGACTTCACCGGCGGTGGTGGAGAGCTCACCGGAGCGGGAGGTGGGGGAGACTTCACAGGAGGAGGTGGAGAGCTCACTGGAGCGGGTGGTGGAGAGCTCACCGGTGCGGGTGGTGGGGGAGACTTCATCGGAGCGGGTGGTGGGGGAGACTTTACTGGCGGAGGTGGAGAGCTCATCGGAGCGGGAGGTGGGGGAGACTTCACAGGAGGAGATGGAGAGCTCATTGGAGCAGGTGGTGGGGGAGACTTCACTAGGGGCGGTGGAGAGCTCACTGGTGCGGGTGGTGGGGGAGACTTCACCGGCGGAGGTGGAGAGCTCACCGGAGCGGGAGGTGGGGGAGACTTCACAGGAGGAGGTGGAGAGCTCACTGGAGCGGGAGGTGGAGGTGACTTTACTGGCGGTGGGGATGATGCCACTGGCGCTGTTGGAGGAGGAGACTTCACTAGCGGTGGAGGCGAGCTTACGGGAGTCGGAGGTGGGGAGGAGACAACCGGAGGCTGCACTTGTGGCGGCGGTGCCTTCTTCTGGCGCTCTGGGGTCACCGGGAGCCAGCCAGAATTTGGTGGTGGCGGAGCAGCATACCCTGCCGGCGGTGAGGTCTTCGGCGGGGAGCTAATCGGTACAGGTGCCGGAGCTGGCACCATATTGGGTGGTGGCATTGCAGGTTGTGGTGACGGTGCCACCGGACTGCTTGGCGTCGGCGCTGGTGTTGGCGCCACAGGTAGTTTGGGTGAATCCTCTGGAGGCGGCGGCGAACCAGGCGTAGGCGACGGCTTGGGTGCCGACGGCGACGGCTGCGGTGAAACCTTTTGTGGCGGCGTGACAGGAGGCACCGGCGATTGCTTTGGCGACGGCGTCACGGGCGGCTGTGGCGATATCACCGGGGGCAACGACGGCTTCCCCGGCGTTGGGTACCCGGCGCACACGTGCTTGCTACAGTCGACGGGGCGCGCGAGCACGGGCGCGCACTGCAGCGTCGTCTTCTGCGCCGGCCGCAGCGCGCCTAAGCAGTTGCTCCTGTCGTCGAGCGTCACGTTGGCGTTCTCTGACGGCATGCACGGTGCGGACTCCGAGTTGAAGAAGTTGAAGGCGAAGCTGAAGTTGACGAGCGTCGGGAGCTCGCAGATGGACTCGTGCACGATGCCGGTGAACACGTTCCTCGACACGTCGAGCTGCTCCAGCTTGGTCAGGTTCGAGAGCGTCTCCGGCAGCGTGCCGACGAGCGCGTTTCCGCTGACATCGATGACGTAGGTGTTCTGGAGGTACCCGATCTCGAGCGGCAGGCACCCGTCGAGCTTGTTGTTGAGGAAGATGATCTCGTCGAGCGTCTTAACCATGCGGCCGATGCTCTTGGGGATGCAGCTGACGAACTGGTTGTTGGCGAAGACGACAACGGAGGCGGTGGAGTTGCCGAGGTTCTCCGGGATGGGCCCGACGAAGCGGTTGCTGTTGACGAAGATGGCATCGAAGTCCTTGTCGAAGAGCGCCGGCGGCAGGTCGCCCTCGAAGTCGTTGAAGCGGATGTCGAGGTACTTGAGCGACGCCATCTCGAGGACGACGAAGGGGAAGAGGCCGACGAAGCGGTTGTTGCTGACGTCGAACTCGTGGAGCAGCGTGAGGCGCGACATGCTCTTGGGGATGATGCCGCAGAAGCGGTTGGTGTTGATGTGGAAGAAGGCCAGGTCGGTGAGCAGGCCGAGCTCCGGCGGCAGGTAACCGGCGATGTCGGCCCCGTTGAGGTCTATGCCCGCGACGACCGTGACGTTGGCGTCGTCGAGCGCCTGGACGCAGACGACGCCGTTGTAGGAGCACACGTCGTAGCCGACCCAGTTGGAGGTGTACCCCTTGGGGTCGGAGTAGAAGGCGCGGCGCCACGCTTGGAGCGCGATGTAGGCGCGGCGGAGGCGGTCGTTGGGGAAGTTGTTGGCGCCGACACGGTCGTCGAACTCGAAGTCAGGGGGCAGGTCGCCGGCCTCGCCGCCGCCGGCCTCCCTCATGGCGAGGAGCTGGCGGTGGACGATGTAGGAGGCCTCGGCGTTGGTGACGGCGCCGACGCTGGCAGCGGAGAGGCAGGCGGCGAGGAGGAGCAGCACCGCGCCGAGGCGGCGGCCATCGGGGAGCCGTAGGTGGCGGTCCATGAGAGGGGCGGGCAGTGAGGTCACCCCCCTTGCCTTGGGTGCTATATAGAGGTGGAGGAGGGGGGTGGCGCCTCGGCCGTGTGTTACAGGAATAGCATGCGGTGGTGCTCGCTTCCAGGGGAACGGGTGGCCGGTGGCTCCGCGGCATCGGCGGCCGAGGTTGGAGGAGGAGAGAAACAGGGGCGTTTCGCTTTGACCGCGGTTGCGTTTTGCATGCATGCTCATCGTGCGTGGTTTCCGAGGCATGCGTGCAGATCTTCGCGCGCTGGAATGGCGTTGAGATTCGAGGAACGGACGGAAGGACGCATGCCATTGCGCGGTGTCGTCGTGCTGGTGTGGATGTGTGATTTGCCGCAACCATAAGATCACCAGATCGTGCAAGCTTTGCAATGCCAAGAGATGTGATTAGTAGACGAGTTTCGATGTCTGATGTTAATTTGCTCCCCTTTTACCCTGCATGCCATGTAGTAATTTGGTATGCCTAATACGATGGATGTTTCTGAAGAAATTAGGGACTGTTTATTGCACGGTCAACTGGAAAAAAAATCCATTTCAGTTAATTCCGAGAGTCGTTTGATTCTCATCGTGTAGTGTTTGTTGTTGGTCTAATTTACTGTACCTTTTGCATGGCCATCCCACCTACAACTTTAACAGGCCCGCACTTTAGAGGTTACAACCCGTTATGGTCCAACTCAAAAAACTGAAACACGAGAGATTGACCACGGTGTTGTCCTAACTAAATTGTGAGCTCAAAAAATAAGCCTAAAAACATGTAAACCTAGCCTTATACGTTTCCTGTCTCTCCAAGAAAACCAAAAACAAAACAAGGATCGCAGAGAGGCGGCGGAAGCAAATACAAGAAAACCAAAAACAAAACGCAGAAGAGGAGGATTGTAGAGAGGCGGCAGAACTAAAAAAAGATAGGAACGATAAACTAGCCTGTGCAAATGGATTTGAGACTGCAGAATCCTCAGGTTTCTTTTTCCTAGTTGTTCTTCCCGTTTGCTGCATGCGTACTCTGATTCTTCGCGCCAACATGATGTCATCTTGTTTTCTTCTGTCAACTATGATTCTCTGTGAATATTATTTCTAGTGGTTGAACTAAAACAAATCAGCACAATAATTTTCCATTCATTTTGAGAACCAGTAGTATCTAGTATATCCAATCACTACAGAAATATGCTAAAAAAGCGTATAACCCAGACTAGTTCAATGCAGCACATACATTTGAATTGTGCAGTGTAGTCATGCGCAAAGCAGTAAAATGCATATGATAGTTCTCCCAACTTGTTGCCATCTTGGTTTCTTCGATGAACTATGATTCTCTGGGAATATTATTTCTTGTGGTTGATCTAAAACAAATCAACATAATAATTTCTCAGTCTTTTGATAACCACTAGGATCCAGTAAATCCAATCACTACAGTTATGTGATAAAAAAGCATATGACCTAGAAAAAACTACATAAAGTTTAAAACAGAAAATGTATATTACAGTAGTACAGATGTTTTTTTTTGTGAACCATTACTTCTACTTTACCAATATGCATATTAATTTCAAATTTATCAATGCAAGACAATATAATCATGGATCCCGGAGGACAATCAGAACCTAGAAAACTGAGAAATTTGGATGCAAGCCTTGATGGTAGCAACATCACAGCAGAATACCAGGTAAACTATGATTGCCAAAAACACTTCTAATTATGACAACTAACTACACTATAGAAGTTGCACTACATGTACTATAAAATTGCACAGAAATTATAACTGCAATATTAATGCATGTGGCCTACAAAATGCATATTCATACATAACTGTTACCAGATTGGATGCTAGAAGAACAGGTAAACACAAAAAAGATAGAAAAAATTGTTAGCATATACATGAACTTGCGCATCTCTTGGTACTATAATAATGATATGAATGTCAGGAAATTTATACTCCATAAAAAAATAAAAAGGAAAACATAATGTAACTAACATTAACATATAAACATTTTGTGATCAAAATGGCTGAAAAGCCCGTGGCTTATGGCTGAAAACACTGTAGCTAGCTGAAAAAAGCACTGTAGCTGACAGAGGCTTATTTACCATAATTAAATTTAAAAAAATTTTAAAATAGAAAAAACATATTAGCCCATCACGTATAATGTAAACAAATACGAGGAAAAAAAGAACCGGTAAAAAAACTCAAAAAAAAGCCAAAAGTTCAGAAAAAGACGAAATTTATGAATAGTGCAAAAATAAGCTGAAGCCAAAAGCTCAAGCTATGGGGGTGTTCTTTTGGGCTTTTAAAAGTGGCTTTTGGCTTCTGCTACAGTACTTAACTTTTAAACGGAGTATTTTCTTAAGACGAGGTCTACAAGTTAAACGATCTACACGTTAAAAGCCCAACATCTGTACCAGCCAAAATCGCAAGTGAGTATCTGTCTCTCCGTAATCTGTACCGTAAACAGCCAAAATTCAAAAATTTCAGCCAAAAGCCATAAGCCGCAGCCGAAAAGAACAGGCCCATATTGATCACACCGTGCTCACCTCGGCTTTGGGAGAAAATGAAGGAAGGAGGGCAGTTAGGGGGGGGGGGGCAGGGTTTGGAGAGGAGCTCGTCAGCTTAAGTAGTCGAGAGGGAGGGAGTTGGTGCTGTGCATGCAGGCCCGTATCTGAGAATTTTAGGCCCTAGTGCAAAATACAAAATGGGGTCTATTTCAGACAAATACAGATACCAAAGTGTATTTGAATTTTACATTATAACAGACTTGTTTTTTTTTTGCAATATTAAGAACTACAATATAAATTCATGCTAGAGTAATGGGTGAATCTTACCGTCCTGCCTCCTGGCTCCTGCGTCTGCGTGCAGCTGGAATTGCTATTTGCTATTTGCTAAATGAGTAAATGGCTGCTGATGAGTGATGGCTTGGCTCCTGAGACAATGGCGAATAATACAGGGTCCAATTCAGATCACATCCAGCAAATATATTGTAGAGATGAACATCTCTCAGGTTCCTGACTACACGAGTGAGCCGTTTTGGATCCTCCGGTTTGATCCAAATTGGGAGCAAAAGAAAAAGGAAAGCAGAAAACATAGAGAGAAAACAGCACAACGAAATTAATATTTAATTGGGGCATGCAGCCAGTAATTTAGCTTACCATTTCATCGCGAAAATCCAAATGAAGAATCGATAGGTTCCCGGGGTTACTAGCTGAATAAAAGCATTCGCTATTTCGCTCAACTGGAAATCCAAATGAATAAAATCCAAATGAAGAAGCGAAGCTGACGCTATGGACCGCGGATGCGGATCGCTCGGCCGGCGAAGTCGAAGACTGTCGATTCGACTTTCGACTTCGTCGCTCTACACGTGAGGTCGTGAGGAGTCGGATGAGGGCCCAAAAATTTTAGGGGCCTAGCGCGATCGATCCACTTGCGCTGGGCCTTATACGGGCCTGTGTGCATGCATGATTCACGGCGTGGGTGACGAGCGTGACGCAATAGGGTTTGGGCAATGTTGCATGGTATGGGCACAGCACAGCTTGCCATGGGCGCGACGATGCGACAGGGCAGCCTGCCATGACGCGAGCGGTGTGGGAACACACAGCGCGAGCGTGAGGTGCCGGTGCAAGGCAGCATCGATGAGGCACAGACGTACGCGAGCCACAGTGGTCAACGATGCAAGTGGCAACACGATGGGCTAGGCGTGGTGCACAGGTGGTGTGGCACCAGGGCGAGTCGGGTCGGCCGAGAGGCAAGGAAAGAGAGGAGAGAGCTGGGCCAGAGAAAGAAGGAAAAAAGGCGAATAGTTCACTAATCGTTCAGGAAGCTGCCGATTAGCCTAGCTTGAATCCCTGCACTTGCTGTCTCTAAGACTATATATATAGCTGATGAGAGAAAGTCAGCTGATTGTAATCGATCAGGCAAGATGCATGGTGAGATTTTCTTCCGTGTTAAATAATGAATGTTTTAATTAACTGAAGTTACTGAACTATGAACGACTAACAAGTTGGTAAAATAGGAGCACCCGATGTTTTAAGAGGAGTGATTCAATGTTTTTCCTCCCTATTGAAGCTTGCACCAATCTTGATGTATGCAACGGGTAAGTAGGTAGAATTAATCCTTGAATGTGCATCAATATTAGTGTAATTTACTATATACTTGGTGCATTGAAGCATCTCTCATATCTTAAACCACCATAGCAATAATACTAGTAGTTAATTACCACGCAGTCCTAGAGATCAAATGAACCAGCTTCTCTCTCGTGTGACAGAGAGTGCCTATCACGAGCCAAGCCTTGTGCTCATTGAAGGCAAACGATCGAAAAGTCAGAAAACATTTGAGCCCCAAGCACAAAATATATATGAGACTTGAAATAGATGATTAGTGATTTCTGAACTGTGGAACGCCTGCTAGCTAGGGCATCTGCGATTCGTGGGTATGAGAGGTATCGGGGAATTATGCCATTGGTCACACGAGAGTTGTCCACCGAAGTTGTACTCCCTTTCTGAGTTGAATCTTCGAGTGTCGCCAGCATTCATCAGTTCTTGTGGGTGTTGTACAGTAAGGCTCTACATATGTCATGCCAGCACATCGATACCCACTATTCTAGTTGTAGCGACCATAACTTGCATGGTTTCCACAAATTGGATGAATTACTTAATATATATTTACAACTTGAATTGCGTTTTATACCACGACTTGGATGAATTAATAACTATATGTTCACAACTTGACTTGCGTTTTATACTATAATTAATTAAGGAATGTGAATGCCTATATATGCATTCTGCAAAATACCTGAGTCTTCGTTTCTAGCTTGTTCGGTGCATCTCTTCTACAAGAGGGTCAACTTGAACACTGGCCTTTTAATTTCTCTTGTTTGGTGCATCTCTTCGACGTACTGGAACTGGCTGAAGTTATATTTTTCAGCAAAAGATGCTATTTTGGTTCATTCCTTGTGACATTTACAGATGCACTCCTATGCCAGACTTGAAATAGAGAATGGTACGTTTCGAAGCATGCATGGCCACACTTGGTTTTGCTTAATTCTTAACGCTCTAAGAGCATTATTAATTAATCACTTCTTGCGGGCGGGCATGGCGAGTTAAGGTTCTCACAGGCATGCATGATGCCGATGGCTGCTCTAGTTGCTAGCTCTAGCTGCCAGCCATGGCTTCCTAAGGAATGCCATACATTCTACAAAACCCTGTATCTTTTCTTGGAGATGTACTAGGGATCAATGGATGGTGGGTAGAGGATAGCCATGCAAAGAGACCCAAAAAAAGCAATACTATGTACTCAAGTTATGATCTATGATTCTTAAATTAGACGACACTGCTGCCCATCGTCCTCTCCTAATCGACAGACATCTTTAGCATCGTTCATCCATCGTTGGTCCTTTCTTACCCTAACCTCTATTTAAATCCGAGACCCGATGAATTCTACTGTAACTCAGAGAAACTGTGACCTAAAGAAGTCGTGGTAGACGAAGACGGAGGCAGACGGACGTACAAATCATGATGCAACTCGTTAGAAAATCGACTGGTATAGAGCGAACTCCCTTCCCCTTGTCTCCCGATTCCCGAACCATTAATTACACTCTAGATAGTAACACAATAATGCTGATCGCTAGGTTATAATGATTCGGCACCAATATAAACAAGAAATACTCCTGAAAAAGTCGAGTCTTCCTGCCCCAAAGGAATCAGCAAAAGCAACACACAAAGGAATTAACAACACAATATGGCGAATTATAAATTGTTGAAAATTTAATATGCAAAAGTTCCAATTATAATGGTAGCTCCAGGTACAATAGAATAAGCCCACCACGTGCGCAGCTTATAAGGTGGGCACACTAAATATAAACTAGTAGTTTGCTACTAGTATGCCATTACATCTTTTCAGATGCTACTAGCTTGCTACCGCTAACATCATTGTCACTGTCAGCAAGAAGCTTGCTGCCGCTAACATCGTTGTCACTACTGTCAGCAGGAAGCTTGCTCCCTCTAACGTCACTGTCAGCGGGGCCCATGGCAAAACCCTCAACGAACACGTCTCTCACAATGGGCAGCGCAAACAGCGTCCCTACAACGAGAGGGCATGTCACCATTATACCCAGCAGAGCTTCCCCCCATGATTCACAGAGCCTCAAGAATACATTCAAGAAACCAGCGTATACGAATAGTTCAAACACGAAGAAGGAATTCTGCAAAACAGCAACAGGCAGAAAGGATTAGGAACCAGAAACAAGTCCAAAGGCTTATCTTGTCTGCATGCAAAAATAAAATTGTAGTATGACAAATCAATTGATGGTGACGGTTAGGGTGCAAAGATAATGCATTAGATGAGGAAGAATGATAATAAACTGTTTTGAGCAAATAGCAACACAACAAAGGGAGTAGCTCCATGCATGCCCTATCCTAAATTCAAACTTTGGACAACTGCAATCGTAATGAAAAAACATGAAAAGGGTGAAATTGTTTGGATGCACTCGTCAGAAGGTATGTACAAGCCTGGAAATATATTGCAAAACAACACAGCAGTTTTTTACAACACAGTGTATTCCTTTTATTTTGGGTTTTTGGTTGGTATGCTCATTTGTAAATTTTGGATAGAGCGCCAGGACGAACAGGCTCTTTTTCATGGCTATACCATGGCCAGCGCGGAAGCCTGCTTGAAGAATCCTGTACCACACGGTTGAATTTTTCTTTTTAACCAAGAACTCATTTTGACCCAGGACAATCATCTGCAGGCCTGACGTAAATGTGATTTATCGACGGGGCCAATAGCATAGTTTGTTGAGAACGACATCCTGACAGATAGCATATATTGCTCATAACAAAATTAACCAACCAGATTCCTTATATTCTTGTGAGTAGCGGACTGGGCGGAGAAGCAAGCTATTACTGTAATTTGTGAGCAGCAGCAAGATCCGAAGATTGATTTTTTTTTGCAAAGTTTTAATTAATCCTAGATGAGGTGACAACAAATCAATGTACAGAATCAATCGCTGACGTTTAGAACTAGTTCAATTGCAGTTCGATCTTAGCTAAATGCAAAACAAGGAGGAGGGTACAAGAGGTCGCTTACGAAGCAGAACTTGATAAAAGAGGCCATCCTGTGGTCCGTGATGACGAGTTTTTCCCGCTTCCTCCTCGACTTGCTGGAGCGCTTCTTCACGCCTTTGCCTTTGCCTCTCCCGTCCTCGCCGCCTTTCTCGACGTCGAGCGGGGCGGAGCCGGAGCCCGCGCACTCCTCCGCCGCCCGCGTTTCGCGCTCGCTTGCTTCCTTCTCCATCGAGCAATCTACACCTCCGCCTCCTCTTCCTCCTCGCTATATAACGGGTCCCGTCCCGTCCCGTTGCGGCGGGTCATCGACGGAGACGGAGTTCCGCTCCGCCCCTGCTAGGGTTTCGAGTCCGACTCTCATTTCCTTTCTTTCGTTTGAGCCCGAAAATCTCCAATAGGCCCAAAGCCTGCCTAATTTTCATAATAAATAAATTCCTATCACTCTAAAAACATAATAAAATAAATAAATTCCTATCAGTTGTACGTAGCAAATTCTGTATTCTGTGATGATCCTAATCCAATCTTAGGCAAGCTCAGTAAAAACACAAAATCATCATCAATAGTATAAATGGATGTGTAAGGCATCTAAGAGAAGAAAACAGTATTGTACAAATCTTTAGCTCTTGTCATATCTTATATACATGTACCAATTTTTACTGTACTGCGACGTCATCTTACAACGTTAAATCTATGTTGCGATTGCCAAGGTGGATCCAGGGATTTCAACATGGATATTCAAAGTTACAAAATATTATTCAATAGAAAATATAAAAGTCTACAATAGTAAAAATTAAGTACAATTGTTCATGCTAGAGACAATAATTAAAAAAATTACAAATTAACTCGACAATTCTTCATACCTTGAAACCGATTGAAAGATTACAACTAGTTCCACTAATATGTAATTCCACTTGGCTCTCATTGTCCCTTCTGAAACTACTGTATTCACTATTCACATTCAGGATAGTGAAAATCGACTTAAAACTATTTGTTCACACTTGTGAAATACTTAGTATTTGTTCACAGAATCACAGATAAGAGGTAGAGAATATGTATTTCAATTCATAAGCAATAATTCATCTGCTGCTAAGGATCTTATTTCACAAATTCACAGCAAAGTGCTCAGATATAGGCATGACATGAAACTCAATAGCTCACACCTCTTACATACTTGGCATACTGATATAGGCTACTCAGACTTAAAGATGTGGAGAACGTAAATTTCAATTTATAAGGCATAAGTACTAATTTAAAGATAACTAAGTCAAATCCAGTAATCCATCACATCGGCCCCGATCGGTTGGGCTTCAGTTTCTGGCTTCCGGCTTATTTTTCACTATTCATAAATTTCGTCTTTTTTTTTGAACTTTTGGCTTTTTGTTGAGCTTTTTTGCTGGTTCTTTTTTTCCCGTATGTGTTTGTATTATACATAATGGGCTAACCTATTTTTTATATTTTTAATTTTTTAAATTTAATTATGCTAAATAAGCCTCTGTCAGCTACAGTGTTTTTTCATCCAACTACAGTGTTTTCAGCCATAAGCCACCAAAAAAAAGCCCAACTGATCACCACCTAAATAAGATCTAAGCACCGAATGTGAAACAGAGAAGAAACATATACCAAATACACCATATCTATCCAGTCATCCATGAATCTATCATCCATCTAGCTCGAAAGTACAAAACTACAAACTCTAGGGGCACACAAGTAGAGTAGATCTACTGTCACGCATCTATATTCTACAGCATAGGGGTTGCCAGGTGGTAGAGGACGAACCTGCCCAATGCTGCAGGCCAAATGAAGAGAGGAGAGATTGAATGAGACACGGTCTCACAACTGGGTATGAACAGCATAATAGTAGGTCTGGACCAATGTTGATGGGAGGGGGAATCGGTCAAAATGATCTGGCATCAATTTAGGCTAACTGAGTATGAACGGGATGAATTTAGTCTAACTACTAGAATATATATATGTATTATATCTTATATATAGTTATTTTTTTCTCAAAAAAATTTGAGTATTCAATTAAATACCCATAAATTAAGCTGGGCCCACCCATTGCGATTCCCCAAATGCTGAAACTATAAGCTATTCTTGACGAGCTTTGCATCACTGTGCATTTCCACGTTATAGTTTAACAATTCCTGTACACACATCTAAAAAAAATCCTGTACACGCACACAATACGACAGTTGCAGGACGGTTTTGTGTCCATCTTTGTAAACACACGCACACACAAATAGTTGTGAAACTGGGATGAATATATCGTATTTTTTGGCATATATAGTATCTTTTCAACGCTTATTTATAGAAATAGCCATATATATACGGTATTAAAAAAAATAATACTTCTGCCATTCGGTCACCGGACGGCAGCGCCCGGCACTCGACATGTGGCACCTACTATCCGGTAGCTAGATGGCAGGCGCTTGCCGCCTGACCACCAAACAGCAGGTGGCCTGCCGCACGCCCACAAAACAGTAGTGATTAAGCCGTTTAATTAGCCGGCTTAATTACTTGTCTAAATTCATAATGTTATATCATATTTGTTCGAATTTTTAAGTATAGGAATTGAACTCGAAAAATTACGAAATTTTATGCACAGCCTTCCGACATAAAATACTTCATTGTATATGATTTTGACAATTTTATCCATTCTAAATATTGCTCAAAAATTTGTACTGTTTTGATATTTGTAAGAGTTTTTACATATATCAAACGAGCTCCAAATATTACAAAATTTTATGTGAAGCCTTCTGACATAGTCAACCTAATTGTATAATTTTTTTAGGAATTTTATGTGCTCCAAATTTGCCATATCAATTTATGTTAATTTAATCGTAATTAGCGATATGCGAGGAGGGATGTCGCCCCCTTGGTGCTGCCCCATGCCCAGACAAATGTTAGTCTGTCCATACTATCCCCCCTTGCTTGCTCCCTCCTTCGGACAAATGTTGGCTTGACCATACTGGCCCCCCTCACCTGCTCCCTCGCCCGCACAAACGTTAGTCTATCCATGTCGTCCCGCCTCACCTGCCCCCTCGTGCGCACATATATCACTCATACCATGCTGTCCCATGTCACCCGCGGTGCTGCATGTCGACAATGCATCCGTAATTTCTAGTGATAATGCACCGGGTTCTCTTTTCGCTCGGCTACAAATACAGAGCTCTCGCAATCACTCATCTAAACTGTGTTTTGCTTCTTGTAGGAAGAAGAACCTTCTCCGTCATACAGTAACATAGCATGACAAACACCAAGGGGCCAGTCAAAACAGGGTCACCAAAGGAAGATATTCCCTTGGAAAGGACAGAGGACTTTGGCCCTAACTACCACTTGATGCCAAACAGGTGGGCTCAACCGGTATGGCCAAACCGCAAACACGGGGAGGACGCAGTCGTGCAGGTCATCGAAGACCATTTCAATGGCGGGAGACATTTCTTCCGATGCATCTCATAGTACTCTTAGATGTACAGCTCTGACATCTGCCTCATTTGCGCATATGCCTTGTACACATGCGGGCATAGCTTCTGTAGGAGCTTCGGCTTGTTGCAGGTGCATGTTGCCATATCACCTAGGATGCATGCCTGTTTTATTTCACCCCTGGCATGACTATTCATATATTTCTACCGAAGTCTAATCTCATGCTTTCTCCATAGGCCATCAATTACTAGGATGTCATGTATTCGGGCTTTCTCCATCTTCTGTTCCATGTGCCTCTGCATGTTCTTGGACCATTTTTTGCCTTCGTCTATTTGATACTTGGCTGCAGTGGCTCTATTGATGAAATAACTAACAGTGCGAGCCCATATCTCCTCCACGATCGCGGTGATGAGGAGGCACCACACGCCTTTTAGGATGTTGTTGTACACCTCAGACATGTTGGTCATCATAATCACATACCTCGCATCGTTCGTGTCACAGAGAAGGGACCATTTCCCTAATTCAGGAGCATGCCGATAAAATCCACTCCACGAGACATATGGCGCCACAGGGTTGCTCTCCCTCTGTAGTTTGCCTTTCTAGCTCTGTCCAGATGGACTCGAAATTCCTCCTCTGGTTTTGTAGACACAATGCCTTGAATATTTTTAGAACTTCCTAACTGCGAAACCGTATGAACAAGTTAGATGCAAGATGCCTCATCACCGTGTGAACCGTGCGAAACTGTAAAACTCCCACTGAAACCCTTCTTCTTGTGGAAATATGAGGGAACCACTGTAACATCATCGAGTTTGGGGGACACATGGGGCACCTCCGATGACATAATTCCCCCAGCTGGACCAACTGTCTGCTGTGCATCGTCACCGGTATCATCAAAGTCTGGGTCGGTGTCCTCGTCGGACTCCAACTCGAGCGTCTTGTCCAGTAAATACTCATGGCAGTCAGTGTGAGCTAACCACCACATGCCTGCCCCATCATTCCACACGAAATCAGAGGCGAGACTTCCCTCCGATACAACACATTCAGTGGTATCATCTTGAAGCTCCACCTATGGTTCCCTGAATGTTGAGGGGCCAGGCTCATCAACATTTTCTAATGCCCGGTGCATGAAACTCAAGTACACCATCGGCATCATGTAAATGGCCACCTTAGGCTGGGAGGCAATTTGCATGTATTGCTTCCATGCTGCTATGCCATTCACCTTCACAAGCTCCCACACGCCATTGGTATAGGTGATCCCATGATCGCAAATTTCATCGCCGTTGCCTCTGTGGCGAACTTTCTCTAGATGCATTTTCGTAGCTTGTGAATATTCATGATGTCGAGCCCGCGGCTCGAAGCACCTTGTATTGGCATGTGGATAGGTCCAACCCATCGGACCCAGCCCGTACAAGACCATCGTCGTACAACATTATCAAGTGTTTCATGTGTGCGACTACCTGAAGCCAAACAACCAGATCTGCAGTAAGCGTTACAACAAAAAATGATGACAAGCAGCATGCAAGTTAGTACATGCCTGACAGCTGACATTACGCACAGATAAAGTTAGTGATATGTAAAATGCAACATGCAATGTGAAATATCAATACGTGACATTCACCTACAAGGTAATCCCTGCACATGTAGTGCGCCCGGACAGCGGTGTCTGGATATGTGGATTGAATTATCTTTGCCATATTATCATAGTCACACTATGGGTGTGGAAACTTTGGTGGTATAGGTGCATCCTTACAAGAAGAATCAGGATAGGTTCACATTTTCTTGCCAACCTACTTTCGCTTCTGAAGCATCTCTCTATAGTTCGACATCGCTAACTTTGGCAGAGTGACCTCCTCTACCTATCCTCTCCCTCTGCTCTCCCTGTGTTCAAAATTAGATTGAATGGAGTGTTGGTTGTGGCTGTGAAGTGCACTCACATCTGCAAGAAGGAATCTTTGGGCATAGGAATGGTCAGTGAGTTGTCAAATCACTAAGAGAAGATGATGTGAGTAGTGAAATCCCTAAGAAAAGATGGTGTGAGTTGTTATATCATTTAGAAAAGCTAGTACGAGTTGTCAAATCACTAAGAAAAGCTGGCATGTTACAATAAATTTAGTAAAAGATAGGTGAAATATCGATGATATGCTGAAGTAAATGACATGGTTTAGGCACACAATCAGGCCATAAAGCATCAATACATAGCTACAGGTATGTATCAAACGGCAAGGCAAATGACCCAACCAACCCCACTACAAACCACATTATGGTTGTACATCTAATCAGGCTTGTGGGCGAACGCCCTTAAGGCGAAAATGGAACACCGTAGGACACCCATATAGAGTGGTAGTCGTTAGGGCGATGTGGACACAGCTGGTTGTCGCGATAGTGGCAGGAGCAATTGCAACTCAATTTGGTGCAGCAGCAGTATGGGTGGTAGTTACTGCCGAGGTGGACCACCTCCTTGTTGTTCTTATCCCTAATCATATGCCTGCAGAGCTCATCGTTGTCAATCCTTTCAGTCTATAGCTCCTCCCACAACTCGTATAAGCACATTCAGAGAGTGTGGATGTAAATCTGGCCAGGTATTGGATACGGTTGATCAATTCACTCTGTGAAATTATAATCTATAGTCTGCAACGAAGACAAGGTGATTACGAGCGATACAATGATACATGTGTGGAAGCATAGATATGAAATAAACTACTTACCATGAACAGAGGATAGTGAAAGAATTGATGTCCTGGGTTCCCCTTCTCGCCGTAAACCTGGATCATTGTGTTGAATTTGTACTTATATTGCGGCCAAGGCTTGGGGATGTGTTGATAGTCGTGGAAGGGATTTCTAGGGGTGTAAGCTTCCCTGGTTTTGAGCGGAAGATTGGGCCTTAGGGGGTCCAGGTCTAGGGGGTCATAGATGTGTGTATCTTCTACGTAAGGGTCGTGTCCTCGAATCCAAATACATGCTTGTTATCCCCTCCCAAGTCTTAAGCTACCCGTCCTATCCGACATGTTTTGGTTGGAGGAGTGTGTTGGATATATGTGGATTGTTTACATGGGACAATTTATTAGACCTTGATGAACTGTCAAGAGCAGCAGTTAAAGCCATTGGCTTAATTTTCAATGGAAACATGTCGGATAGAGTCATCTCATAGGTTTTTAGCGAGGAGTAGATATAGTCAAATCATAAGCATCTCTAGATCCTTTGCTTCCATTATGGTGGTGGTCTTAATATGCCACACTTCTTTAGAAAGAGATCTAAACACTTTGCGACACCTCTCTACCTCCGCATAGGTCGTGCCTACACCAGAAAAATGATCAACAAGCAAATTAAGCCAAGAAAAAAAGCATCAATTGACTCTACAGGGTTCATCTTCAAAAACTCATATTCAGAAGTCAAAAGTTCAGTTTTTACACTTTTAATCTGAGAAGCTCCCTCATTGTATTTTTTTTGAGTTTACAAAACTTCATAGGCAGAAATCAAACCATCAACTTGAGCATACTCGTTTTGAGAAAGAAAACTTACAATAGCATACTGAGCTCTTGAATTGTTTTCAATGAAAGAATTGTTTTCTTGAGCAGTAGTATCAGTGGGACGAACAAAAGGACGTTGCACGGCATCCCAAATATTAAAACCAAGACTTTGTAAATATCCTTATCTAGCTCTTCCAATAAGAGAAGTCATCACCGTCGGTTTAGTTAAACCCTTCTCGGTTGCCATAGATTAATCCAACTAAGAGGCTCTGATATTAATTGTTGAATCTTGGATTATGAATCAATCGAGATGGGGTGAACTGGTGATTAAAAATTAAATTAATCTACTAAAAACAGGGAAACCGGAACTCTCATATACTAACTAGATTTAATCTAGAGTAAACAACAGAAGAATACTAATTTAACTAGAGTAAACGCTAATCTGCACTCAATAAACTAAACATGGACTGATTCTGATAGCAAGATAAATAAGAACAGGAGAATCTGAATTTATTAAACTCATGGAGAGATCAAGCGCAGATTTTCTATAGAATCTTTTCAAAAATCATCATCCTAGTATAATCTCACGTCATTAGGGGTGCAAATGGAGCGGATATTTCCCGACCATCCGTCCGTCCATTTTAATTCGGATACAACTCGGAGCAAATTTTCGGATATCCGAAGATTTTATCAGATACGAAAACGGAGTCGGATATTTTTGTCGGATACGAAAACGGATTCAGAAAAAGCATTATCCAATGGATACGGAACTATCCGGGTATTTTTCTGGATAGTTACCGGATAGGTACCAGATATGGAAACGGAGTCGGATACCTAGCCTCTCCACCGGCCAGGTGGGATCTCCGACTCTTCTTGAAATGTAGCATTATTTATTTATTTAAGATTGCTTATTTTGGTGGTTGTTGCAGCGTCGGTGGGTTGTACACTCGTATTACATTTCAGTTTGGGTTAGTGTCTTAGTGGTGTGCGATTAGTATACTAGTAGTATTGACTGACGAGTGATTTTTTTTGTCGGAATTATGAGATCAAAATCAAATGTATCAAAAGTTATTTTTGCATGGTATTGACCGACGGGTTTGGATCCTGTCAAGAAAATCACTCTCCTCAGCATCTCATGGAGTGCCAGGTTTTAGTTTGTTGTGTAGTTGATTAGCATAGAATTGTTTGTTGTTATTTTGATAGTGTGCTTAATTTCTGGGTAAATTTTGTCTTATCATGTGTTCTGTCACATCTATTGCTTTCTGATTGAAAATCTATGTGAAGCATATGGTTAAAAATAGAATGATTATTCAGTAAAGGCCAGTGACAGCACCCTGTACACTCTACGCTTGTTCAGTAAGAAATAGAATGCTTTCTGATTGAAAATCTATGTTAAACAATAAGCATATGGTTATTACTAGGACTGTGACTTGCACAGGAGAAGTTGAGCCTGCTGAGAAGAAGCAGAAGAAGTGTACCTCAAAGGTTTGGGACCACTATATTAAATACACGGTGACTGTTGACACAAAAAATTGTGGAAAGGAAAAACAATTTTGGGTGCAGTGCAATAAATGTCCTCACAAAATTCAATGTGAGACCTCAAGAGGCACGAAGGTCTTGTGGAATCATTTGCTAAATGTAATAAAGTTAAATGAACTAGTCATGTATTTGATTATTTGGTTATGGGCAATTCGTACTTTTGAACCATGTGGCATGTAGCTAGTTAGCTACTACTTGTTTAACTAGCCTCTATCATTTACTTACTACTTTGCTAGCTAGACTTTACTAGTTGCTTAACTTGTCCCTGTTACCATATGAAATTTGCTTTCGCACATTATCCAATTAAATATTCATGACTGAAACCAACCGTATTCAGAGCGGCATGTATTCGCTCCATATTTGTGACTGAGAATATCCGCATTTGTATCCGGCACTCCGACTCCTACTCCAATTAAAAATATGAAAAAGGATACGAAATAAGCAATATCCATCCATATCCGCTCTGTTTGCACCCCTACACGTCATAGCCCTAGATGAGTTATCTAAGTAGGTGTTTAGCTCCTGCCTCGATCCAAAGCCTTTGCTTCTTCTTTCATCATTTGTGAGCCAGGTGGCTCGAGGCAAAAGTTAATTGTTTGTTAATTGCTACATATACATTAATTTGCTGGTTCTCTCCTTCCAAATGTGTAACCTCCATCTTTTTGTATGGAGAATTTCCCGAGCTTCCGTCAATCATGAATCCAGGCGAGATAGATTGTGTAATATGTATGGAATTCAACAGCACACCACAAATGCACTGAACCACAAGTATATAGACAAGCAAGCTAGGTTCAATTATCACTCAATAGAGTATCACCTAACAATAAAGCCACGCAACACTGGTGCCTGCCCTGTTTATCATGAAAATGACGAATAATTAAATTGTTTTCTCTAAACTTCCGTATTCCCAGATGCTATTAGTTTGCTAGCAAGATCATTGTCTGTGCCCGAAGGCTCCACGGCATCTTCTCCCATGATCCTAGCCTTCAGATTGGCTGCCATGTAGAAAGACAGCATAAGGCAGGCCGTCGCGAACACGATACCCAGCAAGGCATGCCACCATTTTTCAGCAAAATTGACCAGCACGAACACGAATCCAATGTAGTAGACGACAAGCAGCCCGAGGCTAGCATCCTGCATGCACAACAGTAACAAGCAAGCACAAAAGATTAGTCTGTGAGATGGAAACAATAGCTGGTAATGCACTGGAAGGTAGGTAACAATATATTCACAAATACTAGATGAAAAGGTATTCAATTGCAAAGCAAATAGTAGCGCGCCTCCGCGATACTACATAGATAGCACAATAACCCTAATTCACAAATTCAGACAAATTCGGAGTGCGGTGCAGGCAACTCAAGTAACTGCATTATGTCTGCATTCAGCAATGAGGAAAAATAACAAGCGTGAAATTGTTGGAATTCACTCCTTGCAAGACACATGTTCTGTATTGGCTGAGGGAAGATTATCCAAAACGATACAATTGTTTTGGCCTGGAGGCTTTTGGTCGATATGTTCTATTCACATCTTCAGATAGAGCACAAGGACTTGTTCATGGCCAGCTAAGCTAGCCTTCTTTCCCATATTAATTTTTTTAGAGAACTGTTTTCCAGATTTATTGTGTATCACAAGGTGCTTTTTTCAATTAAGTATTGAAACAGAAACAAAACAGTTCCTGGTCTTAACCAAAAAAAAAAACCTTGGCAAAATAGTGAAGCCTTGCCCAGGCACCGGCGAGGAACCATCTGCAGCACAGGCGTAATTTGGTGACGCTGACACGCACTAATAAAACACCACAGCATTGCTCAACACGAGATTCGAACTGGAATCGGAATTGATCGCAGGCTGTTCTTTTCAACTTTCAAGTGTTCAGCTACAATGCACTAAAGTAACAACTCGATCAAATCGCATCTATCATCGTATCTACCGCGCTGGAATTGTCGAATATACGGCACACACGACGGCCAAGGCGAGGGGTCAGAAGAAGAGGAAAGAGGAGGCGAGATGCACTTACAAGATCCCTGACGTAACGCCCCTGCTGCGCCTCATTCGCCATGTTCGCCCCGGCGGCGCTCCGCTCCGACGCTGCGCTGAGGCCGCCGTTCTCGAGATCTACAGGCTCGGAGTTGTTGATCGACATCCCTCTCGCCGTTCTCTCAAGATGAGTGAGAGGTTAGGGGTCCTGCTCCTAATGGCGCGCGCGGCAGCTCAACGACGGCGGAGGAGTCCGGGAGCAGCTTTCAGATTCGGTCCACGCACGGCTCGGGGTATTTATAGGATCTCAATCCCCTTCTTATTATATCTTAAGCTTTTGAATCATATACAGCTCTTAACCAACACGTCTTGTGCTTGGATGAACCCTCGTACCTTTTTTTTAGGAAACCAATTAGCCATCCTAACCACCTCCTTAGGATTTTTAGGGGTTTTATGCCAGGTTTGAAACACGAGAAATTTCTTATATACTATTGGTGTTTTAATACCGATCTTACATACAATTTTTTGGATACAGGAGAAACTTTTAAAGACCTAGATTATGATCATGCAGAGGAGAGACATGTGAATTTTTATACAGATTCGGGTCTTCTCCTGGGATAATAACAACCTTACTTCCTATGTGGCTATTGCTCAAAGAATTGGTTACAATTGAGAAAGTAATGTGAAATACCTTGCACTATGTCTAGCTTAGACTAGATCCGATCCCTCTTCTCTCCGATATCAACCTTTATATAGTTGGCGAAGCGGCGGCCGTTGTCCCGCACCAAAAAACGTCTTAACGCTTCAAGTGATAACCGTCCGACGGGAGTTATTGTCAGAAAGATGTGATGGCCCGTTCATCATGCGACGGTTGTTGTCATAGAGAGATCATGTGTGATTATTAAGAATAAATACACGTTCTAACCACCTTATCAGACAAACCTACAATATAATAGGTCATCATAGATAAGCCAGTTGGAGATAGACTGGTCACAGGAAGGTCCACAACGACGAGGTGGTCGCAAGACAACTTACGACTATGTGGTCGTAGAAAGACTTACGACTATATGATAGTAGAAAAGCTTACAACTGAAGAGTGGTCGTGGAAGAAGTTACGACTATGTGGTCAAAGAAAAGCTTACGACTGAGGAGTGATCGTAGAAGAACTTACAACTATATGGTCGTAGAAGGACTTACGACTATGTAGTCGTACAAAAGCTTACGACAGAGAAGTGGTCATAGAAGAACTTATGACTACCCTGTGAAACATCTTCCTTATCGATAAGGAGTATACTTAAAGAATATAATAACGTAATAATTTGAGGATTCTTATATCCTCGTCATATACAATACACTTCTCAATTCATGTATATTACTACTGATAAAAAAATTATAGAGGGTGTTTAGGTAAAACTTGAGTGATAATTTGTTTAAGAAACTCATATTTTAAGACTTTGAATCTAGATCCAATGGACATCCTCCTCCCCCCAATTATATGAATTCCCTCACCTCACTCCATCCCCAAACCCTACCCCATCCCCCTGCCACTGCCCTACTTGCTGCCTCCCCCATTGTCTCATTAGCGTCAGCACTGACGCCGTTGAACCCCATCGGCATCCATCTCCTCTGCTATTTTCTCCCCAGCCACTTGCATCTTGTCCCCAACCCGCACCCCCACCCTCACCGGCATGTCGTCCTCCCTTCACCCCGTCATCGTTGTCCCTGGCGCTGTCGCAGCCCGCCAGCGAGCCCTACCTGCTACTACTTTCACTTCCCAACGCAACTACCAGAGCCAAGGGCACTGCCAGCGCCACACACCACCCGGTTTGCCATTGCCCCCAGCCTCCCTCTAAATCTAGTGGGCTTCGGTGAACCCAACTCAACCCTAACCCTAACTTGCTGGAGCCAGAGAAGGAGGTGGAGCACAAATCTTGAGGCAAAATCATACTTGAGAAATTTGAGTGCTCAGTCCTAAAAAACACTTGAGTACTAGTTGGCAATTCCCAAAATTATATTACTCGAGCTTGTTGTGCCACTGTAGCCAAGCTCGGCCTGCACCACACCCTTAGCCAAGCTGGTGCCTGAGCAAGCTCCACAACAATGGCTATGCTGTTGTGCCAAGCGGAGCTCTGCCCTTGCCCACCTTGTGCCTCTACCGCACCAACTACTCTACCATGGCCATCATCATGCCTCTGCTACCATGCAGATCTATGCCACACCCTCAGCCTTATTGCCATGCCCAACCTATGTCTAGGCCTCACAGGTATTGGGAGAGTTGGCCTTACTCCTCAAGCTTCTTATAGGCAAGAGCAGCAAATCAAGATAAATACAATTCAGGTGTGAATTAAGCCAAAACCACCTAAATAATGACCACATCCACACCGAAATCAACATAAAACTAATGAGGCAACATCTCTGCATCAAAGAGGCCCAAGAGAAAATAGCTCTTCTCTTTTGCAATTCATCTAAAATAATCAGATCATCCTTGTACAATGCTCTATAATCTTAACTTCATTTGCTCATCATGTACACTACTATTTAGTCTTTTCCATAGCTAATTTATCATTCATCTTGTTGTACTGGCATTACACTATATCAGCGGATTATCATCTGTCCAGGTGTGATTACAAAATTAGAAGGTACACCCACCTAACACAAATTCAAAGCTAAGCAAGCATTACCCTCTCAATGATGTAAAGGTTGGTAGAAGCATTCATCCCTTTCAATTATATAGTTGAAATCCACACAATGCTACTAATTGCTAACACAAACAATCTATTACAAACACATATCTATGCTAGAGCAACATGGTCGTTCCATTGTAAATGGAATCAATTCAAGCCACCTTGTTGTAGGGGTGGCCCCCACCTAAACCCAGCAGGCCTGTTAGAAGGTTATAAGGCCCAGAATAGGCCATGTGTAATGACATAAGTGCCCCTGAAGGGAATACTCAGATGTAAGGGTATAATTGTAAAAAGCACTCCTCATGTGTATATGTATGGAATACAGGCCATGGGGAAGACCCAGGCCATTACTCGTCACTTTCTCCCAACTCTCCACTACCACATCTCTCTCTGTTTGGTCTGTAGCCACGACACACCCATTTGAAGTCATTTGCATCTCCAACAAAGGAAAGGCACTGGTTTAAAACAATGCCCAATTCAACAAAAAATGAACAAATTTACATATTGAAGAAAATCCATCTAGGGCTCTCCCTACAAAAACACATCTAGTAACACAAGACATCGATTGCCATCTAAGAATGAAGTAGGCAAACTGCAGAGCAAACGAACAATTGGTTCGATTCTTAATACAGTAAGAGAAATCAAAAACTGATTCTTCTATAAGATTGAGATGAATCAAGAATTGATATTTTTCATAAGATTGAGAAGAGTACAGAACTGGTATTTTTGTAAGATTAAGATCCCCTAAATGCTTTTTAAGCAAAGCACAACAACTAAGAAGGAACAAACAGGTAATATAGACTACAGAGAGTCCATTTTTAAAACCTGCAGAAAGAAAGGAAATACATTGTGAAGAAGAATGGGCTCACAAGATGCCGCTACATCTCGCTTGACAGAGGTTGCCTTCGCTTTCGCCATGGCGAGGCTAAGCTTTGAGCCATCCACCCCTGCGCTAGGTCGAGGCTGTCAACATCGCTCACCCAATGATGCTGCTCTAGTAACCTCTTGGTCACGCTATTGCCATTCTTGTTGTCGTGTTATGCACTCGCCCGATAGTAATGGTGATTGAGGTGGAAAGGGGGGCTAAAATGTACGCTCTGCTAGCTAGTGAGGGGGAAGCAGTCACCGTCACCGTGCACCTTGATGTCATGTTGCGTTCCTCGACCCTTGTAACACCATCACCACACATCTTGACAAACTTCACAGCCCCGGTGCCATCTCTCGCTTCGTGCCCTACCTCCTCTCATCATCCTCTTCGCCTTCCCTCTCATCAACCCGTCAGGCATGCACTGCTCTCATTGACTACAAGGATTGCGCCACAACCCATGGTTGGGACATGTGAGTGGAGGATAGAACGAGAGAGGTGAAGTTAGGATAGGGATGAAAGAAGGTATCATTGGGAGAAGGGGATACTATGAACTCCAGCGGCATCCTATAGATGCGGATGTGAGGAGTCGTGGTGGAGGCATGAGATGCCACGAGAGGCGACGATGGTGTCACGAGAGACAGAGGGGAAGAGAAGAGGAGTCGGCGACAGTGGCATGAGATGCCAAGGGAGGCGGTAGCATGGTGGAGGCGGCGCAGCAATAATGCGAGAGGATGGTAGAGGGAACGGCAATGACGCTGGATTTGGGAAGGGATTAGGCGTCAGTTTCAGGTGAGATGAGGTGAGTTAGGGAGGGCATTGCCGATAGCTGTGGAGTGCGGACAGATACCACGTAGAGTGCCTACCTAGCGGCATGCCTGGTTTCTCAGAGGAAGGAGGGGCAAATGAACCATCACCACCAACTCCCTCTTTTAATTAGTAGAGATATGTGAATTGAATTGTTTTTTGGTGAAATTCTTATGTTCCAATTGGACCCTTAACATGGATGCCATATTCTAAAAAAATTATTTAGGTCCAAGGAACCAATAAATTCTACATGTCAGCATGGAAGGCTTGCCTTTTTCCCCATTCTTGTGTTGATTGGGTGGTTGATAAGGATGGTGATGAGAGTAGAGGGTTGCAGGGGCTCACCCATTGTAGGGACCCAGATTTTACAATCCGGATTCCTCTGTGATTCCACCGCACTATTCCCTGGATCAGTAGATAGTGCTCACAGATTACAGTTCTGAATATCAAATTACATATCATGCGGAAGCGTAAATATAATAGTAGACTTACTCATAGGCCGATTAGGCCAAAATCATTAAATTGCAGCAGCAGAAGAACAAAGCACACAGGTGGGACCTTCAGGACATGCCCACAGGCAGCCAACTGGAGGTGCGCGACCTAGCCCTTGACGTCTTCATCATCTTTGTCCCCATGACCAGTAGTGTTGCTGAAGCGTAGTAATCTGATTCCTGCTTCTGGATTTGTTTATGAGAGCGAGTGTGAGCACACTAACCACCGTGCTCCGCGAGCCAATACACAGAATGCAAATAAATAGTATGCATAGCTTATCAAAGGAGAGGCTCGGATTATTTTATTTGCCAAAAATTGCTTTTAGTAGCTTATTATTGTTAAATCATAGTGTTATTAATTCTACCTATACTTCGCACGGCGTTTACCATAATTGACTTAATTCACCAAAAACACACTTTCCTTACTGATTGCTGTCTAAGACTCCAAACATCGAGTGACATCATTTACTTAATCGACCGAATATACTCTTCCCAAATTGATTGCTGTCTAAGACTCCAAACAGCGAGTGACATCATTTAATAAATCCACCAATCATATTCTTTCTATATTGATTGATGTCTAACTCCAAACAGCAACTGACATCATTTAGTTAATCCACCGATCATATACTTGCTATATTGGGTGCTGTCTAAAACTCCAAACAGCGAATATCATCAATTATACAATCCACCAATATCTTTTGTATTCCAAATTCCTAACAACCCATTCCTTTTGCTATTGATCCACAACCACAATTTGCTCTTACAAAAATCAACCTTATTTTCCATTATCTACCTCTAACTAATCCACTGGTATACCTCCAACAAGAATATCATTGATCAAGTTTACGATTCACTAGTATACATCCACCAAGAATACCATTGATCCAATCTATACTCCAATTATCATATCTCCAAATTCCCAAAAATCCAATTGACTCATCTAGTAATCGATCAAATCCTATTAATCCCATTATCGCCACTATCTCCCAAAAATTAGTCCAGCAATTACTTTTGAAATCCCTAATTCTCCAAAAATCATTTAAATCATCTATCTAGCCTATCTACTCATTTAGATTCTGCTAACTTATTTCTCCCAAAATCCACACTATCGTTTCCTTTTTATACTCGACATGAATCCACCGACAACTTTATGTATTTACCACAAACATCCTTCTTCCTTTACTCACGGCTCTATTTATTCTTCCTGACAATTTATTTTGTACGAAGGGAAAACATTTTACTTTTGAAATATGATACATAAAAATTTCCTGAGACCTAGCAGTTTGGAACAAAAACATAATGTGTAGGGAATGCAATAATAATAGCGATCCAGATTCCATCCACCGTTACATGGCATCTGCACCATATAGCGTCTTTCAGCGTTATAGCCACTTAACTTACCACTGGGACAACACCCAGGACAATTCAAACCAGGGCTTTCCACTGCCCTTCACTTTTCCCATCCCACCCATAAAGCATTTTGAAATATAACTATATCTAGTTAAGTTCCCATGTCCGCCCTTGACCGTGGGCACGGCTATTCGAATAGTTTTGACTCTGCAAAGTTTGTACACTTTCACCACAAGAGACAGTCAACCCGTTGCCCCACACGATTCCTTAGTCGTGTGGTTGAGCAGACCATCACAGTGACTTTTCAAAGTACCTTGCCCCTTCCATCATTTCACCCTATGGGTTGCTCCCACTTGCGGTGGGTCCCATACGTTGTGCGGGATGTTCTCCTTCTGAACGTCTAGCAGCTGGCTACTCCCCTGCTAGCCTGCCACAGCAGATATTCACCCTCTACGAGTGTCCCATTCAAGCCGTCACACAGACAGCCGTTTGCACTATCTCACCACCCTCTCCTGTGAGGATGACTTTCAGGGTCCGGTAAATCTACTAAGCCAAGTTGTACTTTACAGACTTGTGGTTGTACTGTTTTACACAGGAGGTCATGACAAGATTCAGTCCTTAGTGGTATCTGGGTGGTCTACCACTAACCCACTTTGTGCTTCCACCGCACCACACTCACACCCTCGAACCATCCGCCCAGATATTTAAGCAAGTTGAGGATTTTGGAAACATAAAATAATCATAGCCAACATATACCAGCCATTACCACCATGACTGCCCAACCAAATTTTCTCATGATTAAAATGATGCTTGGGCGTTCTCGCGCCCATGAATACCTAAGCGATACTAAGCATGGCATATAAATTACGGACTTATTTTCGAAAGGTTATTATTATAATTTTGCTAGGGCGGCAAGGTTCACATATTCAAGTATTCCAAAGAAGGTGTAATATTATTCAAGGCAACAATGGGCATATAACTAGAATCTTAATTTAACATGTATTTGCATATAAAATAACAGTATGCAATTTGATAATTTAAACCAAAGTAATTTGCAGAAAATGTAGGATCAACGTGATCAAAGTATTAACTCGCTTGGCGCGGTTTACCGTGGACTTGAGCTCACACCAAGTTGTCTCATGCGATGATCTTTAATTACTGGTCTTCATCGATCTCGGTCTTGCTCGATCCATAAAATCTTTTGGACTCCAGTTTCTAATTACGCGACAACGACTGAATCCAAATAGAGGCAAATAACTCAAAGATCCAAATAAATCCAAATAAACTTAATTTAAATTTATTATAAGTTAATGGGTGACTCGGGTGATTTGGGGCAAGGTTGGCAATAGCATACAATAACTTGATCTTTTCATTACGAACTTCTTCTATTATTTTTATATTTATTAGGGAAATTCCATGAGTTAGGTTTGATTTAGATTTCAGTGTACTGGATTAGAGAAGCATTATTTTGTCGAGCGCCCATTCTTTTCAGGGTTTATGCTATATGTGATGTATACAATTCTTAGTTTATTGAATTAATTCATATTAGTAGTAATTTGATATGCATCATTTTATGCGGCCCTAATTACTCGTGTTATTGATTAAATGTCTACTTTAGAGTATTTATATGTCGGTGAGATTATTTTGATGCGTGATGACCTAGGGTCGCTATATTTTAGCATCTGTTTACGATTATGCCCCTCTAAATTTGAGTGCTCTCTGAAAGTTACTGTTACTGATATTTTATGTACCTTCAGTCATCACTAGGCCAATTTCAATTTGAATTAGGGTCTATTTATATGGGTCCCAGCTTGCTATATCTATAATTATGCTCAATATTATGATGTACTAAAGCTAGTGCTAAGATTTAATTAATGACACTATCATTCTCTTGCTTATACTTTAGCTACTATTAGGCTTAACTTTATTTCTAATTCTAATTTAAATTTAGCTATCTGAGTAAAGCTTAGTATGTAAGGTCATATTTCAATATTTGTTGTTTAGCAGAATCTTACGACTAGAATTTATTTAATGGAGGCATGTTGAATATTAAGCATAGTTTTTATTATAATTAATGGTAGTCTTTATTAACTTTGAACATTTAACCAAGGTCATTATCACTTTTAATTAATATTCAGCCCTTTTTGATGATTGCTCACACTATATTACTTAGTCCTATATGAGATAATCCAGATCTAAATCTTCAAATAATCTCATTTATATCATAATTAAATTTTATTAGCTTTCCTAGTTTATCTCCTATTTTTCCTAAACTTTTGTAATTAAAATGGAGTAGGAAAAATCAAGAATAAAAGAAGGAAAAAGGGGGCAGTCTTGCGGGATCGATCTCAGGACCTGGGGAAAGAATGGGTGTTAAGCGCGCACAATCTAGCCAGGTGGGCTCGGGGTTTTACCTGCCTTACCGAAGGAAGGATTGTACATGAGCTGAGGGTGGATAGCCAGAACAGAGGACCGGCTCGGGCGGCCATGGCAGACGGCTGCGCCGGTGAGGGACGGCCGGGGAGGCGGTGGTATTTGGCGAAATGGGTTGCCCGGCGCAGGAGGTGGCTCGGTGTGGAGGCGCGGTGGTCGGAGTAGTGGTGAGGCGGACGGGCGGCTGTGCAAGGCCGCCGGCGGTGAGGCGCGTTCGGGGCGGCGGCGCCGGAGGGGAAGGAGAAGGAGGTTTGGTTGGGCGTGAGTAGGAGGAGGGCACAGGGAATCCACCGGAAGCAGCAGCGGGGGCCGGAGAGGGGCTGAGGTGGGCCGGCGGCGTGAAACGGCGGCAGCTCGGGGTGGATCCCGGTGCCGGCGAGCTGGGGGAAGAGGGAGGTGCCGACAACGGGCGGAGGGGGTTTGTGGCGGCGGGGAGATGCTGCTAGGGAGCGGAATTGGCCGGAGGCCTACCGGGGAGGCGGTGGCGGTGAGATTGGCGGTGGCGGCCGGAGGGTGGGGAGAAAGGAGGATGAGGGGGAAATGGGGAAGGAGGAGGAGCGCAGGGAACCCTGGGGAGCTTGGGGCTTCTTATGGCCGTAATGGGGAGGCGGAGGCGCGGAGGACCGGGCGGTGGCGGCGGACCACCGGGAAAAACCCGGCGCGGCGCATGGCAGGAGCGGCGCGAGGCTCGGCGCACGGAGGGGACGCGAGCGCAGGTGTAGAGTTGCAGCCTTATAGCTGCAGAGGGGGTGAAGGGGGGGCGGTGGCGGTTCACGGGGGTGACTGGGCGGCGGGGAGAACCGTCGGGCAAGGACCGGTCTTCGCCAGGAGCTGAGAGAGGCGGAAGGAGAGTGGCGGGTGCGCGGGGCTGGGCCGAAGGCCGGGGAAGATTGGCTGGGCCGGCGGTTGCGCACGGGCACGGGCGAGCGAGAGCCGAGGCGGCGTGGCTTGCGCGAGCGCAGGTGAGGCGGGGCAGGGGAAGAGAGAGGGGAACAAGGGCGGCCGGCTGGGCTGGCTCATGGGAAGGAAAGGGGGAGTTGGGCCGCTAGCAGAGAGAGTGGGGAAAGGGGGTTGGGCCGGGCCATTTGAGTTTCCATTATTTCAATACTCTTTTATGGCATTATTAATACTAGTTTTATCTTTCAAAGCTTTCTTAAATTTTGAATCCTCCACCAAAATTCAGAAACTCGCCATAAAATCCAAATTTCAACAGAACATATTGTAAAATATTTTAAAAACTTATTTTTCAAATTCGAATTTTTCAGGATGTTACACCCATGCACTTGCCCTTCCCGCCACGCATAACAACGAGGAACTTTCCCCATCCCTATGCCTACGGGGATTCTCAACAAAGTGAAAATCCCTTTGGGGACTATCGAAGTAGCATAAATATTTTTTAAAAAAACATGACATAGGTATAAGTATTTTGGTTTAGGTTCCAAATTATCACAACAATCATTTTGTGTCCCAGTGCGGAGCCGGCCACTCGCCCAAGTTTCTACCGACCATGTACTCAATTCATCTTGCCACCGCCATGTTGAACGCCGGAGCTGGGGACACCACACATAAAACCCTAGGTGCAGAGGTGATGCTATGCACAAGAAACAATCATCGGTTGGCGACGGTAACAACAACATAGCATATCTGGAGATGCAGGAAGAGAAGGGAGAGATGTGAAGCCAAGGGGATTTTGCATACTTTCTAGCATAAAAAGGGGGTTTGAAAAATGACATTAAGTATGTGCGTGTGTGTGTTGGCGACAAGGTTATTCCTCATAGGATGCTCTCCCATCCTCACTCTCTATTTAGAGGGTGCATCAAAAGACTTTGGCTTCTAGCTTTCTAGCTCAAATGCTCATCTTTTGGAAGCGGCTTGGGAGGGAGGGGGTGATTCGGGGGGATTTGTGCATAGCTACCCCTGCCTCTCTTCGTTGCATCGCCACGCCACGTGGTCCGCCACTAGTCAACAGCGCTGCCACGCGCTCCACCGTCGGCCAAAGGAGCCGCCACAAGCCACCTTCTCCCCCAGTCCTCCTCCTTTATTCTGGCCTCCTGCAGTAGATCCAGTGGCCTCCACGTCGAATCCTGCGAGAGGCGACAACGCTGCCATAAGCTTCGCCTCCGTCACGACCTAGGTGTCCTTCTCCTCCCCTGTCATCATCCTTCTCTGTGGTAGCCTCCTGCACTAGATCCGGCAGCCTCCACACCGAATTTGGCTAGGGAGAAGTCGGATTCATCATCCCGACAGTCTAGGAGGCTGTAGAGAGCATGCACCGAGCGGCAATGGCAGCGACATTTGTTGTTTTTTTTCTTCTTGCAACTTGTTGCACAAATTTGAAGATGAAAAACAAAAAAAATGCAACAAAATAAAGTCGTTGTATTTTTCTTGCATTTCCTTCAACATGAAATCCATGTTGCGATTTTTTCGATATGAAATCCAAAAAATGCAACTTCTTGTAATGTCTTGCATATAATTTCAAAAATTCCCATTTATTTTCCACTGGGAACACTGTACTGTAGCCCGTGTAGATCTATTTTTTTTGTCATTTCCCTTTTTTGCTCTTTTTCTAATATAGGCTAATTACTAGTGTAACAATGAAATTGATTAGTTGTGTAATCATGTGTTGTAATGATTGTTATTAAGATTTACTTGTGTAATTATCGGCCTCAAATAAGCTATCATTTGCCAAATTATCTTATCCAAAACCTCCAACCAAATCAAACACCTTACACTTTCAACCACTTTTACTTCCAGCCATTACTATTTCAAAACCAAAAGCTAGAAACTTCAACCGTTTGAAACGCCCCTTAGCCAAACCTGCTTCCATAATTCGTGTGTTACCTAGATGCATCTTTCCCTTGACCAAATCCACTGTCAGTACTATTGATGCATAGTTGCGTACACGACACACGCACATGAATGTGCAATGCTTCAGTTCAGCCATGGAATGGAAATGAAGTGACAGGGCAAGTTCTTCAAATCTTCAGCTACGAAAAGGAAATAAAGTGACAGTGCAAATTCTTCAAATCTTCAGCTACGAGAACAACAGGCGCGCAGAAACACCAAAGATTCAAAAGCTGTACTTGTCTGAACAGCAGCAGCTCAACAAGGTGCGTCCTGAAATACAATAGCTGGACGTCTACAAGCAACACAAGAGAGAAGACCCTGATCGTTGATTCTGCAATTGTTGTGTGCCTCTGTATTTTCTTTTCTCAACAAAAAGAAGAAGAAGAAATGTGACTGGATAAGCTCGAAAGCAAGTAGTTCGAAAAGCAGCAACCCTTGTTAGATACTACTAGCTTCAGAATCAGGAAACAATTCTTGGAATCACTATTAAGAAGTCATCCCTGACGACCAAAAGATGAAGGCAGTGTTCCCATGTATCATGTAGTGTAAAACAATTATTGCAGAATGCCAAATGTGTTGTCTCCTGGTGAGTGGTGAGATGCTGAGGGCAGTGGTTGCAAGTAGCACACAATCAGGCTAATTCATAGGGGCGCTTGCCTTGTGATTAATGATTTGCCTGACCCTCCGGCAGAGCAGCCTCCACATCTAACTCCGGACAGCAACAGCTCGGGAACATCAAACACCTCAACAACTGTCAGAGTTGCACATGCAATAAGAACTGTTAGAAAAGTACCACCATCATCTAAAAAAGAACAGGAATCAGTGATTTTTACCTTTGGGTGATGGCACCAACACCCCCACAGCACAAAAACAGCAGCCACTATCCCAGCAGTTATAGGAATCACACTTGAAACTGATGCTTCTGACATACACACCGTCATTATAGCCCCAAGGATGAACACATAAATGATCTCAAAGATAACGAGTACAGCTGCATAGCCCAGACCACGCCGCTCTTTTTGTGCTGCCTTGACATTACCACTGATGTAGAGTGTCACGGGGCAAACGGCAAATGGAAGGGACACAATGATGATCTTCAGTAAGTGTTTGAAAGTCGGAGATAACTCGGTGTTTTTCATATCAAGACAGACAGACTCAGACTCCGCCCAAGCAAGGAAATACGTTGCGCTGTAGATATTCAATGTCAAAATGGCCATCACCGCTAAGGTTGCCATTGCCTCCAGAAAATCAGCAAATCCCTATAGATGGAAAGTACAAATATGATTCACAACCACATAATAGAAATTAGTCACTACGACAAATATAGGAAGAAAGTTACTTACCAGGTTAGTCAAAGAACACCACCTACTCAAAGGTATCACACTCCTCAAACATGCTGTGATCGCGGTTGCGGCTCCTTCTACGCGGTTGGGGCCTTCATCCTGTTCCAATAAACTCCGACGTGACTTAATGAAATGGTCAAAAACAAATTTGACTATACTAGGAATACAAAATGTTTGCAGCACACCATGAGATTAGTGGCATATAAATATAAAAAAATGTTCTCGATGCCCATCAGGTTAAGACCCCATTATCATACATTTGCAGCACACTGCAAGAAGTGAATCAACACTACAAGCCATTTGCTAGAACAAGCCACATTTGAGAAGAAAAATCAGTGAAAAGCATGAAAAACAATCAATAAATGCTACTATTGTAGTTTCAAATTTTAACATATAACTAAGGTTTTGTGTTCAAACATGAGGTGGATAAGTAGAAATTGTCATGAAACAAGAAGCATTGCAAGCAACCAACACAGCTTTCACTTTTCTCTATCACTACCAATCTCTGCAGCAACCTATGAGCACACTGGATGTGCCCCTCATGAGAGCTAAAGGATGCACACAGCCAAAGGAAATCAGAGAGCTAAAGGGCACGTCTAGCTATTAGATCAACACCAGATGTTCTTAATTAACAGGTCACAGAGCATCTACCAGGCCTGAATTAGCACATGATGCATGGAACATTGTGGGCCCACTCACTAACAGGTCCATCGTTTATGTGTGCTCTGTTGATGCATACCATTGCAGCATTATTATGATGCTTCTATACCAAAAATGGACAACGTGCTTATCCTCATTTTTTTACAATGAACAAGAAAGGCACAGGCAATGAACATTCAGATTAAGAAGTTTACATCGTTGTTGTTATGTCCTGCTGGAAACAGTCTCTTCCACCATGATTGTGCGCCCTGCGGTGGCAACCCTTGCCGGTTGGTTGGCAACAATCCCACTTGTTCCGCCTGCATGAAAAACAATGAATAAGAGCTACTACTATACATTTAAGCTTACTTTTTTGCAGCACACCATGAGATTAGTGGCATATAAAAATGTTCTTGATACCCATCAGGTTAAGACCCCATTATCATACGTTTGCAGCACACCGCAAGGAGTGAACCAACACTACAAGCCATTTGCTAGAACAAGCCGCATTTGAGAAGAAAAACCAGTGAAAAAGCATGAAAAACAATCAATAAATGCTACTATTGTACTTTCAAATTTTAAGATATAACTAAGGTTTTGCATTCAAGCATGAGGTAGATAAGTTGAAACGGTCACGAAACAAGAAGCATTGCAAGTAACCAACACAGTTTTCACTTTTCTCTATCACTCTACCCACTCTACCAATCTCTGCAGCAACCTGTGCGCACACTGGATCTGCCCCTCATGAGAGCTAAAGGATACACACAGCAAAAGGAAATCAGAGAGCTAAAGGGCATGTCTAGCTATTAGATCAACACCAGATGTTCTTAATTAACAGGTCACAGAGCATCTACCAGGCCTGAATTAGCACATGATGCATCGAACATTGTGGGCCCACTCACTAACAGGTCCATCATTTATGTGTGCTCTGTTGATGCATACCATTGCAGCATTATTATGATACTTCTATGCCGAAAATGGACAACGTGCTTATCTTCATTTTTTTTACAATGAACAAGAAAGGCACAGGATAACACATATAACAAACATCCTACACTAGAATGTGACAGGGCAATAAACATTCAGATTAAGAAGTTTACATCGTTGTTGTTACGTCTTGCTGGAAACAGCCTCCTCCACCATGGTTGTGCGCCCTGCGGTGGCAACCCTTGCTGGTTGGTTGGCAACAATCCCACTTGTTCCACCTGCATGAAAAACAGTGAATAAGAGCTACTACTATACATTTAAGCTTAATGTTTTGCAGCACACCATGAGATTAGTGGCATATAAAAATGTTCTTGATACCCATCAGGTTAAGACCCCATTATCATACGTCTGCAGCACACCGCAAGGAGTGAACCAACACTACAAGCCATTTGCTAGAACAAGCCGCATTTGAGAAGAAACACCAGTGAAAAAGCATGAAAAACAATCAATAAATGCTACTATTGTACTTTCAAATTTTAAGATATAACTAAGGTTTTGCATTCAAGCATGAGGTAGATAAGTTGAAACGGTCACGAAACAAGAAGCATTGCAAGCAACCAACACAGTTTTCACTTTTCTCTATCACTCTACCCACTCTACCAATCTCTGCAGCAACCTGTGCGCACACTGGATCTGCCCCTCATGAGAGCTAAAGGATGCACACAGCAAAAGGAAATCAGAGAGCTAAAGGGCACGTCTAGCTATTAGATCAACACCAGATGTTCTTAATTAACAGGTCACAGAGCATCTACCAGGCCTGAATCAGCACATGATGCATTGAACATTGTGGGCCCACTCACTAACAGGTCCATTGTTTATGTGTGCTCTGTTGATGCATACCATTGCAGCATTATTATGATACTTCTATGCCGAAAATGGACAACGTGCTTATCTTCATTTTTTTTACAATGAACAAGAAAGGTACAGGATAACACATATAACAAACATCCTACACTAGAATGTGACAGGGCAATAAACATTCAGATTAAGAAGTTTACATCGTTGTTTTTACGTCCTGCTGGAAACAGCCTCCTCCACCATGGTTGTGCGCCCTGCGGTGGCAACCCTTGCCGGTTGGTTGGCAACAATCCCGCTTCTTCCGCCTGCATGAAAAACAGTGAACAAGTGCTACTACTATACATTTAAGCTTAAATATATAGCTAAAGGTTTTGCGTTAAAGTATGAGGTTGGGAAGTTCAAGTGGGCATGGAAAAGAAGCCCAGCTCCACACTTGCCACAAATGATGTTAGGAGAAATAAAGCTACAGCCTACAGCAAAGACTAGTGTCGCATACCAAGTAAATCATCCCCGAAATTCGCAGTTTCATCGTCAACTGAAACAGGATCAGATTCCTATGCCATACCAGCCGAAACCAAAGCTGCGCAAAGCCTATGCATACTATGCAAAATAAGCTCTCTGCTACCCATTAAGGGTCTGATCATACCCAGCAAACATCTCAATGGTATAATAAACAATGATGGGGACAAGAGAAAACATAATCCAGTATCCTGAAAAACAAAACATCAAACAAAGCTACCGCGCCTTCCTGTCTCATCAGGCCCAACCAACAGCTCAAGTTCCTCAATTCACCGCAAGTTAAGCACTTAGTCTAGATACAGTATAGCCCTCTACTCCCTACCTTCCCCCAAATCCATAAGGCTTCATCCCCCAAATCTAGAACCCAACCTGAATCGCGTGTGGCAGCAGGAGAGGATCCCGCCCGCCCGAAATCTGCTAAGAATCGCGAACAAAACATGCATCGCAGCAAGGATCCGACAGCACGGACACGACACGGTACAGGCGGGGGAGGCAAGCTTGGTCACCTCTGACGCCCCAGCCGCAGCGGAAGCCATCGGACCGGGCAGCAGGGAGGCGGAGGCGCTCGCCCCTTGTGCCGTCCTCCTCCTCCGCCTGCGGCGACGCGGAGGCAGTTAGTTGTGAGACGTCTCAGGCAACGCAGGGGGTTAGGGAGGTTTTGTGTGGCCCAGGAATGGTACGGATTGGCCCGAGGTCACATGCCCGAATTCTTCTCCTTACAAACTCATATAAAAACGACTAGCCTAGTGGCCCAAGGTGTTAACATGCAATATACTTTTCTACAAACACTCTTCATGGGACGCGATCCTGCTGTCAGGAATTTTTCGGCACCAATACACTCTTGGTACGCCTAATAGGACCTAAGCTGTTTGATCAAGATCAAGATACCATCAAAGCTTAACAAAGATTCATCGGCTCCTGGAAAGCCATCGGGTAACCTCAATGTTGCTGAAGAAATTTTGGTTCTTTCGAAGATTGGTGAACTTTTTGAGGAGGCGTAAGCCGAGTTTACTCAGAAGATGGACGAATTGACAAAAATATTACAATGTTGTTTTGTCAAGAAACGTGATGGTCAAATTGTTCCTACTGAGAAAGCTCTCCCTAGCGCGAAGAATCTAATGCCGACCACCTTCCTGCCGATTCCGCTAACTTTGCAGAATCCACCGATTCTAGTATCTACTTCTACAAGTTAACCATGCATATATCATGTTATCCAAGATGAGATTAGTACTCTTATCGATCAATATGTGAATCAACCTCTTATCAACAACTCTTTGACATTTGTGAGTACCTTTGATCCTCTATTTTATGCTTGCAAAAAGGTTTATTATAGGAACTCGTAGCCTCGTCGAAGACATTTTTTACGCTAGTTCTAGAATTACTACAATTTCCTGTGTTTTCTTTGAGAACGTCAGATTTTGTAAGGAATCTTATCAAGAATAGTCAATGAGCAGTTTCTACATCCAACATACATCATGCTGCGTCGGCTATACCACCGATGGTACCAACACGGCAGGCTATCAAACCAATATATGGACATACTAATAGAGCTTTGACCATATCTCAAGCTAATTCATTGGTCAATGCTAACATATCGACACCACCCGCCATAGGAATCGGTCCTTGCAATTGCCGACTTTGGTAGCTTCATCAGCCAATCAAGTTCCATCTGGCTACAACGCCCCTATTTTGGTTAGTTCACAAGGTAACTTGCCTCGTGTGGCTTCTCAGCCAATGACACCAAAGTTACCAAGACCTGGACTCAGCGTAGGTTATCAATGAGGATCACCCAATGCCCAGTGGACAATAGCCAATTCATCAATAGCCACTATAGCTGCAACCAGTTTAATAATTTGTAGTCAATAATTGACAAGAAGATCATGGTGTAGAATAAGTTTACCATCAATAGATACAACAATGTTAGGTTGATCCACCACTCAACCAAGATATAAGGATTGATCAACTCGTCAATGTTGTCGAAGAAAGATTCAGCTTGGTGCCCAGAGAACGAACTCCAATCCATTGTAAGCCATATCCTAACTACAGAGGTATTATCCCTTTCTCACATGGTTTTAGAATTCCTAATTTTGCTAAATTTGTGGGGGATAGTACAAAATCAACTATTGAGCATATTGGCCAATTTGTGGCACAATGTGGAGAAGCCGATAATAATAATGGATTTCAACTTTGGTTGTTTTCATTATCTTTGTTAGGTATAGCATTCACCTGGTTTACGACATTGATGCCTAACTTAGTTATTCATGGATTGATTTGGAGCAAAGATTTCGTGATTGCTTTTACTCTGGATTCGTGGAGCTACACTTTAGTGATTTAACGACAGTCAGGCAGCGGTTCAATGAGCTGGTTGCCGATTACCTCAAAAGGTTTTGGGAAGCATGGAGTAGATGCTTTAATATGGCTATCTCAGAAAGAGATTTGGTCGATTTAGCTTACAATGGATTGTTGAATTTTCTTAGAGATTAGCTTGAAGGATAGGAGTTTTTGGACCTCAATCATCTCCTTCGGAGAGCCTCTATCAAAGAAAGTCGATTAAAAAAAGTTAGAACTACCAAAAAAGTTCAAAAACAACAAAAGTGGCAAGACTGATACGTTTTTGGTAGCCAATTCTGAAGATGAATCAGAAGTTAAAGGAAAACTGGGTATTGCCGTTACTAAATGTACAAATCATCCAAAGCAAAACCATTTTTTGTTTACTGCTGAAGCCATCTATAAAGAAGAATCGGGCAGAAGAAGATAAGTTTTCCTTTGATGCTACCAAGTGCGACCGCATCTTTGATTTTCTCTTGCATGAAAAAGAAATCAGGCTTTCTGAGGGACACTCCATTCCACCGATTGAAGAGCTAAAAAAAGATATCATATTGCAAGTGGCATCACTCTTGGTCACAATACAAACGATTGTAATGCCTTCAGGTGTCAAATCCAGTCAGCCATAGAAGAAGGTGGTCTAAAATTTGCCGAGGAACATACCATAAAGGTGGACAATAATCATTTCCCTATCGATATGGTCAATCTAGATGGAAAAAGAATCTTCATCAAAACTAAGATTATTAAAGATGACAAGGGCATGAACAAAGTTACCATCAAATGTTGGGCCTTGAATAGTACAGATTGGCCCAAGGTGTTAACATCTAATATACTCTTATCGTTGAGAAAATTAGCTCAATGCTAGCAAATACCATCCAATATGAGGAATGACATGTGGGTCCTAGTATCATAGGTTAGTGACATATTTTATGGTACTTTTTAACTCGATGATCTTTGTGATAGCATGGTACTGAGCAATATTGACCATTGCTCAACAAGTGCCCGATTTTGTTTGGTTGTGCTAGGGTTGAGAGGGGAAGGGATTATGTAGGTTAGGATGAGGAGGATCTAGAATGCTTGATCCGCATCCAATAGCTTTTTTTTAAAAAAAAAGAATGCTTGATCCGTATCCAATAGTTAAAAAAAAGTGATTGAAATTCAACATATTTTACTTGATTGATACATAAAAACTGCTATGAAAATCTTTTGAAAAAACGAGAAGAAAAGAATAAAAACACGTATAAAACGGGCCGGAAAAAACAAAAGAGAAACGAGTCCCGGTTAGTTAAATGCGGTTTGGACCCTGACCTCCCCTTCCCGCGCTTTTCTCTCTCTACCCTCCTCTCCCTCCACGCACAGCCACACCGCACTCTCTCCCCTCATCTCTCTCTCTCCTCCTTGACCCTCCTCTCTCTCTCTCTCTCCCCTCATCCCCTTCTCTCCCGCCCGATCGACCCAAGAACTGCCGATTTCGCCGGTTCTTGGCTCGATCTCTCCATTGCCTCGTGGGATCAGCTCCTCCTTGGCCATAAAGATTCCCAATCCCACCGTTTCTACGTTCGATCTCTCGAGTGATTTGATTTTACCACACAACGAAAAGTATATTAGGCATACTGCGATTCAATCGTTTCATGCTCGGTTTGTATGTGGCCATCCTCAACAATTGGATCTTTCGGGAGGATAGAGGTATTTGCCAATTGGATACTATCGGATCGTATCATAATTGGTGAGAGTTGTGATCTCTGAGGAGGATTTTGTTTGGTCATTCTCCGAAATGGGGAGGGTGAAGCTCAAGATCAAGAAGCTGGAGAACAGAAACGGGCGGCAGGTGACGTACTCGAAGCGGCGGTCGGGGATCCTGAAGAAGGCCAAGGAGTTGTCTATACTCTGCGACATCGATCTCATCCTCCTCATGTTCTCCCCCTCGGGGAAGCCGACCATATGCGTCGGTGACAGAAGGTACCTGATTTGATTGATGACAATTCCTTGTATATACGTTTCAGGCCAAGAAGCTCATATCCTGTTTTGGTAATGTGGCCACATGTACATACGATTTCCCCTCCAACCAAATGTACATACATGTTTTCTGAACATCGTCGTGCTTTTGTACTGAATTTTATATTTGAATTCGTCGATTTCATGGTCGAACGGGTAACCATAGCAAGGCATTCAGTTTTTCAATGCATTTCTCCTATTCTCAATTTAATTCATGCTGGTGCTAAGTTTCTAACTGAAGCACCATTCAATTTTCAGAAATTTTTATCGTTCATTTTTGCTCATTCTTGCAGTAGTAGTTCAATGTTTTGGCCATATATCATGTTTCCTTCGGATAACCATTGGAAGCACTAAGGATATTTAGGATGCCATTGGTTAATCAAAGTTGCATGTTTACTCTATATTGTTCTGATTGCAGCAACATAGAGGAAGTCATAGCAAAGTATGCACAACAAACTCCTCAGGAAAGGGCTAAAAGGTACTTGAGTTGCGTCCTTGTTCTGTTTACCTGCTTAAGTAGTACACAAAATATTGAAAAAAATTATACTAATAGCCTTTCTTCCCTTCTCTGAACAGGAAGTTGGAGAGCTTAGAAGTAGGTTATCTCTACTGATAGATTTGTGAAGGTAGTTTTGTTCTTATTCGCAGTAAGTTTGAGAATGACCTGACTAATCTGCTTTTGTTCTCTAAAGGCCTTAAAGAAGGCATTCAAGAAGCTAGACCATGATGTCAATATTCAGGACTTCTTAGGCTCCGGGTAATTCTTCTGTTTTATACATAGAAAGAGAGCTGCATGATGGCAGAAATGTCTAATTGTAAAGTTTCTCACTCCACAGCTTTTGAATCTATTGCAGGGGTCAGACAGTCGAGGTACATTTCAACACATCAACAAGATGATTGAACAGCTTTTGGAATTCCTTGTTTCTTACTTTCTGTCTCTAATGCTTATTTATTTTATTATTTGACAGGAGTTATCAAGCCATCTTGGTGCTTTGCAATGTCAAATGGCAGATGTTCAGAACCGTCTCAGGTAAATAGCTTCAACCCACTTAAGCAGTGCCACAGATTTTCTACTGCTCTCTTGGATAAATGCAAGAAGTATGCATATCTGCTTAATCTTTTCATTCAGTGCTGGCTGCGACTACTGCTCTCTTGGATAAATGCAATAAGTATGCATATCTGCTGAATCTTTTCATTCAGTACTGGCTGCGATCTTGGTTTGATGGCACACGATCTTATTAAGGACCCGTCTTTAAACATATATTGCATTGATGGTAGAGTTGATTGTAGCTTATCACAAAGAACGGGAAGAAAGTGTAACAATGTGGCATATTGTTCTTCAGTTATTGGAGCGATCCTGAGAAGATTGAGAATATAGACCATATAAGAGCAATGGAGCGATCTCTCAAAGAATCTCTTAATCGCATCCGAATTCATAAGGTAGAGATATTCCTAATCCTTCTTACTAATTCTGGCTGAT
The DNA here is from genome assembly GCA_036346575.1 of Dendrocalamus sinicus. Classification (NCBI taxonomy): domain Eukaryota; kingdom Viridiplantae; phylum Streptophyta; class Magnoliopsida; order Poales; family Poaceae; genus Dendrocalamus; species Dendrocalamus sinicus. Next base: position 1,971,451 of record CM070672.1, on the reverse strand, counting down.
CTTAATGTGTGATACCTGCAAAGATTGGCATCATTATATGATATTTGAAGTATAAATGTCATGTCAAATACTGCAATCAATAATCATAAGTAATAAAGTATAAATTTCTGTAATATATGTATTATAACTCGAAATAATTCTCACCTTGCAATGTTTTGGATCTGTTTAGGAGAACTTTGCAAAGCAGCATTTGATGGGCCTACATTGTGCTGCTGCTCAGGTAAGAAGCTTCGGCTTCAGAATTCGGACACCTGGGTGTAGTGCACGGCAGGTTTCAGGTTCAGATATCTGATCAAAGTTTTGTTTCATGCCAATTCAGTTCCAGAACGACATGCAGCTGCCACTAGGACTAACCGGTGACCTGAACCCTTCGTCGTGGTTCCACAATGGCGGCGCAGACGGGCAGCAGCCAATGATGCTACCTGAAGACCCCAGCTTGCTCCATCAGAGGTGAGATCGAGCTCAAGCTCAAGAATGCTCAACTGCTCTCATGAACTGAACTGAACTGAATTTATGGACAAAATTCATCATCTTCTTAGTTCAAGAACCACATCGATCAAATTGTTAACTGAATGAACAAACTGGGTAGGGACATCGGATGCTCCACGAGCACGTCGCTGCAGAGCTACCCCTACTACTTCAGCATGAGCAAGCAGTCCACCGACTCCAGCGGCGAGCAGCAGCAGGCGGCGGTGCAGCAGCCGAAGTTCAGCCAGGCCGAGTGCCTCACGTCGCTGCACCTCGGCGTGCAGTTCCCGTACCAGTCCGCCTTCGACCACGCCAGCCTGCTCAACGACAGGCTGTTCAGGCCGGACATGGAGCTGCACGACAATGCTGCAGCGGCGGCTGTGGCCATGGACTTCGGCGGCCACTACGACCTTCCAAGGTCCGGCGACGAGGCCAACTTCCAGAACTGGGCGTCGGTGGCGTGCGGCGCCACCATGTACGACCATCAGCAGCAGCCACCGTCTGCCCATGTGAGTCCCATACCCGAGCTCATGCATGCCGCCATGCATAACAGCAAGCAAGTTTTCGTGTAGCTGCCTAATTGATTTAATTGTATGTTAAATTAATCATGCAGATTTTTCTTTCCTTTGTAATTTATGTTAAACTGATCAATTGTATGTGCCCTTTTACATACATAAATTTGTTTATAATCACATAACTTTGTCAAACTGTGAAGCAGTAGATACTTTTCTTGGTCCAGTTAACATGATGCAAGCCTCAAACCGAAAATTCTTGTGTGAGCAATAACAATGATGAATTGATGAGCAGCTGTTCATCAAGTATCAATGAAATGCAATTATGCAACTGCGAGAGATTATTTTTTGGGAAGAACTACAAGAGATTATTTTCTTTAGCTCTTGATGTTGTATTTATTTCAGCCTCTTGTTCAGACCATGACTGAATCTCTGACCATCAGCTCCCTGCAGCAGCAACTCTAGCAGCAGCCTCATTCGATCACGCCGCTGCTCACCATCATCGTCCCCCGAAACATCAACAGTTCATGATTTGATGATCCTTTGGCGAAACTGGAGCCATTTTGCCAACCCCAAAAAGGCGCTACCATCACTGCTCAAAAAATTGCTATCACTAAACTTATTTATCAGCATTGCGTATTGTGTAGGAAAAATATGGTGTATAGGGGAAATTTGAATTGTCAGTGTAAAGTATATACTGACTGTAGCCAATTCAACTTGTAAGTATGATGAATTCTTAACTCTCCTGTAAACTATGTTACAGTTTGCCACGAAAAAAAATTGGGCACTTAACTAGCTTCCAAGAATATGCTTCATTGTGTAAGATTAGGGTAGTAATTAGCTCAAGCAAAAGGAAAAAAAATTTAAAGACATTATCACAAGCTTACAGTTTCAGTTACCTTTTCTGATATATATACCTTGTAAGTTCAGCGTTCAGTCGTTCAGCTTATACTTCAGTACAAGATAGCCTCACATGATGTACAAGTATACAAAATGTACATACGTACGGTACGTACAATAGTATCACATGATGTATGCCTGTATTGCACTGCCGTGGCTTCTGGGACGACGCGGATACCTGCTGAGCTACCTCGGATGTCTCTTCGTCGCCGCTGCTCATGGTGCTCATGGCCACCATCACCATGTATCTGCTCATCATGGATCAGCAGCAGCAGTATAGTAGTATTAGATTACTGTTAATTGGTGTCCCTTTTAGGCTCTTTTCATGAAGAGGAATCTTGAATGAAAATCAAATTTCAGTTCAACATCTCTTGTACTATTGAAGGTTTTGAAGGCTGTATGATTAGATTAGTTTGAGTCCCAGCTCATCGTTATATTTTTGTTATTTCGTTTGTGGTCTATACTAGTGGGTGTTTTTGGGATTCACTACATTGCTTGCATCATGTCAATCCAAGGTAGTTGAATGGGAAATTTCACCAAACCTGGATTGATTGAGATGAAAAGATTCGGTGCATGTCTGATGCAAATTCAGACGGATGCCGCGCATTTGGCATATATCATTGTCAAATAATGATGAAAACCTGATATGACTGAAATGATGTCTTTTCCAGAGGCACTCCCTTGAGTCGCAAATACATGTCGTTTTAGACGTCAATGTGGTCCCAAAATGTAACTTTCATCACTAATTTATATTATAATATATTTATAAAAATCTAATAAAATTATAAATTATGAAAAGTACTTTTTAAAATATATATATATATATATGATTTTCATGGAGCCAATATAAATATTTAAAAAGATATCGATAGTTTAGTTTTGAAATTTTGACTGCATGCATCCAGAAAAGATATATATTTATGACTAGAGTGAGTAAAGGATGCAGAATGATGCCTTTAATTTGGAATTGTCCTTTCAAGTAAGTTGGGTAAACTCACGTAAATTTGTAGCTGAGTTTTTGATAGAATCATCACTTGTCAGTCAATAACTGAACTGTAAAGTTCAGAAGAACAAATTTTGCTCTCACTGCTGCCACGGAATCATCTCAAGTCTGAACGATATTCTGGGGATGTTCGAGGGAATTGAATAGGTAATTTCAAAAGAATAAGGCTTTAATCAAGGTAAAGTATCTACTGCAGTATAAAACAATAAAGGCTATCGTGTCTATAGACCAAGTGGAATCATATGCTACTTTTGTAGAATATCTAGTGATGGCTTTTGGTGAGGATAATATATATAGGTTTCAGTTGATAGAACCACCCTGCAGAACATAATAAAGCCTCCACCACCTTTTTGACATCAAGAGATTCCTCCAAAGTGTACAAGAAAGGCCAGCATGACCAGCTCAACATCAACACCGGTTCTCCATGACTAGCAGTATTTATCAGTTATTCGGCAGCAGGTGGCAGTTGAAGCTTGTACAATTGGCAACCTAACATGACCTCATTGGAGCACAACATGACAACAAGGCCAAGCTAATAATGCCCAAGAGAGGACATAGGGAGCAATCAACATCAGTTTAACAACTCAATTGACACCAGCTTATTTATACCAAGGAGCCCTCTGGCCCTACATACATAGCCAGCCTGTCAAATTCCACGATAACATGTGATGCTGCTCTATTAGATTGATTGATGCTCACAGGGAGATAGCATATACAAAGATAATTTAATCATGATGTGATAATTTATAACCAAATGACAATAGTATGAAGCAACTGTTCTGCACTCAACCCCTACCAAAAAATATTTTCTTACAGATTGAATGAAGAAATGTAGCTGTACAAGCAAGCACCTGGCTGTTCACAACCCCACTTGATTCTTCCTCGAGATCATTATGCAGCTTATAATCCGAGCCTCAAGGCCATAAGAGGTGGACTGATATGGTTCTTTTTGACGCATTTATTGGGAAAAAATTGAGAAAAAGATGGTGATGGAGGCTCAATGTTTCTGAATTGTACAAGGACTGGAACAAGAAAAGGGAAGGATGAACACAAGAGCACTCTATATATGTGATTATGCTACTGCAAGGGCACTGTAACTAGGGAGGGAGAAGCAGATGGAAGAATTTGAGGATGGCTTATGGAGTTCTGAGCAAGGCTCTGGGAAGACTAATTCAGAGTATCCAGAAACATTGGAACAAGACCAGGAACTGGAATGACCAGAATCGGCTATCGAGAAATTGAGATTGGAAAGGCAGATGGCAGTAAATGGATCGCCATCTATTCCTGATAAAACTCCAGCAACCGAGATGTTTGTCCCCACCATGTTCTTTAGGGTGATTTGATCAATCACTGGGAGTTCGGATGGATCAAAATGGTCATCCGGGTGGCTTGACCAGTTACCAGTGAACTCAATGGCAACATGGACACCATCCATTTCTACTTCGGAGATGACCACTTCCTCTATGTAACCTCCACGGCCCGGTGTGGTCTTGAAGGAGATGCCTTTATTGGAACTATGGATCCGAAGGTTACTAGCATGAATATCTGAGATCCCACCAGACATCTCGCTGCCAAATGCAAGAGCAGCTCCAGATGAGGCTTGCAGATCCACACTGCTGATATGAATGTTCGAGGTTGGCCTTCCAAAAGAAATGCCATACTTGTCCCACCCGCTTTTGAGTGAGATGGCCTCATGACTGACACTAATGCTGCTGTCTTCGATGCAAACACTTGAGCATGAATCTGGATAAAGAATGATCCGTTAGCAAAAGTAAAAATTGCTTGCCAAGGCTGTGGAGTGGAGACAGAATGATGCAGTTAGAAAAAAGGTATGCCTTGTCATGGCTATGGATGGATCTGTTTAGACAAAAAAAAATGAGTTGAAAGACAACAGTTCAATTATAGTTAATACCATGATTTGACAGACAAATTCAGAATATGGTACATACGACATACAAGTTGTTTAAGATTACTCATGTTTATTGCCAGATTTATTTAAGTTCCCTTGCTTTGTTTTGAGCATATACCAAGTTTGCATACTAGCAACCACAACTAGCATAGAAAGGAAATGTTCCGGTTTTCTTAGATTCTTTTACTAGTTCTCAGCGGTAGAACATTAAATACTAGTATACTACTAAGTGGAAATGAATTCAGATATATATGCTATCTTAAAATTAAGATTCTCTCATGAGCCCAGACATAGCTAATACAAAGTACATGTGACCAATCATCAAACAATGTGTGAGCATAAAACAATGCATCAAGACTAGAAACAGTGATACCTGGAACTATGCCATCGGTCAGTGGAGCATCCAACGAGGTCTTAATTGTGACATTGTGGACCTTTACATTGCTGGACAAAAAAGAAAAAGGTTATGCGTTAGTACATACTCAAGTAATATTTCCCAAATGATATCTCATGCATGAAGCTAAATTAATGCCAATGCACCTGCAGTACACTGGATGTATGCTCCAGGCTGGCGAATTTAAGAATGTCAAGTTTGAGATCACAATTTCTTCAGAATGCAGAAACTCCACAAGATGAGGGCGACTATGGTTCAGTTCATGGGAGCGAAGCCAATCCCACCATACTGAGCCCTGGCCATCGATAACTCCATTATTCCCTGGAATAAGTGGATCAAGCGTGCAAGACTCATTAAAACTAAAGAACACATATGCAACAGAGTGCAGCCCGTAAATGTGACAGGAGAAAGTAGTTACCGGTAATAACAACATCGGTTAAATTGTATCCATTTATTAAGCTGCGATGTCTAGGACCTGGAAGGTCTAGCCCCTGACCATAAGATGGCAAAGGTTCTATGATCGGCCATTGTGATGACTCCTACAGTGAGGAAGAAAACAAAAGCATGAGTTTGATGTCTGTATCCTTAATACTTAGAAAATGAAGAAAACTTTACTAATGAAGAACAAGCAATTGTTCTCCACAACCCAACATACATATTAAGTACAATTCAAAGTGTCGGATTTCTTTTCTTCGAACTATGTAAAAAAGAATAGAAAAGATAGTCACATGACATGGATGGAGTTTATATATAACAGACAAGCAATCCCAGTCTGTGTGGCAGCACCGCAGCAGCACGCCCATGCATTTGTTCACGCATAATAGAAGAGCGCAACTTGACTTCAAAACAATGCAAAAGGAAAATTGTCTCTTGTTAGCTACTGCCCTCACACCAACAGCTAAGTTTGACCTTCCAAATACTCCCTATCTGTGGGCAAAGCGGAAGGAAACAACTAAAAGCTCAGCTAGCTTGTACCCTACTGATCGAGATATCTGCGTAGGATTTCCTCTTGCCATTCAAGGCAACAACAAAGAGCATAACCGAACCAAAATTCACCTCCCAGCTGAAGTCATGGCCTGTGACCTCAGCTTACACATGTCAAAATCACTACTCCATCAGGTATATCCACCAACCATATCCAAACAAACTAAAATGATCTGATCGGCGATACCTATCCTAACCACTAGCAATTCAATGCAAATGCAGCTGAAAAGGATAGGTATCCTCACATTCATGCAACCAGAACCCACATCTCACACACGCTCCCACTCGTAATGCCAATGCAGAGCAGAATCTGTAACTACTGCCTTAATAATTCCATGTAAAGAAACAAAGATGATAACCAAACTAGTGTCATTATTACCTTTGCGCCGATGATGACAGCGTCTTCCTCCAGGAAGAGGGTGAGGTGACTGGTGATGTTGAAGCTGCCGGTGAGCCACCGCCCCTTGGGCACGTACAGCTGCGCGCCGCCCTTGTCAGCGAAGGACCGGACATAGAAGACGGCGTTCTGGAATGGCACCGTGTTCAGGGTCTTGCCGTCCCCGACGGCGCCGAACTCGGTGATGGTGACGCTGTGCGGCCGCGACCCCGGCGGCGCCTTCTCCCATTGCCGCACATCACCGCGGACCGAGCCAAGAACGGCCAGCGCCAATGCCAGGACTACCTGAAGGACGCCATTGTCATGGACACAGCAAGAATTAGCACACCTTACAAACACAAAGCATCACTCTTTCAGATCAAAGCTCCAAACATCGCTCAAAAAGAAACGCAGCGCAAGCACATACTCGCAAGGCACACATTGAGAACTACGAGAAATCGCATCTTCGTTGGTAAGATCTCAGCGGGAGCGATCGGGAAGCGAGAAAAGGATAAACCATTCCCTATGCAAAGATCCCAAATTGGGCACGGATCACACGGGAGGCACAAATCAAGAACTCATGCGCCCCACGCGCATAAAGCACCAAACGAGAATCCAAGAGCGACCTACCCATTGAGAAGCAAGCCAAGGAGAGCACGAAAAGCGCAAACAACAACGAAAAAAGGAGAGAAAATCATCACGCCAAGTGATCAAATCACGGGAGAAAACGTACTTACTAGCCTCTTCATGGGTTCCCCCTCCCCTCTTCGCGGCAAGAGAGGGGGAGAGGGAGACGAAGCAGCGGCGAACCGAAAGCACCACGGGAGAACAGCAGCGGTCCAGTCCAGGCGAAGAGACGGCGGCGCAAAAGAATCAATTTTTCGGCTAAATTCGTTGGGATTTCAGGAGAGCGGAGGAGGAGGAGGAGAAGCTGCAGCGCCTGCAGCACGAGGAGAAGAAACCGGGGGTAGTAGAACTGTACAAGTGCCTTCTCTTCTTCTCCTTTCTTGGTATAATTATGAAAGGAGAAACACATTAAACAAAAAATAAATTGGAGGTGTAGAGAATGGAAGGTGATTAGGAAAAACATTGGGGTATTTGGTGTACAGGCTCATCGCCGGCTCTGTATTGGAATTGAGTTGCCATTTTCAAGGATGGCTTGATTGATTGCTCAAAGGGAGAGGGATTTCAAGGAGAGATAAAAAAAATTCAAATGGGAAGTATAATTGGAAAGGAAGAGATGAGGCAGGGATTTTGTATTGATATTTGGTGCAGTAGCTGCTGTTTTTCCTCTGTGATGGATTGACGTTTTTTTAGGGATACAAGGAAGACACACATAACTCATGCGCATTATATTTATACACGTATGCGTGTCTTCAACACACACTAAAAAATTGATCGGAGACCGCAAGATCTCCGGAGCACGGAAATGTGCTATCCCAAGCATGACTCATGAGAGGAAAACATAATAGAAACTTAGAAAGAGAAAAAACATAATGCAGTTATTATTTTGTTAAGTGTTGCTTTAGGAGTTTGTTACTGATGAACACCAATGAGGGCATGAACTTCACATTAAGTTTGTTTTATATAAATACTGCTTGACTTGCTTTATCATATAAATTATGTTAAATGTGTTGTGGATCAATTTATGTTCAGCATTAATAAAAAGTTATCCTAAGTTAGGAGATACTGGAACTTAAAAGTCTCTAAATTGAGACCAGACGTTTCAGATCTCTTTGGTTCTTGAGTTCTATAGCATTTGTGCAGCTTCAACGTTGTTATGGTTATTTTTTAAAAAAAAAAACTTTGTTATGCTTTGGTTATATTTTAGCTATTACTCAAATATTTTCACAATGGAGTAACAAACCAAGGTATAGAAAACTACTAAGGTAGGGCCCAGTGCAGGCCTGTACTCTTGGGATGGACCCACAAGGCAGCTGGGCCAATCATGGTGACAGGTGGGGCCACATCTGAGAATGGGAATCATCCAATACCTTCCTAGGATGCCTTGGAGTCTAATATTCTATCACATTAACTTAATCCAACCAATATTTTTTTGTTTGTTCATCATGTTGAGAATGTACTACTGCAACTAAAATTCTTGAATTTATAAGAAACAAGGACACCATATTGGGGGAAGCCAAAAGGGGACCTTTGATTTGTGATGAGTATCCAGAGAGACATCATCATCATGCTCCTCAGATTAGCCCAAATGGTGGTTAAAACATAAATTTGGGTGAGGATGTGAGGGGGTTTGATTTTATTGTTGCAACCCCTTAAATATGTCGAGTGCCATGTGGTGGGCAAGCACCGAATGAGCGTCAACTCGTGCCATATTTCGTAAGAAAAAAGGTTTATTTTTTTTTGGATCGTGGCTTATTAGTTTAATAAATAGTAATTGTTGTGAGAAATCGAAAGTCTAAAACTGCTGAAATACAAAAAAAACAGGGCAAAATGTTCTTCTGCATTTATTGGATTGGAGGAAGCAAGAGAGGCTGGGGGGGTGATGCATATGGACATCCAGCTATGCATGCCAACTGCAGCATCTATAACGGTGGAGGATGAGCATAGCAGGTGAGCCATAATTGTTGCAAAGAATGTTCCTTCGATTAGGGCATGACATGCTGTGTGTACGAAAAATAGCCAAACAAAACAGGAGTTGCCATTGGATGAATTTCGAATTTCGAATTATTATTTGAAGAGTGTGCATGAAAGGCGAGAGCGATTAATTAATGCTTCTTCTTTCTTTCTTTCTTTCTTTCTTTCTTTCTTTCTTTTTTTGCGAGGAAATGCAAGAGCAATGCTTCACACAGTAGATTTTTGTTGTTCTCATGCATTGGAATTAATTTGAATTTTGGGGTAGCCGATGCAGTTTTGTCGCGAGGAATGAGGAGTAAAATTATGAGCTTATGACACATAGTAAGTTGCACTGTAGCTCTTTAAATTAATATGATTGTCTTTTCTAGCTCCTTTAACTTGTATTTTACTTTACTGGTCTCTTAAACGTGTGTTTGTTTGCACCACTACTCGTCCCGTTGTTAACTAGCAGACTAGTTGAGGTGGCCAATGACATGACACTGTGGCGATACATGGTCCGATGTGTCATAAAATAAATGTCCCCACCTGGCAGTCTCCTCCTACACCCTTTCCCCAACCTCTCTCCCCCTCTCTGCTTCGCTCGAATGCGGGCTCAGATCAAGCCGCTCGCCGGCAACATCCATGTTATGCTTCTCTAGCTGACTATATGCCACATCAGCAACTTTAGTTAGTTAACGGCAAAAGTGGGTAAACTTGCAAACGATAGCAAGTTCAGGAAGCTGAATAAAGTAATTTTCAAGTTAAAGGTGCTAGGTGAGACAGTCGCACAAATTTAGAGAGTTAAACCAAGTATGCATGAACATAAATGGTTACACATTTAACAAGTTGGAACAATAAGTCTCTGAGTTGCATACGATCTTTACTCATATTGGATAAGAATTTGGTCGAAGGCTTTCCGAGTACGATACGATCTCTACCCATGATGGATAAGGATCCGATCAGAAGCTCTCCGGATAGGATACGATCTCTACTCATGATGGATAAGGATCCGATCGGAGGCTCTATATAAAGTGGCGCATAGGGTTATAGAAAAGAGAGAGACATCGCACCACTCACCAGAAACCCTAGCCGCCTCCTTTCGATAGCCTTGCTGTGCGCGCTGGTGACATTCCATCCCTAAACGTGTGGACTTTGGTAAAAACGTTGTGAGACTACAGCGCTGATTGAGATGATCCAAAGAGGAGATAATGGGCTCGTGGAGATCACCTACCACTAGAGGATGGTCGGTTTCTGAGGATCGCTTCCCAGGAATGTTAAATGATCGACTACTCCCACTACATCGACTTGCGTTACGTTGAATCGAGATGTTTCAATTTTTCTTCCGTTGTGCTACGCGTCTAATGGTAATAATTCATGATCTTTACTTGTATGACTTTCTAATTTATACAGTAGAAATTTTAATTTACACTAGTGTAGCCTATCCGTAATCCCAACACTATGGTCTGTTATAATTCGATACACGTGCGTACCAGTAAATCTTATGATAAAGTTATTATGTTTTGTATGCATGTGGAAGTAGTAGTACCACTACATTTCGGTGGCTATTTAATGTGCCTATTGTCGATCCACGACATATGGTGGTACATGTTCGACAACTTGCAAATGGTACATTGGAACATGCATGTACATTTGGCTCCCGTCGGACTGCGGCACTACACATGTTCGTGTCTGATCGATGTTTGAGATTTGTGCACGCGATCGAGCATGTAAGAAAAACGGCCGCTCTTGATTTTCGAAGCCCACTCGTGATCTGAACCGTCCAATTTGACGAGGAGAAACATCATCCATTCACGATAGTAAAAAAGCAAACATTACAAGCATTGCACGTGAAGCTTACTGTATCGACATCATTCCAACATGTATATCCCATGACATGCAATTGAACAGCTGAGACCGTGAGTTTATTCTGCTTACTTGTGGAGAAAACCCTGAAGTGAGTACTCGTCGGTTACAATCTCTTCGTCCATTTTCTACCCTTTTCCTGGCATTTCATTGTAGATTATATGCAGTTACAAAGCGGGCACACTCGTGCTTTGCTATGAATAAACAATCTGTGTCCTTTTTATATCTAATCAGTTGAATACTTGTGTTTTGTTATGGATAAACAAATCATAATATGCTAATATATCAAGTCTGCATCGTCGAAATTGACGTACTCCACACTCTTGACTCCGCCTACGTATCAATCAAGTTCTGACAAAACTAGCACCGCACCTCTGTTTTTTAGAGATTTTTTAGAAAGAGGAAATTTATTTGTTGAATATAGTTTTTGGTTAGAGATTTTGGAGGAGGTGACTTACCATCGCAAGAACCACCTTCTTTTTTATACTAGTATATGTGTGTGTGTGTATATATATATATATATATATATATATATATATATATATATATATATATATATATATATATATATATATATATATATATATATATATATATATATAGAAAGCCTCTTTTCTACTCCCGGGTGTAATTACTCCCTATGTTGTATCTCATAACATAAGGAGTATCTTGTGTAACGAAAAGTATGTACATGTAGTATACGAGTATTTAAGACCATCTAGGTGGTATGTACAATTTTTCAGAGGTGGTATGAATATTTTTTAAACATACTTCTTTTTATATACGTATATGAAGGTATTTACAAAGTATGTTAAAAACTATGGATTCCTTTGCAACGATTGGTTGAAAGCACCGTAGATCGATCCGGCTGTTCTCTAAACCTGTTTAGCAAAAGCCTACCAGGAGTTTTCCACATCCTAATTCAGAGGGGCTCCGTATTTAGCATGGGTTGATCCATGATTAGCTAGAGAATGAAGTAGGGAGAAGGTGAGTAGAGAGAGAACGCAGTAGAGAGAGAAGGTGAAGTAGAGAGAGAATGCGGTAGAGAGAGAAGGCGAAGCAGAGACAAAGGGTGCGTGGCTGGTGAGCGAGCCAGCCAGGCCAGGCTCCAGCGATCGGCGGGCATGATTGATCCGGGCCCACCGGGCGGCCCGTGGAGCCCGGGCCCACGTGCCGGTTTGCGGGTGGTAGCCCGTGACCGAGTCCCAGTCCACTTACATGCCGTGTCGCCGGCGCGGCGGACAGCCGTGTGCTCCTGACATGTGCTGCCCCAGTCCGTCACCACCACCGCGTCTCCATCGATCACACACACGGCCATCCGCCATGTCTCGCCACTAGCCGAGCATGGCTACGTAAGCACGAGCAACTATAGGGTTAGTCTTTTATTTTTTTTCCCTCTAAAAAATTTCTCCAATCCGCGTATGTAGGCCGTTTTTTTTAAAAAAAATTTCACGGTCACCATCTTGATACTCTCACTGTAATTTATCACCTTCGTTGCGTGATTCCCTATTGAACGTTCGTTCATTAGACGCGTTCTAATTATACTAAAAGTTTATATCGTGAGAGTATTTTGCAGGCCGAACCTGATAGCATTATTAATTTATATTTGGTATATGTTACTCCTTCGTTTCAATATGCTCTCTCCAATTCTCAAAACAAGTTATTTCGGACATCGATACGGTCTCTAAAGTACAACTTTAACTACTAATTACTATCATAATATATTTATAAAATCCAACAAAATTATAATATTATGAAAGTATTTTCGAGATAAATCTATATATACGATTTTCATGTAACTAATTTAAATATTTAAAAAGATATCGATAGCCAAATTTCCAAAGTTTGTATGCACACATTCCGAACAACTTGTTTTTGTGAAGTAGAGTACTTGTCCATCGGCTCGGAAGTATCCGTTTCAAAATGTTTGTCCATTTAGAGAATCAAGAGTACAATTATTGAAATATTTCTACTCCCTACCCACTTAAATGCTTCAAAAGAGATTAAATAGTTGTGGTATATCATTTAATATGGATATGCATGATCATTTCTTATTATTTTTCTTAGATTTAGTACTTGATTAGTCTTTTGCACATGGTGGGATGTGGGCAAATATTGCGAAATGGAGGGAGTAATGGTCAATATTTCAAAATCTTGATAACACGGATCCTATGACGACCTTTTTTTGAGGACATCGAAGGATGTACGCACGCACTCACGCACACCCCCACACACACGTCCTAATTCACACACGTGGATGTATCCACTAGCACACGTCTAATTAGAGTGGATACCTGCACCTCAGGGAGCGCGGGTACACGTTTTGACCACTGAACATATCCATGTGTTTATTTTTTATTCTCGGTATATATATGAAATCCTTAGTTCGATCCAAAGAACTGAGCGTTAGATCAGCGGTGGGTTCAGTGTTTCAAATCCATTGATCCTGAGTTACAACCATCTATATATGTGAACAAAGAGAGTCAAATACAACGATTGTTTCCAGATTTGTTTATTTAATCTCTCCTAATCTCACCGGGCATGTGGGCCGTTGAGGGTAGCATCAATCATCATTTGGCATCCAAATGTGCCTGGCTGGCTGGGTGGCATCGCCAGTTTGGCTGCTCGACCTCATATGAACAAACTAAGACGTGCAAGGCGGAAGGTTTGACTGGAGTGGCCGCCGCTAAGCTCTTGTTTTTTGACCAGCTAGGGTGCATGTATTGCAGCAACCTCTTCTTTATGCTTCTCTGGTCCGAATCGAATCTAGGTGGTGCTCATTTGGATTTTTTTTGAGTGACTTATGGCTGAAAAGCACTATAGCTGGCTAAAAAAATACTGTAGCTAATAGAGGCTTATTTAACATAATTAAATTTAAAAAATATATAAAATATGTTAGCCCATTACGTATAATACAAACAAATACGGGAAAAAAGAACTGGCAAAAAAGCTCAATAAAAAGTTAAAAGTTTAGAAAAAAACTAAATTTATAAACAGTAAAAAATAAGCCGGAAGCCAGAAGCTGAAGCCGAACGATCACAGCCCTAGCAGCATTCTACTAGCTAAGCTCTTGTATTTTGACTAGCTAGGGTGCATGCATTGCCGCAACCTCTTATGATCTTATCTATGCTTCACTGGTCCGAATCGAATCTAGCAGCATTCTACTAGCTAAGCTGGCTGGCTGGCTTGCCCATCATGTTCAACAACAAGCTCGAAACGGTCATGGTTCATGGATGTGCTGCTACAATGCCAACGTCCACATTAAATGCACGTGTTGGAGTAGCCTTTATCTTGGTCTTGGTGGCCTATAGTGTCAAGAAGCCTGATAATCATGTAACCGTATGATTGACCTGAAAATGCTGTTATAGAGAAAGAATGTGGCAGCTCATATGATTATAGATCTAGATAAGGGTGTTTATGTAATCAACTTTCTCATAGTTATAAATATGTGACTTAGGACACTATGAGAGAAGGGGACTCATTTTTCTAGAAACAGGCATATATAATACATACACCTTCTATACTTCATTTATATGGTTTGTAAGTCTCCGAACAGCCTCTTTGTGGTCTCTCTATAGCCCTATTGCTCACTGTTTGGAACAGCATGCCTTCGATATCGATGTTTGTAGCGTCTGTAAAGATCGAGAATGCCGACTAGAGGAGGGTAAATAGGCGGTCATAAAAATCTCTTCTAATATATTATTAACAATTCAAGACCTATTCCATTTATGGGTTCTTTTTGGCTGTGGCTTAAGACTCATGATTGTGGTTTAGGGTTTTTGGTCCTTGCGTGAGCGCTTGTGTGAATGAACCGAATGCTGATAATCTGTTTTAAAAAGGTTGTTTCAATAAATCGTTTTAAAATGACGACAGAAAAGCTATCATATTTATTTGTTTGATAGAATTCATAAGCGGAAAAGAACCCGATCATTTACTCGCCATTTAGAGACCAACACGGCCTTCAATGCAAACATTTGGCCGGTACTTTTTCTGATTGTATATAGTAAATAAAAGTTTTTAAAAGGTAGTATTCTGATAATAAATTTACTCAAATCTCTTGCACATGCAAATATAAGTGCTTTTAATTGTGTATAGCACAAGTTTTAAAAATTCGGCTGCGGTCTTTCTAAAGCTACTGACATCTAATGAAGAATGGAGAGTAGCTATTTCAAGGGAGTAGGAATATCTTGTTCGCAGCCTTGTTAGGTGGTTGCAGTGTAGAAATAGGAGTTTTGTCCCTTTTTTTGGTTATTTTATGGTTTTTGTTTCAACTATTTTACAAATCAAAATAAACATAACAGCTTCTCTAAACAGTTTATCGAAGTCACTTTTTCAAACATCTGGTCGAGCCTAAAATCAAATGCGCTGTCCACATCGATGGCTCCATCATCCGCCGTCGTCTAAAATATATATATAAAAACCATTAGCTATATCATAGATGAAGATGGCCTCACTTTCACATCCCCTCTGTAAGGAAAATGGCTTCCCTGTCCCCCAGCGCCTGTCCCCCTTCCTGTTCCCTCTTAATCTGGCCGTTGATTGTTGATCCAATGGCTCACATCACAAGTTTCTATATTTTCACCATTTAACCATTTTCACATGAAATTTAAAAATAAAAATATGTTAATCCATCATAAATAATTAAAAAATACAGAATAGTACCCTGTGTGGCTATGCACAGTAGTACGGTAGCTGAAGTAGCATGATCGGAGTGCTACAGAATAGGGAACTGTTAGAGGTGGACCAGATCGATCTGGCCTTTCCGAAAACGATCGTAGGTGGGTAGATCGCAGAGGATACTTGTCTGTAAGTATGTTTTTCTCCAGAGAATGAGACGGGAACAGACCTGTACCGCTATCTGACGATCTGTACTGCCATCTGATTCAGACCTAATTTGTCTTACCTAGCACACACTAGGCTTAATCTAGCACACACTAATTTGTCTTACCTACTTTGTCAGACCTAATCTGATTCAGGTTAAGCTTATTCACTTGTTACCTAGCACACACTAGCTAGTCACTGTGCAAGCACGCATGCATTTGTATGCAGATTAAGCTCAACTAGCTGCCTCTGCAAGCTAGCATAATCTCGATAACTGAACTCCCTGAACTATAGAACGATTCACCCAAAAATAAAAAAGACTGACTTGTAGAGCAAAGCCTAAGCTACGTACGTTTAGCTGGATCGAACAAGACCTCAAAAAATGCTGAAAGCAAACTAGAAATTAACCTCGTGATCAGACGATGGCCGATTTGCTTGTTCGGTCATTCTTAATTTCTGCACAATTATGAGCTAAAGTAGAGATGGGCCGTCATGGACAAGGCCCGTTTCTGGTTGTGAGAGCCCACTAATGGCTTGGTAAGTCAGAATTACCTAGTTCTTCTGATTAGGCCCATCAAGTACGTATTCAGGTACTCTAGGCCGACGTGGGAATATAATTTTTTTTCAGGGAAATAGAGATATATAATTTCGATCCATACACATGTTCAGCTGAGGTAAACCCAATGTATGTGAGATTTTTTATTACAAATAAGACGTACATACATCACCACGTACGCATACATAGCATACACCTACGGGTCAGAGATAAATCCATAACTACATAAAATTTTTAAAAGCTTGTTAATTTGCTTGGAAGAGTGACGAAAAAGAAAAAAAAAAGGGAAGAGATTGATAATCGGAGGACGGCGTGTTTGAGAATTGGAGTGATGGAACTTGATACATGCTGTCACTCTGGAGAGCACGGGACAATCGGAGTGGATACCATGGATATTGTTCATCTTGTATTATATTTTATTTTTTCGTAAATTCAGGATTAGGCATAGATAATACCGGATACATATTTCTCCATTCCGTATTTATTTTATAAGCCTTCGAATTGTCGGTCGAACAAAAATTATCTGTTTCTTTTACACCCTACACAGGACATTAGACAGTAGAGTGCAATCAGAGTAAATAGGGAGACACTAATCGTCGAGATATCAAAAGAAGATCACTCAATATTTTCCAACTATTTAGATGTGGCAATCCGCCTACATGTTATCTTATTCATAAGTGAAGTCAAAACAAATTTTCTCATATCATTTGATATACGAATATATACGGACGAATATCATTTATCCTGTGTTATATTTCATATTTTTTTCACGGAGTCAAAATCAGACATGAAAAATGCCTATTTAACCCTTCTGTATTCACTCCACACGCTTTTGATCAATCGGTCGGACAAAAATTATCCACCCTGTTTATACCCGACGAGTTTCGCTTTCGGGCACGACGAGTCACTGTTGCTAGCTACCGCATGCCGATCGGTCGGGCCAGCGATCGAGTAGAGTCGGGCACGTATAGCACGGCACGGCACGAGGAAGAGCCAGCAAAAGCGGTGGAATATCCAATCTATTATTTGCAGAGCATAGCATATTATAGCCAAGCATCCCCCAGATACCCCTGCCATGTGAATGCATGGGATCCCCAAAAATTAGCTCTTTCTGGGATTTTTCTTGATTCGATGAGAGAGATGTTCATCACATACAAACGTAATGGTATCGAAAAGCCGCCCCTTCTCACTATCCACTAAATAGAAATCAACGAAAGGAGTTCTAAACTTCTAATTAAGAGCATATTCTTTTCTTCCGAAGCTGACGGCTTTTAACTTTTGTTACAGTTCCTAACTTTCAAACGGAGTATTTTCTCAAGACGGGGTCTACAAGTTAAACGATATACACATTAAAAAACCAACATCTGTACCAGCCAAAATCGCAAGTAAGTATCTTTCTATAATCTGCACCATAAACAGGCAAAATTCAAAAATTTCAGCCAAAAGCCATAAGCCGCAACCGTTGCCAAACAAGCCCTAAGTCCGGTTTAGAGCGCATGAATTTTCTCATACGTACGGAAATTGAATTGCTTCTTATAAAGTTTCTGTATTCTAAAGGGCCCAATTTTTAATTCAATTTCAGTTGAAAATCCCCGGTTTCTCCGGCCAAAAATTAAGGCGTACAACTATCCATGTATATTTCATGAGCATAGAGCCTAGCATCTCCCAGATCTGGACTCCTGAAGCGTCGTTCTCCTTCAGGAATCTGTTTTAGTCGAAAGAATAAATTGGCCTTCTGAAAGGTGAAAGGTACCTTACTGGGATTTGGGAGGTTGTGTTCTTAATTTCTGGGATTTGATCAATGCACGACGGATTTATGCAAGTTGCTAATTGGTTGTACAACTTAACTTGGTAAGGGTACATGGTGACTAAGCAGAGTAAGGACTCCTGAAAGAACATCTTAGTTCTGTCCCAATTTTTTATAAATATACAGTTAGCTAAAGGTTATGATGCCTATTATGAATATTTCAAATAACATGCAAGTTTGTTGTCTGACTTTCCATTTGAAAGTTTTGTGGAAAAGGAATGTTCCAGTCTGTTGTCCGAATGTCCATTTGAAGGTATTTGGGAAAGGGATGCACCAGTTTAATACATGGGGGTGCAATGTGAAAAATCAATGCTAGTCCAATTTGTTTGTTACTTATGAAGAAATGATGGTTTAAACCATCTAATTTGGCTTTCATGGGGAAAAAAGGTATTGCTTTTTTCTCTCACGAACTATTCTTTTCAGGGCAATCTGCAGCATAAGTACACAGGTCGCAATTGTGTGCCCCTGGAATGTGCTGGAGTAAAGCAGGAGCTAATTTCACTTCTCATGTACCTGGGCTCTCTACATGTTTTTCTCAAAGAAGCTCTGCAGATGTTCTTTCCATTTCCTGCAATAAGAGGAAAAAATTAGTACATCGTGCAAGACATGCACGAGCCTTGAGGTTTTTGCAAAACTATACATGTGGTATTAATGTTGTCTTAAGGCATACATGTGTTTGAACTGCTTAGAACTTGTTGCCCACTCGGCATTAATAATTTTTTTTTCAGGTGAGGCTGTTGCCATACCATAAGTTCCTTAAAAAAGGGCATATGTGTATTTTGTATATCTCATCACTACAACACCTAATAGTAGTTTACAGTGAATTTTGATTTTTGATCTATTTTGATTAATGAAGAGGGAAAAAAAGCCCCATCAAGCTTATTCAGTGGCTTAATTATCTTCTGAGGCCTTACTAAACTTCAACTGAGTGGGCCTAGTGAGTGATAATTTTGTTATTTGTCCTCTTAACTCTCAAGCAATAATATTGGCCAACTTTAACTGTATAAAGTAGCACAGATGTGACACTGAAAAGTAATATATATCACAAGAGCAGTCAGATTTAGAAAGCGTGCAGTCAAACTTCTTTAATTTGACTACTAATATATTAAAAAAACTATTTAGTTTGGTTATTGGAAAATGGTATCATTGATTAGTTATGAAAATTATTCTCATAATATAATTATTTTATATTTTTTATAAATATATTCATATAAAAGTAGTGATCGAAGTTGCATATTGAAGACCGTGTCAATGTTCAAAACATAATACATTTACGAACGGAAGGAGTATTTCATTGCATTATCAAGCTTTTTCTCACTAACTCAATTCTTTTTTCCATTTTAGATCATTGGCACTCAATGGTGCTGGTATTGCAGCGATTTAACATACATGCTAGCGAGAAAGAGAAGTTATCATCATCTTCATGTATTGCCTTTGGACCAGGTACCGCATTCAACTACAAACTGAAATTTGCCTGTTGAACATATGAATAGCAAGAAAAATTCGTTGCATGTTAATTTACTAATAATACTACAATTAACTCGCTTGTATCGTTGGCAACACATTGCACTGATATAAAATAGATTTTCTGTGTTTTCGTTTGCTCACATTCATTTTAAGAAAGGTTTGCTACATAATTGATGCGCGAAAGAATCACTAGCCTGAAATGAAACAACTAATATCCACAACAATGCCATTGTTTCTTTTTTCTATTCCAAGATATTCCTTTTGAATATTTGGTTTGAGATGTATAATATACTAACATTTTGAACTGCTACTGTCCAGCTGCTTGCATGACCTGGGATTTGGTTGAGTTTGGCAAAGACTTCGTTAACACTGTTGTCAACAGAAACGACCTGGTGTCATCTTTGGGCATAGTTTCAGCTGACAGCCTTCGCACAGAGGTACCCCCATGGCCACCTAGTTTCATGTAGTGTTGTCTACAAGTATGAAAATTTGAAAATGGTGCATGCTTCACATAGCTAATAGACAATTAACTGGTTGTCGCTTTTGTTGAGACAACAATTAGCTGGTTATCAGAGAGGAAAAAAGTTTGTCTATTGCAAACACATCTGCTCAGAAGCATCAGATATTTTGCATTTGTTGTCAAATCTTTGCAGGTTATGCCACCGTCCTGGGCGCCTGACCTCCGGGAGCAAATTCAGCAGGCAAGAATCATGGGTTTTGTAAATCGTCTGTGAGCTTCATACGATCCTACGTTCCCTTCTATCCAATACAAGGTCTAAGGTTGCAGATGTAGATATGGTGCTGTCTCGCGCTCCTGAGGTACAAAAAAAAGTTCGTTTAAACACCAGATGCCTCAAATAAGGTGCATCGTTGATGCAACATCATATCTTCATCTATGTCTTTTGTCATGTGCTGAGTTAATTTGCCTTGCCATTCCAGGCTGAGACAAAGCTTTCGGCAGATGCACGTGCTGCAGTGAAGAAACAGCCTGCACTATCCTGCTGGTCATTTGTTGCTGCTGCAAACAGGCAAACTCTTGAGTCTGTGCTGAACAGCATCTCAGCACTGATGTCCACCTATGTGGGAACTGAGAATGCAGGAGAACCAGCCTCATGCTCTCCTAAAGAAATTAACAAGGAGGAGAAAGAACCAGATGAAGAACATATGGAGCAGCTTCTACAAGCCTTGCAATTGTCGTCAATCCCCCTCTCAAGAGCCCCGACAATTATACCCTCCCGGAATAATCATGCACATGGTTGTGTTGCCAGCACCAGAAGATAAGAGACCATTACATACCCCTCGCAGCATGTACAGCAAGATTCAACTGGCAAGATCTATGATAAGAGACCATTACATGCCTAGGTACATTGAGACAATGGAGTTGCTCATTGACAAGCTTGCAGAGGATGACCGGTTGGACTCATTGACAAGCTTGCAGAGGATGACTGGTTGGACTAACTGAAGAAAGAAAACGTTGACATACAGAACTGCTATTGTACAGGCCACGAAAAATGAATAGAAGCGTTGTTCAGATTCCTGGAACCCCATGTTTACTGGTTTTATGACTCTTTTGAGACTAGAACCCAAATTGCATAGTATAGCGACAGCCATCATAGGAAGAGCTCAAATAGCAGCACTAGTTGCCGAGACGCTTAACAATGTCCGATGTTGTTTTTGGCTGAGAACTGGTATACCGTATACGATTCCGAAAGGAATTTAGTGAGGTAGGGTAACCCAGTGAATGCCAAAGTCTTGTTTCTGGAAGGAATTTAGTGAATAATAATGCGATTCTCGAACTTGAGACAATGCTTTAGTTACAATCTGGTTGTGTTTCAGATGTACGAAACTGCGAACGATGTACCGTATAAGTTGAGTTGAAAGCAGTTATTTCTATTCTGGAATCCAACTAATATTGTCTTTTGGAAACTCTGATGAATGTCTCTGCCTTGCCAGACATTAGAGCGTCCCTTATGTAACAGCTAACATGCAAGATCATGGTGAAATATCATTTCAGAATTAAGATACACATTCTGGGGAAGCCACTACCCGAACTGAAGTAACGTTGGGAAATCATATAGTCGTAGTTGCAAAACTAAAGATTCAGCTTTAAGTTTCTTAAAAAAAAGATTCAGCGCTAAGACTTTCTGACCACAAGAATTAGTTTGCAATTCCTCTAGATGATCAAGCACGACTAACCATCTCGTTCCCTTGCTTTGCTTCATCTTGTAGAATCGATCACTATAATCAAAGGAGGTAAATGATTGTCGTCGCTTCTGAAAGTCTTCTAACAGTCGATGAAGATTTTCGACTACTCGGTGGTCAATCGTTCTGCTCGACCACCTGCTCGAACAACTGATCTATTCAACAACTGCAGTCCATCGTCTTGTTCAACTGCTTCTCCCGATCGCTTCGATCAACTTCACCTATAGTCGTAAGCCCCGAACCACCAGTAACTAACAGCGCACTTTGAGTAATTCAAGAACCAGATTGATTCAAGACTATCTTTATTGCTAGAATTTCATGGATTTACAAACTGCCCTCTATGTGTCTGCGTTTCGGTCACACTGGCTGAGCATGCCTATTTGACAACAAGCGGTAGTTAACGCTGAAGTCCCCCTCCTTTCGAGCGGAAGTTCTCCTTTTGGTGACTTATGTTCAACTAGCCCTTCAGCGCCTGCCATGATATGTTACTCTAGGACAGAGAAGATAGTTCTTCCTACTTGCAAAGGGTGGGACGTGCATTTTATAGCCTGTGGGGTGTCGCAACGTGCCTTATGACAAACCATGTCATGAGCAACTTTGGCGACTGGAACATGTCACCCAACGGTCTATAGACAGCTTGCGCGTCGCGTGGTTATTGAGCAATAGGCTCTAGCCACTCAACTGTTCGACGACTGAAAGTCATTTTTATAAAAAAAAAATGTTTGCGCCGATAAAATATGAATTATTTTAAAAAAAATCCAATATCATATCACTCCATCTGCCGCACTCCGGCGCACGTGCGGCTTCATCCACCATCGTACACTCACTGCAGGCGGACCCCAATGTCAGCGAGACAGCAGGCCGTGAACGAGCGGCCACCTCAGTCCGTACACCTGACGTGGCGATGGGGCCCACCCCACGCCGAGACCGCCCGTACTTATCCAAGGACGGGGGTACCAGCTGCTGCGTGATCCCGTGCTCCCCGCGATCTCTGTTGCCAAGTCTGTGCCCAACTGTGTGGCTAGCTATGGCATGGGCTATTTGTGTCTAGTTGCATCTTTTGATGTTTCTATGCCGGGTGTTGCGTCCATGGCTGGATTCCATATCGATGTATTGTTTACTTGTATTTGTATTTACAACGTATACCTAACAAACTACTCTTTCCCTCCCATGCTAAATGTAAGTCGATCGCTTTGTTCTTTACAACTTCTCTCCAGACCTAAATAATGTCTAGGGTTCCTATGCACTTTTTTGCTTCTTTTTCTCCTTAATTTCATGAGTAAATTAGCTCTTTTCCCATGTCTCTATTTCCCATGAGAGACAGTGAGTTCACAGTAATCCTAATTGCAAACGAAAGGAAGATAACGTGGGAACATTGGAAGGTAGATAGGTCATTTTGTCCACTTTCTTAATTCCTATGCTCAAGTCTACAACGACTTATATGTATAGGCCCGCTCGATTGGGCCGAAAAATAGTGATTTATGGCTAGAATTATACTGTAACTGACTAAAATTATACTATAGCTGAAGATAGCTTATTTAATATAATTAAATTTAAAAAATTACAAATAGAAAAAATATGTTAGCTTAGGGAAAAAAGAACCGGCAAAAAACTCAAAAAAGTCAAAAATTTAGAAAAAGATAAAATTTATAAATAGTAAAAAATAAACCAAAAACTAGAAGTTCCAGGCGAAATGAGCGGAGCGATAATCGGATGGAGTAATCGATTTAATCAAGTTCGTGTTCACAATTAAATTTCGTGTGGTTACAGAAGATTGCTTATAGATGTAATATTATGAAAATAACTTTTTTTCGAAGACCTGTTCATAAATAGAATAGAAAAATGGGAATATGGAAAAACGGAACGATTGAAATTTTAGAGAGGGAGTGGTTTTTCTGAAACGATTTGTATGAGAGGAGTTAGACACGGAATTAGAAGTTGTGCCGTGACAAAAAAAAAGATATGAGGGGAGAGGAGGATCCAAAAACCAGAAACTTCACTTTCCTTCTTCGAAGGCGTACTCGCAAAATTTAGGATGGAACACATGCCTCTGTACGAAGTCCCATTACTCCCCCCAAAGGGATGAGAATAATCACCTTCCTCTCCTTCTCCATAACTCAAACTCGTAATGAGAATTTTCTAAATCAATAGAGAATGGTGATCACTGTAAGCAAACCATGTTTCACATTTTGTAATGTAATTAGGATATCCATTGACAAAAGGTAAAAGTCAAGTACATATAGAGGTAACAAATGGCACGTTTTGCCCCTTGCCTGTTTACCAGGGACGTCCATTATCTCTGTCACATAAGGTCACATTGAAAGAAAAAGGTAAACGTACATGGAACATATAAATCCATACCATTTTTCATCGTCAAATGAACCCCAAAAAAAGCTTGTAATACATACCATTGCAAGCGCGCTGCAAATTGGAGAAACCAAAAGCAAATTCATCGAAGAAATCCCTCGAGACAACATCTCAACACTCTACTGCTATTATCACGATTAACCCATGTCTGACACGTTCAAAACTTAAGATTGATTAAGGCATTAGCCTCCTCTCGCAAACTAGCCCACATACTAGTGGTATTCACATGGACACGTAGCTAGCTAGCTAGCGCCAAGCTCTACCAGTGAACCTCCTCCTCCTCCTCCCTCCTCTCCTCTGCAACACCGTGCATGGTCTAGCGCCTCCATGGTCGATCTCTTCTTGTCTTTGATTTCTCCCTACCTACCTAGCACGCAAAACCGCCGGCAAAGGCCTGGCGGCGGCGGGAGCGGCCTCGCGGCACCACCGCGTCCTTGGCGCAGTTCGTGGCGCCGTCCTCTTCCGTCAAGATGTGCCTGCACCGGCACTCGTCGCTGCAGAACGCCCTATCGCCTCTGCACCCAACACATGCATGAACCATCATCATCAAAAGCACAACTCCATGCATGCATGCATCGATCAACAGGAACAGAACTGTGCTAGCTAGCTACGTGCTGACCGACCGACTGACCTGTAGATGTATATGTCCTCGCCGTCGGCGAGCTCCCTGTGGCACAGGAAGCACCGCTGCAGGAACGAGCTCGTCTTGGCCGCCGCCGCCGCCGCCATGGGAGCACGGGAAGAAGAGGAAGACGACGAGGAGTAGCCGTTCTTGGCGGTGGCGTAGCTGGTGTTGAGGAGGGCGGTGTTGCTCACGATTTGAGCCGTTCTCGCTGGCGACGCGTGCTGCTGCTGCCGCCGCAGCGCCGTCGTCGTCTCCAAGAGGACACTTAGGCCGGCCATGGCATATATAATTAAACACGCTTACAGACGCCCACGTACGCTCTCTCTCTCTCTCTCTCTCTCTCTCTCTCTCTCTCTCTCTCTCTGTGTCTAGGGTTCTCGAGGGAGCTTCGTTTGTTGCGTGCGCGGATTTGCCTGCCTCCCCAGGGTTGGTTGCTTATAAAGGGCGGAGCAGGGCGTGCGCTGCCTCGGTGGAGCAGGTTAAGGAGGAGATGTGCTGCTTGCCTCTGTTAATCTGGGGGTGAATTTGATGCGTGCTGAAGGGTCACTGTCGTAGGCTCCTAGCTGAAGGGACGATCGATGAACAAGGGTTCGCACGCTGATGATTAACTCTTCTTATCGCATTTCATTAAGTTGGGTAGCTTGATTAATTAAGCACCGAATAACACAGTTGAGAATATATATAAACTCGTATGGCTGCATGGAATCCCTGCGGAATCCGATATGTTTCTATAATTAAGGTGGAAGCGCTGAAGCAGACGCTACTAATTACGTATATCAAATCCGTGTAGTGAAAGCACACTCGCCAGTTTTTGAGTATAGAACATATAAATGATTTACACCACGCCGCCCGTAAGGCACCAAAGGAAGTCCTTCTTCTTCTCCACCTCATCTCGCTCTCTCTCCAATACCTTTTAACCCCAATGGTGTTTGGTTTCCATTGGAGCTAGCAAGCAAGCTCATGAATGCATCGGCACTAAAGCCACTGTCTGGGGAGAGAGAGTGATGAGTGGTGTGCCTGAGTGGCGCAAGGATGGAGCTTAGCTTTACCTAGCACACTGCAATTAGTGAGAGGGTTCTTTTGACTAGTCGCTTGCTTGCTGGCTTGTCCCATGGCTACAGTGGGCCTCCTCCTTATTCACCAGTGTACTGCTCTGTGTGTCTCTAATTAACTCCTCGCTGGATGGCTTAAATGAAACTTCAGTATTGGATTCGACTAGTGCGTAATTAAAATGTACGATTGCTATACTAGCCCAGGATTCCAGATTTCACATATGGCCATAGAAACTAGGCACATATACCACTAAATGTATAATGAATGCGCCTAGTCTTAGGTCATGCTCAAAATAGCTATTTTAAGTGGTTTATAGTTAAAAAGTATTATAACTGATTGAAAAAATACTGTAGCTGAAGGAGGCTTATTTAGCATAATTAAATTTTTTTAAAAAATAAAAATAGAAAAAACATGTTAGCTCATCACGTATAATGCAAATAAATACGAAAAAAACTGTAAAAAAGCTTAAAATGTCAAAAGTATAGAAAACGATAAAATTCATAAATAGTACAAAATAAATCAGAAGTCAGAAACTTAAACCGAAACGAGCGAGGCTTAACCTGATCACTGTATTTGTGAAGGGAGGAGGAAAGTAGTACGGGTGTTGACAACCACTGCACTTTATAGGCATGGAGGTAAACAAAACATTTTAATGGCGACGTCGTCGAGAGACGTATAGATGTTTCTGGGTCGGGACAGGTGGAGCAGGGTCGGATGACGCCGGACGGGACGGGGCAACGACAGCAGCGGTGGCAGCAGGCACAGATGGGACTAGGGAAGAAGAATGGTACCACGCTCGCATGCCATGCCTCTGCCACCCAGCCAGCTGAAAGCGAGATACGTACCCGCCAGTGGGCCCCACCGGCTGTATCGTAGCCCTCCACGTGGCACGGCTCGTCGTACCGGCTTGGACGCTGGGCTCCGGGCCCCACACGCGGAGGACCGTCTCTGTGGGACCCGCGCGTGTGGACGTGTCCCTCACTTTTTCCCCTTTCCTTGACGTTTATAGGATGCCGATTGCGAGCTCTTCGTCCGTATTGCATTGGAGAATTTTTTTTTGATCCCAAACGCCTATTTTACAAATCTAACTTTCTTAGTGACCTTAGATCTTACCGAGCCACCAGAGCTCAGCAACATATGCTAAGCAACCGTAGCTATGAATATAAAAAAATCTCAAGACTCGTAAGCTACTCAAATTCGGTTCGTTCTAAGTTCAATTTAAGTTCGGCTCAAACTTTAAACAAGCTGAACTCAAGCTCACGAGCTTCACCGAGCCGAGTTCGAATAGTTAACAGTGATATATATTAACTCTTACCTAGTTTAACCAAGCCGAACTCGAGCTTTTTCTTATTGTTGAAAATTAGTGTATGTTTGAATTATTTTGACTGTAATTGAGTTTATTCAAACCTTGTTGAAAATTAGTGTATAATAAATTATTTTAATTTTTATCGAGTTTCAACGAGTCGAGCTTGAGCCTACTTGAGCTTAAGCTGAGCCAAGCTCGAGCCCATGTCCAAACTTGCCCCCTAACTCGAGCTCGATCCTAAAAGACCAAGTTCGCTTGAGCTCGACTCATTTACAGCCTTAATCGATGCTCGGCTGGTGGCATAATGTCATATGATTAGCACGAAGCAGAATAATTAATTACTCACTATTACGGAACCGACGTCTCGTCGAGCTTAAGAAAGAGTCTAGATTTGTGAAAATGGACGTCTAATAACTAACTTTTTTTAAAAAAAAATGGCTATAGTACTATTTATGTAAATTACTCGCCGATTACTCGAGAAGAATTTGATGCAGTATACGAATTAATTGTGATACAGGGAGTAATCAATTACTAATAGGGAAAATTGGAAATACCTCTCTGAAAGACAGACCAAGTTTGATTTACCTATCTCCTATAACTACATGGTTGTTTGAAATACCCCTAGCATCTTTCCCACTAAGGCCCTGTTTGTTTCTACTTAAGATTATTATAATCTAGCTTATAGGTGGGGATTATATAACCTAGCTTATAATAAGCTGGTGGGAAATAAGCTGTCAGGTGTTTGGCAGTCTGGATTATCAGAGTTATGGATTGTTGTATTCGAATGCTTAAAGACTACAATGCCCTGGGAGAGAGAGGCACGGGATTTGGGGGTTGGATGAATGGCAAAGGTGGGTAATATTTCTAAAGTTTTATGGTCATTAAGATAAAAGGTGGGAAATAAGCTGAAATAAGCTCCCTTTTTTAGCTTATTAGATTACAATAATTTGGGCTATTAGATTATAATAAGTTACCTTATAATCTAGGCTGTTTGATTCCACTTATGATTTATAAGTTAGATTATAATAATCTTAAGTGGAAACAAACAGGGCATAAGTCGGATGCTTTTTTATGTGGACTTTGTGGGTCTATTCATGGCATTCCAGTATGATCTATAGGGTTGAGTTATGCAAATCATATTGGATGGGGTGGATAGACAAAGTGTTTATGTTTTATTTTCTTTTCGAGATAAGTCGAATCGAGGCGAGGGAAGACAACAAACGAATGCTGAATTGAACGGGGGGATATGGCGTTGATCCAAATAACCATACACGCCTAGTCCATAGCCAAGGTGACATGCCATGAAATCCACGTCAATAAAAAAAATAGTCGAGTCAGTGAGAAGGATACGTTTAGGGTATTTCAAACAAAGATGTAATTGTAGGGAAGAATGCGCTAGAAAAAGTAGGAGTAAATCAAACTTGACTGATTTTTGGAGGGGTATTATATTGGTAATTTTCCTAATAATAATGTGGTGATGTAGCAGCGCAACCTCATATTAATGGCACTCTAGACGTGTCATAGTTCGAAAGCTCATTTAATTGAGGGTGATCGATCCAAACAATTGTTCTTTTTCTCCGAAGCTGACGGCTTTTAATTTTTGTTACAGTACCTAACTTTCAAACGGAGTATTTTATTAAGACGGGGTCTACAAGTTAAACGATCTACACGTTAAAAGTCTAACATCTGTACCAGCTAAAATCGCAAACGAGTATCTGTCTCTCCGTAATCTATACCGTAAACAGTTAACATTTAAAAATTTCAGTCAAAAGCTATAAGCTACAGCCATTGCCAAACAGATCCATTTTGTTGGTTTCCTGCCGGATGGAGCAACATGGAGATGCTTTGCGACACGTCGTCAGGAGCTTCGTACACATCTTTGTTTTTTTGAGAGGAACTTCAAACACATCTGCTAATGGTAGGTAGTTTAGCTTAAAAGCTAATCAAGTTCAAATCGTACGTACATCGTACTACCACTAGACAGTTGGTGTGTATTAGTATAAGTTAATTACTCCATTTGTCATTTGTTTATGAGTAGGATTGACGTTAGCGATGACCAAGGACAGCAGTACGCTGCATTTTGGACAAATGTATCATTCTTAATCCTCTTCTTTCTCCCTCCCTACAAAAAGACAAAAGGCAACAAATAGATTTTTTTAGGTGGTGCTCATTTAGGCTTTTTATGGGTGGCTTATGGCTGAAAAGCACTGTAGCTGACAGAGGCTTATTTAGCATAATTAAATTTTAAAAATAGAAAATATAAAAAATATGTTAGCCCATTACATATAATACAAATAAATACGGGAAAAAAGAACCGGGAAAAAAGCTCAACAAAAAACCCAAAGTTCAGAAAAAGACGAAATTTATAAATAGTGAAAAATAAGCCGAAGTCAGAAGCTGAAGCCCAAATGAGGGTAACTAGTCTGACATGGCAGTACTGTACCCTATGTACTACTAATAAGGGTATCTTCAATAATCACACGTCAGCCGTCAGTCAACATACCACATCACCCTAAATCTAGTATGGAGGAGAGAGACGCATGAGAGAGAAGAGAAGCCATCGCTTCCTCACGCGACGACTGCTTCGCAAAAATCAATACAGAAGAGACAGCATCGCACACTATTGGAGAGGAGCAGTCGTCACCCATGCGGTTTATGGGGCTCACGCGGTATCACAACCAGGCGCAGAGCCGACAGCCATCGCGACGAATGCGAGGGCCGCCCTGTGCGCCACCACACTTGTCAGGACGGTAAGGCCAACCTGGATTCTGATGAGACGAGGAGAGAAGGGAGGTGGCTGCACCATAGTCGTCGACGAGGCGAGTCGGATTTGGCCGAATCGACTCAGATCTTATCTACTCTAGATGCCAACGGGCCAGATCGACGAAGGCAAGCTCAGAGGCCGCGGCGGTGATGGTGAGGTAGAGGGGTGGGGGAAGAAGGCGACGGCTGGAATGGAGGTAGAGGGTGGCGACCGGAGTGGAGAGAGAGCGAAGGCGACTACCAGAGTGGAGGGAGAGGGCGGCGACGGTAGTGGTAGGAGAAGGCAGTCGAGTGGGGGAGAAGGCGACGGCCGAAGTGGAGGGAAAGGGCGGTGGCCAAAGTGGAGGGAGAGAGCGACGGTGGAGAAGGGGAGGGCGTCGGCCGAAGGGAGGGGAGGGCGTCGGCGTGAGGCAGACTGGCAGGAGGATGGGGTAGCGATAGGAGAGAGAATAAGCCGTGGGTCCTATTTTAAATAAAAAATTATGAAAAGATGATGTTAGAGAGTGTGCTAGAGATAATCTATTGGAGATATTCTCTAAAAATGATGTGGCATATATTAGAGATAAGGTTATCTCTAACTATTGTATATGCCCTAAGCATGAACTCTCCCTCTCAAAATGAAATACTGCTACAATAATTTATTTATTAATTAAGTACTATATTCCGATTGGTAACAACATACGTGTAAGTTTGTAATAATAATTGGCTACAGTAAGTAAAGTACCATACGTATAGAGTAGATCAGTAGTTGTGTTCTTGGTGGGGACTTAATTATGAGTCCAAGACTCTTAAGTGTTTGGCTAAGTTTAACCAAAATTCCTGTGAAATTGCAGCACACACGGGGCCTTGAAGGCCTTGAACTCTAGATCAAGCACTCAAGCAGTTTCTCAGGAAGATTAATTATTTGCCAATGCATGCTAAGCTATGAAGATATACAGGAATTGATTTTGTTTAATTGTTGAGTCTACAGCATTATCATTTGCTAGCCTCGATGAAAACCCTCAATAGATACAGCATGCATGCTCCTAGCTAGCTAGCATTGTACTGCCAGTACCACTAGTCAATAATTAAGCAAGGAACAAATTATAAAACACATCATGGCACCGATAAATCAACTAATGCACAGGAGTCGAGGATCCATCCAATTCATGTGCCACAAGGGACGATTATTGAGGCAAGCTGTCGGTTGCTGCTTCAATTAGGCCACACTAAACATTGTTTATGGTTTCATATAAAAGCATCTATTAGATACCACACCTTCAACTCTCTGTATCTTAACTCGAATATATAAAGAACACCGAATAAATATCATACAAAATACAGCAATGTAGTTGGTTACACATATTTCTGTTGTACGTTCTTTGCTGGTTTATGCGCCAAAGCTGTCTCCTGCAACAAAATAGCTTTCGGGTGGGTTCGTTTATACTTTGATTCTCGTTGTTACAGTAACTAGCTTTTAAACGATGCGATTTTTTTAAAACAGGATCTGTAAATAAATAGTAGTATATATTGTACCGAGTTTAGCTGTACCGGCTAAAATCGCATGTGACTTTTTTTCTTCATATTATCTCTTATAAACAGCCAAAATTCAAAAACTATAAGACAAAGTCACGGCCTCAAAAACCTACCCTTCCTCTCTCTCTTCTTTTTAATCTTCTCTCCATATAAACACTAATTTGGCACGTTAAAGAAACAGCTACGGTAGAAATAAGGGCATGTATAATAGCATAAACAACTATTATCTATAATATCTTATATGTCATCTATAGATAAATTAAAGATAGATCATATAATAGGTTGTCTTTTTAAATGTTTCTATAATCAGCTTTCTCTATGACACAATGTATCTTGTTTATCATGTTACAATTGACTACTGCATAAGAGAAGGTCTAATTCTCTATACTCAATGTCTCTTCTCTATATTATCTCATATTCTACGTTTTGGCCCTGTTCTTTTCAGTTTCTAAAAGCTGCTTTTCGGCTTTTCTACAGTAACTAGCTTTTAAGCGAAGTATTTTTTAAAGATAGTGTCTACTAGTTAATTGTAATACATATTTTACTGATTTCATTTATATCGACAAAAACCGTATGTGAGTTTCTGTTACTCTGTAATCTCTTATACAAACAGCCCAAAAGCTAAAAATCGCAGCTAAGGGCCCGTTTGGGAGAGCTCCACCAGCTCCAGATCCACGAAAAACAGCTCCACTCCACGAAATTTTACCCAAACGCTCCAGCTCCGCGAAATCTGGATCCACCAAAATCTCGGATCGAGGCCGATCCATGGATTTCATGGAGCTCCTCAAGGGGTGCACCATGGTGGAGTTGGGTGGTAATTACCCACCAATGCCACTGGTTACACACCCCATCCCACCAAAACCTCAATTTCGTGGATCTGGAGCTGCTGTACAAGCCAAACAGTTTGTTCAGCTCTATGGTGGGATCCCAGATCCACGGTAAAGCTGCTCCATGGTGAAGCTGCTGCTCCAGATCCACGTTTTCAGTGGTGGAACTCTTCTAAATAGACCCTAAAAGCTACAGTTAAAAAGAACAAATCCAAAATTTATACATAGTTAACATCATAATATACGTGCATGATCTTAGATGTGCCCTTACCAGTACTGCACCTGCATGTGATCAGCTAGCCAAGCATGCATGTAATGCGCTGCACTGGCCAGATTTATGGCGTTTGTTGTTATCAGTGCGTGCAACACTTCATGTCTGTACCTTGGCCTGCAGCTACCAGCTAGCTAGCCCTAGGTCACCATGGGCATTATTTCTTCGCTGACTCGGTCAAGTCTAAGCATGCGTAATGCCAATCTAGTGCATGATGCCTGGCCTCCACTGATTAGGCTCAGTTTCCTCGCTTTTATTATGTGCACAAACCAATCTACGTAGGCTAGCCGTGCTTAATTCCCACCCACAATAATCGGAAAAAAGTTTTCCGTGTTTCAAACGGGAGCTAGTAGGAAAAATAAGATGACATGCATCATGTATCTACCAAACTAACGAATGTATAGCGTTTTGAATATCAGTATAGTCTTCTAGTCTAACTTTAGCCACAATTTTTTATTAAGTCCTTTTGGT
Source organism: Dendrocalamus sinicus (assembly GCA_036346575.1). NCBI lineage: Eukaryota > Viridiplantae > Streptophyta > Magnoliopsida > Poales > Poaceae > Dendrocalamus > Dendrocalamus sinicus. Next base: position 1,938,414 of record CM070672.1, on the reverse strand, counting down.
TCAATGAATTATGACTTATGGCTTAAATATTTAAATTCTGACTGTTCGTGAGAGACAGTACTCATAGGAAAATAGTCACATATGATTTTGATCAATATAGCTAAACTCAGTACATATTTTACTACAATCTTGTTGACCCCACTTTAAAAAAATGCACCGTTTAAAAATCAGTTACTGTAGAGAGTACAAGAATAAACTGGCTGAAAGTTAAAAAAAACTTGGTCTTTATATAGAAATGTGTTCACAAAATAATATAACAATATTACACTATTGAAATACTTTTTATGCCTCATATAATAGAACCATGTTTACGTGACCTATTTAAATAGTTTTTATATGTTGGTAGTCAGAATTAAGAAAGTTTATATGTATGTTTTCTAAAATATAGTATATCTTTTAACCGAATAAAGCTTCTCTATCCCCTTCTCCCTATTCTCCTCCCTATTCCCTCAATCTAAACCACTCATATCTCATCCAATGGCTAAGATTTTTTTTATATTTTCACCATTTGTCCATCCAACAAAAATAATAAAAAGTACAGAAAATAAAATTTATTTTTTTATTAAAAATAAAATTTATTTTTTTATTATAATTTTTTATAGAAAAAATAAAATTATAATTTCTGTAAACAAAATTATAATAAAAAAATAAATTTTATTTTTTCTGTACTTTTTATTATTTTTGTTGGATGGGCAAATGGTGAAAATATAAAAAAAATCCTAGCCATGGGATGAGATATGAGTGGTTTAGATTGAGGGAATAGGGAGAAGGGGATAGGGAAGCTTTATTCCTTTTAACCGAGGGAGTACCACCTTGTTTCCATATAAAACGGTGGAAATTAATTGATGTGCACTGGGAATGCCCTAGGCCTGCTAACGGTCCGAAGCTCAACACCAACCTGACTCCGCTCATTTCGATTAAACTTCTGACTTCTAGCTGATTTTTTACTATTAATAAATTTCATTTTTTTAAACTTTTGGCTTTTTTGAGCTTTTTTGCCGGTTCTTTTTTAACCAAACTTCAAGAAATTCACAAAGAGTTGTGGCCTTTTCCCAATCCTCCATGGATAGGCCTTTATCACGATACTTAATTTGATAAGCAAAATACACATACTTGTATTGCAATGCCTCTGCTAACATCAGGTAGGTTGAGTTCCATCGTGTAGAAACATCTAAGGTGAAGGCCCGTTTAGTTTTAGAGCTCTGGTTCGGTACATTCGGTTGTTCCCAGCCGTACAATGTAGCCTATCCAATGGTTACCATTACCTAGACACCTCCAATGCCTTTAGGTGGTAAGCTGTGATGGTGCTAGGCGAAGTGAACAAAGAAGTAATTTCTACTGAGAACTCTATCTTACAATGCTAAACCTGGTTTTGCTCATTCGCTGTCTCACGTGTCTAGTGCATTCCAGTCAAGTTCCTCCCATCCAAAGAAAAGCACTAAATGCATCTAACACAAAATCAAACAAGTTGCACCCTCCTCGCTTCCTCAGTCAGCACCAATGCATTCCAGTTATGTATATTACAAAATGATAAGTATCCAAATATGCAATTCCACTATGTCATGTTTTTGGTCCAAGCCATCCATGAATGACCCTCTTGTACCGCTTATGTGCCATTGGAATTCGCCATCGGATTTCATTCCGTACTGCCTATGAAAAATCGTGGAAAGCAGTACATATATTGTTTGGCTATATGAACATATACGAGTGAGCTGTCGTTATCTAAAAGAGTCGAAATTTTCACATGAGACCCCACTTATATCGCTTAGGTGCTATTGGAATTGTCACTGGAGTTAATTCTGTATTGGTAGAAGAAATAGTATTTTCAAATTACTTATTTGAAGGCTATATTTAATAGCGGTATTAGTTTTGTTATGGACTGATTATTCTAGATATACAAAAGAAAGAGATTTTTGAATCATAGCTTTTGATGAGATTCTGTACTGTAAATGATTTGTATCTAGTGGTCTGTTTGAGCACTAGGCTTTGGAGGCTAGAGCCTCATTAACCAGCTAGTTCAAATGACCTTGAATCAACGAGAATGAGATGTATAAGCGAAAAGAGAATGAATATGCAGACGCGCCGGCCGAATCCCGGGCCGAACCACACGGCCGGGGGACACCCGCTTGACTGGTTTACGTACCCAGTTAACCGTCCAATCAACATGGGTGTTAGTTTTTTTTCAAAGCTGAATGTATGACTTTGCTCCTAACAATTGGATGGCCAGATATGGTGGAGGTGTTAGCACCTCCAGCACCACAGTAGGGACCGAACCATATGTATTAGTTTTAAGCTTCATTTTTTCAGCAAGTTCGTTGAATTTTTGAAGGCGTGCTCCACTGGAATGTATGTTTTTTACAAGTTCTCTTATTTTCTCTACTGCAATATCTAGAATTTTCATACCATCTTTTACCAATATATTAAGTATGTGCGAGCAACATCTCACATGTAGATGTTCACCACCAAAAGGCACTTTATTCCCAAGGGACTCCCTCAACTTCTGTATTGCCTTATCATTAGTTGAGCAGTTGTCCAAAGTGAGAGCAAACACCTTATGATCTAGTCCCCATTCAGATAAACAACTAGATATAACCCTAGCAATGGTATTAGCTTTGTGAGGGTGAGTACTTGTTTGAAAGAGAGTACCTTCTTATGGAGCACAAAATCCTTGGAGGTATAGTGGCAAGTGAGTGTAAGATAACCCAACTTTTGGTTCGAAGTCCATAGATCAGTTGTAAACTCATCTTTTGAGTCCACTTCTTGCAGGATAGAACGAAGTTTGCTCTTCTTGTGTTCAAACAAAATCTCTACACAGTCATTGCGAATAGATTGTCAACTAGGAATCTTAAAAGTTGGATGCATACTCATGAGTTTATGGAAATAACGATCCTCAATTGCCTGAAAAGGAACCCCTGTCCTGACCAAATATTTCGCAATGTACCCACGAGTCTTCACTGGGTCAAAAGCAAAAGGCCATCTTTAACTATGTCAGTTTCAAACTGATTCCTTATAGCATCATCTGTAATACCAGTACATGAATATTTGATGTGCCTAAGCAAATGACCTGTCCCACCCCTCCACAATGTATGCAAACAGCCTTGTCCTCGTCAACCAAATGCTCGAAGTGTTGCCAAGCTTTAGATCGATGGCGTTTAGATGAACTACCTAAGGCTGGAGCAACACTTATTTGCTCTGATTCAGAAATAGTTGACATCATGAATCTCTAGCTCTACAAAAAAAAAAAAGGAGCTTCGTAAGTCAGGATTGTCTCCTATCTTTATCACTTGAATAAACTAACAAATTTTTTAAAATAAAAATGATTAGATAAGCATTACTCTAAAATACAAACACAATGAAAACATCTGCATTACTTAAACAACAATCCGTAGTAAATCAGTAAGATGTGCAGTTATGATAACCAAATCAATGCTACTTGATTACCAACAGTTTACCCTTCACTTCAAGAACAACCATTATATAACTCTTCATTTGTTAGGCTCAAAAGTAATCGAGGCATTCATTCTTATGGGAAATGTTCATATTCATATTTCTGAATTGATTATGAACATGAGATGCTCTGAACTAACATGTGTCTTTTCAGATGTTAAGATCTATACTGACATGAGGCTATCATTCTTACAGCTGAATCAAAAGCACTACAGTTCAAAATTTTCAGCATCTTCTATATCAATCATGGTATCGTTAGAATATGTAAATGTTCAGACTTAGCAGTTGCTCAAACATAACAGCTAACAAGCTAGAAATGACACATACAAACCTTTGTTACACACACAGTCTTAAGGCTCAGCTACCAGCACAAATATACGACGATTCCATTTAGTTTGGGGGCTTAGAACTAGGATGTCAACAATATTATGATATATCGGTACCCTTTACTTGTTATACGTGCTACTAATTATTTGGGAAGGTAAGTCAAAGCTCAAAAGTTATGCCATAGTTTGCCTGTCTCAACTCATGACATACAAATAGGGCTCTTCTAGACGCTTTTATTTATAATTGGAAATTTCTAACACATAGAATATTAGAAGAATAAAAATGGCATGCATTGATATATCTGCTGGTAAGAGGGACATTTGCATTAGATGGAGGCAATCACAAAAAGCCTCAAGAAGATGAATAGGTCGTGTAGGATAAATGTTTAGTATTTTCTTCTCATGGAATTTTAGATAGAAACATTCATGATCTAAACAGTAAGTGCTTGTCATTTCCAACAAAAGAAATCCAGCTAGAAGAATAAAAAGGAGTTAACCTACAAAACTGTACAAAAAGGATGAGAGTGGTACATTGAGAAGCTCTAGTGATACTAGATGACTTCGTAATGAAACAAGTGTGTGTTGACCTTGAATTTTTCTTCAGGACTGATACAGATTCCAATCCAGGTCAGGTTGTGAAAAAAGTAGCTGTGTCCAATCCAGGTCAGGTTGTGAAAAAAGTAGCTGTGATTTTCTTCAGGACTGATACAGATTCCAATTCAGGACTGAATTTTTTCTTTAGCACTGATACAGATTCCAATCCAGGTCAGATCGTGGCGCCCTTGGAGGTAAAGAAGGGAGGTGACAGCCGTGATAGAAACGACGGAGACGGAGGCAGAGCTAGACAGCGGCCTTCTTCTGCTTCCCATCGTCGAATCAAGAACAAGTGAATCCATAAGAAATCGTTACAGACCAACCATATCTGAATCAAATCAAGACCAACTAAACCGAATCGAATCAAATCCGAAATTAAATCTTGGTGGCGACCTGAGAATGGAGGCGGACAGTGGCAGCCCGGGGAGGATGGCGGCAGCGCGAGGGTTCTTGGTGGCAGCTGGGGCAGATGGTGGCGGCGCGATGGTTGCGATCTTGGTGGTCGGGAGCGCCGGCTCGATGACACCGTGGCAAGGAACTCGTCAGGGACGCCGGTGAGGGTGGCCGGGTCGGGGACGCCGGTGAGGGTGGCCATCGGCGTCGTAGAGGGTGACCAATGAGGCGACGAACACGACTCGGTCCTCCCTCCTAGTACTAATACGAAGGCATAAAGCCCGGTCCAATCCAGCCCAGGTGTGGCCCAAAAACAATACGGTCCAAAATTTATCCGGTCCAAATATAATTTGTGGTCTGTAACCATTATTTCGGCCCAAGAAGTAGGCCCATAAAGCCACGTCGAAGGCAATCCATCGAGTGGTCATTCTAAGACTGCTAATGGGCTTGAATCCGTCTAGGCATTTATAAATTTTGTTGCTGCCTCCGATAGAAAATTTTAGCTTTCTTACTGAACGTATACGTGTTGAGGTAGAAATTAAACTCGAACGGACAGCTTGCAGGACGGCACGCCAAGGGAGCAAGGCTCGCACCTCTCAGCTAGTTTTCTTACCGACCGGTTACCGGTACTGCCCACCGGCTAGAATTCCCAATGGTTCTAAGTTTTTGAACCTTGATCCTAATAAACTGTTTCAAAACGATGGTAGAAAAGCCGTACCGTTTGTTTATTTGATAGAAGTATAGACCATAAACCGAAAAGCGGCCAATATTGATGGGCGTTTGTATGCAATGTGATATAACCTTGCTTTTTTGTTATCCTTTGTTTATTCGGCTGTACATAGGTCATATTCTTTTAGTCTACGGTTGATAGACCTTTTAAAATAACGGTGGATAGAAAAACATTGACGTGAATAGCATACACAATTTTAGATTTGAAAAGCGGTTTACATCATTCATTTTAAAAAGTCGTTTGTTTGTTTTGAGTTTCGGATAAGCCTTACGTCAAAAGAACAGGTCAACCTTGCCTTCAGCCGGCCTTCTAGTGAAGTATTATCATTAACTATGTTCCCTAAAAAAATCTCTCGATAATATTATCTGCAACTGTGCATGCCCATCTACAAGATCACAGATTCCTCATGCAGTGATCAAAGTAAATGTTAATAAGCATGGCGTGTAATGGCACTTAATTCAGATTAGATAGTCATGGATCCACAAAATTTGCGTGGATCACAAGATTTATATTTGATTTACTTCAAATTTTGATCCAAGGATTCTTCTCTAAAAAGAAAGATCAAAGTTTAGTACATATGAGTAATATGACCACAAGAAGTGCCACTCTTGTAGAGTTTTCTGAATTCTTAGCTTGAATTATGAAAAGTCAAAATTTTGATTGGATTCCTGGGAGAAATATGACGTGATGTATGGAACGCTAAAAGCGTATCACTTCAATTAATTTGGGTAAATTCAACTTACGGTCTGGGGAGCATAGCACAATGCCTACTTAGTATAGTGCAGACTGCAGAGCAAGGTATTTTTATCCCAGTTTTATGGCGCACAAATTTGTATAGCTCCTATTAGTTGCAGGAGCATTTGCTTAGCAACATATTACTTCTGTTGTTACGGGCTTACATCCCAATATATTCCAATTATATAACATATATCTTTCCGTTGCAACATTTTTATCCTCCAACTTATTCTAATTAATGCAGATAACTTCTATTATGATATCTGTAGTTCTGTACCCACTGTTAAGGTCCTCATCGTGTTAAGTAATTGTAGTTAGGTAACTTCGAGCTATACAAAATTGATTTTTTCTGGCTGCTGTGGTAGTCCAATCCTGAATATAAAGTACAAGGATGTATGCTTAGGTATGTGTTGCAGGGTTGGCCTAGACCTTGCAACTGATCCAATATATAATAGGTCTAATAGTATAAAGGAATGTAACAATGTACTATTACCTTTTGTAACTATTAAGGGGTAGGATGAGAATTTTCCATACTACCCCACTCATGTATATAAACCCCCAAGAGGGGTATGAGGAAACCAGATCAACTCATTTCATACATGAGCAATCTCCCTCTCCAGTCATTGACTCTCTCTAGCTAGTCCCCTTATATGCTATTTGGTCAGTAGTCACAACAGATGGCATCATCCGTAGAGACTCGCGCAAGAAGTTGCGTAAGGGAAGGCGCTAGAGAAGGCTACTATCGTAGCGCTCGTGTCGCAAACACCCTAGATCACCCAGCTTCTGCTGGTTTTCAAAAAAAAAAAAGAGGGGGACAATACTGCTAACGGCGACCTACCGTGCTAGGTGTATCGGCGGCTGCCCCATCGCACCAGCAGAGCTGGTTCGGTGCCTTTTGTCGCCGTCATCTTGACACTGGGGAGTCGACCTCCGCATGTGGCAAAGACAGGCTCCAGCCTCTACGCACCCTCCATGCGAGATCTCCGTATGCATGAGTGCAGTCATTAGCCACAACGTCGATCGATACGCATGCGTGCACTTCATCAACATTTGTGATCGCGCCATGGTCAAGTCATCACCGACAGCAATGAAGCGTGGGGACAGAGCACCCACCTCCTACTTCGTTAGCCTCGGCTCCGCCGGCCCTCACATCGCATGATCTCCGTCGAGCTCCACGTGGATGTCATCTTCGACGGACTTTGCACGATCTTTGCCCAACTCCGCACGGATGTCATCTTCGCCAGACTCCGCCGGACTTCACATGGACTTTGCCAGACTCCGCCTGGTCTTTATCAGTCTTCACGTGGACTTCGTGTAGCCTTTGCTGGACCCCGCCTAGTATTCGTTGAACTTCGCGTGGACTTTGCCAGACTCTGCCTAGTCTTCACCGGTCTTCGCGTGGACTCCGCATGGCCTTCACCAGACCCCGCCTAGTCTTCACTGGACTTCATGTGGGCTTTGCTAGTCTCCGCCGGACTCCACCTGGTCTTCGCCGGTCTTCGCATGGAATTCACGCGGCCTTCCCCAGACCCCACCTAGTCTTCGTTGGACTTTATGTGAATTGCGCGCGGCCTCTATCGGGCTTAATATGGTCTTCGCCGGATCCCGTGTGGACGTCGCCATCGCCGGACTTCGCACGACCTCTGCGTGACTCTGTATGGTCTTCGCAGGACTCAGAGTGAATGTTGCCTCCGTCAAGTGCCGTCTTCATTGGGCTTCGTGTGACCTCCTACGCCACCGTGCGACGACATATAGTGTCTGCCACTGCACGCCGTGGCATTGCATGCACTGTGTGTGTCAAGTCTGTGCCCTTTCTACGACCATAATATGGTCATCAACTTTGCCACTACCACTTCATGACCGTAGGCCCTTTCTACGACCATGATATGGTCGTCAACTTCGCCACGACCACTTTGTGATCGTAGACTCCTTCTACGAGCATGCTATGGTCGTGTGCGTTGCCATAACCACTACATGATCATAAGATTTTCTACGAACATGTAGGTTCGTTAGCTTCGCCACGACCACTTCATGATCGTAGGCCATTTCTACGAACATGGTCTGGTTGGGCGCCTTGCCACGACCTTAGCCGATGCCGAGAACTTAGCCGTCCTAGGCAACTCTACGGAGTATGAAAAAAATCGCACGGTAGCCTCATGCCCCGACATACTCTGCGAAGTATAAATCATTGGGAACTTAGCCATCCCAGGCAATTCTACGGAGCATAAAAAATCGCACGGTGGCCTCGTGCTCCGGTGTACTCTACGGAGTATAAAGCGTTGGGAACTTAGCCATCCCAAGCAACTCTACGAAGTATAAAAAGTCATACGCTGGCCTCGCTCCCTGGCGTACTTTGCAGAGTATAAAGCGCTAGAAATTTAGCCATCCCAAGCAACTCTATAGAGTATAAAAAAATCACACAGTGGCCTCGCATCCCTGCGTACTCTATGGAGTATAAAGCGCTGGGAATTTAACCGTCCCAGGCAACTCTACAAAGTATAAAAATATTGCACGGTGCCCTTGTGCCCCAGCGTACTTAAGGAATATAAAGAGCTGGGAACTTAGCCGTCCCAGGCAACTCTGCGGAGTATGCATGGTAGTGTGGGACAGCATGTGCAGTTGCACACGCTTCGTGTATTCCACTAGGAAGGCCCTGGCGTGGACCGTAACCCTAGTGAGCCTCACGTTTCACACCTCACCAGAGAGTTCGCCGCACTATCTTGTCCGACCATTTTGTGGTCATAAACGCTTCGTACAACCGCCTTGCGGTCCAGACTTTGTTCGGCCACCTCATAGTCGTAGACGCTCCATCTGATTACCTCGTGTTCGAAACTTCGTCCGACCACCCCGTGACCGTAGACGCTTCATCCGACCGCCTTACTGTCAAAACTTTGTACGACCACCTTGTGGCCATAAATGCTTCATCCGACCGTCTCGTGGTTGAGACTTCATCCGACCCCACGTAGTCGTGACTTCATCCAACCGTCTTACGGTCATGACTAGAAAAAAAAAAGCAAAAAACTAGAAAAAAAAACAAAATTAAAAAAATAATGAACTAGAAACCAAAAGCTAAAACTGAAATGAGATTCTGCTACTGCGATGCAAGTATGCAACACTCCCACTCCCTTTGTCTGCTCTGGCTCTGCAGTACCACGATACACCAGAGCCAAGCAAACACAGGAACCATGCAAACACGGCTGCACCAATAGCCAGCTCTGTGCCGTCCAAGCCGCTTTACTTGTTGCTTCACCATATCCCTAAGCCAAAAAAGACGTCACAGCACAGGCACTCACAGATGAACCTTCCATGCCGAAAGAGAAGATAAAAAAACGCAACCGCAAGCTGCCGTGCCGTGCTAACTGCAAACTACAGTTCAGGCCAGTAGGTCAAGAGAGAGGTCACCCAAGAACAAGAAAAGCTCCAACTACCCAGAGCAAAGAAATTTCCAGCGAGCAGTCCCAGTTTGACAAATGGTTGAATCAATTAGATGCGTGAACCAACTTCTGCCACACCCACAACCTCAACCTGTCTCTGTCTCCAGCAAGGGGAAAAAAATAAACAGATAAAAAATAGGCAACAAAAATGAATAAATGGAAATGGATCTAGCAGGTACAGCACCATCCCCTTTTCCTCCCTTCCACTACACAAACTACTACTCATTTTTACACAAGAAACAATCCGACAAGTTTTCCCATTCCAGTGGCTTTCATCATAGCATTCAGCCGTTCACACGCTCTCAGCTGCTGATGGTTGAGATCGCTTTGGCCGCCACTCTGTGCGCGCCTTCACGATGTCAGCTCCAGACTCCAGCTGAAGCAGATGGTCGCACTTGATGGCAGAAGCCTCTTGCTTGACGTCGGCTGCGCATTCCCCTGAGACTGTGGTGAGGGACTGCAGCACGCTGTCACGACCACACTCCTTCCTGTAATCCAGGGTCATACTTGCAAGCTCATGCTTCTCCAGTATTGATATTGGAGCACTCTGGCAAAAAGAACAAAAAGGAATGAGAAGGAGCTCAGGGATCTGTCTGAACACCTGCTAAATGACTAGGAATGAGGCTTCTTATAATGTCCACTTTATAGACAGACAGGCAGACCAGCCGATCTAGAAAACAATCGTAAGTACTAAATACATGAATTGGTGTCCTCTCAACAACCACCATGTGATCAGGACAAAGCCAATTTCTTCTGTCTAAACCATGAATAAAGTGACAAGAGAAATCACCTCAAGGATCCACCCAATATATTTAACATTGTTCACATGCTGGTTGACATCAAGGTCACCCCACCTAGGCTGTTGCAGATAACAAGAGAACAAGAGAAGTGATGATAATTAAGCATGTATTAAGTATGAGATACATGAGAAGTGAGAACAATTCTAATAATTGAGGCATGATGATAATTAAGCATGTCTAGCTGACTTACAGTAAGCCCCTTTCTTATGAATTGCGTGGTAGCATCACCATCAATTTTATTCCCGGTCTTGGCTAACTTTTCACTCTGCTCCTCTGTTATAGCTGAACGGTCATTAAAGTATGGTCCTATTTCTGCTCTAACTTCGTCCGGCATTTTTGAAAGTCTTCTAGTTTTCTTATTCATCATCACCCAAACACTGCAAACAAGGATAGAAAGGCATGCACCATTAACGATTGCTAAGGATAAAATCAAGTAACTTAATTCAAAGATTGAATGCCCTCATCAAACAGAGAAACATGATACATGCAAAAGAACATAGATGGAACTCAAACCTTGTAGCTCTCAAGATTGTACGGCCAGAGTTGTAGTCGCGAACATGCCAGTCTCGACGCATGCCATTTTTGCCAGCAGCAGCAACCCATGTGTCAACTTGAACCATATCTCCCCTAAAATCATAGCAGATTGGAACAATATTTACAGATGTCCACAACTATATCTGAAATACAAAAAACTACAATTTAAAATATCCTCTCCATTTTTCCAACTCAGCAAACTTAATTGCATTTCTGGCCACAAATGAGTATTTAGCAGTACTATTTGTTATTTGATGAGCACCTACAATTTCAAACTGACAGTTGCTGCAATGGAAGAGTATTTAGTACGAGATAAATTCAGTGATCTACATCAGTCATCATAGCCTCTTCCTTGGCAGCACACAAAATTAATTGCTTACGCTTTTCTATACAATGGAATCATTTACTGGCTTACTGCAGCATCAATAAAGGCAAACTTTCTGCTCCCTTGAGGTGTGGTACCCTGTACGACCTCTCTTAATTCAAGATCCAAGGAAGCACAGAGCAGACACCATTTAATTGGGCAGCTTTGAGCAATGAATATGTAGTAAGTAGTAACAAATGAAGTTGCTGTTGTGATTAAATTACACTCTGCGTTTTTTCATAAGTGATGTTTTACGGAGATATCATTGTTCTTTTTAAGTGACATTCTATATTTTCAAGACAAAATAGGGCAATTGCTGTCACAATGTTGACGGACTCAGCCTTTGAGGCTTTGAAACTTTTATGTTGCTCGTACTAAAGCTAGATAATGAAAACTACATGAAATTTGTTTTTCAATGCAAAGAGCTCATTTATTAATTCATATTTCATTCAGTTTATCTCTGGGAAAGCTAAGTGCATGCTTCTTGCCACTCAAGTAGGACCATTTTATTTAGAAGGTAAAAATAGTGTGGTTATGAACTCCATCCTTGATCCAACAAAAGTGGAACTAATGGTACTTCCTTTCTTGGTCCAAGCAAGGTGGGAGTAACCACATTTCATCAACGTTAGGCCTCTCATGAAAAACAAAGCATTGATTTCCTCTAGTGGTAAAATTTTCCAACCCCCTTACAAGCCGGCAACAACAAACTTTTTGCCCCAAGTAAAGCTGTAAAAGACCAATACAATTTTCATAAACACCAAGTGTATAAGAATCCAGACTTATAACAATCCATACAACATTATGATATGCTAACTTTGACAAGTAGGAACATGAGAAATGAATCCATTTAGCTAAATACTACCACTATCATAGTAAGAAACCAAGGACACCAATAGCTGTAAAGTAATGCATACAACAATATTATGTCAGAAAAACAAAATAAATGTGAACTAAAATGAAAGTAAAAAAATTAGGTGCATTTTGCCAAATAAACGACAATAGATGGTACGGCTACAAATTGAATTGATAGCAAAGAAAATGAGGGGCTCTGCCATGAAAAATGATATGAGGAGTTAAGGCTTGCAGAAAGTACCATGCGGGGTATCGCTCAACAAGAAGCTGGATTTTGCTGATGACCCATATCAAGTTCCGTTTGCTCATCTCCGGTGTAGCCCCAAAACCATCTCCAAGAAGACCGGCAGTCCTCACGTGGTTAAGGGCCGTTTCCTGCAAAATCCCAAATTATTGCCAGCTTGATAGAAACAAAATGGATCTATAGTGAAACACTGAAAGGTGAAAAAAATAAAAAACCAAATAGTGTCATTATGTCACCTGTAAATGATTCATTAGTGTCTCTATAGAAGCTGTACGATCAGCACCAATTTCATAGGACCGAATCAAGAAATTCTGCCTAAAGACCAGTCCATCCTGGATGATCCTACCAAAGCCAAATGTGTCAACAAGCATGTCAGGTTTCTTCGGTTTCCAGTCAAGCAGTGTCCACTGCTTCTCTGCGGCAAGGAAGATGGTCGTGATAGCTGCAAGAAGCATGCTCCAATCTGGCAGTTGGTTATAGAATGTCTTCGGAGCACTGTGAGGCACAGTTTCCTCCATGTCTGGACTTGCGGTCTTGAGGTTAACCTTGGCGCCATTAACCTTTGGAAGAGCTTGAGCCTGTGCCTTTACTTGCATGGCTCCAGGAGGTGGATTAGGCTTTGCAACAATGCCACGGACACTCAAACTCTCTAGTAATTCGCCTGTTGTATTCTTTGCGCTTCTAGCCGATGTGGCCGGGGAAGACCCAGGGCCTGGGAAGAATGCCGAGGCGGCAAGGGACCCAGCCATGGCAGTGCCGCCTTCAGGATCCAAATTTGTTCAGAATGACACACTAGAATTGCAAACCTGAAGAAATAATCAACAAACGGAGGCACTTCATGTGAGGATATATTCGCATCCGAGACAACAATTTTACTAGTGTACTCTGCATCAATTGAGAATTGTGCATTCTCTCATTAGGTCAGGAAGCACGAAATGCAGAACATGTTCTTCCAAATTGAAGAGATCTCCAAAGGAAAATGAGCATAGTGTGAGCTAACACTTTCAAGTCAGCTACAGAAAGGAGCAAATAAAACATCCCATATTTGAGTTGAGTTAACAAACAGCTATCTGGAAACTTAAAAAGGAAAACTTGAGACATGAGCCGCTGGATCCAGCTACTAAAATCTACCTCCTTTTGGGCAAAGGCTTCGTATATCAAAAAGGAGTGCACAATTTCTGAAACCATTTGAGCCCCCATTTGAATCAATTTCGCAAAATGGACAATGTTCCAAGCAAAAAATCTGAAAGTTGGGCACATTGCACCACGAATCCCCACACCAAAAAAAACCGACCTCTTCCATCGTTCGAGCCCCAATCATAGCGACCATTCCACCCAAAACGGGCTAAATAAACCCCCATTGCACAAAACCAAATCCAACATTGCAGCTAAATATCCCCAAAAATCCAAACTTTCCGCCCAAATATACACAAAATCCAATCCCCAGCATCAGGGCACAGGCGCAATCCACCGCGGAACCGCCAGATCTAACAAAGGAACCGAGAATGCAGTCGAAGAACCCATCAAAGAATGCCCAACAATAATAGCAACATCCTCGGTGGGACGACTCAGCCGCCGCCACCACCAGATCGCCAAGAACTCAACTCACCGTGCGCCGCACGAGGCGCCGCGCCGCGCCGCGCCGCTCCCGGTTCTCCCTCCTCCGCTCCGGCCTCCTCCTCCTCCTCGCCGCGCTCGAGCGGGTAGATACGGGCGGGTTAGACTTGTTGCCTCGCCTTCTCGCTCGGCGCCGCGTCGCCACCTCACGATAGAGAGAGAGAGAGAGGTGGGAGAGGAGTTTCTCGATGAGGTTTTTTTTTTACCGTGTACGCGGCGGGTATACGTCTATATACACGGACGGGTGTACGGCCAGGTGGGTATACGGTACGTGTAGCTGTATGCTTATACGGCGACTAAATTGGATTTAGTTGGAATGACGAGGCTGCCCCTGGGTGGTGGGCGGGTGCGGTTTGGTCACTGGCCAGTGGGCCCGAGTCTTGGTGTCTTCCACTCTGGCTGCCATGGTGGTACACGAAATTTGCAAACGTGTGGTATTTGTTGCAAATGGTGATGTGATGTTCAAACAAACTAAACCAAAATCGCCGAATTTCGTATAAGTCAAAAGGGGGAAAAAAGAATGGTTGTTGCAAGTTTGATCATGTTCCAACTATGCTTTTTGAGTTGAAGTCAAGCGATTTCGGCCGTAGTGAAAGAAAATTGTTAATGTATCTAGCTGTGAAGGCTCCCAAGAATGGGGATTACAAATTACAGTAGATTCATAAAAAGTAGCTAGACACTGATTTACCATAGAAATTCAGCCTGGAAGAACCCTACGCAAACTGTATATCGCATGGTGTAAAATTCATGTATTCCAAATAGCCTCTGGTTAGCTTTTGGCCTGTCCGAGCTCATAGAAGCGAGCATGTACGAGTCAACGAGTGGTACTGCTACGCTGTACATATAAATGTATGATTAAAACTGTATAAATGTTCATTTTGTAATTTTCGAGGGGGGGACAACTAGTGATCTTGTAGGACCAGTATGATAACAGTGGGGATGAATGATGTCTTCAAAACTTTCCCTAAGTATTCGTCAATCTTCTTTCTGATAACTACGAGAAGTTATGAAGTTGAGAAACAAATCACCCGTGTGAAAAGATTCAAGTGAAACTGAGCAAAACGATCCTCAAGATGCCCAAGAGGTCAGATTAGATGAACAATAATGACCAGACCGGATGAACCGGGTGAATAGTAGCGGTCATACCGAAACATTAAAATCAACATAGAAATACTAAAAATAGTGCTACTTTACAACCAAAAATACATGAAACTTTTGATCCGTAAATTCAAATAACTTGAAACTTGGCATGAATCTTCTCTCGAATGTCACGAACCGATTCCAACTAACAATTGAGAGAATCATCATCAATATTGTGACCTTTTTTTATTTAAACGAAGGTTGCGCTAAAAACTGGGTAAAAAACAAAAAAAGGGTAAATATGACTTGTTTGTGGATGGATAATGGGCAAGATGGTCCTAGATGTATTCACACATATCACAGCAAGGTAAAAGACCCAAGGAAACGAAATAAAAACAATTGGATCAAGAAATCACTCAGAGAGACCAACTTAAGCAAAAATAAGGCAACTTGAAGAACTTCCCAAACTTGATGCCTAGATGGATATGGATTGATTTACAAGATATATTTTCATCACTAACCTATTCTTGGCATCCAACAAAATCAAGAATGAGAGAAAAGAAGATCAAAACTAACTAAATCAAGAGCAAATTAACTAAAACAAGAAAGATCCAGAAAGCCATCCTACATGCGCCTTTCTCATCTTAATTCGTTAGGAAGAGATAGACTGCATGGTTGATAGATGCGAACATGCAGCTTAGACAATCTCTACTATTTAAAAGAGGAGTTGGTAATGGTATGTTCTTTCCCCTCCCTCCTCCTCTAAGAAAAATGATTTGCCCTCAGTTCTCTGCAGTCGTCCGATCTCCCTCAACTCTCTGTAGCCGTCCGTCGCGCGCGATCTCTCCCCAAGTTCCCAACTGCTCCCTCCCCACCCTACGCTGCTGCCTCCTCCCCCCACTCCTCCCTACCCCGTGCCGCCGCCTCCTCATCCCTACCCTGCGCCGTTGCCTCCTCCTCCCCACTCCGCGCCACCGCCTCCTCCTCCCAACACTCCTCCGCTCCGCCTGCTGATTGCCTCCTCCTCCCCACCCCGCATCGCCGCCTCCTCCTCCTTCCCCACTCCTCCACTCCACCAACCGGTCGCCTCCTCCTTCTCCCCACCCCGCGCCGCTGCCTCCTCCTCCCCACCAGACACCACTCCTTCGCTCCGCTGCCCGGTCGCCTCCTCATCCCCTCCCTACGCCGCCACCTCCTCCGACTCCTCCACTCCGCCGGTCGGTCACCTCATCCCTCCCCACCCCGTGCTGTCGCCTCCTCCTCCCCACCCCACACCAGTACACCACTCCATCGGCCGGTCGCCTCCTCCTCCCCACCCCGCGCCGCCGCCTCCTCCTCCCCACCCCACACCACTCTTCCGCTCCATCGGCCGATCACCTCCTCATCCCCTCCCCGTGCCGCCACCTCCTCCTCCCCACCCCACATTGCCTCCTCCTCCTCCTCCCCCCACCTTGGGGGTGGTAATACATGTTTATTGTTCTTGAGGAGTAAGGGAGCAAATTTTCAATGCATTGTACAATGGTCAAAGGTTCTCTTCGTTTACTCTTATGTGGATTGATTCTTTCTGAAGATAATTGTCTGATAGTCATTTTAATGAAATGTTAATGAATGAATAATGCTTTGTTGTTTTCCATACTTTGATTTATTTTGGTTGTATATCAATTAATGCCCAATTTTAGTTTTTAGGCTTAGATTTGAACAAATATATCCAAAATTGTGTCCTTTTGACATGTTCTATCTAGAGTCGTCTTAGAATTTGAGTCTAATTATGTGTGTGTGTGTGTGTATGGTGAAAAATCCATCTCTTTGGTGCATCTCTTTAGGATGCTGAGATGCTCAAATTCAATCCATCTTCAAAAAACTGCTCCTTTTTGTGGAACAAAGCAAGAAAAGAATAAAATAATGTTTTCTCCTATAAATCAAATTACTCGATAAGAATCTCAACCAAAAAGAAACTTGATAAGTTCTGGCGTTTGATATACCGATTGCATGTAGGTTGGCTTTTGGCTATGCCTATCCTGCGTATGAGTGTTACAAGACTGTTGAGCTGAACAAACCTGAGATCGAGCAACTCATATTTTGGTGTCAGTATTGGTAAGGTGGCTCTTTCCATTCTACGATTACAAGTTTAGAACATTAGCCAAGATGATAATCTTGCAAATTTTGTTTTGTCTCTTTTGTCTAGGATTTTTAGTTGCTCTTATGATGGTTTTGGAGAGATTTGGAGATTTTACAATATCATGGTAAAAGTGCCAAAGGTTACATTTTTTTATCAATGCTTTGAACAGTCTCTAACATTAGTTGCATCATGCATGTGCTCATGTTGAAGGCTACCATTTTACTCAGAAGCAAAGCTGATGTTCTATATATATTTGTGGTACCCTAAGACAAAGGTACTCGATTTGTCCCTTGCACCTTCTATTAATAACCGCAATGTTCTTTCATTTTTTTGCTACCCTTTCGGACAAAATCTGATGGTTAAAGCAATTGTGTCAAGAAATACCGCTAGGGTGATCACATCCTATATCTGGTAATTCTGCAATTAATTATGTGTTCGATCATGCACTTTTTTTACACTGCTAGGGAGCTCAACCAATGTCCTCAAAAACAAATCTGCAACCGCTTCTACGATTATGATCAATACTGATGACTTCCAAAATCTCCTGCTGAAGATGAAGGTTGTGTTGTTCATAGAGATTGCATTTAGGCCAAGCATTGCCGATTCGGTGGCAGACATCTGCACGTCTCATCGGCATAGACCATGATGACCCATGGTGATTGGGCAATAGCAAGCAGCAACTCGGCGAGGCAATCTCCTCCTGAAGATGAAGGTTGTGTTGTTCATAGAGATCGCATTTAGGCTAAGCACTCCTGCAAGGTTCCTGCGGCGGATTCGGTGGCAGACATCCGCACTTCTCACCGGCGACATAGATCATGGTGATCCGTGGTGATTGGGCAACAACAAGCGATGACTCAGAGAGGCAATGACACTCGGAGTGCAAGAGGACGCCTCTATTTGTGAGGTGCTAAGACTGTGCCATGTTGCTTTTGTATTTGATAATGTCATGTGCTCTCGTATTTGTGTCGTACTCTCCTATTGTAATCAAATTGTATAATGTGCTTTTGGTTTCTTAAGGAATTAGAGATAGGTAACAATTGTGCATTTGTTAATTCAATTTGACATGTAATACATTATACACTACTTTTGGTAGACATTTTGTAGTAAATTGGACCACATTCAGAAAAGTTAAATGATGCAAAGGAAAGCTTCATTCATGCAGTTCTTCCTTGTGTCAGAACAATTCCTAATTCTCATTCGTGTAGTTCTACCTCCTCTCAACACAATTCCTAATTCCTACATGTATCAAAGGACAAATAAAACTGCAACTGCCATCCTAATTGTGTGTTAATAATGTTTGACCTTAGAAGATAGTAGTTTCCAAGTTGCAATGACATTTTAGGGGAGAAGAAGATTGTCTACACGTTCAGAGAAACCTGCAAGAGGTACAAAGTCGAATGCATCCCTTGCAATTCTTTCATGTACATTGTTTAAACGTACCATTTACTTTCCTGCAACAGGGTTTATGTACTTACGGTACACATTTTTTGTATGATTCACATGATAACTACACTAACATGCATACCATTTGGTGCAAAATTTATATTCCGTTGCAATACACATGCATTTAACTAGTTAATACAAGTGATCAAGTAAATTCCAAGGGATGGGGCATTTAACTAGTTAATTCAAGTGATCAAGTAAATTCCAAGGGATGGGATATTGGAGATGAACAAATCGCAACAATCGCAAAACTTGCTTCGGCTGTTCGAGTTGTACATGCAGTTCTATTTCTACTCCTTTCGGTCGTAAATACATGTTGTTTTGGATATCGACATAGTCCCTAAAACGCAATTTTGATCACTAATTTATATTGTAATATATTTATAAAATATAATAAAATTATAATATTATAAAAGTATTTTTCGAGACAAATCTATACATATGATTTGCATATATCCAATTTAGATATTTAAGAACATATCGATAATCAAAATTTTGAAAGTTTGACTGCACACAAAGCTTTTTTTTCGAACGACGCAGGAGAGCTGTGTGTCATTATATTAAGAAGAATGGGGCTACAAAAGGATAGGTCAAAAAACCAATCCTGAGTTGTGATAAGTGTATCTAGTCAACATCCTGCTAAACACTCTCTAGCTCAGCTCCACACAAGAGAGGAAGAGGACAATAGATAGCTGAGGTCTCGGGCTCCAGCAGAGCACCAAAGACTACATTCCTCCCTCACATTTTGGAGCACTAACTGAAGACCAGGCCTTCCTCCCTCAAAGACACAAAAATTTCTATGCTTCCAAAGCTCCCAGGCACACAGAATGATCAAGCTGTTTAACCCCTTCTTTATGTCTTTAGGCAACCCTTTAATGGCCTTGCACCACCAGCCGAAGAAACTAACAGCAGATGGTTGGGGCACCAAAGAACCAAGACCCAGCTTGTGAAGAATGACCGCCCAAACCTGCCTAGCAAAAACACATGCCACCAGAATGTGTTGCACGGTCTCCTCAGCCTGGTCGCAAAGAGGGCAGACAGCCGGGTGAGGTAAACCACGCTTTGCGAGGCGGTCTGCAGTCCAACAGCGATTTTTGACAGCCAGCCAAATGAAGAATTTGCACTTTAGGGGAGCCCAACTCTTCCAGATTCGTCTCCGAGGAGAAAATTTTATTGCACCAAAGAAGAGGGCCTCATAAGCTGACTTACTGCTGTACAGACCATTCTTGGAGAGACGCCAAAAATGCTGGTCAGGGGCAGCCGGATCCAGAGCCAGATCGTCCACCATCCCCCAAATGGTTAAGTAATCAAGGATCACCTGTACAGATAAAGCCCCTTTGATATCTAGAACCCAACTTCTATTGGTTAATGCCTCCTTAACAGTCCTTCACTTGGCGACTCTATTAGGAATCAACTTGAAAAGATTAGGAGCCCACTCTGAGACTGTTTTACCTTGCAGCCAACGATCGGTCCAGAATTTGGTGTCTTCACCGCTGCCAACTCGAGACTCAACAGCAATATCAAATAAGGCTTGGGAATTACGCGAAACCCGGCTACAAATGGGAGTTTGCAAATGGGAGTTTGTCGCTGAGAGAAGCTATTCAGCAATTCGAACATGTTTAATCTCTGAATCTTCGATTTCAAGATTATCCGGTCTAGATGCCCCCTATTTTTCAAAGAAGGCATGCATGTGTTTAATTTCCAATAGGAATACTTCATGAGCACAAGCACTGCTATGGAAAATTAAATCGTTGACACTACTGAAGTACAGCATAGGGTTAACACCTGTAATATTTTGCTTTAAGAGCTTAATATTCCTAGTCCAGAGTGACGTATACATCAGATTTTCCAGCTTAAATAAACATTACAGATACCAAACATTTGTATCTAAAATACCTACTGGACTGACTAACTTTGGCCAACCTCTTTGTTTTCCCGTGCAAAAACCCAAAGCAATATGAAAAGAATCATAAACAAAGACTTCCCCACTTTTTTTTTAAAGAACTGTTACTTTCATTTTTATCTCAGTCTATATTACTCCAGAAACTCTTAATGAAGAAAGCACAACAAAAATAACCCAAAGGATCATAAAGTATACTGATGTCGCCCAAGCCCACAGCCTAGGGCCCCCAAGCTCAGCACCAAGTACGATGCGACGAAGAACCAAAATGGTAATGCAACCAAACGATGTCGCGAAGAAGACCAGGAGGGAGAAGCTGAGGCCAGCAGCATTGTCTATGTACAATGGTTTCTGGTAGACAAAGTAGTTGTAGACTGTGTCGATCAACCACGGAACGCCAATGCCCACATATATGTTCACAGAATTGCTGCAACAAGGAAAAATTATCAGTTCATTCAGCTCCAATTTGAGGAATTAACAACAGCAACAAAAGTCAATGCAAACAACTGATTCGAGAGGATGTATGTAGAAATGAACCTGCAAGTGATGTTGGCTATTGCAGAGTCAGCGGTGACTTGACGCTCGGCAGCTATCTTGCTAGCAACTAGATCCGGCCATGAGGTTCCAGCGGCCAGTGCTGTGAATGCAATTACATATGGACTTACTCCTACACAAAACAGTATATTTGCACATCAGCAAATAAGCAGTTACATCTTGGTGAGCAGATGAAAATGAAACTTATGCTAGAGCGTGTTCCAACCTGTGACGCAGCTTATCTGATCCGTTAGCTTAGTAACCCCATAGGCAATACCACTTATGAAGGTCAGGGAGCAAATAAAAGCGATCCAGCCATGTGCAATTTGATATGGGGGAACAAAAGCAAACAACAATTTCCAAGGTGCAACAATCGAGTTCCAAAAGATTCTAATGAATCTCAGGCAGATGGAGTCCATTTTCCTTGACTCTGGACTCTCCAACTGCGTATATTAACAAAAATCACTTAATATGTCAGATGCTGTGAATGCAAATTGTTCTTGTTTTCATTCAATGCTGGTGTACTCTGAAGACTGACAAAATGAGTATGGTTTAGGCGTCAATGTTGGTGAACACAGATTGGATGAAGCTGTCAACTCAAGGCTATAATGCTAGGCATGTAGTAAACACTGTTAAACAAAGATAAAGAGTGTGCTTGTTTTTCCTACTTTGCCTTGGTGATAAATTAAAACTGGTAAACCGAAAATAGCAGAGGATACGGGAGAAGGGATACGTACAATTAGTTTCAGCAAGATGTTATGTAATAGATAAAGTTCTCCCAACAGTATAAGTTCTCCAAACAGTATATGTATATAGTTTCACTAAGTGGGTACCTAGAAATAGGTTTCTCAATTGTACGCAGCCAAAAGTCTAGAACATGCTTCTCAGTCTTGCCAATTTATGACTGTCATGTCCTTGTTGGCCAGCAAAATGAATGGTACAAGTTAACTACATTGATCCCAATAACTGAAATGGGTATTTTGACACGAGATTTGAGATAAATATAAACAAGAAACATCCTTGACAAACTATGGGATATAGAGTAACAGTGAATTAAATTACCGTTACAGCATCAACAAATTGTTGCCACCAAATTGAAAGCCAGCAAGTATCCATTGACGATTCTTCCATATCCTGTTCTGGAACATGATGATACTCTGCGGATGTCCAACCATATAAGAAATTACTTTCAAAATAATTCAACAAATATGTCTTTATTGTGAACAGCAAGCAGAAATATTCATGGACAGACGGTCTGCATAAACCACAGTTATCATTTCAAATATTCCCCATGAAGATAAAATGTATTTTACAGGGGAGGTAAATCAGTGTAATCCCAAAATACCACATATGTGCTAGAGTGCTACTTCATTTGAAAATGGAAAACCGGATATCAGATGAAAACTGGAACGATCTATATACCGAAAGGCACTTAATCATTTTATTGCACCACGAATGCGTTCAGATTGCACTCTTTGCAATAACGCACTAAGGATTTTGATTCATTAAGGACAACAACGCCAGAAAAAATAAAAGAAAGAAACCGCGTACCTGCATTATTGTAAGAATGCACAGTGAATATATCCACAATATCCTCATTCTGGCCAGGGTGCATCTCACTAATCTCATCACAATTGTTGCCATAATCAACTGAAGCATCTTCGGCTGGAACCCATTCTTCAGGTCTCTCACCTCTTACCCTGATTGCAACAAATAAAGTTACAAACATCAGGAAAGTGCATCATCAACTTGTACATGGCCACAGGAAAAATTAGATAAGAAAAGATATTCTGGGATTAGGACCATACAAAGGGATTGACACATATGGCCACCGCTTATCCTGCGCATATGCGTGAAGCAGAAGCAATCCATACTGTAAGACTGTCAGCAAGGCCTCCCAGAGGGTGATAACTCTAGGCGTCCACACCTGTACACAGTGCAAAGTACTCACTATGACCAAATGTACTTAGACTTATAGACTTATAGTTAGATAGCTGAGTAAGAAAATGAGTTACCTCTAATATAACATACAGCCAAATGTATGCCCAGAATGACCAGAACAGCTCAACTAACCAAACACCTAAATCCGAGATCTTTTTCGTAGAGCCCGCCCTTGGCATAACCACACAGACAGCATGGATTGGGAACAGATCAAACGCGGCAGAGCCCACAAGGGTACCTGGACCTAAACCTGCAAACCACAAATACCAAATTAGATACACTTACACATGATTTGTTAAAAAGATTTACATCAACTGATTAAATATACCTCCTGCTGTCAGTTGACCCAGATTACGGATTGCATCAATTGTTGCCAGGGAGATCTGGGGAAAGCTGGTACCAAAAGCAAGGAGAACAATGTCCGCTACAGTGTAATTCCAAACCTTCTCGTGCTTTACAATAGACATATTCGTGTGTGGATCAATTGTGACTACCTCCCGAGAGTGTTTCGTGATGCTCTCCATCGATTTGAAGAACCGGGCAGTGATCGCAGATAAACCAATAAAGCAGTAGGCAAGGGCAACAGTATAAACGAAAGCACGGACACCATTTGGAAGCAGTGTTTCGCCATAGAACAGCAGGTAAGTATCACATGAAGGAGCAGTACTTCCCATCGTAATGTTGGCCATCAGATGAGTGCGATAAGACGAGAACTATAGAAATGATTACTCTGGTTCCTGTAACAACACAAATGCCATATGTTATCAGTAATACTAACATGAAACGATCTAATGTTTAAGGAAGCAAAATAGGCACTTCCTAAGAAAAAGGAGAGATCCCATGAAAAACTGAGGTCTTCTTCCAAATAGTATTTACAGGGGAAAAAAAGAGAATGTTTGGAGACGAGATGGCAACAAGGACAGAAATTTGGAGCTTGATCAATCATCTCACTGAATAGCATGCATATATTTCCAGAACTGCAACAAGAAAAGAGAGCAATACAGAAAAAGAGAACAGAAATCGAATTGGTCAAACAGATGGATACATCATGGCCCAGAAGTAGCAGAGCACGGGGAAGAGCTTAAAGAAGCTTCCTTTCAAGAGGGTGGCTCCCAACCCGATTCCCCAAAGCACTCAGAAATCCATGGCGCAGGCACAGACGATCTCCCAACCCGATTCCCCAAAGCAAGCTGGGCGATTTTACAAGACTAGCCCGAAAAAATCCAATAAAAAAACACTACTTTGCCACTCGCTGTCAACGCAATTACACTACAATCCACTCCTTTTTCTACCGGTTGCAGGCTCGCAGCTCCTCCGAATTCGGGTAAGGGAAAAGATGCATTTTTAAAGATCGAGGGGCAAGCCAAGATGAGATCCGTACCGACTTCTTGGAAGGAAAAAAAGATCCCCAAGAATTGGAAAGCAAAGACGCATCAAGCCGCAAAAGCACCCAAGAAATCGCGAGAGACAAACAGGAATGAGCGGGTTGACTACCGGAGTAGAGGAAGAAGACGGCGATGTGGGCCCCCGACGCAGCGACGTGTGTGCATGCAGAGCAGGGAAGTTTCCACTCTAGTTTGTGTTCTTCCTCTTCTCTATTTCCGAATCTGGCAGAGGTGGATTCAGAATTTTACGGCCCATTATTACTTAGGCTAAGAAAAAAATTATACTCTAAATTTATCTAAGTTTTACGCTATTAAAAATTCTACACTTCATATATAATAGAGTCTAGATTGTTAAAGACCTAGATCTGTCCCTGATCATGACCCTCGAATATCACTTGGTTGTGAGTTGTCGGCACCGATGTGGAAGAACCAACACCAAATATTCAGTAGTGCATTTAAAAAAGAATCCCATTCGATGAAAAATGAAAGCTACAACTATTGCAATTTGCTTTAAGTCCGAGGCTTTCGCATACAACCACGTCCCAATAATTCACGTGGATTATGGTTACGTTTGTGTTTGTGTGTATGCATGCGTGTCGCTGTACTAGTTTATGTGAAAACAAATTTGTCGTTGGTCCCGTGAAAGGGTGTCGGCATCCTCGCGTGGCAATCGTGCCTTCCGTTTTCTAAGACCGGCGAATGACAAGACAGGATCAAGCCATAGTAATACGAAATGCTGTAGGTCAAAAATCCAAACTCCTATTGTGCATGTGAGGCCTATTTGATATGAGTTGTGCTTTATGGTTTTTTTTTGCTAAAAATTTTGAATTTTAGTTGTTTATGACAGAGATTATGAAAAGAGATACTCGCTTATGATTTTGGTTGAAACAGATATTAGGCTTTTAACTATATTATAATTAACTTGTAGATCATGTCTTAAAAAAATAATCAATTTAAAAGTTAGATACTGTTCGTCCTCAAGACGAAGTGGACGGTAGCTCCATGGGCACTAGCCAAATTGCTACCAATAAGTAAATTGTATCAATTTTTGCAAAGTCTCGTTACAGCATAATATCAATCAATCATCCATAACTCAACAGAAAGACAGGAATTTGATGCAAAGCTACGAAATTTCTTTTCTTACAACCACGGTGTGAATTTACGTCAATATATCAACGTCACCGCATGAAGTCGGTGATTTGGTATGCATGCATATGACTGTGTTTGGCTAGGCTTAGGTTTTGACTTAAGTTGCTAAAGTAATTAACTTTTAAACGGTATTTTTTTTAAGACGATGTCTACAGTAAATTATAGTAGGTACTATACGGAGTTCATCTATATCAGCTAAAATCATATTTGACTATTTTTCTCTACATACTACTTTTTACAAACAGCTAAAATTTAAAAATCATAAATAAAAAGCCAAAACTAAAGTCAAGAAAACCCCACCCTATATGTGAAAAAAGACGCCAAAAAAATAACATGTGACTATTTTCTCTATATACTATCTCTTACAAATAATTAAAATTTAAAAATCATAAACATAAGGCCAAGACTATAGTCAAGAAAAAACCCCACC
This sequence comes from Dendrocalamus sinicus, assembly GCA_036346575.1. Classification (NCBI taxonomy): domain Eukaryota; kingdom Viridiplantae; phylum Streptophyta; class Magnoliopsida; order Poales; family Poaceae; genus Dendrocalamus; species Dendrocalamus sinicus. Next base: position 1,912,363 of record CM070672.1, on the reverse strand, counting down.
CTATATGTGAAAAAAGACACCCAAAAAAAGCATGGCCTTGAGCAAGGTTTAGCGGTGGGTCTTGGTTCCCTCCTATTCTTCCGTCTTCCCCACATGGGAACACACATTGTCGTCTTTTAGCACGTATGATTATTGGCGCAATCAATCATAATATCGTTGTTATCTTGTACTTGGATTTTATCCACGACCGATATATAGTTCCATAATCGAAGGTCTAGATTCTCGATCGATCGACATGCTTTCGAGTCAGTGTCGAAGCCCCCAACCACCAAGAATATATGACGCATCTAACAGTGTCGATCATGTCGACGCTGTTTGCACGTTGCAAAACAACGGGGGGAGTCAAACTGCGCATGGGCATAGTCCTACCGTGTTTTTCTTCTATTTCAGCCGTCCGATCACTATCTCACGTGTCAAATTATTTACCCCGTACTTTTTTATCTTTTACCTTTTGATTTTTTTTAAAGTCCAAACAAACAGTGCGGTTTCTTAAAACGGATTTTTCAAACGGTTTTTCAAGTGAAAAATCATGTACACCATTCATATCGACGTCTCCGTCGTCCGCTACCCTCTAGAAAAACACATATAAAAACCATTTATTGCAGTCAAAAGCCATCTAACGCAGCCTAAAAGAACAAGGCCATTGCAAATGCACACACTAATACACTCAGGGGTACCTTGATGATCCTAGCACTTGGATTGCTACAGTGAATCGACCACTTTTTTAAAAAAGATGATCCATCTCAACCATGCTTATCAATAACGTTTCACTCCGCCCGGTATGAGCCAGAATATACCAAATCGGGCATCTAAACCAGTACAAAGTATCCATACGTACCATATCAGTCTCAATACTGGTCAACACCAGCTCGATACCAGTCAATCCCAACCGTACTGGCTTTAATACCGGCCAATACCAACCATATCGATGGAATTGATAATACTATCTATTAAATTATATGTTATATGTAATAGTACTGTTATGTATTTGAAATAATATTACAAGTGGCATTTGGTTTGCATATAATCAAACAAATATATACTTATAATATATATATATATATATATATACTCGTATTATTATATTAAATCCAAAAACAGTACGCTAGTATGGACCGGTACTGGAATATACCATTCTAAAAACCAAGCCGGTATATCCTCTCGAACGGTATTGATAAGTATGATCTCGACACCTGTGTACCGTGTGTCCTGTAGCATGCGAAAATGCTAATCATAAAAAAGAAAAAGAAAATACTGCTATTGATACTCATGTGCCAGTGGGCCGAGCCGACGGCCGAACAAGCCCAATACAACGGCCCATTACACAACTCAAGCCCAGCCCAACCATTTTTTTATTTTTTTTCCTTTTTAATCAAGCGGAATAAGTTTCTCTTTTTTTTCTAGTAAACCCATCTCTCTTCTCTCTCTAAAACCCACGAACCCCTCGTCTCCCACACCCTCCCCCCAAACCAGATCACACGCCCTAGGGTTTCGGCTCGCCTCCTCGTCGTCCTCGCAGAGAGAGAGAGAGAGAGAGAGAGAGAGAGAGAGAGAGAGAGAGATGAAGCTCGCGGGGCTCAAGTCGGTGGACGGCGCGCACGAGGAGTCCATCTGGGCGGCGGCGTGGGTGCCCGCGGCCGACCACCGCCCCACCGCGCTGCTCCTCACCGGCGCACTCGACGAGACCGTCCGCCTCTGGCGCCCCGACGAGCTCGCATCCGCCGCCCCGCCCGCGCGCGGCCACGCGCTCGGGGTCGTCTCCCTCGCCGCGCACCCCGCGGGGGCCATCGCCGCCGCGGTCTCCCTCGACAGCTACGTCCGCGTCTTCGACGTCGACTCCGGCGCTTCTGTTGCCACGCTCGAGGCCTCGCCCTCCGAGGTCTGGGGCGTCCAGTTCCACCCAAAGGTAGGTGCTGGGTGATCCTGCTCGATCTTGCTTGCGATCGTGAGTTAATTTTAGTAGATTCGAGGGGGAGATGCATGAAAGCTGTGGTATTTTAGTGAGATGGTGTGGTAATTTTATCTAATCTGAGTATAGAATGCCATGAAAATGCGGCCGTGGTTCGGGTTTTATGATTTTTTTTGAAAGATCTATTTTGTTTTTTACTGCTGTACTGGGCGGTGAAAATTGAAGAAATGTGCGGGCTTTTGTCAGATTGTGTGGTCGTTTTAGTAGAGTTCAGTATGGAATGCTGTGAAAAAAATTAATGTGGCCTTGGTTGGCATTCTGTGGTGGTTTTAGTAGGTCTGAAACAAAAAGAAAAGGAAAGAAATAAGACTAGAATTTCTGCAAAGTTAAGGAAAACTATGGCACATGATTAATTTCAAGCTGTTCCAACTTCCAATCCGCATTAATGCCTTGTCGTCATCAGAAAATGATTTAGCACGAGAGGTTTGTGGTTGTTAAATTAGGAAGCAAGTCTGGGTTTCTAGCCCTTTACTTGTTTGGTACTTCTCATTGGCCTGCATTTGTTTGCACAATGTCCTTCCAACCCTGGTTCTCTTGATTTGTTTTGTATTGACCTACTTCACTGTTGATTTCAACATTGTAGTAACTGTACTAAGAGTTGTTTGTTAAAGAGAATGATCATGTGAAATATGACGTAATTATTAATTGGGTGTATTGATGGCAAGGCATGTGTAACTGTTTGTATATCAGTCTATCGGCTTAGACTTTCATTATGCCACATCATTATGCTTTCTTTTGTTTGAGTATCATAGTATATAATTCTTGACTCTTTCAGACTTTCAGTACATTAAGTTGATGATGATTAGTGCAAACAATTGTAGATATGAATGACTCCCTGAATTTAATTATGGCTGGAGTTCATTTTTTATTAGGTACACTTTTTAAGCCTCTGTAGTCCGTTGTATTTAACATATACATTTAATTTTGTTCTCTTATTAAATGAAATTAGATTTGGACTATGTGTGTGTGTGGCTAAAAATGAGTAATGAAGCTGTGATCAGTTCAGTTACACATGGCCTTGTCCGTGTGATTCACCATGCTACTCTGTAGATCATACTGGTATTTTGCAAGATGATAATTTGGCTTGTGCTAAACCTTATTGAAACTTGGAATTATGGCTTTAAGCCCTTGATTGATTTCAATTCCCTCTTTGTGTGATATGAATATGCCTGCCAAGTTGCCATTACTGGTCAGACTTCGCTGTTTTTCACACAAACTAGTCTAATTCAATGGAATCTGGTTCATTTTTGCATGGTCAAAAGCTAGTTTCACATGATTTTGATCTGTACATAGTTGATATGTGTTAGTGGCTGTTCATTTCGTCTTTTCTGCTGTACGATCTCTATATACCGTGTTCGACAATATAAAATATCAACAGATGCTGCTTTGTCTAAAACCTAGACTACCAATGTAGCATGTTAAACTGTAATAAATAATTTCAGCTACCACAAATGATGGCAAACTGTCACTGAATTGCCCGACTTTTCCAGTAGCCTCACTTTGTCAATTTGGACGCTCTCTCCTTGATTTATTTATTGACATAATTGCCTCAACCAAATGCTTTCCTTCTCAGGGTAATGCTCTGGCTGCAGCTGGTGGTGGCAGTGGGTCAATAAAGCTCTGGGACACAGAGAAGTGGCAGTCAATTACCAGCCTTACTGTCCCACGTCCGGAGGGTGCTCGACCTGATAAAACAGGCAGTGGCAAGTTTGTCCTTTCAGTCGCCTGGAGCCCTGATGGCAAGCTCTTAGCCTGTGGGTCCATGGATGGCACCATTGCCGTGTACGACGCAGTTCGTATGAAGTTCCTCCACCACCTTGAAGGCCACCACATGCCAGTGAGGTCGATGGTGTTTTCCACAGTGGACCCCCATGTGCTCTTCACTGCCTGTGACGATTGCCACATCCACATATACGACGCCAAGGAGAAGAGCCTCATTGGGGCCATGTCAGGGCATGCGAGCTGGGTGCTGAGCATTGATGTGAGCCCAGACGGCATGGCGGTAGCGACAGGCTCCAGCGATCGCACTGTCAAGCTTTGGGACATCAACACAAGGGCATCGGTGCAGACGATGAGCAACCACTCCGACCAGGTCTGGGGCGTGGCCTTCCGACCACCGGGAGGGACAGGGGTCCGTGCAGGCCGGCTCGCCAGCGTGTCGGATGACAAGAGCATCTCCCTGTACGATTACTCGTAGTTTTCGTACCACTGCAACCGTTCTAATGTAATATGTTCCCAGCCGGCGACGTGGTCTGGCCATGAGGTTGGAGGACTTGTTGTACAATCCTAATTAAGCTCCTAAGTTGCAACTAGAGCTTACTTCATGTAGTGGTTACAAGGCTGTTAAGTTACAAACTCCTTCCTTTTCCGCCAGTGATCGCACCTTGTTATCAGTCTCTCAGTTATACCTCATTAGTTTTTCTTGCTTGGTGAATGGTGATTGAGACAGAACTTCCGAAGTTTTCCAGACCGTCCATTGTGGTGCTTGTTTCTATGTTTTTGTTTCAACTTCAGGTGTCTTTGAACTTACGAAAAGACGTTGGTATTTTTTTTCTCTAGACCAAAATGCATTTGTAATTTGGTATGAGCAACTGAATCAGTGGCTGCCAAATGTAGTTGCTGCAATGGAATGGTAAAAGAAGTTGAACTTTTGCCGTAGTACTATTATACGGTTATAGGTCTTTTCTTTTTAGCTTATAGTTTTTGAAAAACAAATAAATGAGATGGTTTTTTTATTATCTTTTTAAAACGGTTTATCGAGACAACTTTTTTAAAACAGTTTATCGGTATTTAGTTTATTCGCACAAATCTTTATGCTAAGATTAAAAGTTGCATGTACAAATGGTCATGTTAAAATCAAAAGTTATCAGATATGGTTGAAAAGAATCTACTTTATATCTAACAAAATGGTCAATGAATCCACCCTATATCTATGGTCAGTGAATCCACCATATACCTAACAAGATGGTCAATGGCAATGAACACTATACCTAACAAGTTGATCAATGGCAATGAACATGAAGACGAGAAGATGATATATTCTTGCAGCTGCATGTAGGACGCATCAACTTCTAAATTTTGCATCGACATTTCACGATTAATTTCTCTCTCTCGGACACACACATCGTTCCTATGATTTGAGAGGAACAAATTAGCAGTAGTAGCCAGCAGATACGTCGTTGTTACTTTCATGCATATGCATTGCATATTTGCATTGCATTGCTTGCTTGATTTTGTATGTCTGGTATGGCAATCGAGCGTGGCAGGTATGGGTAGTACTCGTTTATACCTGTACCTGAGCCCGAGTCGAGGCGGAGTGGGACTCGGGCTCGAACACCAAGCCACGTCCGAGTCGGCTGGCCGTGTTCCCTCCTCAATACCCTCGACGAACTCCACGATGCAGGCAGGCCTGATCGCCTGGCACCCGGCGGCTGCGACGACGAGGAATATTCCGGTCAAGTCCGTGGAGATGCCTAACAAGGCCGCCGCCGACTCGGACCGCGCGCCGCCCCAGCTCCTGCACCCTCAGCAGCAGCTGCTGCAGCAGCAGAAGGATCCTTCGGACATTCTTCCCCCTCCCCGCCCGCCTGTCCATAACTTCATATCACTTGCTTGTTCTTGAGGAGAATGCGTGCTAGTGCATTATCTGTTTACGTCTTGGATTGCTGAATGGTTGCATTATATTGTTATGACCTTGGTCTCTTCGATTTCTTGTGCCCAGATCAAGTTTGAGCTCTTGGAGCTCATGCCTTGCAACTCCTTGTGTGGCTCATGGCGTCCTTATAGGCACGTCAATTTCACTGCAAGGTCAAACAAGGAGGGAGGGCTCCAAGTAGAACAGGTCAAAGTCACGTCTCGAAGACGTAAAAAACCAAAAAAGTTACTTAAAAAAGAATGAATGGAGTACTAGTATTAGCATAGGTCCAAGGTCAACCGTTTTTCCACTCAAGATCAATGTCAATCCTCTGATCGAAACACCCTGCAAGTAGTAACTAAACAGTAACTGAGGCTACAATGAACATGGAACTGATCGTGGCCAATAACCTTTTTTCGATTCAAGCATGCATGCATGGTAGTATTCTGTGAAGCATCTCGCAATTAGTAAGTATTCAGGCTAGAATAATAACCATGGAGACATCTTTGCATTTTGCATGCAAGATTTGTCCGTGTGGATACTCAGGGGCGGATCCAGCGGTGGGGCGGGCGGGGCTCGAGCCCCCCTACCGTTACCGGACCCTTGGAGCCCCCCTAGAGCCCCCCCTAAATTTTTAGCCATGGATGTATAATGTAGAAGGGGCTGAGGTCGAGCTGAAGGTACTTCAGCCCCTCCAAAAATTTTTCCTGGATCCGCCACTGTGGATACTTAAACACTGTTTTCCTAGAATGCAAGTAGAATCTGAGACAAATTGAAATGAATATATGCATGTGCTGCATGTTCATTCGGTCAAATTTATTAGTTGTTACTGAAGAGTAGCTTGTTTGCTTGTTGCAGTTGGACGTAGAGGTATGGATAAGCCGCATGCATGGTTCGTTGTTGCTGAGGAAGAATCATGCCTTCACCTACTGTTTCGCGTGCAGTGACAAGATACAACACCCTAAGGGTGAAAAGTTTCAGGCTGGGAATTATAACACTCCATATGTTTACGACTGTCATTGTTGACTCCATCTTAACTTTGCTGATCCATCTACATATATTGGAGGCAGCAGAGCTCGACTGATGAGGCTAACATTCATACAGCTCGGTTTGTTTTCCCTCTCATCCATATCTGTCGATCTAAGGACTTCAATGCTAATCAACTATTTGAGTGATGAATGTAGGCCCAGAGCTGCATGAGTTCATTCTCTACTAGATAGTTCAAGCAACAGAGACAAACCGAGATTCATTACATAATAAAATATTCATAATCTTCTAAGTCTTCTTGTCAATTATGTTCTTACAATTCATCAATTATTCTCTAGAGCCTTCTCAAAGGTGTGCATCGGTTCACATTCATAAGATTATGTGCTGATGGACTCAACCTTCTTTGAATGACATTACACCAAGTGTTGAAGAATCCATTGCTAACCTATGGGATCGACGGGGATGCAAATGATGATGCATGTGGGTAATGGAAACTGAACAGAACTTCCACTCTGAACCAGACCTCACAAGAACCTTGGTTTGTTTTGTAAATGAGCTGCTCAGTGTTTCGCATCTTGTTTAGTGCTTGAATGGAAAACATGCATGGTGTTTTCTTGGTTCTTTCTTACATATTGAAGTTGCATCTGTAAAAACTACGATGTGACATAACTTTTTATGCAATAAGCACAAGCGGGCTGCAATGTGCAAATTAACTGCACAAACGAGCTGCCATTGACTGGAATTCGAGAAATTGTTTCACGATCTCCATAGTTCCCTTCCCTCCCCAATCTCAGACGATAGATCATAGAACACTGTGTTCGGAAGCTACCCTCCCTCTCTCTCTCTCTCTCTCTCTCTCTCTCTCTCTCCACTTTTGACCGTAGATTGCCGCAAGGCGCGCTGCGATCCCTTGCTCCGGTGGCAGGGGCGGGATCCAGGACCTCATATCTGGACACACCTCCTAGCTAGGCCTCGTCTTCCGCGATGCGTGGTTCTCCGGTGCCGGGCGCTTCACAAACCTCATCGATGGCGCGCTGGTTCAACACGTCTGCGACCTTGCCCGCCTCCTCATCTGGGTCATAGAGCGGTCCAGTGCCGACTCCTCGTGCGTCGCCGCCGCCCATGTCATGGGCGACATCGAGCTTTGGCTTCACCTCTTGGGCGAGTAGGGGGAGGAGGCGGTGGTGCTCGACCTGTCGTGCACTCGTGCTTCAAGAGGGCAGCGGCCGCTCCGTGCCTAGGCCTCCTCCGCGCTAGGGGCTCCGCGCCCGAACCTCGCTACGCGGCCAGGACCTTCCATGCATTCGTCTTTCCTAAGCAATATGGCTTCTCTTTTAAATCCCCATAGACAACACCAACTATTATCGAATACAAAATCGCACAGCACACTTAGAAGCACCTTCGATCGAATGCGAAGATCATTGAGAATGTGGAGGGACTCAAGGAGAAGCATAAGTATGAGAAGTGTATTCAATGAGTGTTTAGGGTTACAAATAGCATACCCTTCTATTACAGGAGGTCCTATTTATAGGGAAAGAGTGAGACAAGTGAAGCTACCAATTTGTCATCGGAGCCTAACTTACTCGTATGGGTACCTACGTCATTTGCCCCACACAAGCTCTGCCACATCCGGGACTCTGGATTGGTTTGTGGCTCGTCTATGGTTGGCCCCGAATCCCTTTGGAGTTGATCTCGCGGATCTCTTTGAGGATAATTCGTGGACTTAACTCAGGGTAAATCTTTCAATGGGTGCCATTGTTTCGAGGTAGCTGTGGACCTATGGTGGTGCAAGTACCCTCCCCCAACACGGTTATATCATGCACTAATATTATCCAAATTATATCATGCAAAACATGTACTGCATTACTGATTGCTTGGGTAAGTCCAATACAGTAGCAAGAGGGGCACTGCTCCGTCATCAGGAAATTATACAGCCCATGTGTTAGAAAACAGCATACGATGGCAAGGACCAAATGAGTTCAAGGCAGCGTACCCAACCTTTGTACAGACAAACTGAGAACAAAATCCAATTGGGATCGGTGTCCAGATGCAACATTTCTATAATGCTGTCAGAATCAGGCAAGGATCTCCCGGCTGCAATATGCACAGAAACCACCTAGAGAAGCTATGGTATAGATAGCACACAAACTACCTGACCACCAAAGCTCAAATGGGTAAGTTAACCTTCCCCGTTTCAGCAGACACCAGGGTTCAAATCCCGATGGTTACCGACCGATAGCCGTCGGTTACCATTTTTACCAGTAGAGACCAGTAATCGAAAAAACCGGTCGACATCTTTTTGATATTCAAATTTTAGCCAGTTTTTTTCGGTTACTAGTTTCAAAACATCTCAGAATTCAAATTTTAATTTTCAAATTGTGACCGGTTTTTTACTGGTTTTTCCGGTAACCAGCCAATAACCGCCCGGTTACCGTTACCGGCTGGTAACCAGGATTTCTTCCGGTTCCGGTTTTTAGAACCTTGGGGGACACGCTGCCTCTCAATCTAAGGCTGCATCAGAGAACGCAAGCATTTTCCCCTCTAACTCGCAAATCAGTAGCAAACACAGCGATACCACAAAAGCTTCAACATTATCTATCTTTGGCCATTACAAAGCAAATACCGCATTTCGAGCATTGAGGAGCTCGCGAATCCAATAATCCAATGGTTTTTACACAACTCATCTCAGCATCCAGAACAAGCACACAGATAGACTAGTTACCGACACCACCATTGGACCCTACTAGACTCAACCGACAACCATAGTGACTAGACCAAAAATGAGGAGGGCTGCATAGATAACATCTGGTATTTGTGTGGACGACGCGCCTAGCACTTCATCTCCTTTAGCCCATACGCAAAGTACAGGAATGTCGGGTCGGTGGCTCCTTCCTTGTAGTATGCAAACACCAAGCTGGCATCATCGTGCATGCTCTCACCAACAAAGCTGCAACAGATCAAGAATGTATAAGCAGTGCGCTCTTGATAAATTGTATGAAATAATGTTGCATTGGGAGAAAAAAATGTAGCCTACAGAGCACTTCTTCATTCAATAGTAGAAGGAATGAATAAAGTATAAAATGGTGACTGAACAGATAATACAGATTTAAGTAGAAATTATGGATTGTTGCATACAGAACAAAAAACATGGCATTCCTCTATTACTATTCCCTGGACTTGTGGCAAAGCAAATAGAGAACTTACAACTGAAGGTCCTTGATCTTGCCAAGGAGGTACTTGGTGGCAGCCTCAATGTGCTTCTTGAAAAGCTCTTGCTTCTCCTTGTCCTCTTCCAGCTTGGCGCTGAGGAGCTTGATGTAGCGCTTCATGAAGGTAACAAACTGCTTCCTGTCAAAAGCAGGTTGCTCCTGCAAGAGGCAACGCACTATTAGCATGATGATGAAGTGCAGACTCTATCCTACAAATGGGGAAAGATAATTAAAGTGGGAGAAACCTGAAGACGGAAAGTGTCGACGATGTCAACAACCTTCACGGCCTGGTCATCAACACCCTCATCCTCACCACCCTCAGCAGATGGGTTGGCACCAATGTCCACATCGATAGCTCCTTGAACGACCCACTGCAAGCGCTCAACATCACATAAATAACCAAACAAACTAAAACAGCAGATTCACAGTGTAATAAACAAACAGGTGTTAAATCTGGACAGCTAGATCTGGACAGCATGATACCAACGTTCCGAATCTGGCATATACAAGCAATGACTAATCAAGAAACTATCCAGATTATTGTTCACAAGCAGATCCGGCAAATCATCCATTAGTATTGACAGGAAACACAGACCACTCCACCCATCCTAATAATTTGCACAATCTTTGTTTTATATGCTAAATTCAAACATCTGTTTAAGTGGCATCAGACAATATTACTAAAATCCAGGTCGACCATTTATCAAACTAATATATCCCAATTAACCGGATTTCACACAACTCTGCTATACTAATCTAATCGAGCACGGCACATAACAACCAAATAAACAGCAGCATAGCACTGGTGAATTCGCCTATCCAAATGAGCGCACATACCTTGCCATCGACTTCCCAGAGCATGCCGTTCTCGATCTCCCTGTACGGGAACGAATCCGACAGGAGCTCATCGTCTGCAACGCATCAAACACAGCAGATGCAGTCAAATCCAACCCGCAGAGCTTAGCGTCTACGCTACAAATCAAGTTCAAATCCAAACCCACAAGCAGATCTGATGGTTTGAGCCCAATCAAGGGACAAATCGCAATTTATCTCTTAATGATCGCGGATCGGCAACCAAAACTAGCACAGATGATTCGATTCGATTCTAACACTTGGAACACATAATCGAGCCGATCTAAGCACGGCGCCACCAAATTCCTACTCCCCAACACAAAACCCAACCAAAAAACAACCCAAAAATCCCCCCCAAAATTCGGAGAAAAACAACGGGGCCGAAACCACGCACCGGTAAGCAGATCCTTGTACACGATCATGGCGCCGCCTCTTCAAACCCCTCCCTTCGAAAAAAAGATCGGCGAGAAGGTCGGAAACCCTAGCGAGCCCTCTCGACGAGGGGAGTCGCTGCGGACGGAGAGAGAGGGTTTGAGGCGGAGGCGACCTCCCCGTATTTATAGCCGCCCCAAGATATCTAGGTTTCAGTTTGGACCGTCCGATCTAAGGCGTGCGGTGGGGATCTCCTGTCCGGGAGTTTTTCCCGCTCACGGCCGTGCCTGTCTGGGTTTTTGCGCAAGAGTCCAGTGGCGTGTCGAGCTGTTTCTAGGCCGTCCGATGGGGGCGAATACCGGAGATGGACGGCTCAGATGCACTTACGGCGGCTCGGCGAGGAGGCGTTGGCGGCACAGGATTGGGTGCCTCTTATCTGAACTTCTGAAACAGAGTTCGAGCTGAGCTAAACATACTCATCAAGGCACGTCTAGCATTATCCATACACGGATCATCAACCAACTTCCCAACAATCACGTATAGATCAATATGTTCGTAGATTAATGTGTATTACATTTAACTTGTAGATTCTGTCTTGAGAAAATACTCCGTTTAAAAATTAGGTACTATAGCAAAAGCCAAAAATCGCTTTTAGAAGCCATTAAAGAACAAGCCCTATATGTCTTATGGCTTAATTTTTTGAATTCTGGCGTTCGCGAGAGACAGTACGTAGAGAAAAATGGTCGTATGCGATTTTGACCAGCACAGTTGAACTCAGTATACTTTTTTACTACAATCTTCCTATTAATCTCACCTTAAAAAATGCACCGTTTAAAAGATAGTTACTGTATCATAAGGCATAAGCCACAAGGCATATGTGGAAAAGAACTCAGCCGTAATTTGATTCTCCATTTTCAAAACACAACAATAGCCAATTAACAGCTCGCTTATTTCGGCTGAAAAAAGTGGCTTATAGCTGAAATTACACTGTAACTGACTAAAATTACACTGTAGCTGATGATGGCTTATTTAGCGTAATTAAATTTAAAAACTAAAAAAAGATGAAATTTAAGAATAGTGAAAAATAAATTAGAAACTCAAACCAAAATAAACAGCCTCTAAAGAATATGGCAAGCAAGATATCCTGCACACGTCAGAGTTCATGTTATATTTAACCAATATAGTATTTCATGAACATAACTAAAAAAGAATAAGATTAAGCTTCTCAATGCACTGACCGGGAAGTTACTATTTGGCAAAATTTTGCAACATAGCCCTAGAGGATGAAGGTCAATTTATTGTTTGGTTGACACCTTGTCGTTATAAAATCATGTAGCATGATAAACCATGTCAAACTAACACATGGAGGTATTGCATGGCATACTGCTTTATGCATAGTGTAAACATCTGAACTCTTAGTCTGATTAATTACTCTACCAAGATTGCCCCATAGAGATATCACTTTACTCAAACTTGCTTCCTCTGTTAGAGAATTTTTGCCTCTGACCGGGAAAAAGCTCTAAGATTAATAGCTCTTCACATTAACAAAAAAAAAAGAATTAACCTCACCATAGCATTCAACAGTTTTTAAGAAGCAAAAAGAATCAGTTAATTAGGATAGAATGATCGATCAGCTAATTAGCACGCCAAGACATATTTGCAATTGGGCAGGAAAAGAAACTGTGGGCTTGTGGCATGTGTCTTCAATTTGCCATTTACCTAACAAATCGTCCTCAAATTAGCAGCAGAGATTATGCTCTATTGGAATCTTGGTTGCCAACAAGTCATTGGACTACGAGCTTGTGACACCTCCATCGAATATGTATTAACACAATTTGCATGCCGATTAATGATCTGCGTTACTAATCCCCGAATTTATGTCATCGCTCCCTTCAATGACATTGATCTGCTGCACATCGGTCATTTGCAATATATAAAATATTTCACATAAAATATTTAAAATATTTCACACAAGATAAAAATATATCACATAAAATATTCCAATGTCCTTGTGTCAACAGTAATAAACTATAAATGAAGAATAACACAGAGTTGGCACAATTCCTAATCTCTACATTTTAGAGGGATATTGCCGAGCTAAATATCATCTTAACATTCAGATAGCTTGCACCTACTTAACCAGGCCCTTTGTAACAAATATTTTGCATTTGTGCTGTCCTTTTCACAAGTCTCAATATGACATTTCTGCTTCACTATGAAAGAACATAACATCGCGAGAGGCATTTCAAATCATTTTTAGTCAATGAGCCAAATTTTGGCTCACGATGGATACCAGAAACTCATACAGGCGAAACTAGTGCATGGAAAGAAAACAGATAACAAACATTGGTGAGTGCACTTCCTGCACACCCTATGACATAATCAGAGGCATTTCAAAACATTCCTAGTTAGTGAACCAAATTTTGGTCCACGATGGGTCTCAACAAGCATTAGAAGTTTATGCAAGCGGGGTACAAAAAGGAATTGGGAACCATACTTTGGCTAGTGCACTTTCTGCATGTCCTATGACACCATGGGGGCCATTTGAATTATTCTGAATCAATGTGCCTAATTTTGGTCTACAGTGGGTCATGATGGATATCGATTTTGGTCCACACGAGTATCAGAAGCTCCTGCAGGCAAATCGAGGCAGGAAAAAAATCCGGGTATTAAACATTGGCGAGTGCACATTTTGCATGCCCTAAGACTTTATGGGTGGCATTTGGAACCATTCCCTAGTCAGTGAGCCGAATTTTGGTCCACAGCAGGTCACAAAAGTACTAGACACTCATGCTAACGAAACCGAGGCACAAAAAGGAACTGGATACCAAACTTTGGCAAGTACAGTTCCTGTGTGCGCTATGACATCATGGGAGGAGGTGTTCCTATGTGTGCTATGACATCATGGGAGGAGGCGTTTGAAACCATTCCTAGTTAGTGAGCCCAATTTGGTCCACGACAGGTCATGATGGGTATCAATTTTGGTCCACGATAAGTACTAAAAGCTTCTGCAAGTGAAACTAGGGCATGAATGAAACCAGGTACCAAACTTTGGCGAGTGTGCTTTCTGCATGCCCTATAAAATCATGGGTGCCACCTAGTATATATGATCTAAATTTTGGTCCATAACGGGTCACGACGGGTACCAGAAGCTTGTGCGAGCGAAACCGGGGCACAGAAAAGAACTAGGTGCCAAACTTTTGCGAACGCACTTATTGCAAGCCCTATGACATCATTGGAGGTATTTTGGGTCCACGACAGCTCACCGGGCTCAAGGGAGATCACCGGCGGTGCTGCAGTGATCGAATACTCAATTAAGTAGTTCTGGTGTGTGTCTGGGAGTGGTGCGGAGCTCTTTGCGATGGCAATTGAGCTTTAAAGGTGAGGTGAGGTGGTGGGAACAGGGAGGTAGTTCGGTGCAGCTCTGGCGGGTGGAGGGGAGAGGCGGCGAGAGCTCTGTTGAGGGATTAAAGGCGTAGGTGAGGTGGCACTGATGTCTTTGTAGAAGTTGACGAGGCATGACGCAGGAGGTATGGCTCAAGCGCGCGTGTTGGGCGAGAGAACAGTGAGCTACGGCAGAAGAGGGCGCTCGGTCAAACGACGCACCTAGCGAGGGATGGAGGGAGAAACTGGCAGGAGGGGGAGAGAGACCGACTGGTGGGGCCTTGACGTCAGGTACTGGCAGCGCGGGTGTAAACGTGAGGGAGAAGCGCAGCCACAATTTGGGGCGGCGATGGTCGGGCGCGTGGAGCGGGGAACAGGGAGGCGGTGGCAAAGACAGGTTCTTGAATGGCGCAACCGGAAGAGAAAGGTGGAAGACAAAAGAGGTAAGGCTCAAACTCAAGGAGAATTGCCAATTTGGGAAGGGAACAAGAATTCAAGCAAAAACTCAAAAGGAATCCAAATGCTTTTGAAATTTTGAGGTTGTTTCAAAGGAGCCTAGGCTTACTGGGATGGACACAATGGCAGAGAAGATTGCTCTCAGTTCCCATATTTACAGCATCATATGCCACTGCAAGATCGGTAAGATAGATCTGAGCAGGTCTGGAGTGGATGATGCAGTTGTTTGTGTGATCTCATTGCTTGGGGAGACTGCAGGAGCTCATCTTGGACGGATGGTCGCAACTTGTGGGATACTCTGCAGGGCCTACTAGCAAGCGATTTACATCTGAAGAAACTGTACTTTGATAAATGAGCAGAACCGCTACTCTTTTCCCGGTGTCTGATGAATTGCCACATCTTTTTTAGAGAACCGCTGCTCTTTCTTCTATTGGCACAGAAGTACAAAACTACAGATGCAATAGGTTGTACTTGTAGAATGCTAATTTCTTGCTGTGTGACTGAAGTTGCTAACTATTTCTTGGTCCTGCTCCTGCAGCTCAGATAAAACCTGGTGGTTTTCTACCACCCATTTTCACTTCTTGTGATGTTTGAGATGGCATTTTTTTCCTGATGCAGGAGCACTGCATGGTTTTACTGCTACTCGTCCTGTATCATACAACTCCAAATCTGCATTTTTGGCAGTGCAACTCCAGTGGTCTCAGCTCTCAAGTTTCTCATGCTCTGTAATCTGCATAATGGTTTGAACCTGAAACCAAGATGTGAAGTGTCAATCGGGGTAAGATCTAGCTATTGGGAGTGATAATTTAACAATTATTATAGCGTGCTACTTTGTACAGGAACTAACATGCTCGAGTTTTAAACAATGAACTTTTGGTAGGAAGACCTACAACCTAATGGTCTTCCAGGATCGGCAAGTAGTCAGTTGCAGAAAACTGAAACACACATGGGGCTCTGATTTATTTATTTTTTGAGATTTGATCATTTGCCTTATTTTATATTGCATTTGATAAAATACTCTCCCATATATCATTTAAATATGGGTCCTAGATCTACATATAAATAAGATATTATAGAACATTTTATCAAATACATATAAGCGATGGGGCAAATCATCAAAAAAGTCCAAAAAAAATGTAATTCGAAGCTCGATACGAATTTTAAAAATGTCATACCAACGGCTGGTGGGCCCCACTTCCATACACCGAACGCGAGAGAGAGAGAGCAAAGAGACACATCACCACCCTTACCACCTCTTGCTCTCTTCCGTTCCCTTCTCTCTCCCTCTTCGCCGGCGAGGCTGCGGCGGCCGCTGCCGTCTCACCCTCGCGCCCCCGATCCATGGACGGCATCGAGGGGCTCCTGGCCCGCGACTTCGGCGTGCGGCCGCAGGGCAAGGCCGCGCCCATGGCTGCCCCCTGCGCCGCCGGATCCGTCTGGCCCAACCCCAGATCCACCTCCACCCCCTCCGCGGCCCCGTCCTACGACGACCTCTTCGGCGCTCCCGCCGCCCCTGCCTCCGCCTCCTCCTCTGACTCGCTCTTCGAGTCGTTCAAGGGCCCCACTGCCTCCTCGGCGGCGGCGAAGACCAAGCCCGCGCCGGCGCCGGCGTACGACGAAAACATCTTCGAAGCGTTCTCCGGGCTGAGGTCCTCCCATTCTTCGTCCTCCACCGCGCGGTACGACGGCGGCGACGTGTTCGGGGCGGCGGCCCCCGCGTATGATGACGTGTTCGCGGGCAACCGCTCGGCGCCGCCTTCGTACGACGACTTGCTCGGGGGTTTCGGGGGGAAGCCGCAGGCGGAGGAGAGGAAGAGGTCGGCGGTGGCTGAGGAGGACGACCTTCTTGGGGGGTTCGGGAGGAAGCCACAGGCGGAGGAGAAGAAGAAGCCGGTGGTGGTTGAGGAGGACGACCTGCTCGGGGGGTTCGGGGGGCAGCCGCAGGCGGAGGACAGGAAGAGGTCAGTGGTGGCTGAGGAAGACGACCTGCTCGGGGGGTTTGGGAGGAGGCCACAGGCGGAGGAGGAGAAGAAGCCGGTAGTGGCGGAGGAGGATCAGGGGGACATGGGGTTCGATGATCTGATCCCAGGGTTCGCCGGGAGCAGCCCGCCGCGGAGTAGGTGAGCAAGTTCAAGCCTTTATTTATTTAGATCTGCATTGGGCATGGGTGTTTACTCACGTAGATCAGAGCCTTGGATAATGTGATGCTGGGTGGATTCAAGTGGAATGTGCAAGCCAGATCCAAATTTTAGCGAATGTTGCAATCGACCTTCTACAAAGAGAGAGCTTGCATGGCATCGGTGATTAAATTGAGCAAATCTAGCTGGTGGTCTTCTTGGACATGCATTATGTGGTGTTTACAGTATGTTTTTGTGCGTAAATTAAATAAGTTTAGATTATAAAAACTGTATGTAGTATGTACCATAGTGTGCCTAACATAAAGAAGGGCCTAGGGGAACCGAGAGAGGGAAAGGAAGAAGGCAGAGTTCACTTCCAAGAAAATAGGACATAGAAAACCTCACACCCACCTGATACAGCCTAAGGTTACAATTGATTTTTTTTCCAAAGTGAATGAATAAATTGTAGAGATAAATAAATCCTGCGGGAAGGAACATGTGATAAGTTCATGTCATTTCCCTTATTCACCAAAGGGATATCAACTATATAGTATTAGTGACATAACATGTCTTGGTATTATCAGAGGTATTATGTGCCTTGGGTGGTAGTTCTTACTTACCTCTTACACCTATATTTCATCTTCATTATGTTTCCTTGTCCAATTGACCCAATAGCCATGCTTCTGTTGTCCATTGTTGAACCAACTATTTTTTTTCTATTGGGCCATAACTTTACATACATAGTGTCAAAGTGTGCAAAGCTTTAGATTTGAAATAGATTAGGCTCAACTCCTGCTGATGCCACCTGAATTTTTTTTTTCATGTTGATGGGTCAGAGACTTGAGGAAGATTCCTAAGTAGATAGCTGTTTCCCGAAAAGCCTATGATTAATCAAAACACATCCATAGAATGCATTATAAGTTGTGCAGTAGAAAATGGTGGTTGCCATAAACTTCCCATGTTTATGCAAACAAATAGCTAACTTCTTCTATATCCTGTCGGTAATGTGTGATATCTCCAGACATCACATTGTAGGTTTCCTCATATTCATTATAATTTTCAGGAAGACTAATGATGATAACAAAAAGAGGCCAGCAGTTCCAACTTCTGAATCGATAGCCAGCACAGGGAGATTCACAGATCCCTTGGAAGATCTGGATAAGTCTGCAAACTCTGAAGGCAAGAATGTTGATAGTACTGCTGATAATGATAGTGATTCAAGTGCTTTTGACCAGGTCCCAAAATCAGACCCGTTGTTTACCGCTGAAATCAATGGTGGTACCAAGGATAGTCATCAACCAAGCAAAGCCCGAGAGTCAAGCCCTGTACAAAGTTCAAGGAATAGAAATCCAGCACGTAGATCCTCTATGGAGGACTTCGGAAACACCATGCCTAAGTCACATTCTGCAAGGTACTCTGATATTCATGTTGATGACAGTGTCCCTAGTTCGGAGAGATACAGTGGTAATGCTATGGAGGATCAGTCACCAACATCTACTGAATCCGAAGATGGTATATGGCTTACAGTTTCTGAGATTCCCCTCTTAACACGACCAACTAGTGCTCCACCACCTTCCAGATCACCACCTCTTCTTAAACAAAAACCTCTGGGTGCAAAGGCAAATGGTAAGCCCCAAATGCCTACTTATGACAACAATGTTTTTGACGATGACAAAGAGTTTGAAAGAAATTCATCAGATCGTGAAGAGAAAGAGAGGCGTGAAAGATTGGAACAGGCACGAGAAATGAGACTAAGGGAGGAAAAGGAGAGAGAAAAGATAAGACTTGAAAAAGAGAGGGCATTGGAACGGCAGAGAGAAAGAGAAAGACAAGCTGTGGAGAGGGCTACAAAGGAGGCACGGGAGAGAGCGGCTGCTGAAGCTCGTGCAAAAGCTGAGGGGGAAGCCCACCAGCGTGCACAGCGCGCTGCTGTGCAAAGGGCTCAACGGGAAGTCCGTGAGAGGGCTGCAGCTGAGGCTAAAGAAAGAGCTGCGAGGGCCGCTGCAGAAGAAAGGGAGAGGGCTGCTGCAGAAGAAAAGGAGAGGGCTGCTGCTGAAGCCAAGGAAAGGGAGAGGGCTGCCGCTAGGGAGAGGGCTGCAGCAGAAAGAGCTGCTGCTGAAAGAGTTCAGCAAGAAGCAAGAAAGAGAGCTGAACGTGCAGCAGTGGAAAGAGCTGCTGGTGAGGCTCGAGAAAGGCAGGCAGCAGCAGCAGCTGCTGCTGCTGCTACAAGAGAAAAACAAAGCACAGCAGATGATCTTGAGTCTTTCTTCGGTGTGAATGCTCAGGCCAATAGTGCACCAAAGCAGAGGTCCCCAACTGTGGTGAGTATATCTCCAAAAATATTCACGTCAAAAAAATTTTGTGAATGACATTTAATTGTGTTACTTTTTGCTGATATTGGATGTTTCAGGATTCTATGTTTGATCCTCAACCTCAAGGTAGAGGAACAGTTAATGGATCACAGAGAGCAGCCTCCACCTCAGCATCTACAAGAAAAGCGCCATCAGCCACAAATTTTGGGAATGATCTATTTGATATATTTGGAGGTACTACTCTTCCCAGAGTAGCAGTTTTGTAACTTTGCAATGGTATTGTGCTCTTAATTTTGCAGTATTTGTAATCCATTTATTTTACTTTTGTTTTTTCAGCCTCTGCATCATCTGAAGTATTTCAAGAAGTTGAGGGAGAGAGTGAAGAGAGAAGACGCGCTAGGTTAGAACGTCATCAGAGGACTTGCGAACGAGCGGTAATGTGGTTTTGATTTGAAATTAGAAAGAATAGAATATTCACCATCTCGTGCTGTCAATAAATGTTATTGCCAATGGTC
Organism: Dendrocalamus sinicus; assembly: GCA_036346575.1. Lineage (NCBI taxonomy): Eukaryota > Viridiplantae > Streptophyta > Magnoliopsida > Poales > Poaceae > Dendrocalamus > Dendrocalamus sinicus. The sequence continues at coordinate 1,892,556 of CM070672.1, read as the reverse complement.
TATTCGGCTTATTCCATGTTATATTGGTCTTCATTTTCCCTATTATAACAAAACGATGGATATTCCTTTCTCTTACAACTGTTCATCGCATCTCCAGGCAAAAGCTTTGGCTGAGAAGAATGAACGAGATATGCAGGTTCAGAGGGAGCAAGTAGAAAGAGATGTAAGTGTTGTGTTGTCGATGTACCTAGCAGCTTGATTCTGCTTATTTATCTTATGTAAACAGACAAACAGTCTGTATTGTGTATTTATTTTCAATGTTTTATGGACTTACTGTTTTTCTTTGTCATGTGATATCACAGCATGTCTTGGCCCTTTAAGCTACACTTTCTTGGTTGCTAATAGTTATATTCTATTTGGATTTTCTGAATTCCAGAGAATTGCCGGCACACTAGACTTTGAAATTAAGCGGTGGGCTGCCGGAAAAGAGGGCAACTTGCGTGCTTTGTTATCAACTTTACAATATGTGAGTCACTGGTACTTTTGCCACTGTGAAGCTAATCCTTCATGTGTTTTTACGCAGTTTTATGTTTGACTTTTGGGTGCTATCCATTGTTTTGTTACATAAAGATGCTCAGTATTTCCTTTGGCATTCTACAATATCCTTGTCACTCTGACTTTTCAGTGGTTGTGATTCTACCTAGTCTCAGTCTGCCTAATTAATGTGTTAAACTCCCTGAAAAAAATTCTTTGCATGGATATTCTGTTCTCTTTTCAGATTCAGTTAAGCTGGTTTTAATTTCAAGTACTTGACAATTGACATGACCAAATGATCCTGACTAAATTTTACCAAGTTACTTTTGGAGATGAGCTGACCTAATTTGGGTATTGATTTAACATCAAAACTTGGGGTTGATTGCTGGCTTTTTAATTTACTAGAGTTGGACATCTCAAGACCCAATTTGGTTAATGCTGGTATAGTAGTAGCTTGATAACTCAAATACAAATCTTTTTCACATTTGCCTTAGAACTGCTGTAATCATTTATTGTATTTTACTAAGATAAAGCATTCGCCTTTCAAGTATCAGCTACCTTCAGAACAGTAATAAAAGTAAAGTTTACTTCTCGATAAGGTAAGCTTTCTCTATAAGTACATCCTTGGTGGTCATAAGATTGATAAATTTTGTAGCTTTTAAACTTTCACCTGATAGTGATTCATTTATCTTTGAAGCATGTAATGATGCAGATCTATTTGCACAGTAAATGCAAATCCGGTAAATTGGACATTAAATTGACAATTGCTTTCAAATAAATGCTCATTTGATTCAATAATTATGTATAAAATTAGTGGGTGAAAATAAGCTATATGAATATCTTTAATTGATTAATACATACCTTCTTTCTAAACAGATACTTTGGCCAGAATGTGGATGGCAAGCTGTATCCTTGACCGATTTGATTACTGGTGCTGCTGTTAAAAAGCAGTATAGAAAGGCAACGTTATGCATCCATCCTGATAAGGTGCAACAGAAGGGTGCAACTCTTCAGCAGAAATATATTGCTGAGAAGGTCTTTGATATTCTTAAGGTGTGTACAAAGTTGCTTTGCAACAAGTATCATAGTACCATATAAAATCTAAGTTAAGATTTGCTTGTCTAAGAGAACTATCATTACTGCATCCTAATAATTTGCTAAAGAGGGTACTTGGCATGCTAACCTAGGGTTACTACAATAGTACAATTATTTTGTTTGGCTTTAATTGTGAACCCCCTCTTGGATAGAAATGGTAGGAACTTTGGCCGATTAACACGCTTGAACTCACATTCGAACACACACGAAGTTAGGAGAACATAGCAAGAACACAAGAGTTTTTGATCCCATGAACCTAGCCCATGATGCACACAATGCTAACAAAGCGGAGAACATGCTCTTGCGTGGACTGAGCACGCATCGAGCACTTTCAACTGTTGCAACAACTCTTCAACCACAGCCGTTATGACTACGATCATGGCCACTACAACTATGACCACAGCCATTGCGATTACAGCCACAGCCACTACGACTATGACCACGGCTGCTACGACTTATGATTAGTAGCTCTACGACTGTACAGTAACTTCACGATTGCTACAGTACTCTACAACCGCTACAATAAATCGACGACTGCAATAGTACTCTACGACTTCGACCATGAGCTACGATTTATGACTTTCGACCATGATGAACGTGTTGGATTATTCAACATTCTCCCCCCTAATCCTTGCCGTGTTCTCCTGTGATCTCGACGACGCCAGTTCTTGCACGCTGGTCCTGGAACTTGACATGCACGAGCGGTTTTGTGAGAATGTTTGCGAGCTGCTCCTCTATGCGAGCATACTTGAGGATGATCTTCCCTCCATCAACACACTCCTGGATGAAGTGAAAGCAAGTGTCGATATGCTTGCTCCGGTTGTGGAAGACAAGATTCTTGGTTAGAGCAATGGTGGACTTGTTGTCCACCTTGAGCACTGGCACTCTGGGCTCTGAGCAGAGAAGTTTGCCCATCAGCCGAGCTAGCCAGATGCCTTGACACGTCGCAGTCGTCGCGGCGATGTACTCTGCCTCGCAGGACGACAACGCCACCACCCTCTACTTTTGCGACTGCCAGGCGATGGGGTTGCTTCCGATGAAGAAGAACACTCTAATAGTGCTTCTCCGGTTGTCAACGTTGCCGGCCATGTCGCTGTCACTAAATCCCAACAGCAGTGGTCGACTGTCTCTCTTCCTCGTATAGCAGACGCCGTGGTTGCGCATTCCGGCGATATAGTGCAGTATGCGCTTGACCGCGACCAGGTGGTCCTCGTGCGGTTCCTCTATGAACCGACTTGCGTAGTCCACCGCATAGGCTATGTCCAACCGCGTGTTCACTAAATACCGGAGGCTGCCGATAATACTCCAGTACTGGGTGGCGTCTACCAGCAGGCAGGAGCTCAATTTGCTCAGCTTCAAGCGAGCTTTCATCGGCGCTTGACAGCTGTTGCAGTTCTCCATGCTGCTCTTCTCGAGCACCTTGAGCGCACAGGCCGATTGGCACAAGGAGATGCCACTTGGCCCTTGGCTCACTTCGATGCTGAGGTAGTGGGAGAGCAACCCAAGGTCGCTCATCCGAAACATTTTCTTCATCTCGGCCTTAAACACGCGAATGTCGACGACTTCAATGTCGGTGATGATCAGGTCATCGACGTACACTCCGACGATCAACTGATGCGCTATATCCCCGCGTGTGTACACAGCATGCTCGGAGACGTTCTTGTGAAACCCCCTACGTCGATAGGCTAGCATCGAGCTTGGGGTTCCACGCTCTGGGTGCTTGGCAAAGGCTGTAGAGTGCCTTTTAGAGTTGGAGTACCTTGCGCTCGCTATTGTCAGCGACGAACCCAAGCGGCTGGCCACATACACCTCCGTCCGGTCGCCATGAGGAACGCAGACTTGACGTCCATGTGATGGACTTGCCACCCCTCGTGCACCGCCACAGCAAGCAGCAACCAGACTGACTCCATGCGTGCCACGGGAGCGAACACCTCTTCAAAGTTGATATTGGCCTGTTGTACGTAGACCTTTGTGACCAGCCGTGCCTTGTACTTGGCGATGGTGCCTTGTACCTGGCGATGGCGCCATGTTCGTCATGCTTCACCTTGTAGACACATTTGAGCCCAATGGGTCGATGGCCAGCGGGGAGATCGACGAGCTCCCAAGTGTTGTTGCCCTCGATCGACTTCATCTCCTCGAGCATTGCCTTGTGCCAGCACTCGAGCTGCTCTGCTTCACCAAAGGATGCTAACTCATCAGCAGTGGTGAAGAGTAGCCCAACAAAGTCGAGGTCGCGTGGTGCGAAACCGCAGGGTGAGGCCGGCTCGATGACGTTGTCGATGGTGTAGTACCGAAGCAGTGCGTTGTCGTGGTTGGCATCGAGTGCCCCTCCTGGGTTCGTTGGTGGCGAGGCGAACTCCACTGTGCGTGGTATCGCGATGTTGCCTATGCCCGCACCAGTGGGCGTGCGTGGTGATCCTTGATATCCATCTGTGCCAATGGCCCCTACCATCCCTGGTTCATACTTGACAGTATACTCCACGGTGAAAGGCTCCAGTCCGCTCACCATACCTTCCTCACCATGAGCGCTCCAGTCCCACTGCGTTGTTTCGTCGAAGACGTCACGGGTTACGTGCACGTGCTGGGTGGCAGGATTGTACATGCAATACGCCTTGGACCCGGACTCGTACCCGACAAAGATCATCAGCGAGCTCTGGTCGTGTTCTTGACATGCACTACACAGCCGAAGGTGCGAAGGAAGTGCACCGCCGGCCGCTTGCCATGCCAAGCCTCATACGGCGTCTTCCCATCGACGCTTTGTGTCGACGCACGGTTGAAGATGAAGACGGCGGTGGAGACGGCTTCACCCCAGAACCTCCTAGGGAGCCCCTTCGCCTTCATCATGTTGCATGCCATGGCGACCATCGCTGGTTGCAGTGCTCAACGACCCCGTTTTGCTGCGGGGAATAAGGGGCTGTGAGCTGCTGCTGCACACCTCAGCGCAGTACTCACCGAATTCCACCAATGTGAATTTCCCATCGCGGTCGGTTCGGAGCACATTGAGCTTGCGTCTTGACTTCACCTCCACCATGGCTTGAAAGCGCTTGATCAACGCTGGAGCTTGGTCCTTGCTCGCAAGGAGACCGAGCCACATGTAGCGGCTCAGGTCGTCTGATCCACCTGATCAATCCGCGATAGCCCTCGTACCATGTCATGTTGTGCGAGCTTGTGCAAAGCCTATAAATTAAGATGACCATACCTTGCGTGCCACTGCCATGCCTTCTCTGAGCTCCTTGCCGACAGGCACACCGGTTGCACGATCTTGAGTCAGAGTGGGTACAATCGGCTTGGTGAGTGCCTGACTTTCGCCAGCAGACGCTGCTACTCATTGCGTATCCTTAGGATCTCGCCATCAATCAGCACTTGGTAGCTAGTCTCATCAAGCTGCCCGACGCTGATGAGGTTGGTGGTGAGCTGGGGAATATAGTTCACCCTTGTAAGGGTACGATATTCCCCATATTTTCACGCGAAGAGGATCATCCCGCACCCCTCGATATTGACGACGAAGCCGTTGCCGAACTTCACTGTGTCGACCGCCTCGGAGCTCATCTCGGAGAATACCTCACGAGAGCCAGTCATGTGGTTGGTCGCTCTGGTATCGAGGTACCAAAGCCCGTTGTCGCACGCCTCCACCCGATCTAGCTGTGCGAAGATCTCTGCCTCAACTAGTCAGAGGGGCCTGCTTCGCGGCGATGGGGATGAGTCGTCGAACCCATGATCGAAGGAGCGGTCGAAGCCATGATCGAAGGAACAGTCGAAACAGTGGTCGAAGGCGCGGTCGAAGCCACTGTGAGTAGTCATAGGGGCGGTGGCTTGCCGTGTCGAGGACTCGGCCCTAACCATTAGGAGTGTGGCCTCATCGTCATCGCCTTGCGTCAGATGAGCTTGTCCCGCTTCTGCCGGCTGCGGCAATACTTTGCCCAATGACCCATTTTGCTACAATTGTGGCACTTGTCCTTAGAGAAGTTGCGTCCGCCACCAGATCCTTGCCTTTCCCTGCTTTCGTCCGCGCCGCTGCTATCAACCCATCGTCGCAGCAGCTTGCATTAGCGGTTGCCGGACTTGACCAGGGGATCCCTCCCCCTGCTGCCGCTCCCTCATCCACACAGACCACTCCTCCGTGAGCAGCTTCCCGCTAGCTCCGGCGACAGGCGCCAAGTCTAGACAATCATCCGCCGCCTTCAATCTTCCGTCACCTCCACCGAGAGCGTTGAGACATCAAGTAGAGTTTCAATTGACAGAGCAATTTGGGAGAACCTGGGGGACAATACGTAGGTACTTCTCAATGGCCTTGTGTGGCGGCTCCGGGTCGATGAGAGTGCTAAGCTGGTTTACCAGCCTGGTGAGCCACAACGCGAAGTCGTCGATAGACTCCCCGTTTCAGAAGGCAATGCTCTCGAACTCCTTGTAGAGCTTCTGAGCATTGGCCTTGTGCACTCAATCAATGCCGACGCGCATGGTCTTCAGGGTAGCCCACACCTCCTTGGCGGTTGCCTTGACGGCAAGTGTGGAGATCATCTCCGGCGGAACGGCGCGCAAGATGGCCTTCAGTGCCATCCTGTCCTGGAATTCAGCCCCGTTGGTGTTGACGGTGTCCCAGAGCCCGCGCGCCTGGAGCATGACCTTCATCAGCAAGGCTCGATCACCATAGTTTATCTTCGTGAGTGTCGGATACGTCGTCGATCCCCCGACCTCCTTCACCACCATTTGTACCACCAGAGCACCGCCACTGCCGTTGGCGCGGTCTCTGGGACGTGGTGATGAAGACTGGGAGTGCCGGGGTGATGCGGAATCACCTAGCTTCATCATGGATCAGCGTTCCCTGACTGATACCAACTGTCAGGATCTTCGGTGGATTGACACGCCTGAGCTCACACTCGAACACATACGAAGTTGGGAGAAAGAGCAAGAACACAAGAGTTTTTGTGCTGCTAGAAATCTGGCAGCATTTTCTGTTCTATTAGACTGCTATTTAAAAGAAATCCTTGTCTAACTCTGGTGGTTAAGCACCCTTATTACGCGCCACTACCTGCACGATCCCACAGACCTAGGCCATGACGTGCACAATGCTAACAAAGCGGAGAACGTGCTCTCGCGTGGACTGAGCACGCGTTGAGCACTTTCGACTGTTAGAATAACTCTTCAATCATAGCCGCTACGACTTTGATCACAGTCGGTACGACCACGACCGCTACAACTATGACCACGGCCGCTACAACTTATGACCAGTATGTCTATGGCTACACAGTAACTCCACGACTGCTACAGTATTCCATGACTGCTACAGTACTCTACGACTTCGACTATGAGCTATGACTTACGACTTTCGACTATGGTGAACATGCTGGATTATTCAACAAGAAATTTATTCTTTCTTGTATGATCACGTGCAATATGGGGGTTCTGCTGATTTTGTGCAACCACCTGCAGTCCATGAGGCTAGGAGCGTTTGGTCTAAACATAGTCTGGACTCTGCTGCCTGGAAACTACCTGTTACAATAGTTCTATGGCCTCAACCAAGTTAACACTTGATAAGTGCGCTTGTTTCTGACTTGTGGTGGCTCTAAATGTTTAACCCAGATGGCTACCTGCTGTTAACACTTAATAAGTGCGCTTACTTGTTTCTGACTTGTCGTGCCTCTAAATGTTTAAACCAGATGGCTACCTGCGCACAAAAGATTATGCTGCAACATAGGAACTGTCAGAATTCAGATTTTTCTCTCTCATATTTAATTTACTTCTGTTCATTCTAATCTTGGGTCGATGCCAAATTGTGAGTACTTCGGTCCAGCTCTCTCTTAAATTCCCATAAGATCCTTAGGGGAGTCCCCAGGAATGGGCAAAAAGACTATACCTGCCAGAGTTCTGGATTTGCTGAACGTACTGAAGAGCTGCGAGATGCATGGTCAATGGTCCAAATAAACTAGTAGTAGTCTTTAGTGTTCCTAACTAGTAGAGTTAATGGCCATTCCATGATAAAATGTTCATTTGGGTTTATGATCAAGTTCTGGAGGCCCATTCTTACATGCTTTTATGATTCACACAATTGATTGGTTTTGATGTTCGTCATACTATTGATGTATGTTTGTCATTGTGACATTTTGCTTATGTTCAACTACATTTGCATAAAACAGGAGGCATGGAACAAATTCAACTCTGAAGAGCTCTTCTAAATCATCCCTGTGAATATATGGTCAGCTTAATTGTACCCACACGAAGCACTGGAGGAGCAAGGCACAGATGATCTTGGTCGGCTAGGAAAGCGGTGCGGTAATCCAGTGAAAGCACCAATTATAATTATCGTTGTATAGTAGATTCTGTTCAATTGCTCCTCCCTTTTGTTTTGCCGTCATCTGTATCTGTTCACTCCATGGTACTTCAACAACTATAGCTCATACGGCGACATATATATATATATAACCTTATGTTCATTCGAGGGCCAATGGCGTGGTTTTTTATGAGGATTTTACAGCATGTTATACCTCGGAGGGCCAAGATTACATGTATCTCTTTCGTATCATTTGTTTATAATGGACCACATAAAGTCAAAACACAGCTTGTGCTTAGTTTCGTTGGTTTTATCTTTTATGTACCATCTTGCTTCGTCCTCAGATAGGCTGATTCTTGTACACTGTAGCACTGTACAGCTTGCATCATTAATTTGGAGTATGATTTGGATTAATCTGGTGTTTCCTCAAATGTAGATGGTTTAGTTTGGCGTTCTCTTATCCTGTTTATCCATGCTGTATCCTGTTTCTCTCCATGCTTCTGCCAAAGTATACAGTCATTTTCGTCTGAGAACGCTCGCAGCTCGATCACAAGATGAAAGAGTTAATGCAACCTCATTATCCATCAAACAGTGACAAGTCTTGTAGTGGCACAGCACAATTGCACATGCAGATGAATATATACAACTAGGCAACTATACAAGGCACCAAATGTGCCAGTTCGCCGGCTCTTTACGTCGGCGGTCACCAATCTCGCCGTCATGCCGGTGCGCGCGCCGCCGCAGCATGCGGGTTCGTATTCTGTCTCCATCTTCATCGAATACAAATTCGAATATCCTCGGATTTGTACTCGCATGCATTTGACTTAAAAATATTTATGGATGTGAGTATTGTTTGAGCAGTATTATATTCATATTTCATATTCAATCTTCTTCCACCCCTGCTGCACAAGAATCAAACTATCAATCAGGTGACGAATCGCCTAATTAACCCTAATATAAAGAGATCAAGGGGATCTTGTTTTTGAAGGGGGAAAATTTTTTTTAAGGGGAAGAGGGTAGAATTGAAAGAGGAGGGAGGAGAATTCATGGCCATTGAATTTCTAATCTAATAGTCATAAATCTGGATGATAGTTAGGAAGAAAATATCCGGATGAAATTTAACAAAACCCCTCAAACTATTGTCAACCAATTCGTCAAGGACCTTGGATCTTACATTGCTATGATGATGAAAACGACAACGAAGCATTGGTAGAACAAAATTTCGAATGAAACTCTGAAGAAGATGATATTCTTGGCACCAGATATGGGAAAGAGGGGATCCCCGGATACATTGGTTTCCTTGGATTTCATCCGTTCAAGGAGGTTGTCTTCTTGAGTGACCCATCGTACGGAATAGCCTACCATTTGAATAGCTCAAAAGGTTCAGTTTTTGGGCATATTAGAGCCAAACTGGTACAACTGTGGCATATATGACTCGTTTATGGCGCCGCTCGGATGGGCTAAAAAATAGTGGCTTATGGCTGAAATTGCACCGTAGCTGGTTGAAATTACATTGTAACTGAAGGTGGTTTACTTAGCGTAATTAAATTTTAAAAAAATTTAAAATAGAAAAAATATGTTAGCATATCACGGACAACGTAAACAAATATGGAAAAAGAACCGGCAAAAAAGATAAAAAAACCAAAAGTTTAAAAAAAGATGAAATTTATGAATAATGAAAAATAAGTTAGAAGCTCAAACCAAAATGAGCGGAGGGTCAATCCGAAGGTAAGCCCAATGGTGGTTGAACAATTATTGGTTCTACATCTCTACTTCTCATTCAGTTTGTCGTAATCATAAACCAAGCATGCCAGTAGAGGCCAGTAGAGGCCTAGGCACACCTGGCACCAGCTCTGCTGCACCGGCGATAGCACCTGCCGCAGTGATGGACGCTACAGCAGTAGCAGGCAATGAAGCAGCAGATCGAGTCCAGGAATAGCAGCAGGGTTAGAAATGAGAATATTCTTACTGCTCATTTATGTATTTGGTTATACATGGTGAGCTTAATCAGTAGTGTAGGACAGAGGTGGGTGTCAGCAGAGTTGGAGAGGAGCAGAAATAGTATAGTTTGATCATGTTCCATGAATTTTGTAAGGTGTAGTCAGTTCATACTTGTCTGTACACATTGGATTTAGTAGGTAAACAGTGCAGGCATGCAGAAGGAAAAAAATGGCTTCTCCTGGAGTTAATTGATTCATATAGCAATCCACCTCACAATCTGGCAAGCAAATCAAGATACACAAAATTTTAAGACGCAAAGACGTCTTAGTTCTTATGATGTCACCAATCAGTGGACATTCACTACAGGCAATAACCATCACACTGTCAACAACTGGAGGAGAATACTCTTATTCCCATGTCCCTTCATGTCACATGTACAGAGGTACACAAGGCCTATAGCCAAGTTGAAGGACAAATGGCAGAAACAGGATAAAAAGGGCAAAAAAAAGGGGAGGTTGGAGGAGGGAGAGCAATGGCATTTTAAGCTAATCTTAACTTAGAAACAAACAGCTGATAAACAACTCGGACTCGGTACACAATTTAATTACACGGGAGGAGGGTAGGCGGCCGCGCTCCTGAAGGGAGGAGGAAAAACCCGACTGGTTTTGGCTGGCCAAGTCGCAACGCACATGCCAAGAGGGGTAGTATAGCGACTGTACAATATGGCGGGATCTTGATATCAATTTGTGCTCGCTCTCACATGAAGTAGCTCAGTGCTTTCTTCTTCCTCGAGCCGCCTTCGCCATAGAGGTCGTTCCACTGAAGAAGTTCATTCATGTTTGCCGAATCGGATGAAACGCTCGTGCAAACCTGCGGTAAAGAAACATATTTAGGCTATGCTCCTTTTTTTTTTTTGAAGGAAAGGCTTATCTTCCATTAACCATTGGCTCTGGGCAAATCGCCAGAGACCAGATCAGTTACATAGTCGGGGACTTGGTTCATGAAAACCCCTGAACCCGAGCGGACAGCGCTCGCCCCAAATAAGGCTAGACGATCAGCCACTTTGTTGCATGATCTTGGACATGCCCGGACCACACAAAGCACAAAAGACTCGCTAATGAAATTTCTAATCTGTCGAAACAAGCACCCATCCACACTTCTATCCATCTCTGTTGAGGTCAGGCCTTTCTTCAAATTTAGGCTATGCTCCTAAAGTAAGGAAACAGGGATGGGGTTTGAAATGAAGACAAACGGGCTGGACTCACCTGTTCATGGGCAGATTTGAAGTCATCCAAACTAAGGGGACGAATGTCCTCGCTTCCGTACAATGCAGGCTCAGGCCTGCCTTCCGCTTTTGCCACACTCTTCTCCTGCATATGAAGGAAACAAGCCCCCAGCATAGCATGTAAATCAAACAGTCATAATGTCTAACTGCAATATAAGAATGAAAAGGGCATCTAACAGCGAAGTCAACCAAAAACCACTTTATCAAGATCTTTATTTTACTGCAATGCAGCAAGAACATCCTAGACCAGAACAATATGGGTGGCCCCCCCTCAGGCTCTAAGCTACTGCTTCAAAAGCCGGAAGTTGCTCAGCCGGAACTGCTGTTTCAAAACCAGTAGTAGCTCAGACTAAGCCTTTCTTGTTGGAGTCACCTGCTTCTCTCTTGAACAAACCTGCACAAATCACCAAGGTGTATTACAGAAGAAAGTTCAAGAACAAGAGTGGTAGTTTTGAAAAGCAAACTATGCTGATGGAACATCCCTCGGGGAATATTGGAAATATCTTTGGAAGTACCCAGGAAAACATCCCCATTGAGACCCTGGCAGACAGCTCTAGCAAGGGTGACAACTCTAAGTCACAGAAAAGGAAGAGCAATACTCCTACCACCACCAGAAAGCTTAGAAGGAGCCCAAGATTCTTAGAAAAGCTTGATGGACACAAGCCTGCTGTCATTCCCATTGGGAAAACGTCTACCAGAAACAAGAACAAAGGCAAGAAGGTCAAGCCCCAGACTGATCTGCTGGGTAACATCTTGCTTTCTCCTGCTTACCATGCTTCTGAATTCCCTAGTCTATCGACTATTGCCAAGCATTCTGATATGGGTACTGTTTTCCCTCAAATTCCTGTAATTGAAATACAGAAGCTGGCCACTGAAACCTGCTGCATTCCTCCTTCGGAGGTGACAGCCGAGCTCCTCCTTGTTTCCAGGCCTGAGGATGTAGCAGGCCAGAGCAGGATTGGCGCCTGAAGTTTAGTCTGTCCCAATGAATTGGTGTCTTTTTAGTCCTTTCTTTGTCAGGGAATGCCCTGTTCTTTTTTGCTGTTTTGAACATCCTTTTGGTTGGATATGTTGGTCGCAGTCTGTCTTGTTTGGTTGCTCTGGAACCATTAGTGGTTACTTTATTATCATGTTATCAGATGATTGGTGGTTTCTTCTAGCTGTGCCTGCTGTGCTTGATGTTCTATGGTGTATGTTTGCAACCCTGTACCTTGTTTCAACGCCTTTCTCAACTACCATTGCTCTATTTGTTTTAAGACCTAACTTGAGGGGTTTTTTTCTTAGTTCCCTCTGGGCTAAGAATTTTCTGTTGTACTCAAACCTGTCCCTATGAGTAACTTAGCTATCAGCAATAGCCGGGACAGCAGTCCAGCAAGAAACTGGAATATCCTCAATTGGAACATTAGAGGTATCAACTCAGAAGATAAATGTTCTGCTGTAAAAGCAAAGATTGATGAAAGTGCTTGTGCAATTTTCTGTATTCAAGAAACTAAAAGGGATCACTTTGACCACTCCTTCCTCAAAAAGTTAGCTCCTAAGCGCTTCAATAAATATGTTTTTTCTCCCTCCAATGGCAGTTCTGATACGGGGTCGCCCGATCTTCTCGACGTAGGATTGGATACTCACGTGCAGCCTCTCGAATCGTAGCGATCCTCCGTTGCCAATGCAAGAACGAACGCTCTTTAATTCGCAAGATCACACGCGCCGGGCTTCACGACCACCAAGCGAAAACCCTATCGCGCTCCCAATTCCCAGCGGAAAGGTTGAACGATCTCTAATTGCAAGAACTCACAAAGTTTCTATTGAATTTCAGTGGCTAACCGAAACATCAAAAACATGCATAAGATGATAAGAACATTATCTAGTCTCCATCCGATCTCTCGTCACGTAGTGTTCTCCAAAAAAAAAAACCCCCCTACTGTTTCCGTCCAGGCACATATCTATACGGCGGCCGGCAGTCCGCACGCGTACATGGGCCTAAGGCCGAAACCAAGTTCTGTTCGGCCGCTAAAACCAATTCGGTTTTGGACTCAAAACATCTAAAGAGTAATTACATGGTCGCATGTACGCACATAATTGCGATTCGTCAAGATATTATGTACGCAGACCAGGAAGCCCTTCACAACATGTTAGTCTTGGGCTTGGACTTCAATTTAGGCCCTGTTCTTTTCAGCTTCTAAAAGCTGCTTTTCGGCTTTTCTACAGTAACTAGCTTTTAAACGGAGTATTTTTTCAAGATAGGGTCTACTAGTTAATTGTAGTACATACTTTACTGACTTCATTTATATCGGCAAAAACCGTATGTACGTTTCGGTTACTCTGTAATCTCTAGTACAAACAGCTCAAAAGTCACAAGCCGCAGCCAAAAGCCATAAGCCGCAGCCAAAAAGAACAGGCCCTTAACTCCTGTGCCGTGTTCTTCCATGAGATTGGTCTTCTATCCCTCACGTGTTGGTCCATATGCATGCATGTTTACATAGCCTCCTTTCTTGTTGGTTACAGAATTTTCACGTCGTTCAAATCTGAGAATACATAAAGAACTTGCATGAGGTAGTATACTATTCTCGCCCATACAAAGAAATTCGGTAAGAAACAAATTCACCTGTTTATTTAAAAGTTTAGCCCTCGCTCTAGTTATCGGACCTTTGGGTGCTTCATGAGCAGACGATGTGGTAGTAGTAGGGATGTCCTCATCAAGTTCTGGAGGCATTCTCATGGGGTGGAACAGTTCCATCTTTAAAGGTGAAGTCATTGAAGTCAACAAATTCTCCATCACAGTTAACTTTTCCTCCACCCACAATAGTCCTTGCCAAGGGCCTGAAAGAGATGAGTTTGTTCAATGGCTCAATAACTTGCATATTGACGATGAGGTCAACTGGATGCTGGTAGGGGATTTTAACTTCTACAGATCTCTCTCTGACAGGAATAAAAGTGGTGGTAACATGAATGATATTATGATTTTTAATGAAGTCATCAGCAATTTGGGTCTACTGGAAATCCCCCTCAAAGGAAGAAAATTCACATGGAGCAATATGCAGAATGATCCCCTCCTGGAACAATTAGATTGGGTTTTCACCTCGCTAATTGGATTTACGATTATCCGAACACTCTCCTTCTTCCAATGTCCAGCCAACTTGGATCATATCCCTTGCAAGATTCAAATTGGCACCACCATCCCAAAAGCCCATATCTTGAGTTTGAAAATTCTGGGTTGATCACCTGGTTTCATGGATCTAGTCAAAATAGTGTGGGCTACAAATGTCGGTGCCTTGAGCAGTGCTACTAGAATCACAACAAAATTCAAACTTCTCGAGTGCCCTCAAAAATGGAGCGAAAGTTATCAAACCTTAATAGGCTTCTCAGAATTTGCAATGGCACTCTAGAAATCTTAGATGCCCTTGAGGAACAAAGGGCTCTTTTTATTCAAGAAAGCAACTTCAGAAAGATCTTAAAAGCCCACATTCTCAGATTACACAGCTTCAAGAAGGAATATTGGAAGAAGAGGTATACTGTGAGATGGACTAAATTAGGAGATGAGGGAACAAAATTTTTTCACGCTGCAGCTACAGAAAGATATAGAATTAACACCATCACCAGTTTAATCACTGAAGATGGTCATCCTGTTACAGAGCATAATGAAAAAGCAGCACTTCTTCTTGATGACTTTAGAAAGAGAATGGGCAGCTCATCTAACCCAACAATGCAGTACAACCTCACTCAACTAATTCAAACAAGAGAAGATTTGGATTCTCTTTCAAGGCCTTTCTCCACCATTGATATTGACAATGTCATAAAACAAATGCCTCGACAAAGCCCGGGACCAGATGGTTTTAATGGTTTTCTGAAAAATGTTGGGACATTATTAAAGAAGACATCTACACTCTTTGCTTTGACTTCTTCAATGGCACTTTGAACCTGGAAGCCATTAACAGCTCTTACATCACACTAGTCCCCAAAGTGCATAATCCCACAAGTGTTAATGATTTCAGGCCAATCTCTCTGTTGATTGGCGTTCTCAAAATCATCACAAAACTCTTGGCTAATAGGCTTCAGACAAGAATAATACCCTTGATTCACACCAATCAGTATGGTTTCATAAAAAACAGGACAATTCAAGATTGTTTGGCCTGGGCTTATGAGTACATCTATCAATGTCAACATTCCAAAAAAGAAATTGTCATCCTAAAACTAGACTTTACAAAAGCGTTTGATACAATTGAACACAACACAATTTTGTTAATGATGAAGCACTTGGGTTTTTCTAACCAATGGATTGATTGGATAAAGAGAATTCTTGCTTCTGGTTCTTCCTCCATCTTGCTCAATGGTGTCCCAGGCAATCATTTTCATTGTCAAAGAGGGGTTAGACAAGGGGATCCTCTGTCCCCACTTCTTTTTGTGCTTGCTGCTGACCTTCTTCAATGTATCATCAATCAAGCTTATCATCAAGGTCTCTTTGAGCTACCATTACCCTCTTATAAGCAAGATCAATTCCCAATTGTTCAATATGCAGATGACACACTTCTAGTTTTGAAAGCCTCTCAGAAGGAGCTATTTACTTTAAAAGGGTTGCTGGAATCCTTTGCTCAGTCAACTGGACTTCGAGTTAATTACAAGAAATCCTGCCTTGTCCCTCTAAACCTCTCTTTAGAAAGGGCTCAACTTCTAGCTGGAGTTTTTGGCTGCAATCTGGAGTCCTTGCCATTCACCTATCTGGGACTGCCGATGGGTACTACAAAGCCCAGGGTAGAACACTTTGGTTCCATTATGAGTAAAACAGAAAGGAAGCTCTCTTCCATCTCAAATTTTTTAACTCATGCAGGAAGACTTCAACTGGTTAATTCTGTCCTCTCTTCATTGCCCACCTTTGCCATGTGTACTTTGCAAGTTCCAGCAGCAGTTCTTAATTATATCGATAGAGCAAGACGACACTGTCTTTGGAGAGGATCTGAATCCAATGCCAAAATGAAGCCCTTAGTAGCCTGGAAAAAATGCTCAAAACCCAAAAACAAAGGAGGGCTGGGAATCATCAATCTCAGAACCCAGAATAAAGCACTTCTTCTCAAGCATTTGGACAAGTTCTACAACAAAAAAGATATTCCCTGGGTCCAATTGGTATGGAATGCTCACTATCCTCAGGGCCAAGTTCCCCATGCATCTTCTGATAGAGGATCCTTTTGGTGGAGAGATGTTCTGAAACTTTGTGTTCTCTTTAGGGGTATTGCTGAGTGCAAAATTGGTGATGGTTCCACGGTTCTCTTTTGGTCTGATCTTTGGAATGATAATATTTTGCAAACCAAGTTCCCAAGACTTTTCTCCTTTGCAAGGCACAAGAATATTTCTGTGGCCAAGTTCCTGGCAAATAATTCACTGGAGGCTCAATTTTACCTGCCTCTCTCTGAGCAAGCCTTTCAGGAGTTCCAAAGCCTGCAAGATTTCATCCAAGCTCCACAAATCAATCAAAATTCAAAGGATTCTTGGCAATACATCTGGGGAAGCAAAGTGTATTCTTCCTCAAAGTTTTATAACCTTCCCTATAAGAACATACGGCCTCCTGCTCCCTTCCTCTGGATTTGGAAGTCTAAATGTTGCAACAAGCTCAGAGTCTTCTCTTGGTTGCTCTTTATGGATAGATTAAATACAAGAAATATTTTGAGAAGGAAAAAACAAAAGCTTGAAAGAAATGATTATAACTGTGTTCTCTGCAGTAACAATTTTGAGGAAACTACTTTCCATCTTTTCTTCAGCTGTCCCTTTAGCCAAACTTGCTGGCAGCACCTTGGAATTAATTGGGATTTCACAAGAGATTTTTTTGAGATGATGCAACAGGCTAAAGCCCAATTTCAGAACCCCTTCTTCATGGAATTCTTCATCATTGCGACATGGCAAATTTGGAAACAAAGAAATAACCTTATCTTTGATAGAAGTCGGCCTTCTTTTTCCTCTTGGAAGAACTCTTTCTGTAAAGAAGCTAGGCTTCAGGCACATAGGTTTAATGATGTTAAGAGTCCAGAGTTCCTCTCCTGTATAGCTCCTCTAGCCTAGTTCTCCATTCTTCCCAAGTCTTGCTCCTTGTGTAGCTCCTTCTTCTTTGTTGTGTTTTCTTTGATTTGTGTTGTCTCTCTTCTTCTGTTTTTGTTTTAATAAAATTCACAGTGGGGGCTTCCCCTGCTGTATTTATTGTTCAAAAAAGACAACATGCCTACCTTCTTTTCCTTCTCCAGGATTTCTCGAATGGGGTTTCATCATTCATGCAGAAGTCAGGAAAAAAAGCTCCTTCTCTGCCTATTAAGTGTTAAGTTAAAGCCAGCTAGCCAATAAGAGCCCAATTTTTCTTCCTTCAAAATATTTTGCCATTCTCAATATAGGAAATTTGGAAATGGAACAGTGCATTCAGATAAACTCTGAAAGGCATTAGAAAACTAAGCGGCTTATAATTGATTTCACTTTTGTTTTTATGTAATTATTGGCTTGGAGTATATTTCTAGTAATAACACCATGAAATAGAAAAGGCAACATGATATCTTAGCTCTGTTTAAAACAGATGTAATTAATGATCCTCACATCATGGGTTCATGACTTGACCAAAAAAAATATCTCATCATACGTGCAACCTACAGTGGAAAAAAAAACTTACCCATGTGAGAAACATTGTGCATAAATCGGTTTTATGTTACTACCTTTGTTAACTGCCCTTTGCAGAATAATTCAGGCCTTTGCAGAGGGAGCATCACCAACTCCTTTAATGTGCCCTTTACATTCTCCAAGGCTCCAATATCATCAAAGGTGACTCCAATATCATTAGGTGGTATAACATCTGCCAGAAGCCTTTTCTCAAACTCGTTCTCTGTGACAACATCCTAAGAGAAATAAAGTGATATAGAAGCGAAGCACTGGAAAATTCCAATTCTTGAGAAATGACAAGAATGTTTGCAATATGTGAGACAGCAAGTACCTTTAATGATTTTTTTGAGCTCTTGTTATCACTTTGCATGCTCTGTAGCATGTTGAGCCCATGCTTAAGGCTGTCATTCAGAACCACTAAGTTAGCATTCCAAGAGAAGATTGATTGAAAGCAAATAGAGGGAACAAGGAACAAGAAATTGGCGACAACATGACTACCTTTCGCTCGTGAGTACAAGTTTAGCCTCCTTGGAGGTTTCAACTTTATTGTGCTTAAGGTGATAACTAACAGCGTAGCCGACGATCTTGTCCACATCTAAGTTTGGAGAAACAAAAGTTTCAACCGGAATTCTTTAGTAACATATCCTATGCAATCACCATATGTGGTGCACTCATGCAATTGTTTTAGGTTTGGGCACTAAATCAATGTCAGACCCGGATTTTTCAATCCAGAATCTCCTGTGAAGCCACTGCACTATTCCCTGGATCAGTAGATAGTGCTCACAGGTACATTGCTGCATCATTTCATATATCGCATGGACATTCACAAATTACTCCAATATTACATAACAGGGTTTGAATTATGCCACGTCGGGCAATGAGTTTACAATAAGGGCCGACCAGGCCAAATGTTTACATTACAGAAAATGCGCCAGCGGAAGCAAAAGTCAAGTAGAGCCAATAATCCACAAACAGTGACTAGAGTAAAATATGTGCCGTTTGATTATTACCTAAGCTAAGGCAATAATCATAGGCACACTAAACCTTAGTCTGACTACCTAGGATTCAAGAACCGCCAAAGACGCCCTAATTTTCAGCGTTGTTCCCTTCCTCTGCAGTGGGTGCATCTTCATAAGAGTAGTGGTCCTGGGCTCCAGAATCTGGTTTTGGGTAAGGCGAGTGTGAGTACAAACCATCGTGCTCAGCGAGCCAACACACAGAATGCAATTAAGTAGTATGCAGGGCTCATCAAGGGAAGGCTGGGGTTATTTTGTTTTGCGTAGGGTGCTTTTGAATACAATTACTTACAAATCCCTATGACCTAGCAATTTTGAACCAAAGTGTAAGTGTGTATCAGAAAGTCATAATACCAGTGATCTAGAGACCATCCACCATTACATGGTCTCCAAACCATATGCCATACTTTCAGCGTTATAGCCGCTTACATTACCACTGGGACGACGCCCAGGACAACACTATAACCAGGGCCTTTCTCCGCCCCCTGTTTTACCAATCCACCCACAATTATTTTTGAAATAGAACTATATCTAGTTAAGTTCCCATGTCTGCCCTTGACCGTGGGCACGGCTATTCGAATAGTTTTGACTCTGCAGAGTTTGCACACTTTACCCACAAGAGACAGTTCACTTGTTACCCCACACGATTCCTTAGTCGTGCAGTTGAGCCAACCATCACAATAACCGTTCAAAGTACCTCGCCCCTTCCATCATCTCACCCTATGGGCCGTTCCCACTTGCGGTGGGTCCCATACGTTGTGCGGGATGTTCTCCTTCTGAACGCCTAGCAGCTGGCTACCCACACTGCTAGCACGCCACAGCAGAACTTCACCATCAAGCCTGCCACCCAGGCCAACACTTGCGGTGTCCCATTCAAGCCTGCCACCCAGGCCGCCACTTGCACTACTTCACTCCTCCACCGATGATGATAACTTCCGGGGTCCGGTAAATCTACTAAGCCAAGTTGTACTTTACAGACTTGTGGTTGCACTTGTTTTACACAGGAGGTCATGACAAGATTCAGTCCTTAGGGTTATCTGGACGGTTCTACCACAAACCACACTCTCGTGCACCCTTGCACCATACCCTCGAACCATCCGCCCAGACAAATAAGCAATTTGAGATTTTAGGGAGTATAAAATAACCATATCCAATATACCCCAGTCATTACCACCATGACTGCCCAACCATATTTTCTCATAATTAAAAGGGTGTTTGGATGTTCTTACTCCCATAATTATCTAAGCAAATCTAAGCATAGCATATAATTATGGACTTATTTTCAAAAGATTACTATTATAATTTTGCTAGGGCGACAAGGTTCTCATGTTCATACATTCCAAAGGAGGGGTACTATTAATCAAGTTAGAGAATAGGCATTTTAACTAGAATTCTAAATTAAACATGTAATTGCATATAAAATAATAGCATGTAATTTGATAATTTAAACAAAAGTAATTTGCAGAAAATGTAGGTTCAACATGATCAAAGTATTGACTCGCCTTGGTCATAGTGGGTGGTTTCTGGGTTGTCTGAAGCTTCTAGAGCTGCTGCCTCTACTTCCTCCTCCTGAGCCTGGTACGCTATTTTTAACGTGCGCAAAAATTTGGATAAAAAGGAAAAAGCCAATCAGCAAACCAAATAAACATTTACCAAAAGATCCAAATGACTCCAACATCACATTTTTAGTTTGATTTGCTTTGGTGCTAAAGTAATCCCACCTTGATTAATTAAAGTTTAACCATAGGCATTTCTGTATGGTCTATTCTCTAATTAAATTTGGGTGTTATATCCTAGGTTGCTAATAATGTCTTATAGCCTACCTTTCAAATGGTTGATCTCTACATCCTTTGTTTGATGGTCATTATTTTATGTGAGCAATCACCCTATTACTAATCCCTCACACTTGACAAAAGGGTTAAAAGGATTACTCATGTTATACCTATATCTAACTGTTATCTTCTAACACATGATAAATATCCATGCTCAAAAGTCCATAAATACCCTTAGTTGGAATTTGTAGGGATTAATACACAGGGTTAAAATACAAGATTTTTGCTATTACATGTGCCATTTTAATTTACATTTAACCATTTATTCTATTTATTTGCTAAAGATTTAAAAAGGGTTATTTATTATATATATGCTCATATGTGCAAGCATGGATATGTGTGTGTGTGTGTGTGTGTGTGTATATATATATATATATATATATATATATATATATACACAACATTTCATGGCCCAAGCTAGCTGTTCATGCTAAAGGAATTAGTATACACCCCTATACCCTTTCTCACTTCCCTACTGCCTCGGCTGAACCCACTGGCTTCAGTAACCGGCCCAAAAATAATCGCCCAAAAACCCACTCGGCGCGGCGGAGCGGCGGCTCGAACGCGCGCGGCCTGGGTGGATTTTTAGCGCAGCGCTGATAGCCAGGGTTTCTCTCGGGTGTTGCTTACCAGTAAGGGGCAATTTATTCTCTTAACCCGAGCGGCAACAGGGAGCCCGAGCAGAGGAAGGCCGGGCGGAGGAGGCGGCGGTGGGTCGCCGGAGGGTTGAGGGTGACGGGTAAAATGGAATGTCCAGACGCCGGGGAACTCGATGGTGGGGTCGGAAGCGGGCGGGGGTCACCGGAGTAGGGCCGGCGGCGTGCGGTGGCGGCGGTCCAGGGAGGAGGTCGATGCCAGCGAGCTACAGGGCCGGGGAGGCTCGGCCGAGGGTGGATTCGGCCTCACTGAGTCCGGGAGATGGCGTGGGCGCAATTAATTTGAAGATGGTGGCGTGGATCAGCGGTTTCGCTCGGCGGCCGGCGGTGGAGAAGAAAAGGGCGCCGGCGAGCAAGGAGGGCGAGGGAGGCCGATTGCGTTCGGGGAGAGTGGAAGGGGAGTGCGGGGAGGAGTTTGGGGGCTTCGGGCGGGCTTTATAGCCGGCGATTCGCGCGGGCGCCGAGGAGGGGCCATGGCGGCCATGTGCGGCAGTTGGGAGTGGTTGGCCCGGCGGTGAGGTGCTGCAGTGCAGGGCGTGGGGTGTGACAAGTGTGTGGCAGGGCCGTGCCACGGCGGTCCGGTTGCTCGTGCGCGGTGCTAACCAGTCGGGTCACCGGCATGGGCGGCGACGGGCCCTGATGTGGGAAGGACGGCAATGAAGGAGGAGGGGACGGGCACCGGTGGCCTCAGGCGTGACGCGGTTGTTGCGCGCGATCGGACGGCAGTGGGGCCGAGTTGACGCACGCTGAAATGAGCCAAGACCGCGGTCCGGCGGCGGCGAAAAGGCGCGCGCGTGTGAGGGTCTTTGGCCTCGTCCAAGATGGCGCGATGAGGAGGAGATAGGCAGGGCGTCGGGGATGGATGGCGTATATATATATATATATATATATATATATATATATATATATATATATATATATATATATATATATATATATATATATATATATATATATATATATATATATATATATATATATATATATATATAGGAAGCCTCTTTTCTACTCCAGTGTAATTACACCTATGTCGTATCTCACAACATAGGTAGTATCTCGCGTAACGGAGAGTATGTACGTGTAGTATACGAGTATTTAAGACCATATAGGTGGTATGAACAATTTTTCAGAGGTGGTATGCATATTTTTTTGACATACTCCTTTTTATGTACGTATATAAAGGTATTTATAAAATACGCTAAAAACTATGGACTTCCTTACAATTTTTTCATGTGGTTCACGTTGGAGTATCTTATAATTAGTATACGAGTATACCTAAAGTGATAAAGGAGTATTTCAAGCTTGTTTAGGTGGTATATTAGAGGTGGGTGTAATTACACCCGAGAGTAAAAAGTATTTTCCTATATATATATATATATATATATATATATATGCATATTTCACTTGTACCCATTTTATTATTTTATCTGTTATTGGTTTACTTGTTCATGTACTGCCAATATTCACATGTGTATTATTTTCTAAGATAAATTTCTATGTTTAAACTCAATTCTCTCCCTGTCTCTTATGGATCATCTTTTCAGATTCTTATTTTAATTTTTTTAATTCTCTATTGTTTAAACATGTTGGTTTTCTTCTTGTTCCTTTTTAACCTTTGGACTTATTATTATTATTTTAGCTATTTTACGTTTGAAAATTACTTCCAGTTATTATTTGCTAAGCACAAAACTTAGAAAAACCCAAATAAGATTTTGAACCAAAAATTCAAATTCCAGTAAAATGCAGATAAAAGCTTTAAATTTCTCAAAATTTTAAACATCCAAAATTTAGGATGTTACAACCAACATAAAAAATTCCCAAAAAGAAATTACACTACCTATGTATAAACTTTCAAGTTCAAATCTATTCTATGTTAAGAGTAATAAAAATGAGAAAAATCTGACAAATGATAAATCAAAAGAAAAGGAAAAGTTCAAATGCTACTATTTACAGCAAACTTGCTTCTAACACATTTTGAATTTGAAGTTGAAATTTAAAGGGTGCTAGAACACTATAGAGTATAGACTACATCATCAAAAAAACCAGAATTTGTCATGTTGATTTGGTACCCAAACTGAAGGTTGATTGCATGAGTGCACTGCAAAGGGTGATTGCAGTTGATATGTTGCCTTTGATAAAAGGCAGAGAGCAAAACAAAAATACTCACTTTCATTAGTCAGTGATTGATCTTTGATAAATAATTCTTCAATGCCATTGCATTCAATTCCATTGCGGTTCAGAAACTGCATTATGGAGCAAATTAACAATCACATAGTGGTCTTAGATGCTACTAATATAGATTCCATTCTAAATGAGGATGGAAAAATAGTCTACAAGAAATTAACCATTATAGGCAGAAAAATAGTTGCAAAATTATAAAAGGGTTAATTTATGCATAATTACAGGTGTAAAACGCAATAGAGTATCAAACACATAAATGATTGGTCACTTGAGAATTTTGGCATAAGTGCTGTTTAAAAAGTAACTTGAGAACAAATACTACTTTAGAAGTTACATTGCAACCAGATGGCAGGTTGGGAAGAAACACAAGCCATAAACGGCTCAGGCATCACACACAAGAAGCTTCAGTTTCGATGGAACGTACACATTTTATACTTGGAAATATGAAGTTCCAAATGGTATGCATAAAGTTGTATGTTCTTTGCAGCTTACCGTACAAATGCTACCAACGTTGGATTTAGCTTTAAGGGTTTCAACATCACGATCCAGTTGTTGCTTCCAATCGGTAAGTTGTGCTTCATCCTGAAAATTGTATTCTTTAGAAAGTATACTTAAGCACAACACTTAAATGAGTGTAACAAGGGAAATTATCACCTGTGGAAGCTGGATGGAAATTTTGTTAGGGAAAAGTTTATTGAGATGTTTCATTGCCTTTGGACTTTCTTTGTTCCTTTCGTGCAACCTACTACCAAAGCTATCCTGCATTTGTCAAATAACAATACATCACAACGTGGCAAACAGACAGGCAGCATCAGCACCATGAGTTCATAAGAATAGCAAGTGGAACCATATGCATTTAAAAACACTCAAGGAAAAAATAATACAAAAAATAAGTAGAATGAAAATTGTTACCGGGAAAAGGTCAAATAGTGTCTGGCTGCTACTAGCAAACTTGGTAAAAAGAAATCCTCCAGGATGTGCCTACAAGAAAGACAACAGCACCATCTTAGCAAATATTTGATAAAGCTTAAAGATAGATTGCTGATAAAGATCAAAGGAGAGGGGATGAAAATGAACAACAGTTCCCCAATGCCAGTTTGGCAGTGTAACACCTCAGAACTGACACTAGCCAATGTCACCAAAATTAGCGATCTCATCCAGTTCTGGCCAATTCAAAGACAAGACTCACTCCAGTACAGCACACCGCCATGAGAACTCAACACTACAATTTGTCTAATTTCTCAGAAATAGTATACTATATGTACCTTCTCTTTGCGGCTGTCCATCTGGGTGTGGGATCCTATAATAAGAACACCAGGTGGAAGAAATTCAAGCTTGTTCCTTAAAGATGAAAATGACTCTGTAATTCCAGTGAATGATTTCTCTACATCTTTTAGTAACACTATCAGTGGGGCGGTTTTGCTTTCTTCCGAGATGACCTGACAGGCAATGAAAATCACACTATAACACAACACCAATTTATGTTTGTAGAAATTCCAAACTCTAAATAAGAGGCAGTACCTCAATTAACTCAGTCATAGCTAGCCTCTCAGCTTCTTCACCAGCAGAAAACTCTGGGCGAAGTAATTCAGCTGTTGAAACAACAAATGGTCAGCAACAAATAAGAAACTGTAAAAGTGCCAAACATGTGGGGATTAAGATTTTTGAGCTAACCAGGGCAGAAGAAGCCATGGTCTTCCTCACACAGACCACCAAGATCATTACCATCAAGGATCTGCTTGTCAAATCGGACTCCAATTTTAGATGATCCATTTTCTTCAAAAGCAAGCATCGCTCTGCCTCGATAACCATAACTTGGGCCCCTGAAGATCAATCAAACAATTAAAAAAATATATTGAAAGAATATGGTGGCTAACAAAATACATGTGGTCATCAGACAAAAGTATATCATGTTATAAAGCTAAATCTGAGTGAATGTAATGGGAACATAAGACGAAAACAAACTCATGACTGGGTTGTTGGCTATTGAAAACTCTTAAGATTATATGTTGCCAATTTCCTCTTTCTATTGTTCCATGTAAACAAAGTACTATAAAGTGCAATGGAAATGCTTTTATTGATAGTACGAGGATCCGCTGTCCAAAACAGTATTGTTCTACGACAGGCCTACATCCATGCATTTAACTAGGTAAAGGTGCCTTTTTCTCCAAGCACACTTATAATTTGCCACAATAAATTATCTCTCTGCCCATTAACCAAGTTGTGGCAAAGTCTGGCATACTGCACATTTTGTGGCGGTCAAATTAGTCGCCACAAGTCAGGCAAATCTTGGTGAGTATGTGTCTATGACAGATGAGGTAGTGTGCTAAAAAAATGTGGCAAGCCACAACTGTGGCCAAAACCAAACAGATGCCTAAGAAAGTCAAAACTTGCCTAATGTGAGTTTGGCAAAATGTGGCTATGAACCGGTATATTTCCTCATACCACCCAAATGATAAACATCCTAATAGCACTTCCACAAACATTGCTTACAGCAACAAGGTTCTGATGAAAAATAAGGCAGAAATATAAGCAGCAGATTTTGGCTGAAAACAAAAAATAAGAGCACAGGTACCTTTGTGACAATGAGGATTGCTGACCCACATACCTTACCGTATCTCCTACAAAAGATGTGGCAGTGCAATCATGTTTAAGTAAAATATAATTGAACTGGAAAGATTTATTAAATAATAAAGAAATGCTAGCTAACCTTCTCTGAAAGTATAGCTCTTGGATGTAGCAGTTGAGGATTCCTGTTTGGGCAAAGATGCAGACGGCAGAGTGGATGTACCCACAATATCAGCATTCACACTGGAAGTTGGTGCAGCTGGTCTCCTGAAGTGCATGGTGTCTGCCAAGGAACAGCGGTGCTTATGAAGCATTGCCAATTTTTCACCACCTGCCTTATCCCCTGACTTATCAGTCTTGCCAACATCTTTCTGGGATTCTGGATCCTTTGAAGGCGCCTAAATAGATTTTGTTTCAGCAATAATAAAGACATTGGGAAATGGCTTCAAGGTTTTCTCAAACTTTTGAATATGCTTATAGTAGTCAGTATCAGTAATACATGGAAAACTTACCCCAGGCAACAAAAGTGAATCGACAACAAGTAGTCTAGCACCAAAATGCTTGGCCAGCGCCTTTACCAATGTTTCCTGATAAATCTCAGAGCCTGATGCATGTTTGCAGTAGAAAAATTAGATGACTACAGAAACATAATCATTGGGACAATTACCCAACAAGCATATGCATTGTCATGCCTCAAGGACCTCAATTAAACTCAATAGAAATAATAAATATGCAATGACAGAAAAGGGTACCTGCTGGACCAGATAACAAAATTCGCTGGTTTATTGATGAAATTTCGGAGAACTGCTTGATAAACTCCTTCTTTTCCAAGTGTATGAATGCACATGATAAGAGCACATTCTTTGTATTCTCGCTGTGTGAGATGGGGATTGATAAATAATAACAAGGTATAGACATTCGAAAGAATAACAATAAATAATAGCATGCTTCATTTCAAGGTATATTTGTGTGAAACTGCCCTATCTTGACTAAATAAACTTGATCAAACTCATCTATGGCTATTATCTAATGAATGCTATGAAGTATGAACAAGTCATACAGAATAACGAACTAGACATACACTTTCTTTGCCAACCTCAAAACTAAGTAAAGCAGAATATATGACTGACCTTATTTTTTTTTATAATGTAGCATACAAAGAACAAAACATATGCAACATTTCAGATATACAGCATGCTAAGGCTCAAAAAATCAGAATAAGGGCCAAACCGCCAAAGCACATCAAAGTAACATTAAGTCAAAGCATATCACCTGAGGTAGTACGGAAAATTCTCAAATGTAACTTCAATATCACTTGGACTAATAATTCCCTGTTTCATCCCATCCTTAAATGCTTGACATCTGCTTGGAGGTAAACTGGCTGAAGAATTAAGATCCCTGATAAGATCCCTCTGATCTTCAAGAGCTTTAAAAAGATCACCAGTCAAATCGAACTCGGATATAGTTGATCCTGCAATCATCCTCAGAACTGGCCTTATCTTATAAGTTGCAATCTTACCGATTTCCGCACCAAGATGAGAATCAGATTCAAAGCCATTTTGTTGGCTGGTGTCGTTCGCAACAGCATCAGGAGATATGGGGGCTGCAGCCACATCCATTGGAGAGTCTTCAATGTTAGAATTAACCTCATTAGCATTTTCCCCATTCTCACATTCCTTATCAGGGCTGATGTCACGCCCTTTTGATTTATCTGAAGCAGATGACGCCACAGGTCGCACTACTCTCTCATTGTTCTCCCCAGCTGATGCAGGTGGCACTGCTGGTAGGTCCTTCAACTGATTAGATATAGATGCTAAAATCTCTGTCCCAGCAACACCTGAAGTGTCCCCTGATCTCTTCTCCATACAGATACGCTTGACACCAGCAACTGGGGGTTCCAAAAGGCTCACAGCAGATGATGGCACCACTTTAGGAACTTTATCATTCAAAGGATGCTGAAAAATCTGTAAGCAGGTAAAGGAAAAAAAGGAAGGTAACAGATCTGATAGATTTTACTAGCCCTGAAGTCCATAAATCTAGACTAATGATGAAAAGGATATATGGAAAAGGATGGAAGGAAACTGCAAGAACAAGAAACGATAATAGGATACATAAGCATGTTTGCCGCATGAACTGAAGACGACTTCATCCCCTCCTGTAAGGGGAACTTTTGTTCCTGGATTTATGGACCTTCCGTTTAACTGGACAATGCCCTTCTTGCCTATAACCTCTAACTCACACTGACCTCCTTGCTGAAAGGAAAAACATCAAAAACGAATGAGATAATTATAAGCAAGCACCTGACAATGTCCTTTCACTCCTCACATCACAAAACTGAACCAGAAAAAACAAGGACATACCTCAAGGTGCCGCAGCTTGCAAAGTATTTTGCTAACAGGGTGATCCTTCAACCATAAATTACAGCTTTTGCTTTGACCAACGGAAAACTGAGGGGCACTAATAGGAAGGTGAGGACTCTGTAGTCCATAAATATTTAGTATCAGTATGAAGTAACAGTATATTTCAAGAACTATTCTGCATTACCATAAAAAGGAAATGTAGGGCCAACATTACTGCAAGACATTTTAACAGAGACAACCAATAAAGATCGTATAAGCATTGCATTTGTTGCTACTAGTGCCTTTAAATGTGACATCTTGGTAACCTCAATTACAATAATTAGTATCAGCAGATAAACCATAGCCTTAAGCATTGGATCATTGCATAAGAAAAACAGGGAGATATGTAGATCAACTAGCTACTAAATTTTTACATTTGGGAGAGCATTCACATAAAGGTTTCCTTGAATTTGGAATTGCCAATGCTTATCATTTCTCTTCATGTCAGCCCCTAACACTTTATGTGTCTGGAGTGCATAGGAAATCACCATACTGAATAGTGAATACTTGACTCTAATATTTGTATAATTGACTTAAAGCAAACTTCTCTTGCAACCAAGTTTTCCAAAAGCCCTGTTTCAGCAAAGTTCTCCAATTCACAAACCAGTACTAACAGGGAAATGTTGTCGACCTACTAGAATGATCCAGGGGGATTTCTGGCACTTCATCGACAAAGTTAACAATCCTACATGCATGGATTATGCATGCACATGAATAGCTAACAAAATTTAAAAATTTATGTTACACTTCAGAATCTCTATCCGTATGCAGGAGGAAGGTCACAGGAGAGAGCAGGTGTATCCTTGTTTTGGTGGGGAGTTTGATTATGAGAGCATGTTTTTAGCTCTCTAGGAAAAAATATCGTGTGCCTAATCTATTTGCTATCTTGTTGCATTATCTTCAATTTTTTCATCACTGAAGTGAGCCAGCCAAACCACCACACTTGGACCCCTTGCAGTTTTGGATGATAATAATATAATATGATATAACTAAGACATTTGGCAAAGAGCTTTATCCACCATAAGTATCACTAGCATCTTAACATATTTTCACCATTCTCAACATGCAAATTTGACCATGGTAACAAGGCCTACTTCCGACTTAGAGAAGAAAACCTACCTAAACAACCAAATGTACTGCCAAAACGGTTATTCAAGACAGAATTTTAACGAGTTCTAATATGTTTGCAGAAAATTTCAATTTCCTACATCCTTATAAAGAGAAGATTCCAAAGACCATATGTCAAGAATTGCTAGTGCTGATCCCTACAGGCTGCAACACAACACAAATATCTACATATGATAAATCCAATGCACTGAACCCATCAAGCAGTTAAAAAGCTAGCTCTAAATGAAGCTAAGCATTAAATTCAGGCAGCCCCATACCATTAACTGCGAACTCTAATCGCTACCAAGCCCTAAATGACAAAACTAATAATATTCACCACTAAACCCTCCAATAAATCTGCAAAACACCACAAACAGACTAAAATTCACCCTAAACAATCCTAAGCATCCTAAAAATCGAGTCTTTACAAATCCCAGAATAAAAAACTGCCAACTTTAGCTTCAATTCCTGCATCTATACCAATAGGAATTCCCCGTTATTGCCCACCAATTCCCTCACCTGTGAGCACTGCGAAAGCAGCTTCGCCCATGGCGCCGCCTGCTCCTGTTGCTGCTGCTGCTGCTCCTTCCTCATGCGCGAACTCTCTGCCGCAGAAACCGCTGGCTTATCCCCTCCTTGATCTGCGCCAAAGCATCAAAACCCTAAGAACTCGATTCCAACGCCATCCCACCAAACCCCAGCAGCCAAAAGGCCCAAAAGCCCCCACCTTTCTTCGCCGCCGCGTCCTCCGCCGTGCCGGTGCTCCTCGCGGCAGCCGCCTCCGCCGAATCCTCCTCGGTCCTCCCTGGCGCTGACGACCGCTATGACTACGATCACGGCCACTACGACTTATGACCTGTAACTATGGCAATACAGTAACTCCACGACTGCTACAGTATTCCATGACTGCAACTATGAGCTACAACTTACGACTTTCGATCATGGTGAACGTGCTGGATTATTCAACAAGAAATTTATTCTTTCTTGTATGATCATGTGCAACATGAGGGTTCTGCCGATTTTGTGCAACCACCTGCAGTCCATGAGGCTAGTAGCGTTTGGTCTAAACATAGTCTGGACTCTGCTGCCTGGAAACTACCTGTTACAATAGTACTATGGCCTCAACTGAGTTAACACTTGATAAGTGCGCTTGTTTCTGACTTGTGGTGCCTCTAAATGTTTAACCCAGATGGCTACCTGCTGTTAACACTTAATAAGTGCGCTTACTTGTTTCTGACTTGTGGTGCCTCTAAATGTTTAAACCAGATGGCTACCTGCGCACAAAAGATTATGCTGCAACATAGGAACTGTCAGAATTCAGATTTTTCTCTCTCATATTTAATTTACTTCTGTTCATTCTAATCTTGGGTCGATGCCAAATTGTGAGTACTTCGGTCCAGCTCTCTCTCTTACTTCTGTTGTTGGATTCACCCATTAATCACAGCTTTATTCACCAGAAGCACGGCGTATTCGAATACAATTGTTCATGGCTTTGCAAAGCTGCCCTGCTTTACCCACAAGATTCCTTAACCCCGCGCTAAAGAGTTAAGAAAACAAGGTTGTTCACTGCTCAATTCTTTATATAGCCTCTACCTAGTAGACTTCCTCAATAAGCCCAGGCCACAACCTCTGACTCATCTCAGCCTACTATTGTGTGGACATCTGATAATCAAATCAAATAACAAAAACAACAATGGCGCCAACTTCCATACGGCCTTTCTCTGCTCCCTTCCGTATGGACTCACACTTTGCCTCCAACCGCATATGTAGAGGTTCAATCGAATTTGAGTAGTTACTAGACCAGGTTTGACGTATCAACGCTTGTGGTTGGGCGGTCACTATGTTCTTTACTCAGCATAAGGGTCTAGTCCTTGTATTTTCACCGGTGGCAAATTCCCTTCTACAAATCTGTCCAGTGTTTTTAACACTCCCATTGATTTGTAACATTTGCCTTCACCCTAGGTCACGAGATCCAGCGATCCTCGCTTACTCTAGAGCCACTTCCCAAATAACTACCAAATCTTTTAGCAACAGAAGATGTTGATTCTCTAAACTACCATGATTACATATTAATCTTATATTTTTATGTTACTAGGTCTTGTCAAGGTGAATATGGCCATCAAGTTAAACTGGGCTTTTCAGGTGGTAGGACATAGCTAGTATCATGTCATTCTAAGAGTTTGATGTACACAAAATAACAGTGCGCAAATAGCATAATGAAAATATAAGTAAATAAATAACTTGGGAAATGTAGGATCAATATGTTCAAAAATATGTGTGACTTGCCTTGCGGGTTAATGATTTCGATTAATTCGTATTCTTTGGCGGGCTGGGCCTGGACTTGAGCTTCTCCCTCCTGGTATTGCGAAACCTCGATCCCGGAAGCTAACGCAAAACAATTAAAATAAATCAATTCCATGCCCGAAGGAATGAGTCAGGAATAAAGAAATTAAAAGAATAAAGAAAATCCGAAAAACTCCATTAAATTGGGATTTTGGGCTTTTAGGAGGGCTATATGAGGAAATGGGCCTTGGATTTGGGTTGGCGGGCTCGAGACGAATCCAGGGAATATAAATATGCATTTTTGGGTTTGGGTCAAACACTGTTCATCGGGCTCGATCGGTTACTATTCATCGGGTCAACACTGTTCCTTGGGCTCGGGCGAGTGGGTTCGATCGGATCGCGTCGCTTCGGGTGCGGTCGGCTGGAACGGGCGCGGGGCGAGCGGGTTTGATCTAACCGCGTCGGTCGGCTCGGTCAGATGCAACGGGTGCGACCGAGTTGGTTTGACTCAGCCGAAACGGAGGGGTTCGGTCGGGTGAACAGTAACCGAACGGTTACTGTTCTTCTTCCCCATCTGATTCGCGCGCGAGCAGGGAAACAGAGCAGGAGGCAGCGGCTATCAGTGGGGCTAGGGTAAACGGCGGCGAGTTTTGAGGGTATGGATGTGTTCGTGGGGTCATGGGGAATCCATTTTGGGTGGTGGGAGGTCCGGCGGAGGCCCGCTTCTTCTAGCGGCTATTTTTGAAATTGCGAGCTCATGAGGGCCTCTCCGAGCAATTGGGCCGGCCTTGGAGCTTCTCTAGGGTTTGGGAGGGCTCGGGGAAGGCTTGGTTTAAGCTAGGGGAATTCGGGTTGAGCTGGCCACAGTAGGGGTTGGCGGTGGTGAGAAGGTGATCGGCGCCGGGGAAGGTAGGTGGCCGGGGAGCTAGGGCGATGTTTGGGTTGTGATCCTGGGAGCTTAGGGATAGTACAGGTGAAAGGAATCAGGCCCGTCGATGGCCATGTGCGAGGTGTTCTACCGAACAGGGCCCCCAAAAGGAATGGGTCCCCAATTCTCCAAGTTTTCCAGGCTTTTGGCCTTTTTATGTGTTGGTGATGAAGCTGAATCGTCGATCTCTTCAACTTCTACGCTGCCGCAAGGAACCGCGTACATTAGCCGCGATGTCCACGACCGCGATACTGCGACGGCGCCGAGTGACGAACTGACGATCCACGACGGCGCCGAGTCACGATCGCTGGCCCCCTCTATCTCTGTCGGTGCCCGCCGACGCCGCCGTGATCCAGACGCTCGTCTCCATACTCCATAGCAATTTCTTTTGCAGCTTCCGTGCAGGTGCTGGGCGTTGTCTGTGTGTTTTGTTTCATCTCCTGGATACTAAGCAAATTCCTATTTCCTACTTCCTAATTTCATTTTCCTTATAGTGATCGCTATGAATGAATGGTGATTAGCTAATGCGTTTGTAAAACAGGATTACACGAAGGCCTTCATCTTCAACATCATGTCTTCTAGAAATAGAAAATATGATTCTGGTGCTGAGAAGCGTAAAAAAAGACAGAGACTAGAAGCAGCAGCTCAATCTCAAAAGGGTGCTCTTGATAGATTTGTTCTGAGAGAAGCTTTAGATGCTAATGTTTATGACAATAATGGTGATGATACAGTACAGGTAGAGGCCCCCGCTGAAGAAATTGAGGTTGAGGCTCCCGCTCCTGAGGCCCCTACTGAAGAAATTCAGGTTGAGGATCCCACTCCTGATGCCAATGTTTATGATACTCATGATAGTCCTCGGGATGACATAGAAAATTCTGAGACTCCCAACATCAATAATTCTTTTCAGCCTGATATATTTGATCCAAGAGTTTGGGACTCACTGGATGCTAGTATGATTGATATTTTGGTGCAAAAGGGTCCTAAAAGAGATTTGTCATTTGAGCATGGTCCTAGAGATAAATTGTCTAGAAGGTTTTCTGCATTATCTTACACTAGAGTTCTATCAAATGGAGAAAAGTGTGATAGAGAATGGCTTGTATACAGTAAAGAGCTTGACAAAGTATTTTGCTTTTGCTGCAAATTGTTAAGAAAGGGGCTCGTTAGAGGTCAATTAGCAAATGATGGTTATAATGATTGGATTCATCTTGCCACCAGACTTAGAGAACATGAAACTAGTAGAGAACATGTCACAAATATGGCTACATGGTATGACTTGCGTCTCAAGTTTCAGAAGAATCAAACAATTGATAAAGTCGCTCAAAGAGAACTTGAAAAAGAAAGGGAGCACTGGAGAAAAGTTTTGCTGAGGATTCTTTTGATTGTTAAATTTCTAGCAGAACATAATATAGCATTTTGTGGCAGCAATAGTAGGTTGTACCAAGACAACAATGGCAATTTCTTAGGATTGGTTCAAATGTTGGCTGAATTTGACCCAGTTATTAAAGAGCATGTTGACCGCATCACCAATGATAAAATTCGTGATCATTATCTTGGTCCTTCCATCCAGAATGAGTTAATAAATTTGCTAGCTACTGCAATCAGATCTGCAATTATTAAAAGGGTAAAAGAAGCAAAGTATTTCTCAGTTATACTTGATTGTACTCCTGATGCAAGCCATCAAGAACAGATGTCTTTGATAATAAGGTATGTGGACACATCTTCAGATTGTGTTT
Source organism: Dendrocalamus sinicus (assembly GCA_036346575.1). Classification (NCBI taxonomy): domain Eukaryota; kingdom Viridiplantae; phylum Streptophyta; class Magnoliopsida; order Poales; family Poaceae; genus Dendrocalamus; species Dendrocalamus sinicus. The sequence continues at coordinate 1,858,166 of CM070672.1, read as the reverse complement.
GTATTGAAGAATCTTTCTTAGGTTTTTTGGAGGTGAATGATACTACTGGGCAAGGATTGTGTGATGTTCTACAAGAGGAATTGAAGAGTCTTGGCCTTGATATTGACAACATGAGAGGACAGGGATATGATAATGGGTCAAATATGAAAGGAAAACATCAAGGGGTACAGAAGAAAATTTTGGATATAAATCCAAGAGCTTTTTATTCAGCATGTGGTTGTCATAGTCTAAATTTGACTCTATGTGATATGGCAAAGTCTTGTCGTCAAGCAACAGGTTTTTTTGGGATTATCCAGCGCATCTATACAACATTTGCTAATTCTACAAAGAGGTGGCAAATTCTTAAAGATAACATCAGTGGACTTACTGTCAAGTCTGTGTCATCTACTCGTTGGGAGAGTCGTGTTGACAGTGTGAAGCCTATAAGGTTTCAGATGCCAGAAATAAGGGAGGCATTACTACAGGTGGCTGAAAGTGATAATGATCCATTGAAAAGTAGTGAAGCTAAATCGTTGGCAGAAAATGAACTTGCTAGCTTTGATTTTGTAGTGGCAATAATCATTTGGTATGAAATATTATCTGCTGTTAATTTGGTCAGCAAGCAGCTGCAGTCAAAAGATATGCAAATTGATACTGCAATTGAGTCAGTGCAGGGGATGATTTCCCTTTTCCAAAAATACAGAGAAACTGGCTTTTCCAAAGCATTGGAAGCTGCAAAAGAAATTGCTATGGAGATGGATATTCATCCAGATTTTCGCACCAAGCGTCAAATCAAAAGAAAAAGACAGTTTGATGAGGGTGTGGATGACACATCTACTGTTTCGCAATCTCCAGAGGAGTCATTTAGGACCACTTATTTTATACCTGTGGTTGATCAAGCTATAGCTTCACTTACCAACAGATTTGAACAATACCAACACTATGAGAAAACTTTTGGCTTCTTGTTTACATCAGATAGGCTTCGATCCATTGATGAAGACAATTTGATGGCTGCTTGTGTTAATCTTGAGAATGCCCTTAAGAGTGGGATACATAAGGATATTGATGGACGAGATTTGTGTGGGGAGTTAATTTTTCTTCAGAATGCCCTTAAGGATTCTATGGGTCCTCTTGATATTATGAAGTTTCTGAACAAGTACAGTGGCCTGTATCCTAATGCTACTATTGCATATAGAATATTGTTAACTATTCCTGTGACCGTTGCATCTGCGGAGAGGAGTTTTTCTAAACTCAAGTTGTTGAAATCCTACTTGCGTTCTACTATGACACAAGAAAGACTCAATGGGTTGGCGACGATTGCACTTGAAAATGATGTCTTGGAGACGATTAATTATGAAGAAATAATTGGAGATTTTATTTAGAGAAATACTAGACGGATGATGCTTTTCAGTAGAACTTGAGGTCAGTAATAGTTTTCTTATTTCAGTTTATGTTTGTCATTCTACATATTGTATGAAAGAAGACATATTTAAGTTATTAGTTACATATTTGATGAGTGAAAATATATATCAATTTTATTTGCCATTCAATTTTTTAAAAAAAATTGGGCCCCAATTTACATTTCGAACATGAGCCCCAAATTTCTGGAGACGGCCCTGAAAGGAATTGGAAAATTATTAGCCGGAGAGTGGACATTGGGCTAGGACACAGATTTGGGGATTTCGGCCATTACCAGTAATGGGAGGGGAAAGAGGGGCTTCAGGGTGCTTGGTGAGCTTCGGGGTGGCCGGTGGCTCTCAATGGAGGGCTTGGGGCGGTTTAAATAGGCGGGGAATGGCGGTTGCACCGGGGAGGTGAAATATCCACGGCGGTGGTGGCGGTTTCGGGGCTCACGGTTTGCCGTGTGGACACAGTTGGCTTGGGCACGAAGGTGCGGCGGTTAAGGATGTCAGAGGGAGCGGCATGTCGGCCGTGAGGAGAGAACGCGTGAAGAAGCAGAAGTAGAGGTGCGTGGGCGGGCGGCGACGCTGCCACGCTTCCCGGCCGTGGCAGAGGCTGTCAGGGCGGCTAGGGGAGGAGGTACGGAGCACTGATGAGTGGAGAGGAGCTGGCAGGGTTGAGCAAGCGCGAGAAGGCGCTAGGGAGAGAGGTGGCGACAAAAATCGGCAGCGGCGGCGAAAATATCGGATGTGAACAGTGCCGCGGCAATTCTTCTCCGTTCAAGCGTTACCGACAGGGTTTAGGGATGGGATTGGGTCAAGATTCGTGCAGGCTAGGCTTAAGGAGCAAGGAAGCAAAACGGAAACGAAATTCAACTTCAATTTTTGATTTTGCAAAAAAAATCGTTTTGTTTCATAAACCATCCCTGTGAATATATGGTCAGCTTAATTGTACCCACACGAAGCACTGGAGGAGCAAGGCACAGGTGATCTTGGTCGGCAAGGAAAGCGGTGCGGTAATACAGTGAAAGCACCAATTATAATTATCGTTGTTTTGCCGTCATCTGTATCTGTTCACTCCATGGTACTTCAACAACTATAGCTCATACGGCGATATATATATATATATATATATATATATATATATATATATATATATATATATATATATATATATATATATATATATATATATATATATATATATATATATATATATATATATATATATATATATATATATATATATATATATATATATATATATATAACCTTATGTTCATTCGAGGGCCAATGGCGTGGTTTTTATGAGGATTTTACAGCATGTTATACCTCGGAGGGCCAGGATTACATGTATCTCTTTCGTATCATTTGTTTATAATGGACCACAGAAAGTCAAAACACAGTTTGTGCTTAGTTTCGTTGGTTTTATGTGCCATCTTGCTTCGTCCTCAGATAAGCTGATTCTTGTACACTGTAGCACTGTACAGCTTGCATCATTAATTTGGGGTATGATTTGGATTAATCTGGTGTTTCCTCAAATGTAGATGGTTTAGTTTGGCGTTCTCTTATCCTGTTTATCCATGCTGTATCCTGTTTCTCTGCATGCTTCTGCCAAAATATGCATTCATTTTCATCTGAGAACGCTCAGAGCTCGATCACAAGATGAAAGAATTAATGCAACCTTATTATCCATCAAACAGTGACAAGTCTTGTAGTGGCACAGCACAATTGCACATGCAGATGATATATGCAACTAGCCAACTATACAAGGCACCAAATGTGCCAGTTCGCTAGCTCTTTACGTCGGCGGTCACCAATCTCGCCGTCATGCCGGTGCGCGCGCCGCCGCAGCGTGCGGGTTCGTATTCTGTCTCCATCTTCATCGAATACAAATCCGAGGATATTCGAGTTTGTATTCGCATGCATTTGACTTTAAATATTTATGGATGTGAGTATTGTTTGAGCAGTATTATATTCATATTTCATATTCAATCTTCTTCCACCCCTGCTGCACAAGAATCAAACTATCAATCAGGTGACGAATCGCCTAATTAACCCTAATATAAAGAGATCAAGGGGATCTTGTTTTTTAAAGGGGGAGATTTTTTCAAGGGGTAGAGAGTAGAATTCAAGGGGGGAGGGAGGAGAATTCATGGCCATTGGATCTCTAATCCAACAGTCCTAAATCTGAATGATAGTTAGGAAGAAAACATCCGGATGATATTTAACAAAACCCCTCAAACTATTGTCAACCAATTCGTCAAGGACCTTGGATCTTACATTGCTATGATGATGAAAACGACAACGAAATTTTGGTAGGACAAAATTTCGAATGAAACTTTGAAGAAGATGATATTCTTGGCACCAGAGATGGGAAAGAGGGGATCCCCGGATACATTGGTTTCCTTGGATTTCATCCGTTCAAGGAGGTTGTTTTCTTGAGTGACCCATCGTACGGAATAGCCTACCATTTGAATAGCTCAGAAGGTTCAGTTCTTGGGCATATTAGACCAGTTCTTGGGCATATTAGACCCAAACTGGTACAACTGTGGCGTATATGACTCGTTTATGGCGCCACTCGGTTGGGCTGAAAAATAGTTGCTTATAGCTGAAATTGCACCGTAGTTAGTTGAAACTACACTGTAACTGAAGGTGGCTTATTTAGTGTAATTAAATTTAAATAAATTTAAAAATAGAAAATATATGTTAGCTTATCACGGACAACATAAACAAATATGGAAAAAAGAATCAGCAAAAAAGATTAAAAAAAATCAAAAGTTTAGAAAAAGATGAAATTTATGAATAGTGAAAAAATAAGCCAGAAGTCAGAAGCTCAAGCCAAAATAAGCGAAGTGTCAGTCCGAGGGTGGTTGAACAATTAATGGACATCATGTGTTTTGAGTCTTCGTTGTTTTGGTTCTTTCCCAGTTGGGAATCATTGGTTCTACATCTCTCATTCAGTTTGTCGTAATCATAAACCAAGCATGCCAGTAGAGGCCTAGGCACACCTGGCACCAGCTCTGCTGCACCGGCGATAGCACCTGCCGCAGTGATGGACGCTACAGCAGCAGCAGGTAATGAAGCAGGAGATCGAGTCCATGAATAGCAGCAGGGTTAGAAACGAGAACATTCTTACTGCTCATTTATGTGTTTGGTTATATATGGTGCGCTTAACCAGTAGTGTAGGACAGAGGTGGGTGTCTGCAGAGTTGGAGAGGAACAGAAATAGTATAGTTTGATCATGTTCCCTGAATTTTGCAAAGTGTAGTCAGTTCATACTTCTGTACATATTGGATTTAGTAGGTAAACAGTGCAGGCATGCAGAAGGAAAAAATGGCTTCTCCTGGAGTTAATTGATTCATATAGCAATCCACCTCACAATCTGGCAAGCAAATCAAGATACACAAAATTTTAAGACGCAAAGACGTCTTAGTTCTTATGATGTCACCAATCAGAGGACATTCACTACAGGCAATAACCATCATACTGTCAACAACTGGAGAATATTCTTATTCCCATGTCCCTTCATGTCGCATGTACAGAGGTACACAAGGCCTATAGCCAAGTTGAAGGACAAATGGCAGAAACAGGATAAAAAGGGCAAAAAAAAGGGGAGGTTGGAGGAGGGAGAGCAATGGCATTTTAAGCTAATCTTAACTTAGAAACAAACAGCTGATAAACAACTCGGACTCGGTACACAATTTAATTACACGGGAGGAGGGTAGGCGGCCGCGCTCCTGAAGGGAGGAGGAAAAACCCGACTGGTTTTGGCTGGCCAAGTCGCAACGCACATGCCAAGAGGGGTAGTATAGCGACTGTACAATATGGCGGGATCTTGATATCAATTTGTGCTCGCTCTCACATGAAGTAGCTCAGTGCTTTCTTCTTCCTCGAGCCGCCTTCGCCATAGAGGTCGTTCCATTGAAGAAGTTCATTCATGTTTGCCGAATCGGATGAAACGCTCGCGCAAACCTGCGGTAAAGAAACATATTTAGGTTATGCTCCTAAAGTAAGGAAACAGGGATGGGGTTTGAAATGAAGACAAACGGGCTGGACTCACCTGCTCATGGGCAGATTTGAAGTCATCCAAACTAAGGGGACGAATGTCCTCGCTTCCATACAATGCAGGCTCAGGCCTGCCTTCCGCTTTTGCCACACTCTTCTCCTGCATATGAAGGAAACAAGCCCCCAGCATAGCATATAAATCAAACAGTCATAATGTCTAACCGCAATATAAGAATGAAAAGAGCATCTAACAGCGAAGTCAACCAAAAACCACTTTATCAAGATCTTTATTTTACTGCAATGCAGCAAGACAACATGCCTACCTTCTTTTCCTTCTCCAGGATTTCTCGAATGGGGTAATGTGCTGCGGTTACACATAGATTCTGTAAACACAAGCAACTCGGTAAAAAATCGTCCAATTGTTCCCCACCGCTTAGGCATATAAGAAAGCATATCATCATCAAACATACCTTCAGGTCGCTTCCTGAATATCCATCACTCATATTGGCAAGTGACTCCAGATCAGTATCTGGTGCCAACTCTTCTTTTGCCAAGATTACTTTCAAAATCTTCTCCCTATTTGATGCGTCAGGTAAGTTTACCATTAACCTATAGTAATAATAATTAACAATAAAATGGTTAGATATCAATAAGCAGCAATTAGATATCCCACTCCAACACGAAACTATAGTTACCTGCGCGGGAACCTCCTTATGACAGCCTCATCCAGGTCAAAAGGTCTATTTGTGGCACCAAGAACCAGAACACGTTCTTTATCTTTAGTGCGTAACCCATCCCAATTTACCATAAATTCATTTTTCATCTTGCGCATCGCTTCATGCTCCCCAGGATTTTCTCTTCTTCCTAGCATACTGTCAACCTGCCGAAAGTTAAAGCATTTATTACAGATTATTGTATTAATAGCCAAATAAATCAATAATGGTAACAAAAGCAATTTACATGCTTGCATACCTCATCAATAAATATAACACTGGGAGCTATTTTACTTGCTAAAGAAAAAACAGCCTTCACATATTTCTCTCCTTCGCCAAACCACTGAAAGTAGACAAAATACCATTTAGCCTTGAGAAGCACATAGTACACATCATTAGTTGCTCTTAGATGAAATAATTACCTTCGACGTGATGCTTGACATCGATATGTTGATGAAGTTAGCGCCTGCTTCAGTTGCTACTGCTTTAGCGAGCATTGTTTTCCCAGTGCCAGGAGGCCCAAAGAGCAATATTCCCTTGCAAGGCTGCAAGTAAAAGATTGAGAGCAGGCACTTTTAAGATCTCAACTTAACCAGAGCAACAGATTAGGAGCAACAGAATTAGGTGGTCAACATAATCCTCGAAATTAAATTTCTAACAGGTCTAAAATTAACTAATATACTATTATTATCTTATTATCATATATTAAGAAAGGAGAGGTTGGAGACTCATTCTTGGGAGGCCAAGAGTTTCATCATTCATGCAGAAGTCAGGAAAAAAGCTCCTTCTCTACCTGTTAAGTGTTAAGTTAAAGCCAGCTAGCCAATAAGAGCCCAATTTTTCTTCCTTCAAAATATTTTGCCATTCTCAATATAGGAAATTTGGAAATGGAACCCTAGTAGAGAAATAACACTGCCAAATTACCAAGAGCCATAGTGCATTCAGATAAACTCTGAAAGGCATTAGAAAACTAAGCGTCTTATAATTGATTTCACTTTTGTTTTTATGTAATTATTGGTTTGGAGTATATTTCTAGTAAGTAGTAATAATTGTTATGAATATTGTGCATCTATTAAAGAGGCCCAATAGGCAATATATATAGGGAGTACAAAGGGATATTACAGGGGAATATGTCGATTTCTATTCTATTTCTAATACCCTTAACACCCCCCCTCAAATGCAAGGCGTATGCAATAGCATTGCATTTGAAAAAGGGTTAATACTAAAACAAGAAATATCCGACGTCCGAGTCTTGATAATGTCGTCGTTGCGTGCGGTTTTTAAATAAACTGTCAAATTAAGCCAAAGAGGAATAGATAGAAGCATGACTGCGCAGATCGAAGCCTAAGACGGCGGCCTTAAAAGCTCGGGGCGGCGGCTAGAGAAGCGGCGGCATCATAATGACTTTTACGATCTGCACGCGGCTCAGAGAATAGAGCGGCGGCTACTGCCATGCAAAAGAAAATTCCTACACTTCGATGACTGACAATAAATTTGTGGACTCGCATGACTTGGACGAACTAAAAAATAAAAAATTAGAACTACGGATTTAGGTGGACACAATGGAAGACTCACAAGAACACAGACTGAAAAATAACTCAGATACTAAAACCATCCATCTCTCCCCTCAGCGCCATTCACTCCCTCCCGATTCTCTCTCTCTGTCTCACTCAGTCTCACTCCCCGCCTGATCTCTCTCTCTCTCTGTCTCCAGCTGCAGTCGCCACCAGAGTAGCCGGCGCCATGGGGTCGGGGCGACCGGGCAGAGCTCGAGCTCGGGGACGACGGCGTCCATCTCGATATCCCTCTGTGCAGCGGCCCAATCCAGATCGGATCGGATGGCGCGCGCGGTCCGAGGGCGAGCGGCGCGCAAGGCCCGATCCGTAGAGAGGAGCGGCGCGAGGCGCGGAGGCGTGGCGCGGCACGAGAGGCGGCGATAGCTTGGCGCGTCAAGGGAGGTGGTGGAGGCGGTGACCGGATCCGAGCTCGGCGGCTATTGAAGGCGGCGAGGCGAGGCCGGATCTGGACGGGGGCGCGGTGGAGAGGGCCGGATACGGCGTGGAGGCGGCGGGCTCAGGCGACTGAGGCGGGCCTCGATTGTGGAGGCGGCGCGCCTCAGCGCAGAGGCTTCGAGCGGCCGAGGTTGCGCGCCGCCGATCCAGCGCGAGGCGGCCGGACCGATGGATCCGGCGAGGAGTGGGCGGATCCGGGCGGGAGGCGGTTGGCCTCGATCGTGGAGGCGGCGGGCAGCCTCAGGCTGTGGATCCATGCGGTGCCAGACCAGCGACGGCCAGATCCGAGGCGGCGGCGGCCGGATCAGTGGGCGCGGCGACGGCGGGATCAAGCGCGACCGAAAAGAGGTGGCCGCCCCAGGAGTGAAGATCGCGCCTCCTAGGGCAGCAGCGGCGTAAGAGGATCGAGAGCTAGAAGGTAGCGGTGACGGCTACAGTAAACCCTAACCCTAACCTTTGCTCTGATACCATGTTATGAATATTGTGCATATATTGAAGAGGCCCAATGGGCAATATATATAGGGAGTACAAAGGGATATTACAGGGGAATATGCCGATTCCTATTCTATCTCTAATACCCTCAACAATAATAACATGAAATAGAAAAGGCAACATGATATCTTAGCTCTGTTTAAAACAGATGTAATTAATGATCCTCACATCATGGGTTCATGACTTGACCAAAAAAAATATCTCATCATACGTGCAACCTACAGTTGAAAAAAAAAACTTACCCATGTGAGAGACATTGTGCATAAATAGGTTTTATGTTACTACCTTTGTTAACTGCCCTTTGCAGAATAATTCAGGCCTTTGCAGAGGGAGCATCACCAACTCCTTTAATGTGCCCTTTACATTCTCCAAGGCTCCAATATCATCAAAGGTGACTCCAATATCATTAGGTGGTATAACATCTGCCAGAAGCCTTTTCTCAAACTCGTTCTCTGTGACAACATCCTAAGAGAAATAAAGTGATATAGAACCGAAGCACTGGAAAATTCCAATTCTTGAGAAATGACAAGAATGTTTGCAATATGTGAGACAGCAAGTACCTTTAATGATTTTTTTGAGCTCTTGTTATCACTTTGCATGCTCTGTAGCATGTTGAGCCCATGCTTAAGGCTGTCATTCAGAACCATTAAGTTAGCATTCCAAGAGAAGATTGATTGAAAGCAAATAGAGGGAACAAGAAATTGGCGACAACATGACTACCTTTCGCTCGTGAGTACAAGTTTAGCCTCCTTGGAGGTTTCAACTTTATTGTGCTTAAGGTGATAACTGACAGCGTAGCCGACGATCTTGTCCACATCTAAGTTTGGAGCAACAAAAGTTTCAACCGGAATTCTTTAGTAACATATCCTATGCAATCACCATATGTGGTGCACTCATGCAATTGTTTTAGGTTTGGGCACTAAATCAACATAAAAAATTCCCAAAAAGAAATTACACTACCTATGTATAAACTTTCAAGTTCAAATCTATTCTATGTTAAGAGTAATAAAAATGAGAAAAATCTGACAAATGATAAATCAAAAGAAAAGGAAAAGTTCAAATGCTACTATTCACAGCAAACTTGCTTCTAACACATTTTGAATTTGAAGTTGAAATTTAAAGGGTGCTAGAACACTATAGACTACATCATCAAAAAAACCAGAATTTGTCATGTTGATTTGGTACCCAAACTGAAGGTTGATTGCATGAGTGCACTGCAAAGGGTGATTGCAGTTGATATGTTGCCTTTGATAAAAGGCAGAGAGCAAAACAAAAATACTCACTTTCATTAGTCAGTGATTGATCTTTGATAAATAATTCTTCAATGCCATTGCATTCAATTCCATTGCGGTTCAGAAACTGCATTATGGAGCAAATTAACAATCACATAGTGGTCTTAGATGCTACTAATATAGATTCCATTCTAAATGAGGATGGAAAAATAGTCTACAAGAAATTAACCATTATAGGCAGAAAAATAGTTGCAAAATTATAAAAGGGTTAATTTATGCATAATTACAGGTGTAAAACGCAATAGAGTATCAAACACATAAATGATTGGTCACTTGAGAATTTTGGCATAAGTGCTGTTTAAAAAGTAACTTGAGAACAAATACTACTTTAGAAGTTACATTGCAACCAGATGGCAGGTTGGGAAGAAACACAAGCCATAAACGGCTCAGGCATCACACACAAGAAGCTTCAGTTTCGATGGAACGTACACATTTTATAGTTGGAAATACAAAGTTCAAAATGGTACGCATAAAGTTGTATGTTCTTTGCAGCTTACCGTACGAATGCTACCAACGTTGGATTTAGCTTTAAGGGTTTCAACATCACGATCCAGTTGTTGCTTCCAATCGGTAAGTTGTGCTTCATCCTGAAAATTGTATTCTTTAGAAAGTATACTTAAGCACAACACTAATGAGTGTAACAAGGGAAATTATCACCTGTGGAAGCTGGATGGAAATTTTGTTAGGGAAAAGTTTATTTAGATGTTTCATTGCCTTTGGACTTTCTTTGTTCCTTTCGTGCAACCTACTACCAAAGCTATCCTGCATTTGTCAAATAACAATACATCACAACATGGCAAACAGACAGGCAGCATCAGCACCATGAGTTCATAAGAAGAGTAAGTGGAACCATATGCATTTAAAAACACTCAAAGAAAAAATAATATAAAAAATAAGTAGAATGAAAATTGTTACCGGGAAAAGGTCAAATAGTGTCTGGCTGCTACTAGCAAACTTGGTAAAAAGAAATCCTCCAGGATGTGCCTACAAGAAAGACAACAGCACCACCTTAGCAAATATTTGATAAAGCTTACAGATAGATTGCTGATAAAGATCAAAGGAGAGGGGATGAAAATGAACAACAGTTCCCCAATGCCAGTTTGGCAGTGTAACACCTCAGAACTGACACTACCTAATGTCACCAAAATTAGCGATCTCATCCAGTTCTGGCCAATTCAAAGACAAGACTCACTCCAGTACAGCACACCGCCATGAGAACTCAACACTACAATTTGTCTAATTTCTCAGAAATAGTATATGTACCTTCTCTTTGCGGCTGTCCATCTGGGTGTGGGATCCTATAATAAGAACACCAGGTGGAAGCATTTCGAGCTTGTTCCTTAAAGATGAAAATGACTCTGTAATTCCAGTGAATGATTTCTCTACATCTTTTAGTAACACTATCAGTGGGGCGGTTTTGCTTTCTTCCGAGATGACCTGACAGGCAATGAAAATCACACTATAACACAACACCGATTTATGTTTGTAGAAATTCCAAACTCTGAATAAGAGGCAGTACCTCAATTAACTCAGTCATAGCTAGCCTCTCAGCTTCTTCACCAGCAGAAAGCTCTGGGCGAAGTAATTCAGCTGTTGAAACAACAAATGGTCAGCAACAAATAAGAAACTGTAAAAAGTGCCAAACATGTGGGGATTAAGATTTTTGAGCTAACCAGGGCAGAAGAAGCCATGGTCTTCCTCACACAGACCACCAAGATCATTACCATCAAGGATCTGCTTGTCAAATCGGACTCCAATTTTAGATGATCCATTTTCTTCAAAAGCAAGCATCACTTTGCCTCGATAACCATAATTTGGGCCCCTGAAGATCAATCAAACAATTAAAAAAATATATTGAAAGAATATGGTGGCTAACAAAATACATGTGGTCATCAGACAAAAGTATATCATGTTATCAAGCTAAATCTGAGTGAATGTAATGGGAACATAAGAAGAAAACAAACTCATGACTGGGTTGTTGGCTATTGAAAACTCTTAAGATTATATGTTGCCAATTTCCTCTTTCTATTGTTCCATGTAAACAAAGTACTATAAAGTGCAATGGAAATGCTTTTATTGATAGTATGAGGATCCGCTGTCCAAAACAGTATTGTTCTACGACAGGCCTACATCCATGCATTTAACTAGGTAAAGGTGCCTTTTTCTCCAAGCACACTTATAATTTGCCACAATAAATTATCTCTCTGCCCATGAACCAAGTTGTGGCAAAGTCTGGCATACTGCACATTTTGTGGCTGTCAAATTAGTCACCACAAGTCAGGCAAATCTTGGTGAGTATGTGTCTATGACAGATGAAGTAGCGTGCTAAAAAAGTGTGGCAAGCCACAACTGTGGCCAAAACCAAACAGATGCCTAAGAAAGTCAAAACTTGCCTAATGTGAGTTTGGCAAAATGTGGCTATGAACCGGTATATTTCCTCATACCACCCAAATGATAAACATCCTAATAGCACTTCCACAAACATTGCTTACAGCAACAAGGTTCTGATGAAAAATAAGGCAGAAATATAAGCAGCAGATTTTGGCTGAAAACAAAAAATAAGAGCACAGGTACCTTTGTGACAATGAGGATTGCTGACCCACATACCTTACCGTATCCCCTACAAAAGATGTGGCAGTGCAATCATGTTTAAGTAAAATATAATTGAGCTGGAAAGATTTATTAAATAATAAAGAAATGCTAGCTAACCTTCTCTGAAAGTATAGCTCTTGGATGTAGCAGTTGAGGATTCCTGTTTGGGCAAAGATGCAGAAGGCAGAGTGGATGTACCCACAATATCAGCATTCACACTGGAAGTTGGTGCAGCTGGTCTCCTGAAGTGCATGGTGTCTGCCAAGGAACAGCGGTGCTTATGAAGCATTGCCAATTTTTCACCACCTGCCTTATCCCCTGACTTATCAGTCTTGCCAACATCTTTCTGGGATTCTGGATCCTTTGAAGGCGCCTAAATAGATTTTGTTTCAACAATAATAAAGACATTGGGAAATGGCTTCAAGGTTTTCTCAAACTTTTGAATATGCTTATAGTAGTCAGTATCAGTAAGACAGTAATACATGGAAAACTTACCCCAGGCAACAAAAGTGAATCGACAACAAGTAGTCTAGCACCAAAATGCTTGGCCAGCGCCTTTACCAATGTTTCCTGATAAATCTCAGAGCCTGATGCATGTTTGCAGTAGAAAAATTAGATGACTACAGAAACATAATCATTGGGACATTTACCCAACAAGCATATGCATTGTCATGCCTCAAGGACCTCAATTAAACTCAATAGAAATAATAAATATGCAATGACAGAAAAGGGTACCTGCTGGACCAGATAACAAAATTCGCTGGTTTATTGATGAAATTTCGGAGAACTGCTTGATAAACTCCTTCTTTTCCAAATGTATGAATGCACATGATAAGAGCACATTCTTTGTATTCTCGCTGTGTGAGATGGGGATTGATAAATAATAAAAAGGTATAGACATTCGAAAGAATAACAATAAATAATAGCATGCTTCATTTCAAGGTATATTTGCGTGAAACTGCCCTATCTTGACTAAATAAACTTGATCAAACTCATCTATGGCTATTATCTAATGAATGCTATGAAGTATGAACAAGTCATACAGAATAACAAACTAGACATACACTTTCTTTGCCAACCTCAAAACTAAGTAAAGCAGAGAATATGACTGACCTTATTTTTTTATAATGTAGCATACAAAGAACAAAACATATGCAACATTTCAGATATACAGCATGCTAAGGCTCAAAAACTCAGAATAAGGGCCAAACCGCCAAAGCACATCAAAGTAACATTAAGTCAAAGCATATCACCTGAGGTAGTAAGGAAAATTCTCAAATGTAACTTCAATATCACTTGGACTAATAATTCCCTGTTTCATCCCATCCTTAAATGCTTGACATCTGCTTGCAGGTAAACTGGCTGAAGAACTAAGATCCCTGATGAGATCCCTCTGATCTTCAAGAGCTTTAAAAAGATCACCAGTCAAATCGAACTCGGATATAGTTGATCCTGCAATCATCCTCAGAACTGGCCTTATCTTATAAGTTGCAATCTTACCGATTTCCGCACCAAGATGAGAATCAGATCCAAAGCCGTTTTGTTGGCTGGTGTCGTTCGCAACAGCATCAGGAGATATGGGGGCTGCAGCCACATCCATTGGAGAGTCTTCAATGTTAGAATTAACCTCGTTAGCATTTTCCCCATTCTCACATTCCTTATCAGGGCTGATGCCACGCCCTTTTGATTTATCTGAAGCAGATGATGCCACAGGTTGCACTACTCTCTCATTGTTCTCCCCAGCTGATGCAGGTGGCACTGCTGGTAGGTCCTTCAACTGATTAGATATAGATGCTAAAATCTCTGTCCCAGCAACAGCTGAAGTGTCCCCTGATCTCTTCTCCATACAGATACGCTTGACACCAGCAACTGGGGGTTCCAAAAGGCTCACAGCAGATGATGGCACCGCTTTAGGAACTTTATCATTCAAAGGATGCTGAAAAATCTGTAAGCAGGTAAAGGAAAAAAAAAAAAGGAAGGTAACAGATCTGATAGATTTTACTAGCCCTGAAGTCCATAAATCTAGACCAATGATGAAAAGGATATATGGAAAAGGATGGAAGGAAACTGCAAGAACAAGAAATGATAATAGGATACATAAGCATGTTTGCCGCATGAACTGAATACGACTTCATCCCCTCCTGTAAGGGGAACTTTTGTGCCTGGATTTATGGACCTTCCGTTTAACTGGACAATGCCCTTCTTGCCTATAACCTCTAACTCACACTGACCTCCTTGCTGAAAGGAAAAACATCAAAAACGAATGAAATAATTATAAGCAAGCACCTGACAATGTCCTTTCACTCCTCACATCACAAAACTGAACCAGAAAAAATAAGGACATACCTCAAGGTGCCACAGCTTGCAAAGTATTTTGCTAACAGGGTGATCCTTCAACCATAAATTACAGCTTTTGCTTTGACCAACGGAAAACTGAGGGGCACTAATAGGAAGGTGAGGATTCTGTAGTCCATAAATATTTAGTATCAGTATGAAGTAACAGTATATTTCAAGAACTATTCTGCATTACCATAAAAAGGAAATGTAGGGCCAACATTACTGCAAGACATTTTAACAGAGACAAACAATAAAGATCGTATAAGCATTGCATTTGTTGCTACTAGTGCCTTTAAATGTGACATCTTGGTAACCTCAATTACAATAATTAGTATCAGCAGATAAACCATAGCCTTAAGCATTGGATCATTGCATAAGAAAAACAGGGAGATATGTAGATCAACTAGCTACTAAATTTTTACATTTGGGAGAGCATTCACATAAAGGTTTCCTTGAATTTGGAATTGCCAATGCTTATCATTTCTCTTCATGTCAGCCCCTAACACTTTATGTGTTTGGAGTGCCTAGGAAATCACCATACTGAATAGTGAATACTTGACTCTAATATTTGTATAATTGACTTAAAGCAAACTTCTCTTGCAACCAAGTCTTCCAAAAGCCCTGTTTCAGCAAAGTTCTCCAATTCACAAACCAGTACTAACAGGGAAATGTTGTCGACCTACTAGAATGATCCAGGGGGATTTCTGGCACTTCATCGACAAAGTTAACAATCCTACATGCATGGATTATGCATGCACATGAATAGCTAACAAAATTTAAAAATTTATGTTACACTTCAGAATCTCTATCCGTATGCAGGAGGAAGGTCACAGGAGAGAGCAGTTGTATCCTTGTTTTGATGGGGAATTTGATTATGAGAGCATGTGTTTAGCTCTCTAGGAAAAGATATCGTGTGCCTAATCTATTTGCTATCTTGTTGCATTATCTTCAATTTTTTCATCACTGAAGTGAGCCAGCCAAACCACCACACTTGGACCCCTTGCAGCTTTGGATGATAATAATATAATATGATATAACTAAGACATTTGGCAAAGAGCTTTATCCACCATAACTATCACTAGTATCTTAACAGATTTTCACCATTCTCAACATGCAAATTTGACCATGGTAACAAGGCCTACTTCCGACTTAGAGAAGAAAACCTAACTAAACAACCAAATGTACTGCCAAAACGGTTATTCAAGACAAAATTTTAACGAGTTCTAATATGTTTGCAGAAAATTTCAATTTCCTACATCCTTATAAAGGGAAGATTCCAAAGACCATATGTCAAGAATTGCTAGTGCTGATCCCTACAGGCTGCAACACAACACAAATATCTACATATGATAAATCCAATGTACTGAACCCATCAAGCAGTTAAAAAGCTAGCTCTGAATGAAGCTAAGCATTAAATTCAGGCAGCCCCATACCATTAACTGCGAACTCTAATCGCTACCAAGCCCTAAATGACAAAACTAATAATATTCACCACTAAACCCTCCAATCAATCTGCAAAACACCACAAACAGACTAAAATTCACCCTAAACAATCCTAAGCATCCTAAAAATCGAGTCTTTATAAATCCCAGAATCAAAAACTGCCAACTTAAGCTTCAATTCCTACATCTATACCAATAGGAATTCCCCATTATTGCCCACCAATTCCCTCACCTGTGAGCACTGCGAAAGCAGCTTCGCCCATGGCGCCGCCTGCTCCTGTTGCTGCTGCTGCTGCTCCTTCCTCCTGCGCGAACTCTCTGCCGCAGCAACCGCTGGCTTATCCCCTCCTTGATCTGCGCCAAAGCATCAAAACCCTAAGAACTCGATTCCAACGCCATCCCACCAAACCCCAGCGGCCAAAAGGCCCAAAAGCCCCCACCTTTCTTCGCCGCCGCGTCCTCCGCCGTGCCGGTGCTCCTCGCGGCAGCCGCCTCCGCCGAATCCTCCTCGGTCCTCCCTGGCGCTGACGCCGCCGGCGACGCCGGAGCCTCCGCCTGATTAGGAATACGGGTCAGATCGGTTAGCCCGGGAGTCAAATCGGGAGAGGGTGACGCGAGATTCTTCGATCCGCAGGGGGCTCTCACCTTGGGGCGCTTCGGGGGAGGGGCGGAGGAGGACGGGGACGAGCGCTTGGAGGTGGCCGCGGCAGCTGAGCTCCGGCGAGTCTCCACCATGGCGTTCGCCGGGGACGAGGGTTCCTCTCTCTCTCCTCTCCTCCCAAGAGGAATTCTTTTTGCCCCCTTTGGAAATGGTTTTGTTTGGCTTTTTAGTGTCAAAGGAGAGGAAGGGAGAGAGTGTGTGTGTTCTATAAGATTTTTGATATTTCTTCTTTTTTTTTCCATCTTTTGTAGTGGCCTATGATTATAGATATTTATTGCATGATCGCCCATTTCGAACAGGACACATTGTACATCATGTTGTGCTCACATTTGGTACTTTTTAGCACTGCGCTCAAATGCTGTATTTGATGTTGTGTTTTGAGTTGTACATGTTTGGGAAATGGTTTGTATTTGCTCTAGGGAATTCGATTCCATAGTAAAAACGCAATTACAGTGAGTTTCGGAATACTTGAGCAATGTATGTGAAATTTGAGCTATTTCGTAATTGATGTGCATTCCTAGTTAGGATTATAAACGAGTCAAACTCGAGATTGCAAAGTTTTATTGCTCGCGGAGGAGAAAATACCTTTACTGACTAAATCCACAAAAGCAAAGCTTTTGCAGCAGCGGTGAAAAAAAAATCCGAAGATGCTTGTAAAAAAAGGAATGGTATCGTCGAATTAACCTTTTCGAGTGTTGATAAGTCTTTTCTTTTCTACGTACCTTATCCTGAATTCCTGATGTGGCAAATGCACCGATATAGTAAGGTCAACCCTACTCGATTGGACTCGTTTTGTCTAGTTGAGCCTCAACGTTTTGCTATTTTTACACAAGACCTTTTCATATTCCCCCTCCAATAAAACTTTTTAAGTTACATAACAGCCCTCCAACTATCAAGTGTTAAAGTTCTTACATACTACTCTTTTTTGATGTGTCATAAGACATATTTCTCACTTCCTGCTATAGTAACTAATATTTAAACCGTACATCTTTTAAAGACGAGTCTATATATAAATTATAGTATACATTGTATCGAGTTCAGCTATACCGGCTAAAATCGTATGCGACCGTTTCCCTCTACGTATTATCTCTCACAAATAGTCAGAATTCAAAAAATATAAGCCAAAAAATAAAGTCATAGTAAAAAACAACTCATATACTGCTCTTTTTTGATGCACCAGAAGGCGTATTTCTCCTTTTCTTTTTTTCCCTCTCACTATCTGTGTTGCTTAAACTTAATTAACATTCTCATTGTTATTCAATGTGGAAAACACAAGCAGTCTCTCTTCCCAGATGAGATATCTGCAAGAGGAATGAATTGTGGGCTGCCTGGAATCGAATTCTCTGACGTAACGTCAGGTGACGTTGGGTCACTGACGCTTGGGCCCCACGAGTGGCTGGAGCTGCCTTCATGGGCATTTTGCACTGTACCTTGCAGAGCATTCTTGCTCTCTCTCTCTCTCCCTCTCCCCTGATGTCATAAACTCATAACAATCTGCTTTCATTTAGCTGCCTTACCATAACAAGGAAAGAAACGTGCAGATTGCTCCTCTGCCTACCTTGTCTTGCGAGTATAGTGTACTTGAGTTATCAGCAAGAACACAAGTCTCGGGCTAAGATTCTGCTCATTTTGATTTAAACTTTTGATTTCTAGCTTATTTTTAACTATATCTAAATTTCATCCTTTTCTAGCTTTTTAGTTTTTTTAAGTTTTTTTTACCGGTTCTTTTTTCCGTATTCATTTGCGTTGTTCGTGATAGGCTAATCTGTTTTTTCTATTTTAAAATTTTTTAAATTTAGTTACGTCAAATAAGTTATCATCAGTTACAGTATAATTTTAGCCATAAGCCAAATGATTTTAGCCTAACCAAGCGGCACATAAAGTGACTGATCACTGAAACTTGTCCGGCTAAAGCAATGTGATGTGTTTCTGAAGGAAAAGGAAAACGAAAAACGAAGACACACTTGTCATAGACCTGTAGCCAAAATGGGCCGGAATTCCACCCAAACAAATCTCAGCCAATTCCAATCCACAAGCCACAAGAAAGTAAGGCTCGAAGACACATGCTGACATGCATATGCCCATTACGGTAGTGGATCGACGGTGATGGCGGGCGAGTTGGGCGACGAGGAGGAGGAGCTGGACGGTGAGGCAGCGAGCGCTGACGACAACGATGATGATCTCAGTGGCGACGAGGAGGAGCTGGACGGTGAGGCAGCGAGCGATGACGACAACGACGACGATCTTTGTGGCGACGACGGCGAGCAGAAGGAGCATCACACGACGATCGACAACGCCGAGCTGCCCGCCGGCGAGGGTGAATTCGGCACAGCGAGCGACAAAGGCGACGGCACGATGTTTCTACGAGGATACCACGACCGAGGCGGTGCCATACGACCACAAGGATTACATCAGCATTCAGCACCAGCTCGTGTAGTCGCGCCGGAGGCTGCTCACGGTGAGGCTGCAGGAGTGCAGGTCCCGCCCCTCACGTCGTCCTATACGCGCAACGTCGAGGTGTTCGAGGCGGACGACGGCGGCTGCGCGGGCGAGTGGGTGCCGGTGGCCGGCGGCCTCGACGGCCGCGCGCTGTTCAACGACGAGCGCTTCAGCAGGCAGTGAGTCGATCCGGCTTACGGAGAGGCTGCCGACAATGGCGAGGGCCTCGTCTATTTATGCGACGAGGACACCGTGTTCGACATGAGGTCCCGGACGTCGGTGAAGAGTCTGCGGTGGCGGCCGTCGCCGACGTGCGTTTTCTCGCCGGAGCTGGTGGTTTGACGATCAATGATCAGCAGTGCGTACGTACGTGTTTCTTGTAGTTAAAATGAACGGAATTAAAGGTCGTGAGACATTTTGCAATGGAGAATTGAGTAGGTAAATTAGCAATTCAAACTAAATCTTTAAGCAAACAAAATCAAATTCCAGAAATAAACTTGGCATTTGAGCATTGCAAGCGTTCATGGATGCCAGGCCAAGGTGTTGTGGCGATCGATCGAACGAGCTGGACCACTTACGGCATCCTCGAAATGTGGTGTTGAGACATTAAGATGCAGAATTGAGTACGGTGTTATCGAATGAAATTCAGGGTTGGATCAGAAAGATTCAGAGAATTATTGAGCAGCTGATGTGTCAATTCATCGTGATGAATTGACATTAGGTGGCCGGCGGCATCCATCTACGGCGCCACGGCAGCCCCAGCCGCGCGTGGCCGGTCACCAGCGTGTTATACCTAAGTACATGTTTGCCAACTGTGAATCAACCTTGTCATCTGAAGACTCGTTTAAATTGAGCATATTCATATTGTCTTTTACTGATAGTTTTTGCCTGCGACTAATGAATAGTAGTGACTGATAGAAGCAGCTAATGAATAGTAGTGACTGATGAATAGTAGTGTATTATGTAAGAAAGACGGTGCAAATAAAGACACTACAACATTCGGACTGTCAGACGATTTACGGAATTGTAATAAAATAAAATACAAAATACGTTACAATATGTGAAAACGAAAAGTATTAGCTGATGAATAGTAATGTCCAGAAGTAGAAGACAATATGAACATATCCATTATACCTCCCAGGTATGTTTGCCAACTACAAATGCAAATAAAGAATGCAGTGCACGCAAATAAATTTCTTTTGAAGCATAAAGGGGTACGGTTGCAATTTTTGGATCTTGAGGGGGGCCACTAGTATTACAAATAATTTTGCTTGAATTGATACTCCCGCTCCCAAAATGTTTATAGATTGATACTCCGATGGAAGGAACTTCCATGGTGACATAGCGGGTTGAAATTATGAATTTACCCTGAGTACGGAAACTTGATGCAAATGGAGAGCAACACAGGTTCTGAGCAATCTTTCGACCAAATGGATCGCAAGCATGCTATTGCTACGGATCTGTTCTTTTGGGCTTTTGAAATCGGCTTTTGACTTCTGCTATAATACCTATAACTTTTGAACAGAGTATTTTCTTAAGACGGGGTCTACAAGTTAAACGATCTACACGTTAAAAGCCTAACATCTGTACCAGCCAAAATCGCACGTAAGTATCTGTTTCTCCGTAATCTGTACCGTAAACAACCAAAATTTAAAATTTTCAGCCAAAAGCTATAAGTCACAGCCGAAAAGAACAGACCCGTAGCAATAGCATGCTTGCGATCCATTTGGTGGTAGCTGGCAGGCATCATTGTCATGTAGCTAGTATCATCCAACCCTGAGGCAAAAATGACGAAAGATCACTAAGCAATGCACATTCATGATAGTCTTGTAGTTCGAGAGGACTTCTCATGCTATTGGAGACAAGGACACGCCCTACATGTTGCATGCAAAGCCATGAACAGTGGCCTGCAAGCATGAGCATCCAGGCAGCTCTTGAGAGGAGCTTACATGAAGGATTGCCATCGAGTGTTGTTGGGCTAAGGCATTTGATGCTGACTGGGTAACAAGGCTGACGAATGGGCCAAGGGATCTGATGTCCTAGAAGAGCTGACTATGCTAAGGGTAGGTCATTGTTATTGTAGAATCGTCGATAGTAATTAGAGGAGGTGAACGATTGCAATTCCTAACGGCCTTCCCAATCCTTTGCCGCGCCTGCTCCACGCGCCGAGTACAAGAAAATGGCGCAGACCAGTCGGCGAGAGGAGATGCCACACGAGATCGAACAAGAACGACACAAAGCAATCGAGTCGAAGCCGACTTCACACCTCAATTATCCATCAGGACGTCCATCCAGTACACATGCATGCGAGATGCTTCCAAATTATCCATCAGAGCATGTAGCCGCCGCTCACAATTTCTTTTTTTTTCTTTTCCAATCCAGTGCTTGATCCTCTCTTCGATTGATGCACGAAATCAACACGGCTACCGCACCAAAAATTACCAGCGAAACTCTCGGCCGCCGCTCGCCTTTTTTCAATCGAAACGAGTCGCCGATCACAACTTCCATTAACTAGTCTCTCTGATGGTTACGACTTAGCAAATATCCATCAGATCAAGACATCCCGCCACCATCCTCAATGCTCATATTTTCTGTTTTTTTCTTCCCGATGGATTCAACCAGCCGCCGCATACATGTATCTAGTTTTTATACCACAAACTCTCACCTATTCAATATCTACTTAAAACCCTAATACAACTCGTTCAACTAGACCTAGACCTTTTTACCTCAACTAGACTTTTGGTCCACTAATTTTCAAGGGACCCGAAACCCTTCCTAACACGGGTTTTTCAAAATTCCAACTTTTCACGCGTTGAAGCCTACAGGACCGCACCTCCCGTAGCTTCTCTACGCATCATCCACCTTTGATCTCCATGTGCTCCAGCGTGAGCCCGACCACCTCGTGATATTCTTGACCGTCTGGACCTCAGATTTCCCCCTCGTAGTCCCGATCCTTCTCGTCACCGACCATCACCGTCTCCACGCTCAACCTACACATGCAAAGACCATAGAACGTTTTTTGGCACAAGTTCTCTCCAACTTGACCAACATTAATCCACACACATGCAACACACCACAAGTAATATCACAACCAATGTTGTCAATTATTTATCATCTAAATTATCAATTATTTATCACCAAAATATCCTAGACCTAGCCACATAGTCTAACAGCTATTAGACATTGTGAAAGGGTTGGGTTATGTACACGCCTCCATCTCTTGTAGGGAGGCTAGGTGCTTCCTCAATCCCTTTACTCCGTATATTTCAGTACTCATGATGGAGCACTTGCGAAGCTTCATGGAAGCCAAGGGGGCCATGGCCCCCCTTCCCATATGAAAACCCTAATAATGTTTTCAATACATATATATTGTAACGCCCTGTTTTTGGAAACAGGGTTGTTGTACATCCCACAATAGCTCAAGAGTTCAGTTGCGGACAAAAGGAGTATCATACCTGCTTACGAACATTTAAAAAGAGTTAATTTATAAAACAAAGGCCTAACAGTCAATTTTAATAATTTTAAGGGCGTCCAAGCCCAAAAACTTAACTTACAATCAAAAGAACCAAAGAAAACTCCACATGAACGCTTGAGTGTGGTCGTAACCCTAACACAAAAACTTGTAACATCCTTTCTTCTTTTGATCTTTGTGTTGGAGGAAAAATAAAGCAAGACTAAGTACAACTAACCATACTCAACAAGTCACATGGGGTACTATATAACTACTTGTCAGGATCTCCAAAGGATGGAGATATATGGGTTTGATTAAGTAGTTGTGGATGCAGTTTTATTTGTAAACATTTTGAAACACAAAAGAACAATAACTTCTTAAGGAATTGAGGTTTAAAACTTGCTTACCAGACTTCATTTCCAAATCTACTTATGCTTCGTTATTGGAATTACTCATTAAGCACAGCTTCATTTATCAGAAGCACGGCGTATTTGAATACCATTAATCATGACTCTGTAGATCTGCCCAGCTTTACCAACAAAATCTCTTAATCCCCGCGTCCGAGCTTAAGAAAACAAAGCTTTTCACTGCTCAATTTTTTGTATAGCCTATACTCAACAGGTTTTTGATCTCAACAAACTTGAGTGGCCCACACGGCCTCGTCCTATTTGTCGCAGTCCTATCGTTGTATGGTTAACCACCTCCCATACGAACTCACCCTCGGTTTCCCCCCACTAGTTGTAGATATTCAATTGAACTTGAGTAGTTATTAGACAAGGTTTGACAAATCAACGCTTGTGGTTGGGCAATCGCTATGTTCTTTACTTGGCATAAAGGTCTAGTCCTTATATTTTCACTGAGGCAACTTCCACCCACAAACCCATATTCAATGCCCACTGCACTGCCATCTTTCTGGTCCAAGCCTCCACCCTAGGATAAGGTCATGGGACCCGGCCATCTCATGGCCTCCCGCGATCATTTCTTATCCTAGAACCATTTAAAATTCTTACAATAAAATGCTAAGTCTCTTAGTAATGGGAAGTTTTTGAGATCCTGAATTACCATGATTACTATAATTATATATTTAATATTACTAAGTCTTGTCAAGGTGAGTATAGCTATTAAATTAAACAAGGCTTTTTCGGGTGGTAGGACATTATCTAATATCATGTCATTCTAAATATTTATTGTATAAGAAATTACAACTTATAAATAACATAATAAAAGTACTGATAAATAAATAATTAAAGGAATGTAGGTTCAATATAATCAAAGACATGTGACTTGCCTCTTTGTCCATAGTTTGTGTGGTCTTCAAGTTGGATACTGACTTCCTGAATTCTTCTTGTAGCTCTTTTGTTGACCAGTTCGTGTGGTCCAAATACTAACGCAGAAAACAAATACAAATAAGTTCTTACTTTGCAGAATGCAAGCTGGGAACAAAATATAAATAAATAACCAAAAGAAGGTAGGATTGGGTGGTCAGGGTTTAGGTGGTGTTTGATTTGGTTGAATGGAGTTGGATTTGAGTTAGATGAGCTTAAGAAGTTCGAGTTGGCTATACAGGTGTATTTTGGTTTTAGCGAAAGGTTGTAGATATGGATAGTTATTAGATTTTGGGGTCTGAACATTATCTAGTTGGTTTAGAGTTTTATCAGAGTCTAGGGTGGCGAAGCGGAGTTGGGAAGGGTGTAGACGTGCTCAAGACAATCAAGTGGGTATACATGTGTTTTTAGGCTTTGGCGAACAGTGACGGCTGACACAGTACCGGACAGATTCGAAAGGATATCTAGACCAGATAGGATTTTATCGGAGTTCCTTTAGGCTAAATGGGGTTGAAAAATGAATTCACAGGATCGAGATGAACAAAGTGGATATATTTTGTATTTTAGGGTATGGATGAATAGTAACAGGTATTTTACTATTCAATGAGGATTTGCACTGTTTATATCAGGCGGGTTTTCTACAGCGTTGAGCTATCGGATTTTTCTGCTACAGTGTCGGGTCTGCACTATTTACTATCGAGTTCGGCTGTTACAGGGTTTACTATTCCTTTTGGGTTCGAATGCTACAGTAGAGATCCGAAGTGAGCAGTGACTTGTCACTGTTCATCTTCTTTCATCACGAGCTACAGTGACTGAAGAACAGAAGAAGAGAAAAACGAGTAAATCTCAAGCTGTGATGCATTGAAATGAAAACCGGGGATATGGGTGGTCTCAGGAGGCTGAGGAGAACCCATTTTTGGTCTTGGGTGTGATCTGGGATGGCCAAACTTCACCAGCGCGAGGTATCTTTGCAGTGGTTTTGAATGGCAATGGTGAGTTTCAAGAGCTAAAGGGATCAAACCATTGGTGTTTGAGCATCCTTGGGGTGAGGGGGTGATAATAGTAGGATTGGTTTGGGTTAGGGTTTTCTGTGGCAGCTTATCCACGACGACATGGTTTCAGCAAGTAGAGAGAATGGTGGGTGACAAGTGTTGAGGTTCAGCTAGCCATGGCGCTATTTTGATCGTGTTCCTGGGGTTATGAGGGAACTACGGGAGTAAGCAATTGAGATAAAATCAACTGGATACAAAGAATTTGAAATCGGGCTCACTTGGGTCGGCGACGACAATGGCAAAGTGATCACCGGTAAGGAGAAATCGGGGTGTATATAGCTACCTGGATATTAATGGAACCAAATGGAGAGGCTCGGCGCCTTTTATGGTGGGCTTAAGGTTGTTGGCTACAGGGCATGCCATGCTCGGGAGGTGGCACAGCGGAGTCCTGAGCGCCGCTCGTTTTGAGGGGGCATGAGCCACCGACGAGTTGGCATATGTATGGGCTATTCATCCAACAACCAAAGTTACCAAATCAACCTTTGGCCTTTGTGCTGTTGCAGGAAAGTCTTGTGTCGTTGGCTTGTTGCCTTCCAAGCGACACCACTTTTTACAGAGCAGGCGAAAAGAGCCCTGCAGTTGACTTCCTAGCTACGTACGGCTGGACAGAGGGCTCAGTTGTTAGTGACTGGTAGAGAGACTACCTGCAGGTTAGATTGCGCATGCAGCTGCTGCTTTCACTTGTGCAGAGTGCAGGCTTCCATTCTACCCCATCGATCAGCTTGTCAGGCCCCAAAATCTCTGTTGGCCTGTTTGTTCTGTAGAACCGCTTTCCTTCATTCTGAATCTTTCCCCAATCATTCCAACACCAATGATTCATCCAATGCTTCTCTCTCTTAGTAATTGCCAATCTCTCTCTCTCTCTCCTGTTCCAAAGGTGACACACTTAGTACTAGAATAATCCATGCATGCACACCTATCATTTTGGAGGCTTCTCCTGGTCAAGTTTCAGCTGAAATTATATGCATGGACAGACAGATCGACAGCAGCACAACCAGCACAACCTACTAGGGTTAGTTGGAGGTAACATGCATGTGGCTGGCTGGAATGCACAGCTCAAATATGCATGCCACACTCTTAGGACCACGGAACCATCTGATTCTACCAAGAGACGACACTCACAAGACCCCAAATCACATGGCATTGGTTGGCTACGGAGACCATAAATTATATTGTAACCTCTGGTTGTATCTCACTTGGCTTTCCTAATTAAAAACAATGCCTTTTCTGAAGAGCTTATACATGCAAAAGATTATTGATTGAGAGGCGACCAAAACTCGACAAGTAACACCGGCCAGGACTACCTTCTCCTAACTAAATAGCTAGCTATCCTTTGCTCGATCACCAAATTGCAAGCATGGCCTACTTACTTACTACCATTAATTGAAGTGATCACTAGGCTGTCAAAGGGGCAGTTGGATGGCCTGTAGGCCCCTATATAAGGAAGGTTAGCTAGTCACCATTGCCATTCCAAGCTGATCACTTCTCACTACTCAAAGCTAGGGAGAGCTAGCTCACATATCACTGCACTATGGCATCAAGCGAGGCTATAACAATGGCGTTGATGGCCGTGGTGGCGATGATCATCGCGAGCCCGGCAGTGGCTCAGCTGGAGGTCGGGTTCTACAGCGAGACGTGCCCGAAAGTCGAGGAGATCGTGCGCGAGGAGATGATCAGGATCCTCACCGTGGCACCCACCCTCGCCGGCCCGCTCCTCAGGCTCCACTTCCACGACTGCTTCGTCAGGGTACGCAACGATCGGCTTGCTTTAATATTCGCGCTCATTCTTGCAGCATGTTCAGAGAGTAGTGCAGGAGTGCGTAGCTCATTCTTGCAGCATGTTCAGGGAGTAGTGCAGGAGTACGTAGCTCATTCTTGCAGCATGTTCAGGGAGTAGTGCAGGAGTACGTACATTCTGTCAGAGCATTCTCTACGAGGCGATGCAACAATGTCTGATATTCTTGTTTATTTTGTCCGGCCGTGTTCTGCAGGGCTGTGACGGGTCCGTGCTGATCGACTCGACGGCGAGCAACGTGGCGGAGAAAGACGCGCCGCCGAACCAGAGCCTCCGGGGCTTCGGGTCGGTGCAGAGGATCAAGGCCAAGCTCGACGCCTTGTGCCCGGACACCGTCTCCTGCGCCGACGTCCTCGCTCTCATGGCCAGGGACGCCGTCGTGCTGGTGCGTACGCGTGCATGAGAGACAAATCGATCAAAAGCGACATCAGATCACCGCACTTGAGATTATCTAATTAATTCGCTTGATTATATCTGCACTGATCACTGATAAACAATCGCGCGTTTGTTTCAGTCCAAGGGGCCGTACTGGGCGGTGCCGCTCGGGCGGAGGGACGGCCGGGTCTCCATCGCCAACGAGACGAAGCAGCTCCCTCCGCCGACGTCGAACATGACGCAGCTCATCCAGATGTTCGCGGCGAAAGGGCTCCATTTGAAGGACATTGTCGTCCTGTCAGGTAATTAACTAACCATGCATGCATGCTTGCATAAACATCGATCGTGGCTAGCCTACTTTTTCTAGCTAACTAATGAACTGTGGCTGAGCAGTGATCGAGCACCAACCACTTTTACATGCTAATGCATGGCCCAATTAAACGAAACAAGTACGTACCAACACTAACTAACGCACTTACTTGAACGCAAAAGTT
The DNA here is from genome assembly GCA_036346575.1 of Dendrocalamus sinicus. Lineage (NCBI taxonomy): Eukaryota > Viridiplantae > Streptophyta > Magnoliopsida > Poales > Poaceae > Dendrocalamus > Dendrocalamus sinicus. Next base: position 1,830,307 of record CM070672.1, on the reverse strand, counting down.
AAAGCTCGCTCGTACAATTGTAGTCCAACTGGTAGAACATCGACCGTGTTTTGAACTTTTGATCCCCTACTTAGCACAAAGATGCCCGAAACTTTCGCGTGTTCGGTGAAAGAAAATATGGACTATGTTTTGATTGCCAGTGGCAGAGTCCCATTTGGACCAATAGTTTTTTGGGAGTGCCTATACAACATTCGACTATTTTTTAGTACAAAAACAGTCAGATTTTGAGCGTTAGATGGAGATCTAACGCCCTAGATCATTTTTTTTGGAGGGGGGGTCATTTTTTGGAGGGGGACTTGTATGGGTGGATCCGTTGAATGGAGATCTAACGCACCAGATCAATCTAAATGTTTTTATCCTAAAAAACAGTCGAATGTTGTATAGCAATACTCATTTTTTTGGTGATTCTTTGTGCTTAACTTATTGGCAAAGTTAAATATTTAACAGAAGTTGTAGATAATAGACCCTGCATGCTTGTGTCAAGTGCAATTAGACCCTGTATTTACGAACGTAGCCGTTCGTCGTTAATGAACAATCCGTGATGTTTTTTCTCTTTTTAGCCGATTAACGTAGGAATTTTTACTTGTCTCAAAGCGAATGTGATTGTTTCGGTATCCGTGCTCCATGATTGTTCCATGCTAACGAATGTGTGCCATGAATGGTGTCTAGGTGGTCACACGCTGGGGACGGCGCACTGCTCGGCGTTCTCGGACCGGCTGTACAACTTCACCGGCGCGGACAACAACGCCGACGTGGACCCGGCGCTGGACCGGCTCTACCTGGCGCGGCTGCGGTCGCGGTGCGCGAGCCTGGACGACAACACGACGCTGGCGGAGATGGACCCCGGCAGCTTCCTCACCTTCGACACCGGCTACTACCGGCTGGTGGCGAAGCGCCGGGGGCTCTTCCACTCCGACTCGTCACTGCTCACGAACGCCTTCACCAGGGGCTACGTGCAGCGGCAGGCCACCGGGCTGTACGCCGCCGAGTTCTTCCGCGACTTCGCCGAGTCGATGGTAAAGATGGGCGGCGTCGGCGTGCTCACCGGGGCGCAGGGCGAGATCAGGAAGAAGTGCTACGTCGCCAACTGATATGGTTGAGCTCTGATCATGATTGATAAGTACGTACGTAGTGATGCGTCTGCTAAGTTTGTCAACTTAATTGGCCATGACTCGTATGTAGCTGATGTAGAGTTACCGATCGACCGATATTATTGATTTCGTGTTTCAATTGTCTTGTTTAATCATTGCGTGTAATGAGTCATGCAAGAGGAAGAGCACGGCCTCCCGAGCCACTCCTAGGGCGACTCAGCAGGGGGCGACCCAAGCCGCCCTCCAGTAAGCCTCCCTGTCACCACGTCCCTCCCTCTGCCATCACGTTCGTCCCTCGGCGGAGTCTCCTGCTCCCCCTCCTTTCCTCTTCCCCTTCCTTCCCTCTCCCCTCATTCTTCCAGATATAGGGTTCTTCCGATTTGGTTTTCCTTTTGTGGCTCTTTCTCTCTCCCTAACCGTAGCTTTGTTGGCGGCGGTAGGGGTGTGGGCGGTGTGGCTTATGCTAGTGTTGGGCTAGGCAGCGAGTGGTGTGTCAGTGTCGGTGGTGCATGAACAAGTGCCACACTGGTGGCATGGTGAAGAGGAGTCCGAGCACAGTAGGAGGCAGCTCGGCCAAGCTATAGTGGAGGAGCACAAGAGTGGTCCTCTTCGTCAGGAGGCCTCCTCCGACCGGGCCATGTCTTCGCCAGATCTACTTCCCCCTTGTGGATCTGGTCGGTCTGGTGGTTGTAGTGCGAGATGGCGGTGCAAGCCGGTGGGGGCTTAGATGTCGTTGCGTTTTGGTTGTGGCAATGCTGTAGGCATCGCTCTGGTTGCTTCGGCGATGCGTGTCACTGCGAAGTCGGAGCTGCTGCCCGTCGCGGTGTGATGGGCATCAACGATGACACGCGACGGGTGTCACAGTGGGGTGTTGGGGCACATTTGTGGTTGTGGCTTTCGGTCTTGGGCAAGCTCGAGCTTGGCCTGGGCTTGGATCATTGGCTCAATTGGGGCAACGCATCATGCATTGCTTTGGATGCTTCGACAATACTTTCGTGGTGAAGTCAGAGCTGCCGCTCGCATGGGCCGGGTGTATGACGAGAGGCAACGATGACACGTGATGGGTGCCGTGGTGGGGTGTCATGGTGCGTTTTTGGCATCGGTCTTGGGTGAGCTCAAGCCTGGCCTAGGCATGGGTGTCGTCATCGACTTGGCTGGGGCAGTGCAACAAGCGTTGCTTTCGATGCTTCAGTGATGCTTGTCGTGGTAAAGTTGGAGCTGCCACATCATGGGTGTGCGACAGGCAACAACAATGACACATGATAGGTGTCGTGGTGAGGTGTTGGTGTGCGCAGATGGCGGCAGCTTCAGCGGTCGAGGGCAAGCTCAGGCTAGGTGCGGTTGGCTCATCAGATGACGTCTTTCTACACATCGGCAAAGTGGGGCACGAGGGAGTCGAAATTGCTGCATCGTGGTGTGTGATGAGCTGTAACATAAAAAAAATCGGATATTCGAAAATGTGAAACTTTTAAAGCCTTTTAATATATCTTGTTAATATTCAAATTTCTTCTGAAATTTATTTGGACTTTTCCAAAATTTTGTGCTATACAAAATAACATAGAGAATAATACCCAACTAAAAATAACAATCATACTAATAAAAGAACGAAAAAATTGGAAACAATGAAAGTGTTGTTCACTTGTGTTCGATGCATCATGATATCGCACCCAATACAGAGAGTTATAGAAATGGCCTGAATTTTTAAAGTTGGACCAACATGTAGAGCAACACTCCTTTTACTGGAGGGAGTATGTTAGTTTCTTTTATTGGAACCTAAGACTGTAAGGCCATGTCCAACGTGGGGTTTAATTCATTTAATTGGGTCTTGGGCACAAAAACTTTGCCACGGTGGATATCAGAGCTAGCGATTGCTCTAGCACCGCAGCTTGAAGAGGAGGCCGATGCTTGGAGCGGTTGTGAATAGGAATCAAGAGGTTGTTTCTGTGTGCTTTTGCATATTACTAATTACTTAATATCTAAGGAACAAGTGAAATACATGGAGGGGAACAATTGAACAAAGTGAGGGATAAGAATGGCAGGTAAAATACAGTGTTGAGAGTTATTATTGTCATTATATCAAAGTACAACTTGCATTAAGGTGAGAAAATGCTTAAATGAGCTCTTAAGTCTGTCAAATTATTTAAGCATATGTAAAATGATTGTTTCCATCGGAAGTTGCGGCTCTTGTAGAGATGTTTCATGACGTGACATTGTTCTTTCTCCTTAAGCATTTATCTAAGCGTCTATTGCATTAGAGATACTCTTGCCCCGCTCAATTTAGCTTGAACTTCTGACTTCTAGCTTATTTTCATTATTCCTAAATTTCATCTTTTTCTGGCTTTTTTGAGCTTTTTTGCCAATTCTTTTTTCTCATATTCGTTTGCATTGTCCATGACGGGCTAACATGCTTTTTCAAAAGCCCAACATCTGTACCATCCAAAATCGTAAGCGAATATATCTCTCTGTGATTTCTGTCGCAAACAGCTAAAATTCAAAATTTTCAGCCAAAAACCATAAACCACAGCCATATCAAACAGACACACACACACACACATATATATAGGACGTTGAAATGGGGCACCATGGTGTCTGGGCACCAAACATCTCTGCCTTTGAATTGCTTTTAGATACATGCAAGTGCAATGATATATAATATATCATATAAACCCGTTAATATTCATTAATTAGAAAAGACATCAATTTGAAAAGGAATTCATTGATTTAGCACGCTGAACCAATTATGGATGGAAAGTCTTGATTATAGATGGAATTTCTCAATCATGGAATCGGGCACCATGGTGCTCTGTTATTATATATATATATATATATATATATATATATATATATATATATATATATATATATATATATGCTCTGTGACTTCCAACCAGCTCTGGACAGTGGATAGTACTACCATGGTGTCACGACACTTTGGACTGGTCAGGACAGGCGGCGACGGTGGTGAAGCTGGCCAAGGCGGACATCGGCAGGCTTATCTCCATGATCATACAGGCGGTGGTGACCGTTCGCCAGAACAACAAGGAGTGCGAGCAGCTGGTGTGCCGCGTCTTCGTGATCGCCAAGCTGCTGCCGCACCTACAGGATCTGGAGGTGATGCGGTGTCCGATGGCCGAGTTAGGCAAAGGTATCAACACCGAAGTTTTCAGCTCTAGTTGCTTAAAGAGATAACAGTAAAAACAAAAGGTCACATTTTTAACAACACTATATTTCAACCAATCATATATTTTGAACCATGATTCCTGAAATCTCCTCTTCTAACCTCCATATTCTTCCCATGGAAACTTATATCTACTTGGTTGCCATCGTCCCAATTACAAATACTGCCTTCTAGCAGCATCCCTAATGTTTACATGCAACTCCTCAATCAGTTTTCGAAGTCCAAAATCGGCAACTATATCATCTAGATTGAGTTCAACATTATAGTTATTTTGCTCCGTGTTACTAGCTCCAGTTCCCACTGTTTCTAGAAGGGATTGGTTGCATTGTGTTCATGTTGGAAAATAAGATCATCATGTTGGAGGCTGGAGTGGTTGGAGGGAGGCGGCACTGGACAGCTAAAAGGAGGTGATGGCGCTAGAGGGAGGCAATGGTGATGGTGTTGGAGGGAGGAGGTGCTGAAGGGAGGCACCCTTCGGCGCTGGCACTAGAGGGAGGGGCGTTGGAGGAGTGGAGGGAGGCTGCTAGACTGCTGGAGAGAGGCGTTGGAGGGTGTCGGGATCGGGCGAAGTGAAGGGTTAACCAGGGGCGCTGTGGGCTATGGGCCTATGGTTGCTAGCGCCATGGCCTGTGCCGCATCGGGCTGGGTCACTAATTATTGATTTTTCTTGGATCCATATTAGATTATAGCCTACCTAGCCTGAGGTCCAGAGCCACCCCTGCTTAGAAGGAAATTAATGAGGAGAAGCACCAGATTTGTTCTTTTTTTTGTGGCGATTAAGAGAAGCACTACTAGAGCTGCAGGATTGCCACGCGATTAGCAACATATTTATATATTGGATATGTGAAAATAATACGTGGAAGATTTGTCTTAAAAAATCTTTTCATAACTACATAACTTTACTAGTTTTTGTAAGTATATGGCAATAGAAAGACATATGGCAGAGTAAATTCGTCACCCCGTTATTCTCTGACGGTTATGATGGTGGGCTCTTTCAAAAAAAAAAAAAATACTGGGCTGCAACTACTGAGCTCCGTGTTTGCGCCGTCTCTGCAACTACATGCATCTCCCGCCTTCGAATTTTCCCAAGCAACCGGGCGTGCCGTCCGTGGTCGCCGTCGTCTGGCGCTCCGGCCCCGCTCGCCGAGCATCACTAACCCCGGCCGCGGCTACAGGCCTCACCTCGGCTCGGAGCCGGCGGGTAGGGCACAAGGTGCTTTCTCGTCGAGGCGACGCAGGCCCCTTCATTTCTTGCTCGAAGTGTTTGTGGAAATGCCGCGCCGAGGGAGGCGGCGGCATGGCGCTGAGAATTCGTGAAGGCGGCGCTTCGGCATCACGGTGTTAAGCTCTTTCCTTGTTTTCCTTTTCCTTTTTTAATCAGTATTTTGATCTTATTTTTCGTAGTTAGAATCATAATTTATGACATGCCCGAACCCTACAGACACTGAAATAATAATCCTTGCAGCCACGAAAAGTTCTGGTCCGGTTGTTTTTCATTTTGTCTTTCTGTGAAATTCATGGCTTGACTGCGACATGGGTGCATGTCGCAATGCTGCGCCTTCGCCAAATCAAAGCTCAGGGTATTCGACGCGGTTCTTGATCTATTTGTTTTCATTAAACTAAACTAAAGCGTCAATAGCTGAATTAGTTAAGTTACCACGTAGCACCATGCAAAGCCATTATTAGCTCATCGTCAGGTAAATAATAACCAATCTGAAGATAAGCAAGACCGCAGACGTATTAACCGTCCACGCGGCAGTACAATGCGTGTGGACTAGAGGGAGGCAGCAGCCACGAAATTGTTTCCTTTCTTTTTCATCCATCGCAAGAGTCAAAGAGAGGAGCAACCTCTCTCTTCCAACTTTCTTTAATTGTCTTGTTAGTTAATCTCTTACTTCTCTTCTTTCCCTGTTAATCACTAACGTGGTTGGCGCCACCACGAAGTTTACTACTCCGGTACTCCCTCTGTTCACAAATATAGCTCGTTTCTAACTTTTTATCATTTCCAATGCAAAATTTTGACTATAATTTATTATCATAATATACTAACAAAAATAATATATATATATATATTACAAAAATATTTTCCAAGACAAATCCAACGGTATTATTTTTATATAATCAATGTATATATTTTAACAAAATATTAACGATCAAAGCTTAAAAAACTTAACCGCATAAAACTCACGACGACTTATATTTATGGACAAAGAGGGTACTATCTATATTCAGCTAGTTGCAGAAACATTCTTTAGGCTAGCCATGGGCGGAACCAACTTATTTGGCTCGATGTCACAGCCTCATAGGACACTGGGTCTAAATTTTTTTTAGCAAGATCATCATCTCCAGCCTACGTGTGAACTCCCAGTTTAAACTCAGTGCACTTAGTTCTTTCCTGAAAGCCCAACGAAAGGAGCACTGGCGACCCAAATTCTCAATAGTTAGCAGTAGTTCACGATGAGCCTCTGTTTTCCTCAGCCCATGAGGTAACTACAGTAGGTCAAGCTAGCCCTTGAGCCAGCCTAACAGGGAGGATTGCAATAGGATACAATGTCCATTTGATCGATCCCAAAATATGTCACCTCGCAGTAGCCCTGGACCTCCATTCGTCTCGCATGGTCGGCTAGAAGATGTGCACCACGTTCACTGCACAGTCGCACCCAGCCAGGCAACGACTGGTCATCGGAGAAGGGAGAAATTGGTGTCACTGGCCACCCTCACTTGCCATCTCGCCGCCTTGCCACCTAATCCTTGTTGCCACACACCTTTGCAGGCTGAAAAAAAAGCTTAGGTCCATCCGATCAATATGTAAATCTCTAAATTTTTCTCAATTCGTCCAATTTGTTTTAAGAACAGAGGCTAAATTTATGAGTTAAGATTTCAATGTAATGATTGTTGATTGATTTTTATCGAATTGTATGGTTAAGACTTAGGGTTTTAATTTTATTTTTTGGATTATCGGTCTAACTCATTACAAATCGGAGGCAAAATTATTGTATTTGACCATAATGTCAAGTAAATAAGCCACTGGACGTATTTTTCTATTATATTATTCTTGAACTGTTGAACACAAAAATATGTAATTGACCTTTTCAATTAATTGATGATGATTTCATGAATGATATACTTATTTGCTATGTAGAGAAACAAAAATTGACGAAAATTATAATGATGTTGTGGTTCATCACTTTATGAACTTAAAAGAACGTAAATACTAAAAGGTAATGCATTAACTTACACTTGATCATTCTACTATTTTTTTTATTTGAAAACTTTAAGTAGTTTTATTCTCTTTTGACAGGCTATTGAGGTTAGATGATATATTTTACTAATACTGATCAACTTTTGTATATAGTTTTGCTCTTAGTTCCTTCAGTTTGCTGCAACTAACCATATTATTATTGGGCTGTTTTATTTTGGTAAGCATTTTGGTCACTACTTCTTTATCATCATATGCTGCCATCAGTTATATAAAAGTATTGATGCTAAATTGTTGGACACATTACTATTTAGCACAATATTATTTATAAATTATATGTCTTTATATGTATGATGTAGTGGTGAACCCCAATCATTTTCGTTCCAGTTCGGTCTTGAGTCTAACTTCATCTGACAGTACTTTCCCGGCTTTATTCAATACTTGTAAGACGGCTAATCCCTATTTTTAGATAATGGTCGCGATGGAGCAACTTCCTTGCAGCTTACAATGCAGGAAATGTTGATGCATGTCGTCTCAACTTGTTCATTTTTTAAGACGACTTGCTCAGTCGGGAGATCGAGCAACAAACTGTTTCTTGTACGCTAAGCTAATGGAAGAAGACTTGACTTGCCTGACGAAGCAAATTTTATCCAAATTTGGTTAAAATTCATTTTAATTCAAATGAAGTTTGGAAATTTCGTTCCAAATTGTGAACAAAATTCAATTCGGTGCTTTTGCTACCTTCCGAATTTTTCCTCAAAACGAAAGGAGGCCTATCCAGCTATGTCAAAGGGCCTGTTCTTTTCGGCTACGGCTTATGGCTTTTAGCTGAAATTTTTGAATTTTGGCTGTTTACGGTACAAATTACGGAGAGACAGATACTCACTTGCGATTTTGGCTGGTACAGATGTTGGACTTTTAACGTGTAGATCGTTTAACTTGTAGACCTCATCTTGAGAAAATACTCCGTTTAAAAGTTAGGTACTATAGTAAAAGCCAAAAGTCACCAGCTTGTGAGGTAAAGAACAGGCACAAAGATGAGGACATATTGAGAACATACTGCTCGGCGCTGGTGCCGAAAGGAGGCCTATATAGCCAGCTGTGTCAAAGGTGTGGACATACTATAAGCATAATCGCGCGCCTGTGTTGATTTTGCTCATCGATCAGCCATCCCTTACAAGTTTTGCGATCGATGGAGTCGCTGAGCAGCGTGGGCACGATCGTGAGGATCGCGCAGGACATCGCGGGTGCGGTGGCGACGGTGAGCCGGAACAGGAACCGGTGCCGGAAGCTCGCCAAGCGCGTGCTGGGCATCGGCGACCTCCTTCGGGAGCTGCACGTCTCGGAGGCGGAAGGGGCCGGGACGACGGACGCGGCGACGAGCAGCCTGCTGGGCAGACTGGAGGACGCGCTCCACCGCGCGCTTGAGCTCGTCCGGTCGTGCCGGGACAGCAGCTGCCCGCGCAGCCTCGTCGCCGGCGGGCGGCGGGCCGACCGGTTCGACGAGGTGGACGGCGAGATCGACCGCTGCCTCCTCGACCTCGGCGTCGCCAATCGCATCCTCCTCGAGAAGGTGCTGCGCCATCAGCATCAGAACGCCGTTCGCTGCTGTGACCCGGCCTGCAGCACGGAGACGGTGACGCTCAGGGTTGGGATGCCATGCGATGACAGCGCCGACCACATCAAGCGATGCATCCACAACATGCAAGGTAGTTGGTGAGATTAATTGTCTGAAAAGTTTTAGTGACAAAGTAGTAAGATCAACGCAATGATCTCACAGAAATAAACTAATAAGATCAGTGACACTTCTACGTGTGTCTGGTTAATGATGCAGGAGTGATGGACGTGGCAGCTGCTGCCTCCACGAATGATCAGTTCAGAGTGACAGTCAGGTCCGGCGCCGTCGACATCCCTTCCTTGCTGGAACAGGTCAAGGAGAAGCTCAACCGCAACGTGGAGCTCGTCACGCCGGCGGCCAGGAAAGACACCGGCGGCGGCAGATGGGACGACATCAAGAAGTACGACGGCAAGGTCGACAACTACAAGGGCGCCGCTGAGGATGGCGGTGACAAGCAGAAGCACTGCAGGTATGCTAGTGGCGGGGACGAGATCAAGAAGGAAAAGGCGGCGGCCAACAACACGGGCATGAACCATGCGCCGACGTCTCCGTACGCCTACTTGCCGTTCGCGGTGGCGCTGGTGCCCATCGCCACCGACCGTAGCAACTACCAAGCACCGTCACTACCGTACAGCTTCTTGCCATACACACAAGACCCTCCCCGCAATGCCCAATCCTACCAGCACCGCGTGCCCAGCCCCGGCAAGAAATACGACGGCGGCGGCGACTGGAAGGAGACCGGCGTGAAGGACGACGGCGCCAAGGATGACGACCGCAAGACTGAAAAAGTTGCTGCCGATAGAGGTTCTGACAAGAAGGAACCGGAGCCCACCGGCGGTGGCGAGACAAAGGGCAGCGACAAGACGGCCGTGGCTGCGGGCGCCGGTAACGTCACGATCGGCGTGCCGGTGCGCACGGTCACTGCACGCATGCACGAGCTGGTGCCGCCACCGTCGTACGACCACTGGCCGTATGCTCAGAGCATCGGCACCGGTGGCTACTGCCACGACGGCGCCGGTGCCCCATCCGAGGCCGCCGCCTACTACCACCACTACCACTCGCCGTACCCGTACATGTTCAGCGACGAGAACCCCAACGCATGCTCCATCATGTGAGCTCGGTTTTCGAACGGTTCAGTTGAATGCTCCAATCTTCACCAATTGCTCCAAGAATTCACACATGCAGATAACACTACGTGTGGTTACACGCATGCATCCCAAAATTCTGCAGTTTTTTTTTTCTTTTTGGGTGTGATCTTCTTTATCTCTTACACTTTTGTCTAGTTCGATTTGTGAGTGGTCGCTGTTGGTGAGGTGAGGTCAGAGATGCTGAATTGTAAACCGCCAAAAATAGGTTTTGTTTTTTTTAACCATATATGGCATGCTCCTACGACTTCTGTTTTTTTTATTACTAGTTATATACCCGTGAGTTACAACATAACTCATTGAATATATAAAGAATCGTGCTATAAAAGAGAGTTGCTTTAATCGATTGGAAAGCGGAGAATGGTAAGAAGTTAAGATAATAGAGCGGTTAGAGAAAAATGAACTTACAACCACCAACTCATTCTTTTATAATAATAAAGATAATGGAGGACGCACACATGCACATGACACTTACATCATACACCACACGCACGCACGTGTCCATGCTATTGAAACATACACTATAACTTAAACAGAGATCGCTGAATAAATTCTATATATATTAGATGAGGCGCTCGAGACTAATCTAGGGATCAAATCTGAGTGAGCAGTTCGCACAACGACAAAGCTTGCCAACCGAGCTTCATGCAACTTCTGCTTTTAAGTAGTGTGTAAACAGTGCTGTATGTGATTTTGAGGATCCAATGGGCCATATTGATAATATGGGTCTAGTAGTTGGGCCTCACAATTGAGGCCCAATTTTCGACCCAAAAGAGAAAGAGTTATTCTTAGGCATCACATTAGTCTTTCCTAAAAAAAGGGGTCTTTGTCTTTCCGTGGAGAGGGGCCGACTTGCCGGCCGGCGGCTGAGCAGCCAAAATGTTCTCTCGGTCTCGCCGCGCGGAAGAAAATCAAGAAGGCGCTCCTCCATCACGACAAGGGCATGCGAATTTGCAGCGCGGTTCCACGGCTTGGCCCGGGTCTCTTACCGGAAGCTCGGAAAAAGGCCAGCCTTGCTGGGCGGTGCCCTTTGCAAGGCACGCCTGCCTCTACGAGCACAAGGTGTTTGTGGAAATGTTCGAACAATTCGGCTTCTATTCTTTCTCCGCGAGGCAGTGGCGTTTGCTGGGGAGGGCTGAGTAGGACGTGCTTATCGCAGCTAATGCCGCGCCCGATCGGAGCATAGCGCTCAGGCGTGTCTCATCGGAACCGACAAAGATCATGCTTTGTCGAGAGGGGTGAACCACCTGAGATGGGGCTGTGTCGCCTCGTCAACCATATCAGCGATGAATGGAGCAGATGCTGGTTGGCACGTTGGTTTATCTTGGTCTCTCTGGGGATATTCAGATGCTGTGCTGTGCTGTGCCGAACGCGCTGTTTCTTGTGAGGTGAATCTCAGGTCCCGTTTGGCACAGCTCCACCACCGGCTCCTGGAGCTGTTTGGAGCTGTTTTGTGCCAAACGGGGTACAACAAAATAGCTCCACCCAAGGAGTCCCTTAAAACCTGCTGAGACAAAAGTAGCTCCTTGGGTGGAGCTGAAAAAAGTAGCTTCACACAGCTCCACTTGTGAAGTCAAAAAAAAACAGCTCCACTTGTGAAGTGGAGCCGTGTCAAACGGGGCCTCAATGCACTACCTTTGGTGTTTTTCATGTCCAAATGTATGGTTCTTTGCCTTATCAACATCTATATATAGTCCATCCGGTTAAGAAAACTCGCTGCAGGGCTTAATGGTGCACCATTCTGGGGAGAAGAAGACGAGATGGTTCTGTGGAATAGCTTAGGGCAGGCAGCCAACATTGCCCAGCTGCCTGGATTGGACGCCTTTGGGCTCACCTCAATGATCATGCAGGCGGTGCACAAGGTTCGCCGCAACAAGGAGGCCTGCAAGCAGCTCGTGCAGCGGTTGCAGATGATCATTGACTTGCTGCATCGTGAAGAGGCCCTCCGTCGTGCGTACATTCTCGTAATGTCATGCCAGAACAGCAGCTATATGTACCGCTTCTTCATGGGCAAGAAGCTTGCCAGCCAGTTCAGCAAGGTTCAGAATAATATTGACTTCTACCTTCAGCTCTTCCCTGTCATCAGTCACATTGCTACCACAAGCCTTCTTATACGAATTCTAAATGGTGTCCATCCTCCACAACAAGAGGTACCATACATTATTCTCCAGTTTATTTTAATACTGCAGTAAACTAAATTCAGCATTTTACGTGGTATAAGAGAACGAGGTAACGGATTTGTTTGTAGATAAAGCATCAATTAATAAGTGTTGAACGTGCGAGGTTGGAGATGAATGAATATTCTATCACATGCACCTCCAGTCCTCCCTTCTTTTGAAAGTCTAGTTCTTTTCAGTTTATGGTTTATAACTTATGCCTTCTCTCAAACAAACAAATGGAGTGGCTTCTCCGTCGCCGTTTTGAAACGGCTTATCAAAACAATTTTTTCGAAGCGGCTTATCGACTTATGCATTGAGTTTATTTATACAAGCACCCTTAGACTAAAAACCATAAGCCGCAGCCATAATCTATAAACCGTAGCCGAAAAGAACCCACCCAAACTACACACATGCCTAGAAAACGACTTACTGTTGGTCCCTCTCCCTTCTACCAATAAGCTCTAATTGATGCACTCTTCAAGTGCAGATCACAGTTTGAAGAGAAGAACAGTATGGAGCTTGTTAGAAGTAATGGATAAAGTCCATAGTTGATTGCTTGCTAAGAACTTTCTGTTAACACATACAAGTTGTGTATATCCTCTCGCATCCTCTCGCTAGTATAGATTGTAACTAACACAGCAACAGAAAGCATGCAATATGTAGCATGTAATCTATATGTTGTAATCCTACGATCACTCCCAGGAGCCGTACGACCACCTTGTAGTCGCTACGACCACCTTATCATTAATAAAATGTTTTCGTAATTAATGATAATCGAATTGTAGGACTAATAATTTTATTGAGATGAATGAACAAGATATGTCTCATGGTGATGAATGACATAAGATGGGTTCATGTGGTTGATCATTCTTAAGTAATGTAAAGACTTCACATGTGTTGATAAGTCATGACCCAAACTTGGAGTTGAGATATACATTTTCAAGCCTCAAGTCGATGCGCAAGGCAAATGTATGAATAGCTAGGATTAAAGATGCATTTCTAGTGTTTTACTGGTCATGATGTTTGGTTGGAAGATTGAGTTGCTAGTATAGGATGCCGTACTATTAAGAAGTGCTGCGACTAGTAGCTTGAACATAACAAGTGTTGATAGTTTACTTAATTGTTCTAGCTCTCTCCGTGGCATAATGCTAATATTTTTTAATGTGTTTTGCAAATGTTGTAGCTTATGCATAAGACTTTTGTGACATGTGACTGAATGTTTGCGAATGTGTTTTGCAACATGTCGAAGTCCATGTTATTTCCCCTTTTTGAAGCATGATGCTAATATTTGAGATGTGTCTCTCAAATGATTGTAGCTCGTGCAAATATCGTTGCTACATGTGACTTACGTTCGAAAAGGCAATTTGAATTTGGTTTAAATCCATGTCGTCTTTCTGGTGATGTGATTCCAAAAGATACTTGCAGATATGTTCCATGATCTATTGGGAGTCACATTTTAACTTTGAATACATATCTCTATAATTTGCAAAGTTTTTGTGCAAAAGGGCTGAGAAATGTGCATTATCTTCTAATCTCCAGAGCATGTTCTCAAGGTGGTGGTTTGACCGGCTTGGTATATGCGGTCAGACCTACCTAATTAATTTCACCCAGGCCAAAGGGCAGTCTGACCGTGGAGCAGTCAGACCAGAGTATACACAACGGTCTGACTGGCATACATGTGGCAGTCAGACCACCCGACAGTTAGATCGGCATACGAATAGTGGTTTGACCAGTCTGCGGAACTACCGTTTCTTGTCACGGTACGTTTTTTCCAGAGAATAACTTTTCTATTAGCGGTCTGATTGGCACCTATGCAGTCTGACTGGACCTTGCAGTCAAACCAGTCCCTGTGTGGGCCGTCTGATCGATTTTCATTCTAATGGCTAGTTTTGTAGCTGCTGAGAGGACCGAGGTAGTACCGACCATCTGTTGGCAGTAGTACTGGCCCTCGAGCTGATTCTTACTCTTCCCCCATTCCAACGGCTAGTTTTTTAGGGAAGTGTATAAATACCTCCTCAAGGACTGTTGAGAGGAGTTGCTGGTGTTATTCTTCTATTCTTTGAGCTAAGAGCAAGTCTTCTCCTCATATGTGCATGTGTTGCACTTAGTCAGTGTGGAAAGTGATAAGCTAGTGCATGTGTTGCACTTGGTAATGGACTTTGTGTCCGTTAAGCTGCGATTCTTGATTCATTCAAGTGAGGGTCTCCGATTTGTTACTCTTAGAGTTTGCTGAATCCTAGACGGCTTCAGAGGCGTGTTGGTCCGGTGATCTTCTCAAGAAGCTTGTAAGAAGGCTCAGCGTGTTGTGAGTGGTGTGGTGCTCTCTATCTCCGAAGTAGAGGAAGAGCAATCTTAGTGGATTGAGGTGGTTAGGCTTAATTCGTGGAATTGGTCCAACTCAATTGGGCTTACCTCAACGTAGGTTTGGGGAAAACGGTAAGTTTCTGAACACCACGCTAAAAACATCGAGTGCCATTGTGGTTTGTCATCTTATACTAAATTTACTTTCTAGCAATTCATATTTAAGAATTTATATTCGTTGAATTGATTAGAATACTTGTCTTCTTAGGGTTGCTTATCTTGATTTAGAATTATATCATTGGTGCACTTAGTGAAACTAAAATGTTTTAGGTCTTACTTGTGAAAACCAAATAGTTTACGCTTCTGTATTATAAATTTGGTAGTAGACTAAACGAATTTTTAAAACCGCCTATTAACCCCCTCTCTAATCGGCCTCCTTGATCTTACAATGGGTCTCATTATTTCTACTCTACTTCAATATATTCTTGCTTGATATGTGTGTGTAAGCACTATTCAGTAGCTACACGTAGAATATGTGCGCGACCCTGACTGACACAACCAGCCAACCACCCCACCATTCCACCCATGGACAGTTACTAGCATTTGTTAATTATGGTAAAATTAGTATCATACGCACATCAAGTTATCATTTGTAAGTTATGAAGTTACTGCCGTGTGCGAGTGAACTTACTGTCAACATGCATGCATTGAGAGGAGATAGAAACATGCATGTCAATAGCAAATAACTTGCACGAAAAGTTATTATCATGTGTAAGTGAAGTTACTACCAAACACATGTAGAGTTGTTGAACATTATAACATTGTAAAACTGGCAGTAACTCTATATATATTTAACAGTAATTTCACTTATGCATGATAGTAACGTTATATAACACGAATTTGTTAGTGTCAAAACATATTCAACATGGATCTTGTTTTGTTATTATAAAGTTATCATCGATAATTCATCAAGTTACTATGTCCTAAACATAAATTTATAATTGATTGACTTACAGATGTCAAAGTTATTATCTTATGCACATAAAGTTATCATCAAACATGAACCACTGCAGGATGCTTGTGCACGCAACCAGCTCCGCGCATAGCATGTGCGCACACGCTGATTAGCGCAACCGTATGTGTGTGTGTATGTGTGTGTGTGTGTGTATTATTTCATGAATAGTACGTAGCTAGCTACTTTAGATGAACAATTTAAGATAGCTAGCTATAGGAGTATTAATCTAATTTAATACTAATTTATTATATACGTAGCGTAGATGGACCGAAGCTAGATGTTCATTGAGAACCATATAAGTGAAGAGTAAATTGATGACATGCCTGCTTTTAGAAGAGTAACTATGATAACTACCTATTATCACAGATATAATAAATCAGACAGTTCAGAAATCGTCTCTGATGAGGGCTACAAACCATTTGTGATACCTTCTCTGTAGTAGTGGTTACAGTACCAAGGGATATGCAAGTTCATGCATATGTGAACGAATTTTTTTTGAGTTTTATCTTTGTTATGTTTACCTGTTCTTGTGACATTCAATCTGGCAACAGTTGTTTATGAATGTGTTTTTGACCTTCATAACTACTTATTTCAATTTCACACCTGCTCATCTGCATATTCATCCTTAAAATTTACATCAAAATAAAATTCAAAGATTTACCATTTTAGTTTGTCAGATTTGCATCTTTATGCTTTTTTTTTGCAGTAGTTACAATATTAAGTGTTTTTGGCATTCACAGTTTACCTAGTATACTTCTGTGTTTTATTATCATCAAAGCTTGCATTCAAATTTCTCAGTAGTTTTTTAGGTTCTGATTGTCCTCCAAAATCCATGATTATATTGTTTTGCAATTAATATATATTGGTCAAGCACTGGTAATGATTCACAAAAAAATCATCTGTAATGTGCATTTTCTGTTAAAATTGTGTGCAATTTTTTTCTAGATTATATGCCTTTAGCACATTACTATAGTGATTGCATCTGTTGGATCCTGCAGGTTCTCAAAAGATTGGGAATGTTGAAGAAATTATTCATCCCCTCTAACGATGGAACCCGCTCTATGGAAACAGTGGCGGACGCAGGAATTTTAGAATGGGTGTTCGAAGTTTATTTTAAGAATCCATGCTGAAGCATCAAGACATGGTGAATTTGACAGTTTTCTCTTCTGCCTCCACAGGTAGGATTCTTTCCACTAATACACCCACATTCCAGATGTTTTTGTTTTGTTGCAAGTTGCAACCAATTTTACCCAAATGTTCGACATGGAACTAAACTGCTTACTGAGTATTGACTCCAATCATAACGTCAATATGATCTCATGTTTCAGACATATTATAGAATTGTTAGCTAGCACTAAGCAGTAAGCAAATGTACCTAAATTAATTCAAGAATAGCAGCATGGATAGAGTGTGAGTAAGTGGCTAACCGTCTTGAGCTCTCCCTTGCTGTAATGTCCCATAGACTGAAACCTCCTTCCGGTGACACACCGCTTGCCACATGCTACGCTATGTAAAGCAAACGACAAGGAACACAACCTTCAATCAAGAAACCATGGTTCATGAAACACAACTGTTGACAATATACAGATGCAATTCATGCCTGATTTGGCACTGCCCGTAAGGTAGGGCTCCATTGACGGCAGCTGCTTGGCAAGGCTATTTGATGTCGATGTGTCAGCCATCTCCCATGCCCTTGCATTCTTGCAAGATTCAGTAGCAGTCTAGCAGATCACCCACTTCTTAGCCACACTATGTCTCAGCAAAGAAACAACAACATGAATGATGCAAGTATGTGGTTGTAGTAAAATCAATTTATATTACATCTAATCACTGAATTCCTTACTCCAGGCGAAGGTCACGTGGCCGGAGGGCAGAGGCGCGGTCGCCGACTCGCCAGTCGTTCCGGAGGGCGGAGCGGATGGCTGAAGCGGAGGGTGGAGCGGACGGCCGGAGCAGAGGATAGGAGGTTACCTCCTATCCTAGGGACGCCTCCACCGGACTCCACCTCGCCTTGACCCAGCACTCTCCTTGATCTAGCCGGCGGGCACTTGGCTCCCCCTCCCCCCGTGTGACCGAGTGTAGCGGCTGCTAGCAGAGGACGGCAGGGCAACAGACAACTCACCCCCTCTCTTATTCCCTTGCGAACCTGTGGGTTGGACGAGTGGCCCATAACGGTGAGGGCATGCTGGGCCGAGACAATCAAGCCCAGGGCTGTCAACGGTCCATGGCCAGGTCACATGTTCACCCACTATCCAATGGCCACAAAATCACGTGCCCAGGTGATGAGCTATTGGCTAACACAAAGACTATTGGGTGAATTCAGTGCCTGATTTAGAATGTGACTGAAACAAGGGTTTCTTGAATCTTTGCCAAGTATCAACCTAGGCATGGCTAGCAGAGCAATTCAAGGCTGCCACTTCGGATGCTCTCTTTGGTGTCAAGGGGGCAGAGAGGCTAATGTTGAAAAAAATTATTTATCCCTTTCATCGGTGGAACTCGCTCTACGAAAGACACCTACATACATGTCCAAGGGATATAGCAATGCTTATAAAAGACTATAATACTCCTCACTTGTACTCATAGACTAATTGTCTCTCTGAGGGGCATTCCCATCATTTGTATACACCCAAGAGCCTATAAAAGTATAAATATCCCATATATCTCATTTATGGAGGGAGCTCTCTTAAGCTCTCATGAGCAATAAAGAAGCACATTTAAATTGGTGAGCCCTCGAGGGCTCCATCCCCAGAGGTAACCTCTCGTTGGCACACCGACAGGAGTAGAGCGGTCCTCTTTGAACCTGTATAAATCATCGTGCCATCTTTACTACTCTCGTAGACGATAGCCCGTCAATTGGCCGACATCCACCCCCTCACTTGTGTTTGAGTTTTCACATCTTCAACAAAGAAATTATCCAGATAATTTGTTTCAGTTCAACCATAAAGAAACAATATTCCCAGAGAGTCATAGTTGGCAGAAAGAATCATAGTACACATGCAGCAAAGAGGAAGAACAAGTAGAAAAAAAAACCCTAGGGATTCTGTAGTCTCAGATCTATTTACACAGATCAGTTCGTCATTCCTGCGATCCCCCTATCCTTTTCTGCTTTTTTCTGTGATCAGTTGCCTCTTTCTTCTGAAATCCCCCTCGTATTTTCTCCAGTGATCCCCCTCCTCTTGTGCGTTTTCTACATTGGTCAACCTCTCCTATTTCTGCAAATGAATCGGCCATTTTTTTGGATTAAGCTATAACGGGTCGTAACCTTAAAACTGCGGGCCCATTAATGTTTTAGGTGGATCGTCCATTAAAAAGCTACAGTGAAATAGTTAGGAATAGATACCACACGACACGATGGAAATTATTCGGTTCTCAGAATCGATTGGGAGTGAACTTTCTTTCTTTTACCGTGCAATAGACGATCCCTTATTTTGTTAGCAAGATTACAAGGGAAGACGTATACAGTATACTCACGTGCATGAACCTCAGGGCGAAGTCACGGCACTCCTGCCGTCACGGCCTCAGTCTCCTATTTCGTCTGAGCGCGTAGTCTCCATAAATCTTTAGCTTACAACGGAAGACGAATATATACCCACGCACATCGATCTCACTTACAAGTATATATAACCGCGCACGGCGCATGCACCTGTATCATCTGTCAAGTTTTGCGATCGATGGAGTCGCTCAGCAGCGTGGCCACGATCGTGAGTATCGCGCAGGACATCGCGGGTGCGGTGGCGACGGTGAGCCGGAACAGGAGACGGTGCCGGAAGCTTGCCGAGCGCGTGCAGGGCATCGGCGACCTCCTTCGGGAGCTGCACGGCTCGGAGGCGACGACAGACGCAGCGACGAGGAGGCTGCTGGGCAGACTGGAGGACGCGCTCCACCGCGCGCTGCAGCTCGTCCGGTCGTGCCGGGACAGCAGCTGGCCGCGCAGCCTCCTCGCCGGCGGGCGACGGGCCGACCGGTTCGATGAGGTGGACGGCGAGATCGACCGCTGCCTCCTCGACCTCGGCGTCGCCAACCGCATCCTCATCGCGCGCCTCGAGAAGCTGCTGCTTCATCAGGAGAAATACGACGGTGCGCCCACCCCCGCCAAGAAATACGACGGCGGCGGCAACAGGAAGGACACCGGCGTGCCGATGCGCACGGTCAGTGCAGGCATGCACGAGCTGGTGCCGCCACCGTCACACGGCCACTGGCCATATGCTCAAGGCATCGGCACCGGTGGTTGCTACCACAACGGCGCCGGTGCCCCATCCAACGCCGCCGCCTACTACCACCACCACTACTCGCCGCCGTACCCGGACATGTTCAGCGACGAGAACCCCAACGCATGCTCCATCATCTGAGCTCGGTTTTCGAACGAACTGTTCAGTTGAATATATACACACACACGTTCTATTAAAACACATGCTAAAATTTAAACAGAGATAGCTGAATAAATTTGTATATGTGAGGTGAAGCACCGGGACAATCTAGGGATCGAATCTGAATTGCCTGCAGCTTCTGCTTTTAAGCAGTGTGTAAACAGTCTACTGTATTTGATTTTGAGGATCTAATGGGCCGTGTTGATAATATGGGTCTAGTAATTGGGCCATATTAAAGTGTTGTTCTTAGGCATCACATCGGTGTCTTTCCTCAAAAAAAAGGGGGGTCATGTTCATTCCGTCGAGAGGTGGGCGCCAACTTGCCAGCCGGCGACCGAGCAGCCAAAATGTTCTCTCGGTCTCGCCGCGCGGAAGCAAATCCAAAAGGCGTTCGTCCTTCACGACAAAGGCGCACGAAGTTGCCGCGCGGTTCCATGGATTGGCCCAGGTCTCTTGCCGGAAGCCCGGAAAAAGTCCAGCGGTGTCCTTTACAAGGCCCAGGTCTCTTCGCTAGTCGCTAGCTAACAACTTTCTGTTAACACATACATGCTGTGTACATCCTCTCGCTAGTATAGATCGTAACAGACACGGCAACAGAAAGCCTGTAATCTGCAGCTTGTAATTGATATATTGTTCACCATCCAAAAAGCCTTTCGGCTGTATATAAATAGCAGAACAGAGCAATCAAGTTGATTGTGCTGAAACCCAAAACCTTCTGCAAATCTTTTCAGAGCAGTGGAGGACTCACAGGTACATTTCCTATAACTTACTGATGATACTTCTGAATTTATGGCTAACTTACTGATAACACAAATCTGTTGTAGCGTGTATCGCTGTTACTAAATTGCAGCCAAATAAAATTTGCAACTGGTTAGTTATCCTGCTTCTTAGCAAGTGAACTTAAACAGGTACCTATTTTAAAATGCACCGAGCATTCTGTCAGTTCAACAGATCAACCGTTTAGTTAAACATTGTGCATGTTCATGTACATTGATCCTTCTTGGACCAGAAAACAGGGGTTGCAATTCTGCAGCATGAATCAAACAACTAAAATTTGCATTTCGACAAAATACGTCCATGCTTACATTTGTCTTTCCCCATGGGGTCACTTAACCTCAGCTGGAGCTTATACCATAGTGTACATTTCATCAGTATTGTCACCTCATTGTCTTATGCTCTAGATTTCTACTGGTTTGATATCATGTCAATGTTAAATTCTAGTTCTTATAGGTTAGTCTCTTATATAAGGACATCATACATGCCACTAATGTAGACACGTTATCCATACATTTGTGTCGTTGAGAGGGGCAAAAAGCCTAGCGAAAATCCTACCTAACGCTGTAACGCCTTAAGTCTTCCCTTCCAGGTGTGGCCTTTTAGGTTGCTACCCTCTCTCTGTTTATAAACTCTCCTCTCAACTTTTAATATATGGCAATGCTTCTGCCCGTTCAAAAAAAAAATTTGCTGTGTTAACTGTTTTTTTTTGTCGTTTGTGGGCAACCTGCAAACAAACCGAGGAATGAAAAAAAGTTTTCTTTTGATCAAGACCAATCCAAGCACTGGACCAGCCCAGAGACACGAAGTGTTCTGTGCTTCTCAACAGTAAGTACTAAAGCTTTCTGCATTAACACCTTCCTTGCGTCTTCCTCGCCGTACAGCCTTCAGCATGAACTGCCACATCATCTTGCACAGGTATGTTTTATCTGATGGAGTGTTGAGCCTCGAGTATCGCAGAACAGCTCGCAGGACACCTATATTCTTTGGGGCTCTTCATAGCTAGGTATTTTGCAGACCATGCTATCCACTGTTTGTAAATTATGAATCCTATTTTGCTTCCTGGCTTACCTTTGCTGAAACACAGCCATACAAAGCTAGCGACTCATAACTATTGCCGATGTTACGTATCACCGACAAATCGACAGTTGCACGCAATTCGTACGTATATCCATGTACGTACCTTCGAAATTTCTGCAGTCATCCTCAATGCCTGTTATTCAGTCCTCATCCTATCACACTATATATATTATTGTATCATATTAGTGTTACAGAATTAAACATAGACAGTACTTTATATCTTCAGCATACAGAATCTATGCGTCAACGCTGTTATACAAAGAACGCAGCCACGCGGTTCGTTCTTACAGACTTTTAAGTATCTAAATATTTTTCACATCAACCTATGGACCTTTTTTTTTCTAAAACTTATGACTTTTGATTACGATTTATGACTTTTAGGTCGTTGATGTAAAAAATTATAGAGTAACAGAAACTCACGTACGATTTTTATTGATATAAATAAAGTTGGTATAGTATATACTATAATTAACTAACTATAAAAAAATCAAAAGCTAAAAATTAATAGGGGTATAATTTTTCTTCACGGCGCAATGTAGTGCGCTACTCTAGGACTAATATCTGCACCATAAACTGACCCGTCGCGTCATGGCGTTGACTTTGGCACGTTAGGATACACTCTTAGTAATATCATCCAACATGCGAGGAGGAGCGGCCGCGTCAATCTCAACCACCTCCCCCTTGACGTAGCGCCCCGCGAACCACCGCGCTGTCCGCCGCGCCATCGGCAGCCACTGCCTCCGCGCCCTCTCCTCCTCCGTCAGCCTCTCCCTCACCGCCGCGCACAGCCGCGGCAGGCTCACGATCTCCGACACGGACCGCACCCCGGACGATATCATCCTCGCCGCAGACGCAGCCGACACAGGCTCCCCGGCGTCCACTGCCTCCGAGCTGCTGCAGCCGACGCCGCCTCCGCAGCCTCGCCTTGCGCCCATAATCCTGGCCTTGCTCTCCAGCAGCCGCTTCTTCTCCATCTCCTCCTTGATCGTCACACAGACGATGCCGCCGCCGTCGCGCTTCGGCTCCTCCGTAAATAGCTGCTCCTGCGCGTCGTCGGGGGAGGGGAACCGCCCGCTCGACATGGAGCGAAGCATCTCGCCGTCGAGCGCGATGAGGTCGGTGGAGTTGAGGTCGCTCCACCGGCTCTTGTACAGCACGTTCGACACGATGATGTGGTGCTTGTGCCTGTCCAAGCACTGCGCGCGCGTGGGGGCCTGCTCCTCGAACCGCGACGACGACACGCGCTCCACGAAGATGTCCAGGAGGTCACGGCCTGAGACGGCGGAGTCAGGGTCGGGAGCGTCGAAGCGGTCGGAGGCGCCGAAGACGAAGCGGGCGCTGGCGGCGTACTTGAGGCCGAGCGAGGCGTCGTCGGCGTCCACGCGCGTGCGGCACAGCGGGCAGCTCGCGTTGGACTCGAGCCAGCGGTCGACGCAGTCGAGGTGGAAGGCGTGGCGGCAGCGCGGGAGGAGGCGGAGGAGGTCAGCGTCGTCGAAGCGGGCCAGGCACACCACGCACTCCAGCCCCTGGCGCGCCCCGCGGAGCACGGCGAAGCGGAAGAAGGGGAGCGACTCGATGACCGGCTTGGCGACGCCGGTGGGTTGCACCGCGTCATTGCCGGCAACGTTGGCGTCGGCGACGGGCGGGGCGGCGGTGGGCAGGGGGGAGGAGGGGTGGCAGAACTTGGCGTACATGAGGAGGAGGAAGATGAGCGACAAGATGCCTACAACGATGGCGAAGCTGGGCCGGAAAGAAACCTTGATGCCGACTCCCTCGGGCGTCTCCGGAGCAGCCTCGGCGGCGGGCGGCTGCGCCGCCGCGACGCACGCCATCGTGGAGAGGAGCAAGGCGAGGATAGGGAGGCGGGCCATGGGGAATACGACTAGTGGATGTGTGTGTCAGTGTCGGGGTGGGGTGTGGAAGGAGGACGGAGAGGAGCTGGCAGGCGCAGAGACGGCACTGCCATGGACATGGACACGGCCAGCTCCGGTGGTATGTGGCCTTTTGGGCTGCTTGTTTTCTTACACCATCCCATGCGACTTGAGGCAGCTGCGGGTGGTGGGTGGGTCCCACGCCACGCCACGCCACGCCTGACGCAGTCTATCCTTTTTTTTTTTGGGGGATTCCTGTCGGGGCAAATTTGGTTGGTGGAATCCTCTAAGGATTCCCGAGAATATCTTAGTAACCTTATAAAATTACTCTATTTGGTAAAATAGCGTCGGATCCTCCAAGGATTTCTGAGAATATTTTTAGTAACCTTATGAGATTACTCTATTTGGTAAAATAGCCAGTAATTTAAATCAGGGATCTAAAATTATCTTAGGAACCAGATTGCCATGATTTTTAGAAATCACTTTTCCGTAGAAAAGGTTGTATAATTTGGATTACCAAGGAAAATGAATCTTTTTTATTACACTTTTATCATTTGCTTTAATTTCTCATAGTCAAATTTTGAACTATTTGAATTCAAAATCCAAATAAAAAATATTTTTTCAAAACATGAATTTCAAAACCAAAATATCAAAATTTGAATCCTGAATTTTAGAATCTTAAATTTAGGCAATTTAAATTTCAATATTCAAATTTTCAAGTTTGGATATTGATATTTCATTTTTTAAACTAAATCTTAAAATCTAAAATTTCACATTATGGATTTTAAAAATTCATGTTCTAAAATTTTAAATTTTATAAATTCGAACATTTTGAATTTCCAAACCCAAATTTTAAATTAAAATTTTCAAAAATCCAAAATTTGAACTTTTGAATCATAAGAATTGAATTTTTGAATGTTGCAATTTTAAATTGAGATAATTTAATTTGTAAAATTTAAATTTAAATTTTCAATATAAAATTTATAAATGTTAACCTTCAAGGTTTGAAATTTCAAATCATGTAATTTAGATTTGTCAACTTGTTGGTTTAAGTAACAAAATATTTGAACTATTAAAAACCATTTTGTAATTTCTTTCAAACCAACCAAATATTGAAATCTTAGATTACTGGTAATATGTTACGGTAATCAGATTGAGTAGAATATTAGATTATAAGGGAATATGAAATTACACATACCAAACGCACCCTTAACTTGTTGCTCTTCCCCTCCATGCTTATCCCTAAGCCAATGCCGCTCAGATCTGGCCGTATCTGAGCTAAGTATTGTTTGCACAAATATTGCACTATCAAACTATGTGCAATTCTTTGTATGCAATTTCAGTTTAAAATGAGTGCAAGTTTGCAATCTCGGTTAGCAGGGGCGGAGATGGGCCTCGGGCCGGTTGGGCAACGGCCCGAGGCCCAGAAAAAATAGCAATGCAAAATTTTAGTAATTATACCTCTGAAAAAAATTGTATAGTAGTTGGGCCCGAGGCTTCTTTGGCGGCCCGACACTATACCGGCCGGCCCGAGCGACTTCATCGCGATTCGCGAGCGCTCCCCCGCGGCCCACACGCCCCCGCGGCCCATCACGCACGCCGCACGGCAACCCTAACCGCGCGGAAGCCGCGAGCGCTCGCCTCGGCCGCGAGCGCCTCTGCATTTCGCGGCGCATCCGATCTCGCCATCTCCGCGCGACGCGCCGGCCCAGCCCCACCGCGCGCTCGAGCCCGCGACACCGCGCCGCCTCGGCGGCGTGGCGCCTCTCTCCGCTCGGCGCGGCGGCGCGGCACGCGCCCGCCGCCGCTCCGCGAACCCGCGACCGCCTCCGCGAGCCCGCCGACCGCCTCGGTGCCTCCTCCTCCGCCGCGACGACTGCCGCCTCTCGGCGAATCTCCGCCTCGGCGCGCCCTCTCGGCTCTTGTGATCTCTCGCCGATCTCCGCGCCCCATCACATCGAGTCACCGCCGTCCGCCGGTGAGATTTTGCATACAGATTGTTCATAGTTTCATACAGATTGTTCATTGTTCCCCGTGAGATTCATAGAGATTGTTCATTGTTCAATGTTTATTGTTGATTTGTTGTCACTTGTGAGTAATTCAATAGTCATTGTATGATTGTCACTTGTCACTGTATAATACAGACTGTATTGTATATGTAATCTGTTTGAAACTTTGAATGACTGATTGTTCATCAATTCATTGTTGATTTGTTGTCTGTACAGTTCAGTGATAGTGTGATTTGAAGTATGTGATAAATGATAGTGTTATTAGTGTAGTATATTTATCAGACTAGCAGTCTATTAACTTGCTATTTAAATTTTTGCAATACTAGAATTAGAAATACATGATGAAGAGGACCAAGACATTGGCATCTTATTTTCCATCGCAATCCAATTCCAATCAAACTCCAGAAGCAATAGGAACTGGAGGTAGTAACACCCCACAAAACAATCCCCGTGTTGTGCTTAATCCGGACGACATTGTTGCCGATCCTAGGCTTCGGAAACCAATTGAAGAGTTAGATGTGGATATTAGGGATGCCGCTAGAAGGGAGTATTTGCTATTAGGACCATGCCGACCATTTGGCCATAAATTTCCAAGAAAAAAGATAGGCGGTAAGACAAGAAGCTTTCATGAAGAATGGTTTAAAAGATATGATTGGTTGGAATACAGTGTTGCTAAAGATGCCGCATATTGTTTTTATTGTTATCTCTTCAAGCAAAGGAGACCTGACAACTTTGGTGTTGATGCATATACAAATGTGGGGTTTAGTTATTGGAAGAATGCAATTCAATCTTTTAATGAGCATGTTGGTAAAGTTGATAGTGCTCACAATAAAGCTAGAAAACATTGTGAGGCTTTTAAAAATCAGAGGCAAAGTGTGGCACATGTATGGGCTGGTTCAACCAAGAAGAAGGAGGAGGAATATTTGGCTCGTATTACTATTATTTTAGGTGTTGTAAGGTTTCTTTTATTGCAAGCTCTTGCTTTTCGTGGACATGACGAATCTTCTAGATCAAATAATAAGGGGAACTTTTTAGAGATGTTAAAATGGTATAAAGAGAAGGATAAAGATGTTGCAAAATTATTTGACAATGCTCCTGGGAACAATCTAATGACTTCACCAGAAATACAAAAGCAATTGTATTTGTATTGTACTTTCGTTATACCTCCGTACTGTGATAGTATTTGATATTAGTTATAGACGTATGTCCTCTTTAGTTTTAGGCCCGAGGCTTCGATAAATCCTGGCTCCGCCACTGTCGGTTAGTTCAATTTTTTTTTCATTCAGGGTTCAACCAGCTTAGGCTTATTTGTGTCTTGGTTTTTTTTTTGTGTATTGATGTTTTTATTGTTAATGGTATCATGTCCTTTCTATGCTATTCATCTAGGGGTGGAGCCATAATTTAGAAATGAGGGATAGCGCTAACGACAACAAAATTTCTTAAAATATAGAGAACTATAGTGCAATTTTATCTAACCATGAGGGGGGCCTAGCCCCTATCAGCACCCCCTCCCTCCGCCTCTATATACATCTGCCATTTTTTCAAAAATTATAGCACTGATTACCAATTTTGAATGATCATGTGCAAAGTAAAAAATCATATGCAACTATCACGTAATTATTCAATTGGTTATAATCTTACCTACAAACTTGCAAACAGTTTACATCAAATTTTCGCTACTGTGGTACATGCAATTTTAGTAATAGCAGGGTGCACTTTCAATTTTCTGTGAGAGTTCATCTAATTTATTGTTATTTTTATCTATGTTAGAATAAATTTTGTGTTTCAGCTTTCTATCAGGGTTCATGAAATTTATTGTTATTTTTGTCTTGGTTACATAATTTTTGTTTTAGTATATTTTGTTTCCTTTTCTATTTGAGCTCTGTATGTGTTTCGGTTAAAAGTATTTCACATGACAAAAAAGTATGAGAATCCCTTAAATAACAGGGATGTTTATGTTTGTCTTTCTACGTCAATAGATAGGAAAGATTCAATTCCATTGACTGGAACTATGCTATATATGCTTCACATAAGTCGTTTGAGCAGTGGGGAGACCGAGTGCATGTGTGTATGGAGAGTCAGTGACGTGAAGCGGAAGAGGACAGGAGCCCTGAACTGATTCCTGGCCTCCATATCAGCTTCTCCAGATCACCAAGCTATGCAGGTATTATACTATGTTTGCTTCTTGTTCTTTGATTCGTTTATTTGTTTAAAAGCTTTATGTTTTGATCAGTCTGTTTGGTGTTTTCAGTGTTTTCAGGTTTGGAACAGAAGGAAAGTGGTAGGAATTGACGCTTAAGTAGGATTTACACGAAAACCGACGCTTGATCTGACATTTCTGCTTGCTATGTCAAGGATGTTGGTACTCCATGTATGTTCTTCGGAGGCGGAAGGGACTAGCAAGTTGGTTCTCATCGCAGAGAAAATAAGTGACATGCATATACTATCCAAAAAAGAAAAAAGTACCACTTAGCAGTATATGTTTTGTTGTAGCAAAATTGCCACTTAAATATGATCGTAGAGAATAGATCTCTCTCTCTCTCTTGTCGACACTGGAAGATGGCTCACCAAAGTTGTTTGTGTTGATGGCTGATGCGAATCAATCGATGGAGACTTGAAAAAAGGTTGGGAAATCAAAAGAAAAAAAAGATGGCTCTTGTTCCTGTCTGAAAGTGAGGAGAGAAGTTGCAGGAAATGGGCAAATCCCAGCAGGTACCACTACGGCCCGTTGCCACTACGAGGATCCGACAAAACAGACCCTAGGCCCATTTACCACCCAACAACGAGGATCCGAGGCCCAGAATAACAGGCCATCGAGCAAATGCAGGCCCAGTTTTGGCCCATCGCAGGATCGCCAGGCCCACTTACGGCCATCGCAAAATTATTGGGCGCGCTTCGGTCGTGGGCCACTTAGAGCAACTCCAGCAGTAGCCCTCAAAACAGGGCCCCTACTTTTCATTTGAGGGCTCCCCCTACTTTTGAGGGCCGTGTTTTCTGGTCAGATTTCAAACAGAGCCCTCAAAACAGGGCCCCTACTTCTCAATTCTCTCTATTTCCTCACACACTATATGCATATGTATGGAACAAAAGCACAATACACAATAAAATATTTATGATTTCACAATGAGGGACAATATTTAAATATATGAATTCAAATATGAATATTCAAATTTTTTCCGAATTTAAATTGAAAGCACAAAGTTCATCACATAACATTCAAATTTGTTCCGAATTCAAATATGAATTCAAATACGAATATTCAAATACGAATTCAAATACGAATATTCAAATTTAAATTCAAATTTATTCCGAATTTAAATTGAAAGCACAAATATGAATTCAAATACGAATATTCAAATTTAAATTCAAATTTGTTCCGAATTTAAATTGAAAGCACAAAGTTTATCACATAACATTCAAATTTAAATTCAAATTTGTTCCGAATTCAAATATGAATATTCAAATACAAATTCAAATATGAATATTCAAATTTAAATTCAAATTTGTTCCGAATTTAAATTGAAAGCACAAAGTTCATCACATAACATTCAAATTTAAATTCAAATTTGTTCCGAATTCAAATACGAATATTCAAATTTAAATTCAAATTTGTTCCGAATTTAAATTGAAAGCACAAAGTTCATCACATAACATTCAAATTTAAATTCAAATTTGTTCCGAATTCAAATATGAATTCAAATACGAATATTCAAATACGAATGTTCAAATTTAAATTCAAATTTGTTCCGAATTTAAATTGAAAGCACAAATGTTCCACAAAAAAGAGGAAAGTTGTAAAATGAGAGCCGGAGTAGGGGGCCCCTAGGAATGAGGGCTGGAGGGGGGATTTGAGGGGCTCCTCAAATTTGAGGGCTCTAGTAGGGGCCCTGCTGGACCTCTATTTTTGCCTCAAGCCCTCAAATATGAGGTTTGAGGGCTCAAGTAGGGGCCCTGCTGGAGTTGCTCTTAGGGCCCAGCAGAGGTTGGCCCATTTACAGCACATCCAAAACTCGCCCCATTCTATACGACGAGGCTAACAAGTGACGCAACAATTAACCTGACAAACAAACTATTATTGTTGAACTAGGGAGCCCTACGTTCAGCTATCATTGTTGAACTATTAGCATTTGATGGGCTCTTGCCAGCCTTGGCACTATCCCCTGAAAATATAAATGCATGATACTTCAAAAGTATCAAGTCATTCGACAAGTTCCAACCCATGATACTTCAAAAGTATAAATGCATGAGATGATTTGTGATTTTGTGCATACTAATGAGACGATGTGTAATGCTATTGAAATTGTAATCAACAAATTCCATCTTAGCTATAGGACAATTGAACTTGACTCAGCACATATATGCCTGAGATTATGAGCAAGACAAAATATCAAATTTATCTAGATTAAGAGTAGACGGATCTGAAAGTATCGTGTTGCATGTTTATTCAATGATATGCAATACAGGATCTAAAAAGGAAAGGATTTCCATTTAACTATGATTGGCATGCTTCGCATCAAAACATAGCTGCTTAGAGCAACAAAAATACACAAGTTTCATATAAAAGCATGCCCCATGTTTCAGTACACAAAACTAAGTCCGTCCTTGTATACTACACATCACTTGGAACAACAAATTCGTTCACATTCAATCCGGGTATAGACAACAACATATATTAAAAACACAAATTCATATACTCACTGAAGCCCTTAGCAAAAGAAGGCAAAATTCCAGAAATTCAAAGTCCCACCGGTCTGATCTCTATGAGCTAGCAGTCAAACCTCTATCGGCTAGCAGTCAGACCTTTAGGCAGTGAACAGTAAAATCAACACGATTTCAAATAAGAATCTATGTAACTTTTGATTTGATGATCCAAATAACTTGAAACTTGATATTCACCTTTTCTAAGATGTCATAGACCTATTCCAATCAATAATCCAGAGAATTATCATCAAAGTTGTGACATTTTTTTATTTGAAGGAATATTGCACTAAAATTTCAGAGGAATGAAGATGAACTAGTGCAGACGTCGCTTACCAATACTCATCTCAGGTCTCTCTCTTTGTGTGTTGTGTTGTGTGAGACTGAGAGTGGGTGATGCAACTCTATGGCCCCGTTTGGCACAGCTCCACCACCAGCTTCTTGGAGCTGTTTGGAGCTGTTTGGTGCCAAACGGGGTAAAGCAAAACAGCTCCACCCAAGGAGCTCCTTAAAATCTGCTGAGACAAAAGTAGCTCCACCCAAGGAGCTGAAAAAAGTAGCTTCACTTGACTCCACTTGTGAAGTCAAAAAAAACAGCTCCACTTGTGAAGAGGAGCCCTGCCAAACAGGGCCTATGTCTTCTTCTTCTTCTTTAAAGATCAACGCAACTCTCTGTCTGTTTTTTTAGTACAGGTTTCAGAAGTTCAGTTTTTCCCAGTTGGTGCATGCGACAATTGACTTCTCGTTTGAAGAACAGATGGAACTAGGAGCCTTGTCCACTTTATACAAGGTACTTGTGGTTATTTTTTAGATAATGGAAAAAAGTTTCCGGCCTCTGCAAGCACACACAGCCAAGTTCTTACAAAGTTTTCAGCTAATTGCTGTAAAAAATGGAATGAGAACACAAGTTGTTCAAAGTAATTAGAAGCACAGTCTATTATTGCTCCTCCATCCGCTATTGGCGAAAAAGTCCAATGTAACAACTTCCAGTGCTCGGCTCACCAGCCGAAAGGTCTCCTTTGCATCCTCACGCTGCAACGATGCCCAAAACCGCAGCCAGTATGTTCCCCTGAATGTAGCCTGCATAAAAGAAATAAAACGTTTCTTTTCAAAAACAACATCATTCCGTGTACGCCAAATTGCCCAGAGAAAAGCGGCGACACCCACTAAGATCAGCTTTCGTTCACTATTCACAACGCCAGTTAACCAATTCCCGAGCATATGAGGAATAGACCTAGGAGGAGTTAACCCAGTAGCTATATGAATTATACGCCAGATAGTCTTAGCATGTTGGCAATCAAAGAAGATGTGTTTAATTGTTTCATTGCAATTACAGAAGCAACACTTTTGATTGCCATGCCAATTCCTCTTCGCTAAGTTATCCTTTGTTAAAATCACCCCTCTTTGAAGATACCAAAGGAAGATTTTTATCTTTAAGGGGATTTTCAGCTTCCAAATGATATTATTCATAAAAGGGTAACCCTGGTTCATAAGATAATTGTACATAGATCGTACTGAAAAAATACCATGTCTATGTAAATCCCAGGAAAAAAAGTCCTTCATATTGTTAAGCTGAACATTAGCAATTTGAGCTACTAGATTAAGCCAAGCGGTCAATTTATCTCCCACTAAAGATCTTCGAAAAGACACATTCAATGGCACCTGGTTCATAACATGTGCCACTGTGACCTGGGTGTGATGGACTAACCTATAAAGGCTAGGAAATTGATCTTTAAGGGACTTAGAGCCCACCCAGTTGTCCTCCCAAAATCTAGTTTGTGAACCATCTCCTATCCGAAAGGTTCCACACCCTAGAAAATCCCCCCTAACCTTTAAAAGACCTTTCCAAAAATGAGAATCACCAGGTTTAATATGTACCTGTGATAAACATTTCGAATTTAAATATTTAAATACTTGTGGTTATGCATGCTTCCTTTTTGTGTTTTTCAAAACACAATTAATCGTCGTATGCTCTTGTGCAAATATATATTTGAATTGCTATATATCACGGTTTGTAGTAATCTGAAATTCAAATTTTGAATTCTGAAGTTACTTCTGTATGTTTACACCTTAATTTTCAGGGTCAACTACATGGGAGTGATGTTACTATCAAAAGGCTTTCAATTTCAGGGCAACAGCTACCTGGATGTGTGAATGAATATGAGCTATTTAAGAATGAAATCAAGATCCTTCAGGACTTTCAGCATGCAAACAAAGTCAAACTCGTGGGATATTGCGCTGAACGAAGCGAGAGGGTTTTGGTATACGAATACATGCAAAACGGGAGCCTGGAGGACGTCATCTTTGGCATGTCTTCACTCTGAAATATTGCAAATTTCAAGTCCATTTAATCCTGGAATGGTTCTGATTGATCACAAATTAAACTTGCTCTCTCTCTCTCTCTCTCTCTCTCTCTATATATATATATATATATATATATATATATATATATATATAAATCACAAGCTTAAAAACTTAATGCAAAAAAAAAGAAAACATAAAACCTAATTAGTATTACTTAATTCCCTGGCATTAATTATGTTTTCCTCTCTCCTCAATAGTTGCAGCCGCCGCTCAGCACATCCATTGACTGGTTTCGTATACATGCATGCATAACTATTGAGTGACTAGATAACTCTATTTACTTAGCTCAAAGCATCATCCGCATGCATGCATTGCCTGATCGATAAGCCGTGACGCGGGTACGCGATAACGTGCACATGCATTGGACCAAGACTTAAGGGGTGTGATCAATATGGCTTGAGCTTTTGGCTTCAGCTTATTTTTGCACTATTCATAAATTTCGTCTTTTTCTGAACTTTTGGCTTTTTTTTGAGTTTTTTTGCCGGTTCTTTTTTTCCTCGTATTTGTTTACATTATATGCGATGGGCTAATATGTTTTTTCTATTTTTAATTTTTTTAAATTTAATTATGGTAAATAAGCCTCTGTCAGCTACAGTGCTTTTTTCAGCCAGCTACAGTGTTTTCAGCCATAAGCCACGGGCTTTTCAGCCATTTTGATCACAACCAAGATCTTACGCGGGTACGCGATAACGTGCCGGACTTTCTGATGCGCCAACGAACGAAGACCGAGACTGGGCACAGATATGCACGGCGATCGAGGAAAAACGTGAGGATGGTTTCGCGCACAATGCGAATCAGAAGCGTCGCTTGCGTAGAATTTTTTCAGATCACATCTAAATTTTATTTAAGAATCATGATGGCCATAAAATAATCTCTTCTAGCACCTTAAACTCTTGCATGAAATTAGTCCCTCTAAAAATTACTGAGTTAGTCCCTAATCACATCTCTATTTATAATCTTAGGCTCAAAACATAGGTTAAACCTAAGCCTATGAATTCTAATCCAATTCCAACAGCAAAGTGACGTTAACAAGCCATCGTGCTGCGGTACATATCTAGCGCGAAGGCTCAAGGAGTTCGTCGATCTGTCGTTGCACGACGTCTCGTTCTGCAGCAGGGCTCTCCCCCACTGCCTCTCTTTCCCGGCGAGGAGGCACATCCTGTCGCAACAGAGGGGGATGAGAAGCTGCGTCCGGGCGGCGCAGCTCTGCATCCAAGAGAAGCCGGACCGCGCGGCCCGCCATGCCGGAGGTCATCCAGGTGCTGAGGCCCAAGAAGGCGAGGGTGCCGCGCCCGCACCGGTCGCGCTATACCAGGAAGAGCTCGCTGTACGCCGATGACAGGAGCGCCGCCGCCCGAGCTGGCTCGTGGATATTGGCATACTGCTGTACTATTTGAACACAAATTCTTGTCGTTCTTAGATGTGTTTGGCAAAGCTCAATCAGACATATGAAGTAGTGAAGTCTACTTGTGTAGACTTTTTTCTTTACGGTTCTCGCTGTCGAAACTATGGAATCATAGCAATTTTTTCGCGATTATAATGGGGATTAAACAGTTTCATGTGAAATTTCCATGGAATTTCTGTTAAATTTGTATATTCCAAACGGTGCTTAGAGGTTGTCAGTATTGAAATGATCAGCAGGTTAAAGGTGCATGCTCGACCGGCGCACTTAAATTTGGCGCATAAGCGCAATTGTTTCTGCGACAGGTGCTGTGATGGGCTGGCTATCTGCGGCAAATCGAGCTTCCCAATGCGAGCAAATCGAGGCATCAAGCCAGTCCCAGGTTGCTCCCCAGACGGAGCAGGTACAATAAGGCTTAGTCAGCAGGCTATAGCAAATATAATATCAACCAAATCTTACGTGGCAGAGAGAGAAAGGAAGAGAGAGAAGGAAGCTGGCTACTAAATTACAGTTAGCTATAGCACGTAAAAATATGCATTTCACTCTCTTACACGTGGGGCCAAATAGTTATTGTAACAGTTACCTTATTGTATAAACTATTTTTTTGAAGGCTATAGATGAAATGGACAAGTGTTATAGCCATTAGTTGGCTATGCTATTGTACTTGCTCTTAGAAATTACAAGATGTTGCGTCTGCCTTCAATGGGTCAATTAATTGTCAAGTCACAGCTTTTCATGATCGAGGAACAGTTGATGCGACACGAGGAACCCAGTGGAGCAGCTGGAGGAGACACTCGTGTACGCATTCCTTTCATGCTCATCATCACCTGTCAGGACAGCAGCTTCATGTATCACTGCTTCATGGGAAGGAATCAAGCTTGCCAGTTCCATCTGGTGGAGAATGATATCGCCTTCTACCTCCAGCTTTCCCCCCTCCAGGGTAATGTAGTAGATACTGCTCGTACCTGGGTGCGGCATTTGCACAGAGGAGAGGTCAACATTCACACACACGGGTAATACCAACATCACAGCTAGTCCTAGCCTCTAGACACTTTTGATGTTTCTGGAAAATTAACTTTTCTATTGTATCCTAAAATGGTTTTGCTAAACCACAGTTACCTAAAAAATTCTAAAAATTCAAACGATTCTGTAGATGTTTGATCTCTTTGAGATACGTGCTGTACCTGTGTCGGATTAATGGGCCTGTCCTACTATTGGGTTCTTATGTGCAAACCTGACCGTTAGTTTTTAGGCAGCTCAACTTTCATTGTCTACACTGCTGTAGTTACTGGTGCCTTTTCCCTTTCTTTGTCTCTGTCTCCATTCTCCAAAGAAGTGGGAGGGGAGGCAGAGAGGAGATAGCAAGGCAGTGAGCGGCAATTTGCGGCGAGTGGCCACGATTTGAGACAACGAGCGACTTGGAGGTGTGTACCAGAGTTTGGCGAGCGCTCTCGTCGTCGGTGCTGTTGAAGTTCTCGTAGTGGAGGATCCATAAATACTTAGAAAAAAAATTTTAATACATCATTCATTGTCTCTATTGCCATACCAATTCTATATATCGATGCAGTCTAGCTCTCAAGGTAAAAAACTAAACCATGAAATCTTGGCCATGCAGGCCAGCCACCCATCCCATTGGACAGATTAGGCTAGTAGCATTATTGGACCAACTTAAAATATATGAAGGTGAGATTTGATTTATAAAAATAGATGTTCAATAAATAAATTGAAAAGAAAAAATTTAACTATAAAGTCATCTGTATGAACAGGTTATAAAGATGTCCATGTACTCATTTTTTGACGGAATGCATAGAATCTTGAAATTTCTCGGAAACTGACTAACTTTGGTGCCGACGCGTCGGCCACCAGCTCCCGGGAAGTGCCACTGTGCTGCCGTGCTCTCAGTTGCCAACTTGCCAATTTGCCATGCGTCGTCGATGACTGTGGAAGCTGCGAAGACAATTCGCCGGAACAAGAGGGCCTGCCTCGAGCTCACGCGACCAAATCTATCTTTATTTTTGCTGAACCCTACATCACTCTCTCTTTATTTGAATGAGATTCAAATATTTGAATGAGATTTTATTGGGTTTAATGACAGGTAGTTACCAAGGAGTAAATGGCTAGTTAAATACTCTGGTGCAAACAAGTTCGTTACATCTAGCTAAGCAAAATACTCTGTTCGGTCGACCTAATTAGGTCAAACTGCGCCCGTGCAAAGTCGGGTCCAATCGGCAGCGAAACTGACGTACCCACTGGTTTAAAACGGAGGAAAAGGGGGTAATGCTACTGGTCATGGCTGACCTGATACAATTGGCATGTTTTTTTGGAGGGTCAAATGGCAATTTGGCAATTGACTTTGACTGACTCGAGGATTAAGCGTAAACAGTAGAGCAACTGTTCTGAATAAATCGTCAGACCGAAAACCATAGACCGAAAACCCTAAACTACGGCATCAGTATATACTTAGTAAGGTAGCCGTGTGTTGCAGTGTGATCGATACTCACAGATATGGAGGCGCTGGGGCTGGCTGCGAACGTCGCGCAGCTGGCCGGCGTGGACCCGTTCAGTCTGATCTCGATGACCGTGGAAGCTGCGAAGACGGTTCGCCGGAACAAGAGGGCCTGCCTCGAGCTCGCGCGGCTGGTGGAGCAGGTCGGCGACCTGCTCCAGGCGCTGCAGGAACAGCCCGGGGTGACGGTCATGCAGCGACCGGAGACGAGCGCGCCGCTGCGGGAGCTCGAGGAGACGCTCCGGCGAGCGTGCGTTCTGGTCCGGTCGTGCCAGAGCGGAGGCTACGCCCGCAGGTTCTGCGCGGGCAAGGAGCTGGCCGGCCGCCTCCGAGACGTGCAGAGCAGGATCAGCATCTACCTGCAGCTCTTCCCCATCATCAGCCACATCGACAGCACGCGTCTCCTCGTACGCGTCATGGCCGACGGCGGCGGCGGCGCCACTCGTCCGCCGCGCTCCGAGGTACGATCGATAAGCAGGCTTTGATCGCTTAGTTTTGCGCATTCGATCGTACGCAACTTGCTTAATCAATTTTCTAATTTCAGAGGAATGACGATGAACTAGTGCAGACGTCGCTTACCAATACTCATCTCAGGTCTCTCTCTTTGTGTGTTGTGTTGTGTGAGACTGAGAGTGGGTGATGCAACTCTATGTCTTCTTTAAGATCAACGCAACTCTCTGTATGTTTTTTTACAACAGGTTTCAGAAGTTCAGTTTTTCTCAGTTGGTGCATGCGACAAATGACTTCTCGTTAGAAGAACAAATGGAACAAGGCGCCTTGTCCACTTTATACAAGGTACTTGTGCTTATGCATGCTTCCTTTTGTGTTTTGCAAAACACAATTAATCGTTGTATGCTCTTGTGCAAATATATGTTTAAGGGGAATTGCTATACATCACGGTTTATAATCATCTGAAATTCAGATTCTGAATTCCGAAGTTACTTCTGTATGTTTACACCTTAATTTTCAGGGTCGACTACATGGGAGTGATGTTACTATCAAAAGGCTATCAGTTTCAGGGCAACAGCTACCTGAATGTGTGAATGAATATGAGCTATTTAAGAATGAAATCAAGATCCTTCCGGAGCTTCAGCATGCAAACATAGTCAAACTCGTGGGATATTGCGCTGAACGAAGCGAGAGGGTTTCGGTCTACGAATACATGCAAAACGGGAGCCTGGAGGACGTCATCTTTGGCATGTCTTCACTCTGAAATCTTTCAAATTTCAAGTCCATTTAATCCTGGACGGGTTCTGATTGATCAAAAATTAAACTTGCTCTCTATATGTATCGCTGATGAAGTGATGATCTAATTTGCAGGGCGCAGGAGAGCAGGGTTGGCACCTGACTGGCCATCGCGCTTCCGAATAATTGAAGGGATAGCACACGGTGTAGATTATCTTCACAACTACTCTAGGCTACGCATTATCCACAGAGATCTAAAACCAAGCAACATTCTCTTGGATTCGGATATGAATCCGAAGATATCTAATTTTGACTTGGCTGAGATTTTAACTTCGGGCGTGGACAGACAGAAAGCTGACCGTGTGATTGGCTCAATGTAAGATCCATAAACTCCTTTATGCTCCTTTCTAGCTTGTCTACAGAATTACTGATTTTGAGTTTAATTATTTTGTCATTGATCTTTCAGTGG
Source organism: Dendrocalamus sinicus (assembly GCA_036346575.1). NCBI lineage: Eukaryota > Viridiplantae > Streptophyta > Magnoliopsida > Poales > Poaceae > Dendrocalamus > Dendrocalamus sinicus. Next base: position 1,791,876 of record CM070672.1, on the reverse strand, counting down.
ATTTATCGCTCCAGAATATATGCGCGAAGGCGTCTTCTCGGTCAAGACAGATGTGTATAGCTTTGGTGTCATGGTCCTGGAGATCATTAGCGGCAAAAGATGGACTCAATCAATTCAAAAACGTTTCTACAGGGATCTCTCAACCTGGGTACGTATCGTATGTAAAACATCTTACCTTGGAGTAGTTTTTTTATGAAATTTCCGGCGCAATCAAACAATAATGTTCTTATTAAGTAAGCAGTGAAATGAAGATGCAGTCTCTGAAATTTGCACTTTCAGAGTTTCAGACCATAACATAGCCGGATCGTGTTTGCACTTTACAGTGGGAAATTTATAGGAATATGAGTCATCTCTACAGAAACTGTCAATTATATATAACGAGGGTATTTTTTTGTCAGGCATGGGTTAACAGGCCATCGTGCTGCGGCAAATATCTGGCGCGAAGGCTCAAGGAGTTCGTCGATCCGTCGCTGCACGGCGTCTCGTTCTGCGGCAGGGCTCTCCCCCACTGCCTCTCCTTCCCGGCGAGGAGGCGCGTCCTGTCGCAGCAGAGGGGGATGAGGAGGTGCGTCCGAGCGGCGCTGCTCTGCATCCAGGAGAAGCCGGGCCGCCGGCCCGCCATGCCGGAGGTCATCCAGGTGCTGAGGCCCAGGAAGGCGAGGGTGCCGCGCCCGCACCGGTCGCGCTACACCAGGGAGAGCTCGCTGTACGCCGGCGACAGGAGCGCCGCCGCCTGAGCTGGCTGGTGGATATTGGTATACTGCTGTACTATTATCGTAGTACCGTCATGTTAAAAATTGAATATCATTATTGTTGTTTGCTTAGAAATATTGTGCAGTACTATTATGAGTAATTTTTGAGTTTTAGGGTGATACATGTGTCGTATGTTTAGTTGTGCATAGTTTAGGAACAACAAAAGTAGTGCGAAATGGTGTAAATCAATGCTGCACACTCTGTGAAATTTTTTAGGTTAGTTGGATAGAGGAGTTCACTCTGGCAGAGCTCATGGCGGCCACCAGCGACTTTGTCGTCGGCACCAAGATCCATGTGTGTGCCTAGGACCAGCCTGATGGGGCTTGGCCCTCAAGATGAGAGGATATATGCTTGGTCTTTGTCTGTTTGACATGTTGAGGTATGGTGCTAGAAGCTAGAAAGCATGCTACATGCTCGTCTTACGGCAGGCGTGGCCTATGAAGAAAGGAGTGCTTGATGCAAAGCTATATTTTGTCGAGGGAATGACCTTGTGGTTGATCACACCATGCTGAGGCGATGTGTTGGCACTTAATTGAGGAGATGCCAATAGATCGAGCTGGGCTTGGTCAAGGGAATGCCCTATACGTTGAATTGTATCAGGTGAAGCCATCGACGAGTGTTATCCCTCACTAAGCAAACTAACCCGATGTCTAGAGGAGTCCACTAGGGCGTGAAGTAGCAGAGGTTGATGGGTTTCCTGTGAGGCAAGGAGGCATGAATTGAAGCGCCTATTAATTGACTCAATGAGGGAAAGCCCGTGGTGTGAGTGGGTGTGTACCGAAGTGTTGGATACTCAACTTGCCTAGGACATGACGTTGTGAGGAGTTCTCGACACACTAAAGAATAGCCTACAAGTTGAGAAGATAAGCACCGCAATGTGAGGTCATCGACTCATCGAGGCGTGGCCTACAACAGGAGTGCTTGAATTGTTGAGATGTGGCCTACAACACAAGGAGGCATACACCAAAGCATAAGGTACTCAACTTGCTGAGATGAGGGTGTGCCAGAACATGAGGTACTCAACTCATTGACATGTGGCCTGCGATGAGATGATTCGTATAACGAAATGCCAGTAGCTAGACTCGATGAAGCAAGTCGTGGTGTGCCAAAGCGCGCCAACAAGCGCAGTGCTCAACTCATCTAGACATTGACTGTGAGGCAAGGAGTCTCAACAAACTAGGATGTGGCCTTCGATGGAAGGAGCTGATTTGGTTATCGTTTGTTGTGACTTGCTTTTCAACGTAGGAAGGAACTTTTGGGTAATGTGCCCATTGCTTCACTGCTATAAAAAGGTTTATATTAGACACCTCATCATAAACGGTCGACCAAAACCATTAGTGTTAAATGCAATCACAGACGATTTAGGTTTAGAGACCATCTGTATTGCTGCCAGCGCTAAAAACAGTCTGTGAAGAGATAATATCACAGATGGTTCATGGTGAAAACCGTCTGTGATATTGTGAAATACAATAGATGGATTATTATTTAAACCATCTGTAATAATGAAATTATCATAGGCGATTTATATTAAAAACTATCTATGATATGTTTTTCGCCTTGCAATCCTCTAAAATTTCATACTCTCTAGCCTGAGTCCGAGTTGGATTCCGTTTCGATATACCTTTACTAAAATGGGCATAACTTTTGCATACAGTGTCCGTTTTCAATGTTTTTATACTCGTTGGGAAGCTAACGACAAGCCAAATCCAAAAACAATGACTAGCTTATGCTTGTCACCCTCTAATACCCTCAAAATTAGCCATTTTTAGCCTCAAATTTGCGTTGCAAGTTTTTGGTTTCTGTTTTTGCCAAGCTTTTTGATCTTCTATTCAAAATTTGGGATTCGCCTCAACTGCAAAGTTGTAGATCTCGTCGAAATCTTTCAAACGAGCATATATAAGCCATATAGAACTTTGCTATTTTATCTTTTGAGACTAGCTATTACATTGCATCGTTATATACATATATTGTCTGTGATAATTATGTATCACAGACGGTTTGTGGTTCAAACCATTTATGATAATAATGTATCCCTAATCACTAAGCATGTTGATCTTCCCCAACCTAATCCTAGCTAATAGAAATTCGATCTATTTTTATCCCTAAGGAGAGGATGAGCATGGGGCCTGGCTAGTCAGAGGTCTCTTCCATGGCATCTGGTTTCAGTAGAGTACAATATGTACGAGGTCTGCTCTTCTAGCTGACAAAATGGAGCACAGAAGTTGGAAAGCCTTCTACCTTCAGCGCCGGCTGATGGTTCGTTCAAATGTCTGTGCTGAATGGTGCTCATATAGTCCATTCATATACAGATGGTTTGTGCAGTGTGCTCTCAAGGTAAAAATCAAACCTTGAAATCTTGGCCATGCAGTGCCAGCCACCCATCCCATTGGACAGATAAGGCTAGTAGCATTATTGGATCAGCTCCACGGTTTTATCTTCTAGATTTCTTAATTTTGTTTTTTTCTGTCATTTTTGTGTTTTTATCTTTTTACTCTTATTCCTTTAATTATTTTAAAAGATATAGCAGTATTTTCTATTTTTAATTATTTTTGTTTCTTTGATTAAAAAACTAACAGCTACTTACAGTATATTTACATAGCCAAAAATATATATCAAAAAATCAAAAGCCGCGGCTTACAAGGAGCAAATCACGAAAGGTCTGTCTCATGGAGTCAAGAATTTATTAGGGATATGTCCCTGTACTCATTTTTGACCGGATCAATGCATAGAATCTTGGAATTTCTCCGAAACTCCCTAACTTTGGTGCCCACGCGTCGACGACCAGCTGCCAGGAAGTGCCACTGTTTTGTCGTGCTGTCAGTTGTCATACGTCGTGAGGTCGCCAGCGACATGCACGACGGCACGAAAGGATTTGGCCGTGGACCTTGCCGCCGTTGCCGGCACGGTAGGGTACATTGACCCTGAGTACTACGGCCTCCAACGCCGGCCTGACGTAGCGTTCTGTAGCCATGCGCCACCAATGTCATTGTGATGGTAACATTGGTCCTTGTGAGACCATTCAGATGTCAGGTCCTGGTTTGTAATGCGTTATTGACAATCATTGCGAGGGAGTTTGCTTCGTGAAACGTTGCAAGTTTGGCTAATTGTTTTCTTCGGGTCCATCCGGATTGATATTGACTAATTTTAAAGGATTAATTTTCAAGTGTCTCTCTGGTCCTAAGAGTACCATTTGAGTGGATAATGTGTGTCTTTCTGGTCCTAGAAGGGCTATCCAGTGGATATAGACTAATTTTGATGCACTAATTTTCATATGTGTTTCTTTTGGGTCCTAGGAGGACTAGGGCAGATCTTGGCAAGAAGATCATTGGGGTCACCTTCATTGCACCATTAGGTCATCTCTACTCATAAACAGTAATTTTTAATAGGATTTTCAGAATTTTATGAAGGTCACATGACCTCAATAACTACATACTGGATACACCCCCGAGAAGGACTATCCGGGTGAAGGAGGACTAATTTGAGTAGACCAATTTCCTGACTAAGACTAATTTGAGTAGACCAATTTCCTGACTAAGACTAATTTGAGTAGACCAATTTCCTGAGTAAGAAGGACTACCTTCAGGCAGGAGGGTCATCCTCCTTGATGTGGTGGAAGGTCTATCAACACTATATTTGTCTACTGAGAAGTTTTTGAGAGTGTGTGAGTTGTGGTTTGTGTTAATGGCTTTAGGATCGACGCATATAGATTGCATGATGCGTGTCTTAACTAACGTGAGTCAAATGTATGATACTTGTGCTCAGAAATGATTTTTTGTTCTTTGCTTATGTGTAGGTTGTTTGGAGGATGATGATAGTCAGACAAGGAGACCAGGACAAAGCTAGGAAAGTTTAGATCCAAAATAATCGTGGTTATCGTGTGTGGTCATGTGACTCAATCAAGGATGAAGGAAGACAAGAAATATGAAGAGGCAAGTTGGTGCATATGGTGCGATAAATGACTCTCGAGCCGGTTCAAGTGTGGTGGCAGTCCGATGGCATCCGAAAGTAGAAGAGACTTATCCACTACATGGCGAGTCATTGAAGCATCAAGGCTATGCGTCGAAGCATGCGGATTGCTTCAAAGTGAAGGAATAGAAAAAGATAAGGTAAAGGGCATTTTAGGAAAGTGCCTAATACCGAAAAAGCTTAAAGTGACAAACTTGCGGCGGAGATGGAAGCGGTTTAGGTCAAGGAAGATGAAGGATCAAGTGATTTTGGATATCAAAGCTTCAAGTGGTTATGCACTTTGAAAAACGTACATGTGGGTATTGAATGAATGAAACATTCTTGCTAGTGGGCTTAACAGGTGCCTGTTATGTATTAGGGTTCATAAGAGAGTAGTAGGCTTAAGCTCCACTATATAAGGAGGATGTGAGGTATGCCTCCATCCTAAGCCTTGAGAGAGTGTGAGATTAGCCTATGTTTAGGTTGCGTAAGAAATGGTGTAGGTTCTAAGAGTTTATTTCCCATCTATTTAGGCACGTTTGAAGCAATGCCTTGAAGTTTGCTCTGCTTAGGTTGAGAAGAGTGCAAATTAGGGTTTCTCATTTCAAGGGGTTTGGAGTGTTAGGACGTGTGGAAATCATCCTTAGTCATGGTGACTTAAATCCTCCCACGAGCTACTGTTAACCTTAATTTTTTTTGTTCTAGCCCGGTTTTGGTTCCCCTCATCATTGGAAGCGAAAAGGTCCTAACTTTGGAAAGTTCTTGCTAGATCCATTCACGTCTTAGATTCTTTAGGATTTGATCTTGCCTTAGTCCAAGTTACATACGTTTTGAAGCCTCGATTTGAGAGTTGTGAAAGTTCTAGTATGATTTGTATTATTTTTCTCTTGATCGACTAATTTTGTCTTGATGGACCATCCAGATAGGTGGATCAATTTTCAACCTTCCTAGACCGTCCTCCTGCGAGAGGTACACCATCCACTTTACGGTTGTGAGTGTAGTCTTTCTGGACCATCCTTCTGCGAGGGGTGGACCATCCACCTTGGGGTTGTGTCTATGCTGAGTTTTGCTTGGTTTTTCGTAGTGTTTCCGCTGCGTGCGTTTACGTTTTGTTCTCTATTGCTTCTCACAGCTCTTGAAGTTATCTGCATTCCTCGGCATGCACACGACACGGCTGAAGTCTTTCTTCTGATATAGCACGACGCAATGTGCAGGAAGATTGTCTCTTCCTGCTCTCCCAGACTCCTGATAGTAGCTTTCTATCGATTTCGACATGGTGTTGTGGATAACAAAGCGCAGCATGGTGCAATATCAGAATGAAAGTTGCAGCTACCAACAAAAGGACAGAAGTATGTGCTAACAATGACTGAAAATACGCACCACATCAGGCTTGTCTATCCCCATGCCAAAGGCTATGGTAGCACAGATGACTTTGACCTCTCCGCTGTGCCATTTTTCTTGGACACTGGTTCGTTGACGAGCCGCCAAGCCAGCATGGTAATGTGCACATTTTATCTTGTACCTCTCCCTCAAGAATTTGGCAGTGTCTGCACATTCATTCTTCGAGAGACCGTATACAATACCACACATGTTCATGAAACGCTCTTTGAGGAGATCACCCAGCTGCTTCTGGGGAGTTCTCGTCTTGCCAATCACCTCATAATTGAGGTTCAGTCTGTCAAAGCTCATCTTGAGTATCACAGCATTAGGGATCCTCAAGGTTCCGAGGATGTCCTGCAGATTCCATCCAAATTACAGTTAGCAATTTCCGCTCCAAGCTGTAGTGCGGGAACAGGAGGAAGGTGTACCTTACGGACAGATTCAGTTGCTGTTGCAGTTTAGGCCATGATTGGAACTCTAGGGAAGTTCTGTTTGCGGCATCCTAGGCCTCGGTAATCTGGACGGAAGTCGTGTCCCCATTGACTGGTTTAGAAATGGAAATCAGTACCAGGGATAGAAATCTCGGTCATGAACGTTGGGTTTAAGCATTACCTTACACAATGTGCTTCATCAATGACAAATCTTGCAAGCAATCCCTATAGAAAGGTCCAGTTTAGCATGCATTTTCTTGGGTAAACAAAAAAAAAAGGTCAAGCTGATACAGAAAGTAGCATTTCAACAATGTAATAACATATTAGTAGTTTAGTACCCTCTGGTGTAAGCCTCGCAGGATCTCCGTAAATGAATAGTTTCCGGCCATTCTTTCAGGAGTGACATATATGAGTTTGATGGACGATGTGCCACTTCTGCAATGAGTTGAGAATATGAGTTACAAAACAAATGGTACATGAGTTGTTTAATGCGTGTATTGCAAGGTATATACAGATGGTTGGTGCAGTGTAGCTCTCAATGTAAAAATCAAACCTTGAAATCTTGGCCATGCAGTGCCAGCCACCCATCCCATTGGACAGATAAGGCTAGTAGCATTATTGGATCAGCTCCACGGTATTAGCTTTTGGACTTCTTAATTTTGTTTTTTCTGTCTTTTTTGTTTTTTTTTCTCTTTTTTCTTTAATTATTTTAAAGATATAGCAGTATTTTCTATTTTTAATTATTTTTTATTTCTTTGATTAAAAAACTAACAACTACTTACAGTATATTTACATAGCCCAAAATATATATCAAAAACCAAAAGCCGCGGCTTACAAGGAGCAAATCACGAAAGGTCTGTCTCATGGAGTCATGAATTATTAGGGATATGTCCCTGTACTCATTTTTGACAGGATCAATGCATAGAATCTTGAAATTTCTCCGAAACTCCCTAACTTTGGTGCCCACGCGTCGACGACCAGCTGCCAGGAAGTGCCACTGTTTTGTCGTGCGTCAGTTGTCATGCGTGGTGAGGTCGGCAGTGTAACGGCCAAGCTAAGCGCGCCTTCCTTGCAGCTTCACGGGGCCAGTAAAGCTCCTTTCATTGGCCCTGCTCTTTTAGAATGTAACGGATGATTTTTTTTTTGCTGTGGTTAATAAATTTTATCTATATTTTTTTAAGATAGTAGTAGATAATAGAGATATCTACGTAGATGATGTAGATGTTTTGAACTCAATAAGCCATTTAAAGAAGTAATTCTGAAAAGTTATTTGAAAAAAATCATCTTATTTATTTAGATTTTTGAAAAATCTAAACCCAAAAGTTGAAAAAACAAAAGAATAGGGACATAAGTAGCACCTCCTGTCCCGAGCAATTCCTGCATCCTCAAGTTTGTTTCGCTCTTGTTTCTAGGTGAGTGCACCGAACTCGTGCTCCACCTATCATGGCGCTGTGGGCCGGGCTGGGGCAGGCTGCGACCGTGGCACAGGTGGTCGGAGTGGACGCCGGCGGGATCATCTCCATGATCCTGCTGGCCGTGCGGACGGCGCGCCGGAACATTAAGGAGTGCGAGCAGCTCGCGCGCCGCGTGGTGATGATCGCCGACCTGCTGCCCTACCTGCAGGACCCCGATGTGATGCGGCTGCCGGTGGTCAGGAGACCGCTGGACGGGCTGGAAGACACGCTCCGGGAGGCGTACACGCTCGTCGCCACCTGCCAGAAGAAAAGTTTCGTCTACCGCTTCGTCATGGCCGACAGGCAGGCCGAGAGGTTCCGCGACGTGCAGGGTAGGATCGACTCCTACCTCCTCTTCCTCCCCTTCATCAGCCACCTAGGCATCACCCGCCGCCTCGACCGAAACTACAATGCTCTGGCGCTCCCAAATGGCTCGGCCGTTGCGACATATGCACGCTCCCAGCTGGTGCATGGTGCGGAGGAGTTCACTCTGGCAGAGCTCGCGGCGGCCACTGGCGACTTCGCCGCCGGCACCGAGATCGGTGTAGGCAGCTCCTGGACGGTGTACAGGGGCAAGCTTCTCGACGGGCGGGAGGTGGCCATCAAGCGCTACGCTGCAGGGACGCTCCAGGAGACGGAGAGCCGCCTCTTTGGCTTCTGCGAGGAGAACGGCGAGCACCTGGTAGTCTACGAGTACCAGAAAAACGGCACGCTCTACGACCACCTCCACACTGAGAGCTCCGCGCCGTCGCGATCGCCGGTGACGGCGTCCTGGAAGATGCGCATCGAGGTGCTTCACTCGTACGCCGCTTCGCGGGTCATCCACCGCGACATCAAGCCGTCCAACATTGACTCTGAGTACTACGGCCACCAGACGGTGAAGAGCGACGTGTACAGCTTCGGCGTGGTGATGCTGGAGTTGCTGACGGGGAAGCAGGGCATCTTTAAGGATGATGGGGAGAACGTCATGAGCGTGGTGGACTACTCAGTGCCATGTATTATAGACGGCGAGTTGGGGAAGATGCTGGACATGCGCGTGCCGTTGCGGAGCCAGAGTTGTGCGATGGCGGTGGAGCTGGTGGCGTACACGGCAGTGCACTGCGTGCGGCTGGAGGCGAAGGACCGGCCGCCCGTTGAAGACATCGTGGCCAACCTCGAGACGGCCCTCGCGCTCTGTTGCCCAGATGAACCCGATTCGGACGATTGAGTCACAAATATGAACGTGTCATGTAGCACAATTCCACAGTGGGCTCGCGTTGTTGCCTAAGAACACCAAATTGAAACTGCAGGTACACAGAGCGGTTAGGTACTGGTAGGCATTTCCGTCCAGCTTTTAAAACTTTACACACTAGTAATATGTTTTACAGATTTGTCTTGTCCTTTTCGGCTTATAATTTATGATTTTTATTGAACAAATAAATAGAATAATTTTTTGTCACCATTTCAAAACAGTTTATCGAGAGTCTTTTAGAATTAGGTTATTATATTTTATTTTTTCGTACAAACATTCATACTAATACTAAAATACTTAAGCCACAGTCGAAAATTACGTGCCTATATCACAAAAAAAAGAAAAAAAAAGAAAAAGACCACATTGCCAGTAGGCAGCCAACCACAACACATTTGGTGTACCTTACGGACAGATTCAGTTGCTGTTGCAGTTAAGGCCATGATTGGAACTCTAGGGAAGTTCTGTTTGAGGCAATCGAGGCCTTGGTAATATGGACGGAAGTCGTGTCCCCATTGACTGGTTTAGAAATGGAAATCAGTACCAGGGATAGAAATCTCGGTCATGAACGTTGGGTTTAAGCATTGCCTTACACCATGTGCTTCATCAGTGACAAATCTTGCAAGCATCCCTATTGAAAGGTCCAGTTTAGCATGCATTTTCTTGGGTAAATTAAAAAAAAAGGTCAAGCTGATACAGAAAGTAGCATTTCAACAATGTAATAACATATTAGTACCCTCTGGTGTAAGCCTCGCAGGATCTCCATAAATGAATAGTTTCTGGCCATTCTTTCAGGAGTGACATATATGAGTTTGATGGACGATGTGCCACTTCTGCAATGAGTTGAGAATATGAGTTACAAAACAAATGGTACATGACTTGTTTAATGCGTATATTGCAAGGTATATAGCACGGAAAATTCTGCAATAAGGTACACTAGAGATCAAATGACAAAGGGTACAGACATGAAATCATGTTTACCTCAGCTCTTGGATAACTTCAGATGCCTGTGAAGCAGTTTGCTGAGAATTCAAGAACGCTGCTGGTATCCCAAACTTGAAGGTTAGTGCCACAATCTGATCCTGGTTAAGTGACAATAATAGGCATACAACAACAGTAATGCCTGGGTGCAATGTTGCAGGGAACTGCAAGAATAGTTATTCCATTGAAGTTTCCAGGTCTTGACACCAAGCGAAGTTAACATGCAATGTTGCAGGGAGCTGCAAGAATAGTTATTCCATTGAAGTTTCCAGGTCTTGACACCAAGCGAAGTTAACAGAACAATGCTGAACAATATAAATTTACTGACCTGATAACACAGGCTCTTCCCACCACCTGTAGGCATAAGAACAAAACAGTCCCAGTTATCCATTGCAGCCCTGCAAGCTTCATACTGCAAGGGCCTAAAGCTTTTGCTGCCAAAGATGACAACATTTGCAAACTTGACGTCATGTAGACAACAAAGCTGTTCATAACTCAGAGTTTCTCTCTTTTGATGAAACGCATTCGGGATCGGATGCCTCTCCCTATTTGATGTTGGGGTTGTTGATTCATATCTATTGCTCCCTTTGGTCACCTTCAAAATAAAATTTTGAAACATCAGGATCAATGCCTATAAGACTAGCAGCAGAAAGGCAAAAGGAAAACTTGGAAACCATAATATCATGTTGACATATTGTATTTATGCAAGCTCAATCACCTTATACAATTATATTTTCTTCAGAAAATATCCATCACATTGCAAATTAGAAAAGTGATGATGGAAGTGACCAATATTGGTAAATCAGGATAAGTGACTTACAGTAGATTTTGCTGAGCTTCTACTCTGCTGTTGAGAGATACTGGATAGTTCCTTCTTGTGAATACCAAGAGAATGATCACAATGGGTGTCCATTTCATCCAATATTTCGATATCTGAATCATCTGAGGAAAAGCTTGAAGTCTCCAAATTGTTAGGAGTATGTTGACCGGAGGAATCTAGATTTCTGAACAGAGGAGTACTCGCAGCAACTCCTCCTTTATCATCAGTTACACCCTTCCTCATCATATCATTTAAATTGCCACAAGCTTCAGTCTCTACCGCATTTAGATCATGCCAATCACCAGTAGGTTGTGTTGCATCGGCCAATGAAGCAAGGAAATCATCGCTACAGTTCTCCACAGTAATAAAACATTGGCCACCCTCTCCTGTATCAGAGGAATAAACAATCATTCAGCAACCAGACAATCTGAACGGGCAGTTGAACTCGTGGGTTACATAAGACCAGCCAGAAGAGTAATGGTAGAGATAGAGAGATGACATGCATTGAGGCCAGGAGGAGAGGCGTGCCCAGGAGCCCAAAACAGCCCACCAGCCCGGTACCGGCCCAACAATACAAAGACCTGCCAGCCAGACCACCATCTCCTCGAGATAATCTCTTTCCCTACTACTCACTTATTGGAGTGCATTGTGAAAAAGCTTTTTTTAAAAGGCTAGCTTCTTTATACTTATGGTTTTTAGTTTATACTACAGTAACTAACTTTTAAATACTATATCTTTTTAAAACGGGACCTACAAATCAATTGTAATAGACACTATACCAAATTCATCTATATCGGTCAAAATAACACGCAAACGTCTCTCTCCACACTCTCTCTTGCCAACAGCCAGAATTAAAAAATTTAAGAAAAAATCATAAGCCACGGTTCAAAAAAAACCCACCCAGTTATTACAAGTTTTTTTTTTTGAAAATACCATATGGCAAGTTAATTGCATAGGGCAGGTTCCATGGGAGGCGGTTGAGTAGAGAGTAATACAGAGAGACAGAAACAGAGAGGACGTTTGCGATCGCTGTGCAGAGAGGAGGGAGGCCTAGCAAGACTGGCATGGAGCCATGGAGTAGTGTCGTATGTACCAGTGACAGCTCGCAGCACTCACTCTAGTCCTGCTATCTGTAATTCGTTGTCGGGTAAGAACAGTAGATGATGCAGCTAGCCTAGCCTAGCATGCACGAATTGAAACTTCCGTGCTGCTGCAATAATAAGCCACCTCCTCCTCCAAGCCCTTGACGCAGGCTACTCGCACTCCCACTAGCCTAGGAGTGAGACGGAGCAAGGCTAGTACGAGTGGCAGGGGGAAAAAGGCGGCGACGACGATGATGATCGCACGGAAAGGAAGATCTTTGGCTCCCATGCGTGCGTGCGTAAGCATGCTTTGCTGCTGCATCGCATCGATCTAGGAGCTGCGACAGCAGGTCAGGTGACTTCACTCGCCGCTGTGGACAGTGAGGAGAGCATCATGTGTGCATGGGGAAACGGCGGCCGGCCTCTGCTCTGCTGCCTTTCTTCTTTAGAGCAAGTATAATGATGCTGATTAGGTCGCCTCTAGCGAAATCCACATCAGCACAATCCTAAATAGAAGAGAGAGACAAAAGGAGAGAGAGGCAAGCTGCCCCTCATGCAAGAGGTGACCTCTAGCACATCTTACGAGGACTTGGAGGCGATGCTAGTTCTTAGAGCAAGTACAATAAAGGTTAGGGTCGCCTCTAGCGAAATATTAAATGTTTGAGTGCTTTAGTAGAGGTAACCTCTACTCAACTTATTGTATTAGCTACCTCCATCATGAGCCACTTGTACTCTTTTTACTTATGTGACTAGTTCTAGAGGTGACAGCCACCTCTTCTATTGTACTTGCTCTCAGCAAAATTCTCACCTCCCTAGGGACTAGCGATTAGCAGTAGCGGAGGCACGCCTCTCCTCCTCGCCTCAATGCATGTCCTCTCTCTCTCTCTCTCTACCATTACTCCTCCGTGCAGGGACGGGTCAGGTACTGAGCTAGCTTCAGAGAGAGGCCAAGAAACAGCGCGTGTAGCGTACAAATATACACTGTGTGCGGTTCAAGGAAGAACTATTCTTTTAGCTTTTTTTCTTTGATAACTTTAGGAAATCTAAATAAATATGGTGTCTTCTTCGAAGGTCTTCTGAGTCTTTCAAATGATTTTTTTGATTGACTTATGGCTAAAAAGTATTGTACCTGGTCGAATTGTACTGTAGCTGATGGTGACTTATTTAGCGCAATTAAATTTAAAAAAAAACAGATTAGCCCATCACAGGCAATACAAATAAATACAGGAAAAAAGAACCTACAAAAAGCTAAAAAAACTAGAAAAAATAAAATTGTTTAATAGTGAAAAATAAGCCAGAAATCTAAGCCGTTTTGAGCCCGCCTAAAACCATATATACTATTCATATCACCATCTCCACAGTGAATTCTAAAATTTAGAGATAAAAACTATCATTTACAGCGACCCAAAAGAAATGAATCACACCCCGGCTGACACCACAGGCAGTAATAACCACGTAGGCTGGCTGGAGCTGGGCTGGAATCGTACTACTGGTGTGTAGAGTAACCACCGTTCCGGTCCAGTGTGCACCACATCAGCCGTACGATTCCCGCTGTCGGAGGTGGGGCCGAGCTGCAGTGGAGCACGGGCGGTGAGCTGAGTCGAGATCCGCCCGGCTCGCGGGGTCCCACCTGTCATGGGCTCTGCGGTGGACTGTGCGGTCACGGAGGGCGCTTTGATACACAGCTTGCCGTGGGCTTGCCACGTGGATTAGTAGCAAGATTTCGCTACTCCAGTAGAACATGTTGATACAGTAATAGTATTTCTGATGCAAGGGAATGGGCCTTGGGAGCTGACACTGACAGTAATTCGAAACCACCTCAACTTTCGTTTTTTTTTATAACTCAGGAAGGTAGATTTAGACTGTGATTGTTTTGACTTCAGCTTTTAGCTTCTAGCTTATTTTTCACTATTCATAAATTTCGGCTTTTTGTTGAGCTTTTTTGCCGGTTCTTTTTTCCCGTATTTGTTTGTATTATATGTAATGGGCTAACATATTTCTTTATATTTTTTATTTTTTTAAAATTTAATTATGCTGAATAAGCCTCTGTCAGCTACAGTGTTTTTTCAGCTAGCTACAGTGCTTTTCAGCCATAAGCCACAAAAAAAGCCCAAATGAGCACCACAAACGGAGTACGGATAGGAGCCGGGGTTGATGATCCCAGAGGACTGTGTTTTGAGCTGCCTTTCTATCGACCATACATGTGGTTGTGATGCGGTTTAATTTCTGTTGTTTTCATACATTCGTCAGTTCGAAAATCAGTAGGTACAAATGGTGACTGGGAGCAAGAACTTTTAGCACTTTTAACACGATCCCAATCCGTATTTATAAAAATAGTCGTATATGTATGAGAGAAGCAGAAACGGCACTTGTGGTGGTGACCGGACAACAAAGACATCAGAATCGACACTGGCCATCGGCTCGCCATCGAAACAAGATGCGCCACGCACCTGCCACCCCCCCATTGTGCAGTGTCCTTCCTGCCGTCCCGTCTCCGGATAATAGGCTTAATTACATATCTGAGTTAATATTTTATATATATACTATTTGTTTGAATTTTTAAATATAGCAAATGAGCTAAAAAAATTATGAAATTTTATGTGTGTCCTCTTGACACAATATAATTCATTGTGTAATTTTTTGAAAGAATTACCATCTCTGAATATTGTTGAAAAATTCATATGAATATGATAATGTTAGAATTTATTACATAGAGCAAATGAGCTCTAAAAATTACAAAATTTTGTGTGCAACATTCTGACACAACGTTCTATATTGTTAAATTTTTTTAGTAATTTTATCCACTCTGAATATTGCTCAAAATTTATACAATTATGATATTTTATCTACCGCTGCATCGCGATCCAAACTCTGTCCCCCTCGAGCCCTAAGGTTTCGAACCAGAGAAACGAAGCGAATGGGGGACCGGGGGAGGCAGTGGTGGGAGGGAGGGGAGGAGTCGGAGAAATTTGAAAGTAGTGTACAAGTGAAGGAAGCAAAGGAAGAAGAGATAGGTATTCAAAGTTGAACCACCGCTCCATTGCGTTACGGGCGAAAATAGCTGACATGTGGGTCCTTTTAGTGGTGAGCCACATGTCAGTAAGGTATCGGAAGGATTCCGTGTGAGGTTTTCCAGTATGAAAAGGCATTGGATAAATGGCATAACAATAACAAAACAACAGTTCATTCGATAAGGGGTTACATGACATGCAGAATAAAGAACTAAGGATAGTACACATATGAACGAAGATGGTACACATTTAAAGGAGTTAACTAAAACAGAAATCAATATTATGTACCATATAATATCTAACATTAACAACATCAGTGTGGACGAGAGCGCGCGCGAGAGGGGACGACGTACAAGAGAGTGCCATCTTGTGGTGGGATGGTAGGCCACCTACCGTCTGGTAGTTGGGCAACAGGCACGGCCACCCGGTGGCCAGATGGCAGGCACCACGTATCATATGTAGGGTGTTGTCTTCCGCTGATCGAGCAGCAGAAGCATATTTTTCCCATTTTCATACCCATACAATTATTTTTATAAATATAAGTTAAAATATGCTTATATACATATATGCCAAAAAAACTCCCGAACGATGACAGACAAAGTTAGCACCACGCCTCAAGCCTAACATTAAATTCAAGGAAAAAACTGATTATTTGTAAAAACTTTCGTGTACGAAAGAGAGAACGCGGAAGTGAGAGTATCATGACTTTTCAGATCAGAGAGGACCACCCTGCAATTACGCAATCCACGAGGGCCGGATCTTATATATCATCTCGAAAAAACGTACTACTCGAATAACCCTGTGACGCCCTTTAATTACACTTAGGCCCCTTGCCTACGGCAAACCATCAAACACACCCTCATTTCCCAAAACTGAAGGGACCGAATAGTAAAACAACCCAGATGTTAAAACTCCCACCACTCCCCGCTTAGCCCGCCGCACCAACCACCGCGCAATGGACGCCGACGCTACTGCCACCCGCGACGACCCACTGGTCGGCATGGACAGCGCCTGCTCCACCCCGTTCGTCAGCGCGCCGTCCAGCCCCACCCGCGACCCCTTCCCCGCCCACGGCGCCTGCTTCTTCAGCGCCCCGGCGAGCCCCACCCGCGGCGCCGGCAAGGAGTTCGGCTGCCTCGATTTCGACTTCGACTTCTCGTCCCGCTTCCCGTCGCCCTCGGCCGCGGCAATGTCGTCCGCCGACGAGCTCTTCCACAACGGCCAGATCCGCCCCGTACGGCTCTCCGCGATCCTTCTCCAGCCCCAGCCCCTGCAGCCGCTGGTCGACGTCTCAGCTGCGCAGGCGCCGGAAGCGGATGCGGCCGTTGACGCCGGCGCGGAGGCGGACGAGCGCGGCCGCATCCGGAGCAGGTCTGTGCAACGGAAGGCGCGGTCGCTCTCCCCGTTCCGCGCCCACTGGAGGCCCCATTCTCCCGCGCCGGCGCCGGAGTCCGTCGAGCCGGCGGTGACGCCCGCCGCGTCGCGCTCGTCCTCCTCCTCGTCCACCGCTTCGTCCGCATCCTCTTCCTCGAGAAGCTCCCGCCGGTGGGGGTTCTTGAAGGACCTCCTCCACCGGAACAAGTCCGACGGCGGCAAGAACTGTTACCTCCACCACCCTGCCCCTCCGCCTCCCCCGTCTTCCTCCGCAGCGCCGAAGAGAAGCCCGTCTCCGTCGCCTGCGGCGGGGAGGGGGAGAGGCACAGGGAGGAGCTGGAGTAGATCAGCGCACGAGAGGCTCTACGAGGCGAGGAGGGCGGAGGCGGAGGAGATGCGGCGGAGGACGTACCTGCCGTACCGGCAAGGGCTGCTGCTCTTCGGCTGCATCGGCCTCGGCTCCCGCAGCTATGGCGCCGTCCACGGCCTCGCACGGGGTCTCAATGCCGCCGCCGTCTCCTCCAGGTCATGACTCGTGACCCGACGACCACGGACCACAGCGACTCCCATCTGCATGGACGGATTTGCTTCACCATTGCTGCTGTTCTTGGAGCTGGAAACTTCTTGTCCTGTCAAAATGTGTAGTGTTCAGTGGCAATGTAGTGTCAAGAACTGCAAAATTGCATACGAAATAGCTACTAGAAGTTGTTTTTGCCTTTTATTTATTCAATGTATGAATTTTGGGTGTTGTAAACGAGCTTTGTTTATCTAGTGATAATTAGTGAAAAAGTTAGTACTACCGTTCAACTTGTTCTGTGTAAGAGATAAGGACTACAAATCAACTGATCCTTTATTATTGTTGTTTGTAAACCATGAAAGGTTGCAACTGATCCTTTGGAGAAATTTCGATATTTGACACAGAATACGTACGCTTCTTAATTTTTAACCTCTAATTCGCACGCTTTTGGAAATTTAACCCTTTCACTGCGAATTCTTTTGATTCAAGGGATTCTCTTCATTTTCGCAATGACAAGTGTCAAAATATAAAAGGAGAGAAAATAAGGAGAATCCCTTAGAATCAAAAAATAAATTCGCAGTGACAGGGTAAAATTTTTGGAAATTTAACCCTGTCACTGCGAATTCTTTTGATTCAAGGGATTCTCTTCATTTTCGCAGTGACAAGTGTCAAAATATAAAAGGAGAGAAAATAAGGAGAATCCCTTAGAATCAAAAAATAAATTCGCAGTGACAGGGTAAAATTTTTGGAAATTTAACATCATCGCTATCTTTTGATTCAAGGGATTCTCTTCATTTTCGCAGTGACAAGTGTCAAAATATAAAAGGAGAGAAAATAAGGAGAATCCCTTGAATCAAAAAATAAACTCGCAGTGACAGGGTTAAATTTCCAAAGGCGTGCGAATTGGGGGTTAAAAGTTGAGAGGCACACGTATTCAATGTCAAATATTGAAGTTTCTCGATCCTTTGTGTTGATGTTCGCAAAGTGTTATCTTGCAGGAACTGGAAGTGATTCCTGCAGGCTTTACTGTTTGTTTTTTCAGTAACTGTAGTAAATCAAGCTTGAAGCGCGTAGATGCAAAGCTGGAAATGGACAAAATGGTAGCCACTAAAATTTAGTGGCATGCGTTCTTCGTTCATCTTAAAATCCTCCTTTCTAGTTTATACGTTACCGTTTCTTTCTTCTACAAAGTTTTCTCTAGTAATAAAGCAATTTTACGTGGCGAGTATTTTTTGTAAGAACCGAGGAAGCAAACAGGACATATTTAGGTGGCGAGTTTCTCTGAAAAAGAAAGCTGATTCCGAAGACCAACCAGTTTGGCCTGTTTGAACTGGTTTATGACTTAGCTTCAAGCTTTAGCTAAAATTATATTATAGCAATAATTAGTTTTTTTTAAAAAAGCTAAACAACAAAAACTATTATATCGTCATGAACAAAAAAAACAAGTAGAGAAATGATAAAAAAACCAAAAAACCTAAATTAGAAAGCTAAAATAAACATAAATTAGAAGTCGACTCATTCTAAGGGAGTGGGCTTAAAAGCCGTCGTTTAAAACACATTGGCTTTATTAATGTGTTTATTTTTTCTTTTTCTTTGCATATTCTTAGAAATATAATGATATTTTTTCTTTAATTGAGTATCCGCTGCGGTATCGTTTCAGAAAGCAAAAAGGGACAAAAACCATCGTTTTAGGAAAAAAAACATCGGCCAAACTGAACGGTCAATTTACCCAATAACAACACAGATTAAAACTAAAAAGAGGTAGGATTCTCTTCTGTTGCTTTTGCTTAATAGTGTAGTAACGTCTTCGTTTTTCTTGATGATTTACTATGCATGCATTGGAGTTGGGACTGCAGGCTCAAGTACATCTCACGTGACAGATGACATGTCGTTTTATCTCTTTGCTCCTCGGGGTGAGTAATTTTATCAAGACAAAACACGGAGGTATGTTTATTTTAGCTTTAGATTATAAGCAGTGTTTATGGAGAAAATATATTCGTGTGTTATTTTAGCCGATATAAATAAATCACTATAGTGCGTACTGTAATTGACTAGTAAATCTTATTTTAAAAATATACTCTGTTTAAAAAGTAGATACTATAGAAAAATAATTTACAGTAGAAAAGCAGTTTTTCGAAACTAATACGAACATATGATGAGATTAAGCCTTGATCGGTTCGGCTTGAGCTTCTGGCTTCTGACTTATTTTTCAGCTTTTTTGCCGGTTCTTTTTTCCCGTATTCGTTTGTATTATACATATTGGGCTAACATATTTTTTATATTTTTAAATTTTTTAAAATTTAATTATGCTAAATAAGCCTCTGTCAGCTACAGCGTTTTTTTCAGCCATCTACAGTGTTTTCAGCCATAAACCATGAGCTTTTAAGGCAGCGATCAACATGGCTGCAGGCTGCTGGCTGTGGGCTTATTGTTCACTATTCATAAGTTTCGTTTTTTTTCTGAACTTTTGGCTTTTTGTTGAGTTTTTTTTGCCGGTTCTTTTTTTCCCCGTATTTGTTTGTATTATACGTAATGGGCTAACATATTTTTTATTTTTTTAAATTTTTTAAAATTTAATTATGCTAAATAAGCCTCACATACATTCAATGCTTTTTTCACCACTACTGATGTTTTCAGCCCTGAGCTTTTCAGCCAAACCGATCACCACCTAAACCCAACTGATCACCTAATCATCAACTGTTTACTATGCGGTGGTTTTACCTCCCAAGGCAACCGAATAAACAACGGACTCGCAACTCTCAAGGAAGTCTTATATAACTTGGCAAACAGTCTAATAACACCAGGAACAAATGCTAAACAACGCTTAATCTATCGTGTTTAACTTAACAACCCTAGCGAAAGATAAGTTACCTCTTTTCCGTTGTTGGAGGCTTGCAGTTTGGATGCTTGTCCCTCATAAGTTCTTCAGCGCTGCATGCGTGTGCTGCAAAAAGTCACACCCTTAAAAGTTAATATGTTATACCCAGTAACCCAGCTACCGATTAGAACGTGAGCATTTCATACGATTCTAGTGGAGTTACGCTCTACCATTTTGTAAAATTCGTGCGAAGTGTTTATAGAATTCCTTTGCTCCAAATATGCTGAAATAGTTTGTTTCTCTCAGTTTTTTAATCCATTCAGCAAAGAGGGAGAGAAAGCAGCTTGGTGAAGCAGTGGCCATACCACTTTTTGTGGAGTTGACAACTTGGCAAAGGTCACAGTAGTCGTGCAGCTTCATCTGAACAGTCACCAACACGCAGCAACTCTCTCTCTCTCTCTCTCTCTCTCTCTCCATTCTACACGAGAAAAGCTGAAGGGTAACCAAAAGATTGTGAAGTGAGAATTGAGGCCTGTGGATGTGACTATACCTGTCACCATCCCCATCTGCTCCTTTCCGAAGCAAGGCATGCCACCATCCCTCGAGGCAAGCCACCATGAATACAGGCCGACGATGCAGGATGAAACGAAAGGTGCCATGCCGTGTTGTGTTCTTTTGCTGGGAGCATCTCCTGGTTTATGCAGTTAGGGCCACTTCAATGCCAGTTATGAAAGGAGAAAACATGTCAGTAGAAAATAATTTAAGAATGTATAGTGATGACTAGACACTGACAGTCGACATGACTGTATATTGGTTTGGTTCTTTGGGCTCTTGGGGTGTGCTTCCGCTCGTCGAAAGTAAATAATAATAATGGGATTATTTCTTAAAATGGTTTGTTTAAGTTGCTTTATTAAACGGTTTTTTGACCTTTCGGCGTGTGCGCCACGTCAATTGAACTGACGTGGCTAAACACAGAACTTACTACCGTTTCTTCGAAGCAAGGATAACGGTATAGACAGCACGCAAAGCGGCCGACAAAAGAATATGCTTATTGCTGTTATTTGCTCTTAAAAATTTTAACCTGGACTCCTTGAGAGACCGGTGACTTTCGCTAACCGTCTGGACTTTGAGCCTTTGACTGGAAAGGGAACTTCGTTTGCGTGCTTCTACTGATAATGAAGAAGGCATCCCCAGAGACAACCTTGAAGGTAATTTGCCCACCAACTTTTCTCCCTGCTCTTTATTTCACACACCATATGCAGCTGCTTCTTGCCTGCTTCGCATAATCCTGCAAAAGGAGTCAAGCCAAAGCGTGTATATCATTGCCATCAAACTAAAACAGGAAACACACGAAACTTTATGACATCACACAAAACTTTATGACATTCTTACGGATAAAGTTTGCACAGAAAAGCTCGCTGACCTCCAATAGCGTCTCGTGCACTGGGATGACACTAAAAGAACTTGGGAATACATTATGCTGGTACTTTATTGTTCATTGCAGGGCCACATTCTACAGCATTTTAGGGTCTGTTTGGTTGGTTGGATGGTCTTGGCCAGGCCCATGGGATGCAGAATCTTTTTTGGAATTCTTGTTTGGTTGGCTGCATGTAAAAAGCAGCCAGGCCCATGGGATGCAAGATTCCCTCTAGAGCCAGGCTGGGTGGAAACACAAAAACTGAGCTTCCCTCAGGAGCCAGGCCTTCTCCATACATGCAGGCTCATCATAACCAGGCAACCAAACAATCCACACTTGCATCCCAAGAGCCTGGCTTAGCCTAGCCTGGATGCTTTTTGAAGCCAGGCTAAGAACATCCAACCAACCAAACAGGCCCTTAATCTTTCATTCCTCTTTTTTTGAAGCTCACGAAGCTGACCTCTTTATTGTTCATGGTCCTGTTCTTTTCAACTTCTAAAAGCTATTTTTCGGCTTTTCTACAGTAACTAGCTTTTAAACGGAGTATTTTTTGAAGATAGGGTCTACTAGTTAATTGTAGTACATACTTTACTGATTTCATTTATACCGGTAAAAACCGCACGTGAGTTTCTGTTATTCTGTAATCTCTCGTACAAACAGCCCAAAAGAAGCCACAAGCCACAGCCAAAAAGAACAGGCCCCATATTTTATCAATCTAATATACTTGTGACAAATCAAGAATTCCAGTGGACCAGATACGGCACCAATTTAGAGTGCATATCTCCTACTGGATCCTCTGTGGCTGTTATTCAAAGGCCATATAGCCGATAAATGATACTCGCTCCCCTGGACCACTGCCATTCGAGCGCGGGGGTGTGTCAACGGCTGTCGCCGCCGGCCTACACCGCGCAACCGCCGCATCAATCCCCAGACGGGGGAGCCAATGTGGTCCCTGGCAACATGACTACATGAGGCGCCATATAGCTCCTGGGAGTAAAGAACTGGCAAGTTGATGGGCCTCATGGGCAGTAGATAAAACAATGCACACAGAAAGAAATGCCAGTGCCCTCTCCCTACGCAGTTGTGGGGACCTGAAATGCATCAAAATGAGAGCAGATTAAAGAGAATCCAAAGGTGGGTTGCACGTGAATGCGATTGTGCAAACAAGAGTATCTTCTTTCGCTAAATTGAAGAATCTTGGCAACTAGGAAGTGATAATATATGGGTCATTGCCATTAACCTGTGCAGTTGTATAAACATATGGTGGAGGAGCACTCATGGTAGGGCACTCAAGATGATTTTACCTGTCATCTGATACTCCTAACTTCCTAAGTATTTACGCAAGCTTTTGGATAAATCATCTAATTAGCTTGACAATTCTGTTTTTTCTCTGTGAGGTAGAAAAGCTGTGAAATTCGAAAAAATATTCTAAAATGTGCCAAACTATACCACACCTACTTCAGTTTGTGTATTCAAATTTTTCCTAGCAAAAAAAGGCGATCAAGGTTGTTACTATCACAGTAGCATTCCTGACGGATCCTTGTGTCGTTCACTTTAATAAGGATAACTCATAGATCAAATATAACATGTTAACCTCAAGGACACATACTTTTATGGGATTTCAACTCTTGGGTTCTCGAGACATAGATCCACATGTCAGCAGCACCGATGCGTAAATATGCACAGTACAATCATAAGAGCTTCAGGTTTTGGCAACACGATGCATAAATATGCACAACTGATTGTAAAAGAGCTTCGAATGGAAAGACAAAGAGCAACAAATGCCACTTTCCCCTTTGCCTCTTCCATCGCTTTTTGCGGTTTTTAAGATCAGTGGGGCAACAAAATACTAGGAGCAGAGAAAAGAGACGACAGGACAAAAATCACAAAGCCCAATACCGGAAATTTCTCATGCTTCTAGGCGGCATCTTTTTATTTGTTTTCTTTTTGTTGGAACTTCAAATTACCATTTTGAGTTGTCCATGTTAGAGGAGCCCACAAAAGGAAAATGCCAAGGTTGGTGCTGGGCCCGGTATGTGTATATGTCTCTCTGTGAAAGTTTGTTTCTTTGTGTGAAAGTTTGTTTCTTTGCGTTTGCCTTCCGTACGCGTTACAGCGTCAGATTTCCTTCATTATATGCTTATAACATGATACAGCCTCTATCTAGTTGCTTTCAGGACCCTTTTGTGCCCCCCAAGTAATGCTGAAAGAGTGACCAGCCTGCTGTCTGCATAGACAACATAAACTGTAAATTCAGAACTCTGAGAATTCCCTGCACTGGAACTTTCAGAAGCCCGATTTTAGAAATCATTATCTATTTTTAAGCAAGATAAATCAGGCTTTTTTTTGAACTCCTTAGGTGCTTAGGAAAACCACCGGTTGAGAGAGTAATATCTAGGATATTACTTATAGAAATTGTGAATTAAGTGTGTTCTCATTATGTATATTTTACATCCATATGATAGATGCAATCAATGAGCAAGGTGACGCAACTCTCCTTTATTGATGACTCCCAAAACCCAAGTCAGAGAAACTCTTGACAAAAGAAAAAGAAAAAGGGAACCAAAGAGAACACTAGTAGTGCACAATGAAACTCTAGGAAGTGCAATGTTTTAGCATTTTCCCCTTCTGCTGAACTGAACTTTGGATGCTTGTTACAGGAAGAATATGATACATGTAAAAAAGTTGTATTTAAACCTTGGGGAAAAACATCATTATTTTCAGCAAATGAAAACCAACTCTAAAGTTATAAAACAAACGAAGATCCATACTAGGAAGCACAATGCATGCTCAAGATGGCAGGAAACTAGATCTGACCCAGACCATTATCAGCATATGTGTCATAGACGTGGGCCTTGGACCAGCTGGGTTATTATTAGGAATTAGAGATTGGTTTCTATTTGAGTTAGAAATTAGATTCTTTGTGTTAGAGATATAATTAGAGATATGATAGTAGTTTCTATATTTGTTAGAGATATAATTGGAGTTACATTCTATCTGTTAGGGGGAACCCATCTATATAAGAGGGCTACCGCATGTTATTGCAATCAATCAGAGAAATAACAAAGTCTTCCTCATCTAAATCTCTATCTTCTTCTACGCCGACGCCATCCGGCCATCTTCTTGGTGGTGTTTACCCCGATTCATGACAACTTGGTATCGAGCGATCGATCCTTTCACGACTTACGCTACCATGGTTCTCGCGACTCGTCCTCTTCTTTGAGTCGTTGGCCATAATAAAGCTAGCGCCGATAAGATGGCGGCTACAACAAAGGGTGGACGGACGACTACCTCAACATGCATGCCTTCTTGGAGAAGATCTTGAAGGAGCGGAGAAAGCGCGAAGAAGCGCTCGTAGAGCGAGGAGAGCAGCAGACATCGACCGCCTGCCGTTAGCGACGAGGAGGACGAGGCCGACCTCGCCCCGTCGACTTGCGGCCTTCTTTGGTCTTGCCGGGCGCACCGTAGAGGAGCACTCCTTCGCGGCCGAGGAGCTTGCCAAAGGAGAAGAGCTCGGCGCGCAGGGCGGGATGACGAGCTCGCAGAGCGCCGCTGACGTGCTCGAGGTCGCCGATGGAGTCAAACTCGGCGTCGATGTGGTCGGGGTTGAAGAAGAGCGAGGCGCGGCGCGCGCCAAGCCGTGCCGCCGGCGAGGAGGGCGCGAAAGCCAAGAAGCGCCGCCGAGATGTCTTCGTCGCGCGGCGACCTTCCGGTTCGTCGGCGCCGCCGGCCGCGTCGCCGCCGCTTAGGTTGCGATCGCCAAGCCGTAGCTTGATCTCGCGAATCGGGGAAGGTGCTCGTCGCGCGGCGTGGGACAAGCGCCGACCATCCGTGCCCGGCGCCGGAAGAAGAAGAAGAAGATTGCTCCAGCGATCGATCGGGAGAAGAACGCCGGTCGATCGGGAATTAGGGTTTGCGCTGGTCGACCGGAAAGAGGAGAGCGAGGTTAAGCCGATGTCGCCGATCGCGGCCGTCGCCGATCGCCATCCATCGCCGGCCGTCTCGCCATGCCGATCTCTGCCGTGCCGCCGCCGCCGCCACCCGCCGTCTCCATCTGTGGCTTGCCGCCTCGCCGTTTCCATCGTGCCTGCTGCCGCCGCCGCCGTTCTCACCCGCGCCACCGCCGTCGCCAGTCGTCTCGCGCGTGTCGGTTGCCGCGCCACGGCCGTTCAGTAGCCGCCGCGCGTTGGTTGCTACTCGTCGGCCGCGCTTCTGAGCCGCTCACCGAAATCGCAGCCACCGCCGGCCCGCCCGACCAGCCGCCGCTGCAGCCGCTTCCACCGTGTGCGCTGCAAGCCGCGCTCGTTGACCGCCGCTCACGCGGCCGCGCCGCCGGCATTGCTCGCCGCCTCTACTTCCGCGCGGAGACTTCCGCTTTCGACCGATGCGTCATGGGTGTCGGTCGGTTTTAAACCGACCGGTTAGTTAAGGCAAAAAATCAAATATCAAAAACAAATCAAAAAATAAATAAATAAAATCAGGAAAAAAGAGCTTATTTTGCAGCATTATATACTCGAAGGTGCTACACTTCGTCTAACCTTGTTCCGCTTGGATCTGACCGGTCGTCTCCATCCACTACAGAACCCCGCCACCGTTCGTCTTCTACACCGGCGTCGAAGATCTTCTATTGGCGCCATGGCCGCCGCCTAGCAGCTCGAGGACGAGCTACATGTCCGGGAGGGGTGTAATGTCATAGACGCGGGCCTTAGGCTAGCCGGGTTATTATTAAGAATTAGAGATTGGTTTCTATTTTAGTTAAAGATTAGATTCCTTGTGTTAGAGATATAATTAGAGATATGGTAGTAGTTTCTTTTGTTAGAGATATAATTGGAGTTAGATTCTATCTGTTAGGGGGAGCCCATCTATATAAGAGGGCTACCGCATGCTATTGCAATCAATCAGAGAAATAACAAAGTCTTCCCTGTCTAAATCTCTCTCTCCTTCTACGCCGACGCCATCCAGCCATCTTCTTGGTGATGTTTACTCCGGTTCATGACAATATGTCAAGCCTCTATAAACTTGTAGATGTAGTAAGGAGAAAAAGGATTAAGGGAGAATAGCTACTTGTCAATATTTGGTCGAGCACAAGAGATGAAGAGAGACATGTTCTAAAAAACAGTTCTTTTATTACATACATCACTGATGTAGATTGTATATAGTTAATATGTGTAACAGTGACTTGGCAAGATTCAGGAATAATTAAGCTTTATTGAAAGTATACAATATTCAAATTGAATTGGCTAATGTGTATGACATGTTCAATGAACAACCGTAGCTATTGCAAAATTTCTGTCACTCTCAAATTAAAATTAAAATTAAAATTAAAATTGAAGTTTAAAAATAATATTTCCCTATAAATTAAAAATCATATGCCATTTGATAGTTGACATATACAAAGCCAACCAATACGTATCTCAAATTCATACTTAAATAATGAAGTCTACTAATGTATGCACGTACTTACTTCTTAGTAAGCTGCTCCTTGGGGTTCATTACGGAGTTGAAAATATCCAGAGAGTGCAGAACTGCAGACTCTTATATCCCACTGTACATTAGAAGATTGGCACTTCACTCTTTATCAGACTATAAGGAAGCTTCCAGGATGACCACTAGCAAATGGTAGTAATGAAATAACATCTTCCAGACAAATCCTTTGTGACCCTATCTCGTGGCCAAATGGTTGCTTTGAATTTTTCTGTTTATTTTTCAGAAGATGAGCTTGATTCAACAACTTTGCAAGGTAAGAATACTTATATAAACAGAAAAGAAACCAATATACATGGGCTTCATTCAACATTTAGTAAAAGTACTCAGAAAAAGACCATAAAAGTGTGATTTCACCATACAAACAAGGACCTGATTGCAGCTTAAAAAAAATTATCAATTAAAATTTGAAATGGATGTGCTACCCATCATTATCGTCCCAATGGTTGGAAATTAAATATATAAAATTCTAAATATTGAATGGCATAGGACTCCAGTCTCCATGACAAAAAGGCATTATTCACATTTCTTCTTTCTTGTCAGTTAATTGTGTAATGTTATGGGATCTCCATAGACCCATCAAACATTTTAGCAGAAGCTGAATGTTACATCGTGTTATTTCAACAATTGTATCGATCAAGGCGTCTAGTGCCTCTATTGCTCTCGAATTAACCATGAACATATATATATACAGTATTGGGTATGCAAGTCTGTAATGAAAGAATATTGAGCAAAGCTATCACCTATCCAGTTACCATTCAACAGTAAATGTTGAAGAAACGCAGAACACATAAACATAGCTGGAGTGATTACTGCAAAACCAGCATGCGATCTCTTGATAAGATTGGTCAATGAATGGAGCCTTCCCCTTGTAGGCCCTCTCTGCAGTTTTACCCTCCCTGTTGGAGGTGTATTTCCACAGAGTTGACTCACAATACTAGCATGCATTTGTCAACTAACACTCGGCTTCTTCAATTAAGCTCTGCCCTGGAGCCTTTTGCACACTCATCCTCCTCATCAGTCTCCTCACATCCCCTGCCTCCTCCCACCGTCCTGTTTCCGCATAAAGATTGGCCAACAGCACATAGTTCCCTGAGTTCCACGGTTCAAGATTGATAAGCTCTTTCAGAGCCACCTCGGCAATGCTGATCCCAGAATGGGCACGGCATGAGCTTAGAAGTGCACCCCATATTGCAGCATTAGGTCTCATTGGCATCCCTTGAATCAGTGCATGTGCCTCCTCAAGAAGGCCCGACCTTCCAAGTAAATCCACCATACACCCATAATGCTCAATTCCCGGCTCAATCTCATGCTCTGACTGCATGGCCTGGAAGATCTCCCGCCCAACATCCACCGCCCCAGCATGCGCACAGCAACCAAGCACCCCCAGGAAAGTCACTGCATTAGGCTCCTCCCTGAACCTCCTCATCTCTTGGAACAGCTCAATTCCCTCAGTTCCATGCCCATTTAATGAAAACCCTGAGATCATTGTGTTCCAGCTCACCACACTATGCTGTCGCATCCCCTGGAATACCTCCCTTGCGCTACCAACATCGCCACACTTGCAATACATATCCACCACCGCATTTGCAACATGCACTGTCCTATCTAAAAACCCAGTCTTACGCGCATACTCATGCGCCCACCTCCCTGTTCCAGCATTACCCGTCCTCCCGCAAGCAGGCAGCACCGCTGCGAGGGTTCCATCATCTGGGGCCACCTCGCCCTCCCTCACCATGTCCTCAAAATACCACACCGCCATGTCGTCCTGCCCACACCGTGCACACCCCGCGATCATAACATTCCAGGAAACCACGCTTCTCCTGGAGCGCTTGTACCGCTGCATTTCATCAAACATGTGGCGCGCGGCGCGAATATCCTTGTCTTTGAGATAGGCCGTGATGAGCGTGTTGTAGGCCACGGTGCACTTGCTTCTCCGGGGAATATTGTCGAACAGCACGCGTATGTGGGGTAGAGGGTAGGGCTTGAGGAGCGCGAGGGAGATGGCGTGGTGGGAGAGGAAGCCGAGGCGGATGAGGAGCGCGTGGAGGGCGGAGAGTAGCGGGAGCGACGAGGTGGAACCGAGGAGAGGGAGGAAGGAGAGGCGATCGGGGGCGTGTAGGCGGCGGAGGGAGGAGAGGAGGCGGAACGCGAGGGGCGGCGAGGAGGCGGAGAGGGACTTGACGGCGGCGTTGAGGAGTGGGAGGGGAGGTGGAGGGTAGGGAGGGAGGAGGCGTAGGAGGGGCAGAGTGGGAGGCGGAGGGGAGGAGAGGAGGAGGAGCGCGGCGAGGAAGTGGTGGTGCGGGGAGGTGGGGAGGCAGTGGCGGACGGCGAAGGCGAGGAGCTCGAGCGGGCGCCGCCGGGCTACAGGAGAGTGGTGCAGGAGGTGGAGCAGGCGGCGCTCCGCGGTGCGGGGGTGCCACCCGTCGGGGGTGGTCACGGCGGTGGAGTGGGGCTCGCCGGCGGTGGACGGCATCGGCGAGAGCGCGGGACAGTTGAGGTTCGGTAGGGAGATTCGAGATTGCGCGGGGCCGGGCCGTGGCTGCGTGTAAATTCGTGCAGCTGCAGCGGGTGATACCAAGTGGGCCGTGGCGCGCGCGGCGAATCGGCCACTCGGTCCACTGGCCCAGAGGGAAAGCACTTCTGCGCGGTCGATCCCATCACCGTAGAGATGGCAATTGGTACCTGAAACCCGAAATTCGATGGGTTTTTACTTTATTAAGATATAGATCTGAGTCAGTTTCTTAACTCATGGGTCTTTTAATGGGCAAAAAGTCCAACCCATCGGGTCTGCCGGATTCGGGTATGTTTCTATAGTACCCAAATCCGTAAACCCATGGGTAATATAAACCCGATCCATAGGAGTTCACCAGCCCAACCCATTAGCCATTTAGCCCATTATCCATTTAGCCGAACTGCCGAAGCCCTCCACGGCTCCACGTCGCACACGACACACGGCCATAAGCTCATAATGGCCATACGGTAACCCTAGCTCTCTCTCAGACCCTCATCCACTCGGCCACTCCGCTCCGAATCCCCGATTCAACAGCCACCCAAATGAACATACTCGTAAGCACGAGCGTCTGATTCCTCCAATTCCTACTCCCTCTGTGTCACGGTGCTTCCTGGTCAGTGAAACATCTTCTTTTGTACGCGGATCTTTCGCAGGAGAGGATACACGGAGGCGGCGACAGGGGCGGCCGGGACGGAGATGCCTCGGCAGCCGGAGCCCTGGGTGGAGATTTCGGAGTCCGTGTCGCGGCTCTGTAGCTTCGACGTCGTCGGCGGCAGCATCGCTGTAATCCTTCTCCTTAACCTTTTCGCTGTTGGTTTTTTCTGGACTTTCAGTGTCAGATTGTTCCTTCTTATCGTTTCTGTGAAAACCAGAAATCTGCCCAGGGAAAAAACTTGCGCGATAGTAAGAAAAGTTAATATTTGCTTAGCATCAGATTACATACACCCTCTAGCACTAGTGAAATGAATGACTAGTATCCTCTCCTGCACTAACAGAAATCTTTCACAAATGTAGTATTACATTTGTGAGTTTTAATGGCATAAATTGCTGTTGTCGGGCACGGGCGACCCGTGGGTATCCGTTACCCGAGTGGGCATGGGTTTGGGCAAAAATCTACACCCGTCACGGGTATAGGTTTTTTAACGGGCACATCCAACTTTCATGGGCACGGATTTGGGATAGCAAAACCCAGCGGGTTTGTGCCCGTTGCCATCTCTACATCATCGTCCGATCGTGCTTTGAGATTTGTGAAAGTCAGATCGAACAGAGATGGAGGCAGTCTCCACGTGGGGATCGACCACCCAACGTTAGTTTCCTCTAGCCTGCATACGGCACATCGCGCAGTCGCTTACATGCGAGCCCAGCAGGGACGCCACCTACGTGTGGGACCTCTGTGTCAGTCATTCGTGCCAGGGCAGAGGCACTGCTCGGCGAGCCTGGGTGGATACCTGGTCTCGCTAGTGACGAGCAATGAGGGAGTAAGAGCTTCCAGCTGGTGCTGATGTAGGGTCTATTCTTTTCAGATTCTAAAAACTGTTTTTCGGTTTTTCAATCACAAATTACAGCCAAAAATTATAAACTAGCCAATGAACAGACGACAACAGCAGGATTAGGCCACAGGCAGTCATGGTGAATTGGAATTGGTGACTGCGCAACTTGGGCCTTGCTTGGCAGGCTGGGTGGCTGGGCTAACTTGGGTCATGACGTCATCCATTATGCCCCTCGGGTGGGCCGAGGTACGCGTCTCCATCCCGAAGACTGAAGCAGTCGCTCCCCAATCCGGCCATTTTCTCAACCTTAATTTAGGGCCTGTTTGGGAGAGCTCCACCAGCTCCAGATCCACGAAAAACAACTCCACTCCACGAAATTTTACCCAAACGCTCCAGCTCCGCGAAATCTGGATCCACCAAAATCCTGGATCTGAGGGCCAGATACATGGATTTCATGGAGCTCCTCAAGGGGTGCTCCACCGTGGAGTTGGGTGGTAATTACCCACCAATACCACTGGTTACACACAAAAGTGGCCATTCCCACCAAAACCTCAATTTCGTGGATCTGGAGCTGCTGTACAAGCCAAACACTCCATGGTAGGATCCTAGATCCACGGTGGAACTGCTGCTCCAGATCTACCTTTTCAGTGGTGAAGCTCTCCCAAACAAGCCCTTACTCCCTATTCCCTCGGCAGCTCGACTCCTCCTCTTAGATCTCACCGACAAGCCGACGGACGGCGCCAGGTGCGGCAATCGACGGCCGCAGCAAGGGCTGGCTGGTGGGTGCGGCAACTCTGGCTTCCATTCTGAAGTCCATTGACGATGATAGCACGAAGGGCAGGCAGCGATGTTTGCTCGACGTATACTGAAGATCAGAAGCCAGCCTGCCTGGAAGTGTTATTACTATGAAGAAATTTCAGTTGCTACGAATGATTTCCATCCAGGTAACTCTTTTCAAATGTTTCATTGTGTGAGTATTTCAGAATTACAGTTTTGAATTATCTAAAAAATTTATAGAATTTCATATCAAGACAGATGTAAGAAAAATTAGATAGTTTCCCATAGATAACTCATAGCATGGTTGGTAGAGGAGGCTATGCAGAAGATTACATGCATGTTCTTTTTAGCTGCGGTTTATGATTTATAGCTGTGGCTTATATCTTTTGAGCTGCTTGCGAAAAAAAGCACGGAATAAGAGAAACTCGTATGAGGTTTTAGCCGATATTAACTTGTAGATCTTATTTTAAAAAAACACTCTATTTAAAAAGTAGCTTTTAAAAACTGAAAACAACAGGCCGCATTCTATTGATGTTCCTGACAGAACTAGGGGTCCAAGGGCATGTCTGCCACCCAAACACATTCCGTGCGATTCTAGTTTTCTCTCGTACCGTTGTCTAAGTGTTCTCACAAGAGCATCACTGCATGATGTTTTCTTACAACTGGAAGTGCCTGCACTCTGTACATTATTCTTATTTCTTTAGCTGTAAACAACCTAAGTCCTGATCACAAGCTGACAAGAAAGTTCATAGCACGGGCTCATGAGGCATGAAACTGACACTTTGGTCCTCACAGTTCGAGCTTGCTGGCGAGGTACCAGGAGTGCATGGCCAGGCTGCCGAACGCCATGATGTTGGCCAGCGACGACAGCCCGTGGATCATCCCAAACTTCTTGTTCATCGCCGTCAGGGCGGGGCTAGTCTTTGCCACCTCTGCATTCTTTGACCAACCGACCTCGCTGCCAATGCCGAGGTCCTTCTCGATCTTGTGCCTCTTCATCATCATCTGCACGTGAACAGGAAGGAAAATGTAGAGTCCACGAAGAAACACGTCCGACAATTGAATAAAGCATATGTTCTTCTGAGTTCGACAAGGATCCCATCCTCAATGGCTAAAATCACATACTAGAGTTGTTTTCAGCAACCAATAAAATTCGCAAACAGCATAGCTCAAGATCCCGTCCTCAATGGCTAAAATCACATACTAGCGTTGTTTTCAGCAACCAATAAAATTCGCAAACAGCACACGCTGAGCTCCACGTTACAACTTAAGCGTCCAAAAGGTCTGCATACAGGGACAGGATTTATTGCGAGCATTGCTTGCTCACTTCATTAATCCAAAACTATGCTTCTGAAAGTAGAACAAGACAATTACCACTTTTAAGTCCAGAACTTGTAATGCTTATTTACCTTCCCAAGGCTAAATTGCTAAGCTGATTGGAAACTAAACAAAAGGGAGCATGTGCTCTTGTGTCAAGCACTAAGTAGTTTATTGGCTTAGTACTATTGCGTGCAACCTACGAGGCTATGACAGCCAACTACCATGTTACTTTTGTTCATTAATGAAAACATAATAAAGGAAAAAAAGAATTTCAGAATTCCTGTGATTGCTGCAAGGAATTCTTAATCCAAGACTGCATGCCATGACAGATCTACCGATATTTTATAACCTTTGACAATATATATATTTTTTGAACCGGACACCTTTGACAATATCAAACTATATAAGACGAACATTCACCAATCACTGCAATTGTCACCTAACTGAAACTAACATATCATGCTTTTCCCTGTAAGTAGCATTAGGAGAAGGCAAGAATGGTAACATAAAGGAAACTAAAGAGTAGGAAAAAAGGATTTGACCTCGATGGTCATGGGGGTGAAGACCAGAAGATTGGACAGATCAAAACCAAGGGCGGCGATAAGGAATCCGAGCTGGTAACGCTCAATGGTTGATGCTGTCTTCCATGGGTGGAGGTACGCAAATGCTGCTACCGATATGGCCGAACATGCTGATACCAACATGAAGTAGGCTGGGAACATTTTCCCCTGCAGACTCCCAAACTGGTGCCTCGGCAAATACCTTCATGATTCAAAAGATTTCACCAAAACAATGTCAATGGCTTGATACTAATTTTTTTGACAAAAGCTTTATACTAATTTTTGATAAAGGAATAAGCAACTTTGCGCTTATGGCTTCAGGTGGACTTCTCAGTTCTTACAATAACAAAGTAATATGTACCCTG
This sequence comes from Dendrocalamus sinicus, assembly GCA_036346575.1. Taxonomy (NCBI): domain Eukaryota; kingdom Viridiplantae; phylum Streptophyta; class Magnoliopsida; order Poales; family Poaceae; genus Dendrocalamus; species Dendrocalamus sinicus. The sequence continues at coordinate 1,758,154 of CM070672.1, read as the reverse complement.
TGTGCAATACAACATTGAAGGCACACTTGAACAATCCAGTGAAGATGCCCCTTTCTGAAATGCGCATCAACTTACACAACAAATAAACAACCAAACTTGCTTGCAAAGCACCATAGCATTGGCGTAAAACTTTTAGAAGTTCTACTAGCAAAAATGGTAACCTAAGCCTGTCAAAGAGAACATCCAGTGCTCCAACATACTAATTCATGAGAAATCTAGCATCTACGAGCTCTCTAGATTCCGAATAAAGAGTAATCCAATGTTTCCAATTTATAAATTGTGTGTGTTCCTTCCCAACACATTCTACATGTTGGAGTTCTCTTTTGCGCTTGGGGTTTAGATCCGAGAGAGTAGGGGAGAGGAAGAGTGGTGTGATTGGTACCGTCAAAGCCGGCCGCCGGAGTCGTCGATGTCCCGGCCATCCCGCTCCTTTGGTTGGGGTAGTCTGCGCTAGGCAGCGACGTTCGGTGGAGAAGGAGCGGCGTCTCCCTGGTGGCGGCGTGTTCTCGGCGGCGTGGTCTGACGGCCGGTGGATGTTTCCCGTCGCTGGAGCGCCCCCTCAGATCGGTTAGGGTTCGTCGGTGGGTCTGGCGGCGGCACGGTGAACCTCGTCGTGCGTGCCGCCCCGGCCCCCACCTCTCTTTTATATGGCGCTGGCGACAGGGCCCACCACCATGGGCCGGGCGCCCGATCGTATGCTGGTCAAGGGTGGGCTTTGGCCGTTGGGCCAAAGCCCTGAGATCACTCTAACATTCTCCCCCTTGATCTCAGTCTATGCTTTATCTTTAATTACATTTGACTTTACTCATTCCATCATAGATTAGTGCATAGAACATGTCTCATCGTCACGGTCAATCGCCGATAGATTCAACGACTACTAGATACACCTCTCTGCTCAAATAGTTACTTTAAACTTTTGGGCCATCTTTTAGTCCAGAATCATAGGCTTTCCTTAAACCCATGCCGCTACATGTTCTCTGAACACGTTGGGTGGTAAGCCTTTGGTAGCGGATCCGCTAACATCTTTGTGTACTTATATGCTCAAGACTTATAATTTGATCCCGAACTTTATCTTTCACAACATAGTACTTTATGTCAATGTGTTTGGCAAGACCACTTGACTTATTGTTGTGGGCATACGTTCTGCGGGTTCATTATCGCAGACAACTTAAGTGGTCTATTGATGTCGTCAACCACTTTTAAACCGGTATGAACTTCTTTAGCCGTTCACCGCCCGTAGCCTCATAACATGCTACAAACTCGGCATACATTGTGGACGATGTAGTGACGGTTTGCTTTGAGCTTTTCCACGATATAGCTCCTCCAATGAGAGTGAATACATATCCGGATGTAGACTTTCTATCATCTCCCGCAAAATCGAATCAGATACCCCACTATATGGAGTGAATCGATCTTTCGTATGTCATCATGAGGCCTTTTGTTCCTTGCAGATAACGCAAGACTTTCTTTATCAATTTCAATGTTCTATTCCGAGATTGCTCGAATCGCCATAACCCAGTAACAAATGCTAAGTCGTATGTGTACACTTGAGCATACTTGTAAGCTTCCGACAGTGAAGCATATGGAACCGCTTTCATTTGATCGAGCTCGTCTTGGTTCTCGGGCATTGAAAATCCCCATATCTGCCGCCCTTGACTATGGGTGCGGTGAAGGACTACATTTATGCATACCAAATTTCTTTAAGACTTTCTCTATGTATGCCTTTTGTGACATCCCAATATCCCTTGTTTCTATCTCGGTGAATTTCGATCCTAGAACGAACGAAGCTTCACCAAGATATTTCATATCAAAGTTTGAGGACAAAACTTCTTTGTTTCAAGAGTGCATCGACATCACTACTAGCCAAGAGGATATCATCTACATATGAGATTAGGAAGATAAACTTCCCATCTTTAAACTTTGCATAAACACAGTTGTCCTCTACATTCTCTTTAAACCCAAATTTTCTTATTATCTTGTCAAACTTCAAGTACCACTGTCTTGAAGCTTGCTTTAACCCATAAATCGATTTCTTTAGGCGGCATCCCATTCTTTCATTTCCTTCCATGACAAAACCTTTCGGTTGTGCCATGTAAACATTTTCCTCCAAATCCCGTTAAGAAATGCCGTCTTTACATCCATCGATGTAACTCTAAATCATAATGTGCTACTAATGCCATTATGATTCAAAGAATCTTTACATGAGACCGGAGAAAAGGTCTCATTGTAATCAATCCCTCTCTTTGCGTAAATCCTTTGCCACAAGTCGCGCTTTGTATCTTTCTACATTCCCTTGGGAGTCATGCTTTGTCTTGTAGACCCATTTTGACCTCTCTGTTTTGGCTCCTTTAGGAATAATTTCCAAGTCCCAGACTTTATTAGTCTTCATGGACCTCATTTCCTCTTCCATGGCCTCAAGCCATTTTGAGGAATTTTCGCTTCATGGCTTCTTCAAATGAGGTGGGATCATCCTCCATTTGAAATTCCTCTGATGATAAATCTGATAGTCATCGAAATAGCCGATCTTCTTACTCTTTGAGACCTCCTGGGCCTCTTCATTTGGTACATTTATTGTTTGAGGTCTGTTGCTCCCTCATCTGTGGCAATAGTTTCTATAGGATCTCAAGAACAGGTTCCTCATTCTCATTCATTGTTGCCACAGAGGAACAATAACAGTCTTGGCACCACAATGTCTTGCACCGGTGCAAATGGCAGAATAGTGTGAAGAATGGCTCTTGAATCATCGGAGGGCGCATACACCCGCTTCTCTTCAAGGTCAATCTCATGAGCTACCATGCTCCCCTTATCATTTCATCCTCTAAGAAGACAGTGTCTCGTTTCTACAAACTTTGCATATCTGTCGGGACAAGACAAACGAAAACCTTTTGACTTTTCGGGTAGCCAATGAAATGGCAACTTATCGCTTTGGGATCAAGTTTCCCAAGGTTTGGGTTAAATACTTTAGCCTCAGCAGACTCCCCACACACGTAAGTGGTTTAGTGAGGAGCTCTTCCGCCCACAACTCGTGCGGTGTTTTGGGCACCGACTTACTAGGCACTCTGTTGAGAATATGAATGGCGGTTTTCAACGCCTCCATCCATAAACTCAATGGGAGTGTGGAGTAGCTCATCATACTGCACCATATCCATCGAGTGCAGTTGCGTCTTTCACTACTCCATTTTCTTTGAGGTTCGCCGGTGTAGAATCTTTGGGCTACTATGCCATTTTCTGTAAAAACCTCGCAAAGGTCTAGGAACTTGTCCATATGGGGTATGTCGACCGTAGTACTCCTCCACGATCGATCGGACTATCTTAATCTTTAAATCGTGTTAGTTTTCAACTTCAGCCTTAAATATCTTGAATTTATCCAAGGCTTCATTTCTTTCTTTTATTGGATAAATATATCCATAACGGGAGTAATCATCTGTGAATGTTATGAACGAGTCATATCCATCCACACTTTTCACAGGAAAAGGACCACAAATATCTGTGTGAATAATTTGTAGAACTCCTGTGCTTCTTTTAGCGTCTTTCTTTATTTTCTTTACATATTTTTCTTTAATGCATTCTCTGCATTGTTCTAAGTCTGAGAACTCTAATGGAGGAAGAATATCATTCTTTACTAGTCTTTCTATTCTCCCCCTCGAAATATGGCATAAACGACAGTGCCATAATTTCGACGACTCATCTAGAGTTCTCTTTCGTTTTCTGTTTACATTCGTAGACGAGGATGCAATCACTTTCTCGCACGCAACGTTCTCATTATCGCATACGACATTCACATCATTGTTCTCACTTTTCTTTGCCATTATCATCTTTAAGTAATCAGGACAGTTCTTCTTGTAGTGTCCCGACTTTTAACAGTGAAGACACTGATCTTTGTCTACTGCAAACTTATTCTGTTGAGGCTGATAGACAGGGGCTTTTCCCTTGTTCTTTGAGAAGGAGTTACTGTTGAAGTTCGTTTCTTGTTGTCCTTCACATAGTTGATAGAACCACCATGTGAGGATTTGATTTTTTCCTCCTCTTGCACGCACATAGCTATGCACTTTTCTATGTCCCATTTCTCGGGCTGCATATTATAGTTGACAACAAAAGTGTCAAACTCTTTTGGCAAAGAAGCAAAAACCAAATGAATAAGGAACTCATCCTTGAGAGCCAAATCCATCGGTTTAAGTTTAGATGCCAAGTTGCTCTCTTATGCCACTGCCACCACCAGAGTACCTTTCTTTCACAAGCTGCTTAATCAGCTGTGTAGTATAAGTCTTTGAAGATTCAGTAAACTGGCTCTTTATTTTCTCAAGGTACTCGTGATAAGATGTCACACTCGCGATTGAGCCCACAATTGCAAGCTTAATCGTGTTTTTATCACACCAAGCATTTCTTGTTGGCAAGTGACTCCACTTTTTATGATCAAGATCATATGACATTTTTATGGGAGCATAGTCCCTCTGTCTGTCCGCAAGCAAAGATCAGCCTCGTTTTCATCCCTCACCGGTGCCACAGGCTCTGTGGGACACGGTGTGGTGACACAATTCATATACAGTGAGAACAATTAGACATAATAACAACAACTGCATGCCTTGGTTTCAACGTTGGTTAAAATTAAAAAACATACAGTTGTTTTACACATTAAATCTACATCACCGTTGGGCAGAAATAGAAATAATGCATAAAATCATCAATTAAAATTATAATATCATTATCAAAGAAAATTATATGCCTTATTTCCAACATTGGTCAAAATACGACATACAATTTAAATCTATTTTACTATACATTAAATCTACATCACCGTTGGGCAGAAATAGAAATAATGCATAAAATTCATCAATTAAAAATTATAATATTGTTATTCTCAACGTTGGTCAGAAAATAACAATATCATAATTATTTGGGATTTATCTCTATTTTTCCAAAATTAAATTCTCCCGTTGGTTCGAATTTAATAATGAAAAAACAATCAATAATATCTTTTGCAGCGGAAACTGTAAATTCTCTATTTTTCAGAAGCATCTTCTATACTTTTCTATTCTGTCAAAAATATCCCGTTGGTTCAATTTTTGACAGATTTAATTTAGCCAAAAGATAGCCAAATTATCAATTAAAGTGCTACTGAAAAATAATCAACATGAAATTATTCTAAAATAATTCATATTCAGAAGCACCATTACTGTACTCAACAATCTCTGGAAATAATTAACACGTTGGTGCAAAAATTTACAGAGATTTTGGTTCAATTTTCATTCAAATTCCATCAAATAATGCTTCTGAAATAATAAACAAAACTTTTAATGGAATTATCAGGCAAAAGGCCATTTGGCCCATTCTTCGGCCATGCGGCCACTGGCCGCTTCAGCACATGGCTCCCGGCTCAGTGCCCCCACTTAGCACCTCACCGCAAATGAGGACCGTCCGATCTAATCGGACGGCTAACGCACATCGCAGCCGAGACAAAAGACATCCGCAACCCTAACCCTAGCTCATTGAGCCGCTCCATCCAAAACACGGGCGGGCGGAACTAGAGGCGGAACGGCGAGGCGGCGGATCCGTGACGGCAGACGCTGCGCAGGCGCCGCGAGCATCGCGCAGACGGCAGCCGGGCGTGGCTCGCGACGGGCGTGGCGGCGTACCGAGGAAGCGGCCGGCGCGCGCAGCCCCAGCCGGCGGTGGCGGAGGCGGCGGCCTCGGCGGCTCCTTGGGAGCGCGGCGGCGCCACGAGGCGGCGGCGCAGCAACGACGGCGTTCGAGCCGCGGCGCAGGCGGCGCGCGGCGCCACGGTCGACCAAAACCCTCCCTAATTCTTTTCTTTTCTTTTTCCGATTTGCGTACCGATCGAGATTGGGGTTCAATTTGGGGATTTCAATCAGGGCTCTGATACCATTGTTGGAGTTCTCTTTTGCGCTTGGGGTTTAGATCCGAGAGAGTAGGGGAGAGGAAGAGTGGTGTGATTGGTACCGTCAAAGCCGGCCACGGAGTCGCCGATGTCCCGCCATCCCCCGCCTTTGGTTGGGGTAGTCTGCGCTAAGCGCGACGTTCGGTGGAGAAGGAGCGGCTCTCGCGTGGCGGCGTGTTCTCGGCGGCGTGGTCTGACGGCCGGTGGATGTTTCCCGTCGCTCGAGCGCCCCCTCAGATCGGTTAGGGTTCGTCGGTGGTGCGCGCGACGGTGAACCTCGTCGTGCGTGCGCCCGCCCCCCTCTCTTTATATGGCGGCGGCGACAGGCCCACCACCATCGGGTGGCGCGCCCGATCGTAGTGTGATCAAGGGTGGGCTTTGGCCGTTGGGCCAAAGCCCTGAGATCACTCTAACACTACATCGTCTGAAAAGACATGTTTTTATGCTAGCAAACATACATATATGCAATATTTACTACAGTAAAAATCCTAAAATGTAGAACGTGAGAGGGTTGCCAAGGACCTATGGGACTACAATTCTAGTGCCAAATATAACTGCTTGTCACAACGAAAATTGCAATTTGAGCATAGTGAAGACCTACCAAATCTAAGGGGAAGCGCCCAGTGCTGCTCAAAATGTGAAACTATTTACAACAGGGGAGCGCCTACTAAATCAAACAACAAAGGATATATACTGCAACTACTACCGCAAACAAGCGCAATAATAACCGATTTAACAAAACCAAAATTCCTACTGAAACGAAGCTGAGAGGTTTAACCGAGAGGGATCAAGTGGTGGTTTTACTTGAACATGACGATGCCTCCGATGAAGGTGACCCAGAGCGCGGTGCCCCAGGCGGTGGCGAAGCAGAGGATGTGGGCCAGCCTGGCCGCCGCGACGCCCGCGCCGGAGCGGCCGGAGCCACCGAGGAGCGCGTCCGGCGCGAAGAGGACGCCGGCAGCGAGGAACGACACCGCCGTCAGGAACCGAGCCGCCCACCCCATCGCTCCCTCCCAGCTAGCTCAGGGTAGGGGTTGGGTTTCCGGAGAGGGGAGAGAAGGAATCAGAGGGCAGAGATGTGCGCAGGAATGGATCTCACCTCAGCAGAGTTTGAACAGAAAGAGAGACCAGTGAGGAGGAGAAAGTTTGGCTGACGCCGGTGAAAGCAGCTGGACTTATTTATCCTATTTTTCGGCGCGGAGCGGCTTGCTTACCCTTTTTATTTCCATCTTGTATTAAAATATGTATATAATATTTAACTGTTTTTAAGAGAAAAACAGTCAGATTTTGAGCCGTTAGATAGAGATCCAACGCTCTAGATCATTTTTTGGAGGGGGTCTTTTTTTAGGGTGGCTTGTATGGGTGAATCTGTTGGATGGAGATCTAACGCCCCAGATCAATCTGACTGTTTTTTCCCTCAAAAACAGTCGAATGTTGTATAGACATTCCTTAAAGATAAAATAGGAGTTATGAATATATTATACTTGTATCTCTTATTTTTTCCACCAAACGCCTCTACTTTCTAGAAACTACTTTTTTCGACTACTACTATTTATTTTCAACCAAAAATCATTTGTGACGTCACAAATCATCAGTCGCAGTCAATATGAACAGATCCTTATAGAAAGAACTTGCTTATCCTTCACTCTTTCCTCTATTTTTCACTTATGTTTCTTCACTCTTTCCTCTATTTTCCCCTTTCATTTGTTTTTTCCTTTTCTATTTGACATTAGCACTTCACAAGTCCCTTTTAGTGAGGAATTGCATTGTTCGGGCATGCTTGGAACGAAGACATTTTACACGGCGAAAAATCTAATTTTTTGGATATTTGCTATGAAATTTTACACTGCCAAAAATCCTCCAGACAGAATCATAGATGGTTTTAACTAATATGGTGTGTAGGAGTGCTTAACTGTACCAACAAATTCATAACAGAAGCTTAATTTGATAGTGTAAATAGTTGGGCAATAACAATTTATCCTTTCTGTGAAAAGTGGAAGTAACTCTTGTTGGGCAATGTATGCAACTGTTTGTGAGAGTAAAATGTTTCTATTTCAATTTTCAAGAAGACAAAGCCAATCTTCACAAGCCAGCCAGTCAGCTCTCCCTTCAAACTTCAAAGAGGAGGAATCAGCAAAGAAGAACTTCAGCACATGTGACAGAAGACTGACCTCTTTATCTTCTTCCAGAAACAATTAGTTGAACGAACACTAATAATAGCTTGCAGAAATTTTGCTCTGGTCGCCTAATTCCTCTGTCTATTTTGTGATGCCAAACCAACCCATGGGCAGGAATCTAGTATTTCAAGCTTCAGAAAAATCAACTCTCCCTGGTGCAACATTTCTACAGGAAACCAGTGGGTAGTTCGGCCTATACAAAGGAACAACACCTGGTTTTGACCAAACAACATTTGACCAAACAACAGAAACCAAGATTCAAGAATTCATCGGCCATGATTTTTTTTCTCCAGTCTAGAAGCTCAGAGTAGAACATGAGGTCAATTGACCATTTATAGCTGCATTTCTTGACTAACTCATGTGGCATCTTGTGTCAAAACATTTTAGTAGCAAGTTAACATGCTTATATGAGAATAGCTGGTTACACTTCTTCACTGAAGATATAACCCATCTATGCTCACTAACACACTTCCATCACTCGCCAGAGAGCACATACTTCAATAGTAAAATATACTGACAGAGATGAAGAAACAATGAGATTCTTTGTATTTCTTCAGGTTCAGTTGTTTGCACTTAACAATTTCAATAATCAGGTGCCATTACAATTCCTATCTCTACCTTTGTAGAGACAGTGGCACCATGACAATCCCGAATCATCGTCAATACCCAAATGACAATTCCATTCTTGAATGCTGAATCCTATGCTTCGCTAGCTTCTATACCCCAAGTTGTTCAACTCCGAGCGTGACTGAGTGGGCCAGCTCGCCGATCATGAGGGTGTGCTCACCGACGGGGATCCTTCGGACCCCGTTCCGGTCGGCGACGCTGAGGCTGTTGCAGACGTCGATGCCCATCTCCACGCGGGCGACGCCGCCGGCGGGCACGTGCACCTTCTCAAACGCCACCAGCTGCCGCACGGGCGCGCCGTGCCCGGCGGCGGCGGCAGCCGGCGGGGCGGCGTACACGAGCACGGTGTGCGCGCCGTCCCGTTCGCCGACGTTCTTGACGTCGACGTGGACGGGGATGCTGAGTCCCTCGCACCGCGCGTGCGCGACGCGCACGGCGGCGCGGTTTGGATGGGCCGTCGCGTTGAGGGGTGAGGCGGCGCGGCGGCCGGTGAGGCGGACGGAGAGCTGCGCCGGCGCGTGCGCGAGCGAGTGGGTGAACTGGGTGTAGCTGAGCCCGTGCCCGAATGGGTGGATCGTCGGACCGGTGTAGAATCGGTACGTCCGGCCGGGGTAACCCTGTGCCGGATCGGCGCGCATCGCCATGTTCGTCATTGGCACCTTCTGTAGGTAATCTTGAGGGTACCATGTCACCGTTAGCTTCCCTCCTAAAACAATTTCAGTCCAAAACTCCAAATTAATCTTCTTGTCATCCAAAAATTTGATTTTTCAATTGCTCTGAATGAGAAGAACTTGTTGGAGTGTACCTGGGTTGTGCTGACCGAAGATCACGTCGGCGATCGCCTGCCCGCCGGCCTGGCCGGGGTATCCGGCCCACAGGATGCCGGCGATCCTCCCGTCATTCTGCGCGAACGCAATGTCGATCGGCCCGCCGGACATGAGCACGAGGATGACCGGCCCTTTCGAGGCCTTTGCCACCGTGGAGACAAGCTCGGCTTGGCGGCCAGGAAGGAGCAGGCTTGCTCTGTCCAGTCCCTCGGCCTCCACCTTCTGATCGAGGCCGGCAACGATGATGGTCGCGTCTGCACGGCGGGCCGCGTCGACGGCAGCTGCGATCGGCTGGTTGCCTTGGCAGGCCACGTCGGTGCAGCCCGCCTGGTGCACGGTCTGCACGTACTTGCCAATGCCCTGCAAAGGCGTAGTGTACCTGCACGCTTTACCGGCGTAGTTCCCGATCATGGCCACGGTGGCCTCGGAGTGCGGGCCAACGACGGCGACGGTGCGGTGCGCGGCCGGCGACAGGGGCAGGACGGCACTGCGACCGACCTTGTCGTTCTTGAGGAGCACGACGCTCTGCCGAGCCGCCTCGAGGGCGAGCTCCTGGTGCGCCGGGGTGCACACGTGCTGCGGGCCGAGGTTCCCGAACGGCTGGCTCGCCGGGTCGCCGTCGTACATCCCGAGCCGCATCTGCACGGTGACGGTGTTGGTGACGGCGGCGTCGATGTCGGCGTCGCTCACCTTCCGCTGCGCCACGGCGCTCTCGGTGTACTGCGCCAGGAACGGGCCGCAGTCGAGGTCGAGCCCGGCCCTGAGCGTGGCGGCGACGGCGTCCTCGCGTGTCCTGGTGTAGTGCTGGTCGCTATAGAACACGTCGACGGAGTCGCAGTCGGAGACGATGTAGCCGTTGAGGCCCCACCGGCCGCGGATGGTGCCGCGGAGGAAGTCCGCGTCGGCGCAGGTCGGCACGCCGTTGACCTGGTTGTAGGAGCACATGACGCTGGCGGCGCGGCCGTCGACGACGCAGGAGCGGAACGGCACGTTGAAGGTGTCCTCCAGGTCCTGCCGGCTCACGACGGCGTTGAAGTGGAACCGGTCGGTGCCGGCCCAGTTGTCGAGGTCGTACGCCGTGAAGTGCTTGCAGCAGGCGGCCAGCTTCAGCCGCGTGTGGCCACGCCGTCCGCCGTACGGCTGCTGGAGGCCCCGGACGTACGCGGCGGCGTACCGGCCGGCGACAGCGGGGTCCTCGCCGGGGGTCTCCTGCCCCCGGCCCCACCGCGGGTCCCGGAAGATGTTGACGTTCGGGCTCCAGAACGTCAGCCCCGCCTGCCCGCCGTTGTACATCGCGCGCGCCTCGTCCGACACCGCCTGTACGTACATACACCGTACAGATACGAAAGAAGATACGTATGTCGGTGAGCAAATACATGAACAATTAAAGGAGCAAATACGTATGTCCGTTGAGTCAGAATTGATCAGAGCATCACAATTTCACAAGAGGGATTGCACGGGTTACGAGGCACGATCATATCTTTGCCTCTGCAATCACATGGCTGGACGGATCAGCATCGCAGCAATACTGTGCAGCAGCGTCGCACGTGAACGGCGAGATGCTGCATATTGAGGTGCTCATTGGTGTGATCTCGTGATCCAAATTCTTTCTAGCCATTTTTATTCTTGTGTCTGCTCTGCATCATTGGTGTGATCTCGTGATCCAAATTCCTTCTAGCCATTTTTATTGTTGTGTCTGCTCTGCAGGTTCTATCTTTTTGGAACTAGAAATGCAGATCGGAGACACAAGTCTAAGCAAGTTGCTCAAAGTAGATCTGCAACTACTACTTGATACAATTGTTTATCCTGACAAAGTTAACAGTGTCACTTCTTGATGCAAGTCATAAAGCTGTGTTGTTCTAGAGCTGACGAGTAGCAACAATGTCAATGCCTGAGAACCAATGTTAATGTCTGAAAATCGTGTGCTACTGAACACCAACTACTCTGACATGAAGTCAATGAACTACTACGCTTCCATCCTATGAAATGTATTGGAGGAAAGCAATTCTTGATCCTAGGCCTACAAACGGTTTCATTCAACTGTCAAAGTACTGTACCTACCTATAACTGAAGCCAAATAAGACCACTATATGCATTCACTGAACATGATGGCAAAAATTTTGATCCATACCACTGAATATGATGGAAAATGTTTTTGTGCAGCCAACTTTGCCAGCTTTTCAGTGATGAAGGTGGTTGCAACTAGTGTACAAGATATTAGTTAGATGTGCCAAATGAGAATAAAGGTACTGCGATAACGACAACAGTACAGCATAACTCTTGTCCCTGTATATGAAAGGACCCTTTCTGTAGGAGAAAATAGTTCCTTCACTTCACCTTGGCCGTTGGCTCCATGGCCACCTTTCAGAAAGGGCATCATCGCCTTTAATTGCCTTTTCTTATATGCGTCACTTCGATTCATTTCACATTCATAAATGTTTTTCTTTTAGTTTGGATAAGAGATCAGACAGAGTGGGCTAAAGTTAGATTTGGCTAGGTTGGCTTGCACATGGTTGCACCTTGTACCATTGGCCAACCAGTAGTCACACTAGGAATTCCACCATCTCCCTCCCCTTTGGAATTGGACACTAGCTACTTAAGCAGCTAGATCTGTCACATCTGTGTATTATCACTTTGGGATTTTGGCTCCTTGATGACCAAAAGTGGCAGCAAAGTGTGCATACTGTTGGATTGATTTGGATTGATTAAAAGTTCTTCAAACCTGAATTAAGCTCATGTGATAATTTCTAGTCTTGACGAGATGCTAAAGCCCCCTCGTCTTGTAACTTTTGGTCTCTTCTTCAGAGTACCCTGGAATGCTTTGGCACTAGTGGGACATGACATCGAGCATCAGGTGATCATTATGCTTTGAGCTAACTGCTGTATGGAATGGAGCACTCCATATATAAATTGTGTAAAGCTGAAGCGATGAAACAACAGAGTAGCACTGCTGAATGCAGCATGAGTCTTTTTTTTTTTTTGCAATTTGCATTACAAGCCATTTTAGTTACTGCCAAACGCCACTAAAATCATAGTACTCCTTTCCAGGTTAAAAGCAGCCACTTGCAAAAGCGCATCTGGATCAGGATCTATCCCCTTTTCCTTCCTCGTCATAAACACATGTTGTAGGCTCCACTCCAAAATAATTCTCTATCCATCCGCCGGATGCTGCCATTGCTGGGCCAGCACAGTAATAACACAGTTCACTCTTCGTACGCACTCGTTGGTCAAGTCTTGACAGACGAAGCCTACATTACCCTTCATTCAGTTAATATGCAGACATTTAGGTATGTTCTTTTTAGTTTTTAAAAGTCTTTTTTTAGCTTTTTTATAGTAATTAGCTTTTAAATGAAGTATCTTTTGAAGATAGGTCTACTAGTTAATTATAATTATAGTATATACTGTACCATCTTCATTTGTATCGGCAAAAACCGCATGTGAGTTTTCTGTTACTCTATAATCTCTCGCACGAATAACCTAAAAGCCACAAGTCGCAGCCAAAAACTATAAGTTTCAGCCAAAAAGAACAGGACCTTAGAGTTCTTTCACTAGGGTGAAATTTGAGAATTTACATGATCACCCCCATTGTCAGGTGGATCAAGAAGCGTAGAGTCCAATTCATCAGAACTGTCTCTCGCACCAACCACCTCCAAATTGAAGGCAGTGTTGTTAGTTCTTGCTGGCAACCTGATTGTCGCGACAAAAACCGACATAAATATTTAATTCTACCAATTATTTTGCGCCGTTAGATATAGCTTAAACAATCGTGCTCACAACCGTTGTCACCATCGAGGACCGAGCAAACCGCTCGGATGGCTAGCAGGGTCGTCGATCGGGTTTGAGATCTGCTGGTTTCGGCTTCGGTTTCTGGTTTTTGCTTATTTTTTAATATTTCTAAATTTTATCTTTTTCTAATTTTTTTGAATTTTTTAAAGCTTTTTATCGGTTCTTTTTTTCGTATCCGTTTGCATTACACGTGCTGGAATAACTTCTTTTTCTATTTTTAATTTTTGTAAAAAATATAATTATGCTAAATAAGACACCATCAACTACAGTTTAATTTCAGCCAGCTACAATGAAATTCAGCTATAAATCATAATAATTCAGTCCAACCGAGCACCACCAGAACCCGGTGCACTTTATCCGAATAAATTAGAAATAATGTATATATATATGTGCTTATTTACGTCTTTGAAAAAATTTTAGCGTATTTAGGGTGGTGTAAGTTTACTGTGTGTCCAAAAACCGTTGTCTACGTAAAAAAAGAGCTAATCCTACTCTACTCTGATACGCCAAGGAGGAAAAAGAAAGATGACAGGCACAAGGCCATACTTGGCGTAGAACCCGAGACATGCGAGACACACAGACATGGGGACGCATCACTCACATGCACGCATAAACAACAGAGACAAAGCGAAAGCCCGCACGCGCGCTGCGGCGGCAGAGGAGAGCAGATATGTACCCGGCCGACGAGCTCCCAGAGCGAGGCGTTGAGTGACGCGGCGGTGCCGATGACCTGCGGGAACGCGGTGGCGCCGGGGAACGCGCCGCCGAACCGCACCCCCGGGCCCGTGTCCGACACGCCGTGCAGCGCCTCGGACCACCACTCGTACCCGGCGATGCCCAGCCGCGGCACCCCCGCCGCGTTGTTCACCAGCAGCCGCACCTTCTCGGCCCGCGTCAGCCGCGCCACCAGGTCCCGCGCGCGCTCCCGCAGCGGCAGCGACTGCCGGCAGAACGGCAGCGACGTCGCCGGCCCGCCCGGCGCGCACGCGAACGGCGCCCGCGCGCCGCCCGCCAGCGCCGCCGCCCCGGCCAGCAGCAGGAGGAGGAGGAGGCGGAGGCGCCGCATGGTTGGTTTCTTTCTTGCAAGGTGTTTGTGGAAATGGAAGGGGAGGGAGGCAGTGTGCTTATATAGCCCAACTGCACAAGCAAAAGGGCACTCCATGTTGCAACTTGCAACCACCACAGGACGAACACAAGAAATGGTTAACCGGCTACGCAAAGAAAAGTATTTTGCAAAACTATTTACGATTTCAGAAGTTATTATTTGTATATTTTAGTGTTACCATGCACATTGTTAAAATATGGATTAGTATCTCGAGCATGCAAAGAAAAGTATTTTGCAAAACTATGTAGGATTTCAGAAGTTATTATTTGTATATTTCAGTGTTAGCATGCACATTGTTAGAATATGGATTAGTATCTCGAGTGTTGTAACTGCTGGTTGACACAGTGTGTTGTGGTGGTGTCTCTCTCTCTCTTCAGTCGTGCATATGAGAAGTCAAGGATTTTTTGCAAGTATTTTAGAGTTTTTACGGTATATTTAAATAAATATAAACTATTTAATCTTTATAATCTAATAATTTAAATTTATTAAGATTTAATTATATTATTATTTACATTATTAATAATAAAATCTTCGAATAGATAAACTTGTAAAGAAATCGTGAAGGCGGCTGCGGCCGAAGGATGGTGTCACGGCCAACTTTCCTACTGCTAGTCCTCGCGTCTCGCTTCGCTTCCTCCCCCGTAGCATGAGCAGCCATGGATGGCAAGGACACCGCGGCGGCGCCTGTGCCGGCGGAGGCGGCGAGGTGGGGCACATAGCAGATGGGCTCGCCGGCGGTGGCCGGGGCGCACTCGGAGAACCAGCAGGCGGCGCAGTGGACGGTGGCGAGAGGAGACCAGGAGCTGCCGCCGTACGCCATCATGGGGGAGCCTGTGGCGGTGCGGCGGCCGGAGAGGGACAACCCGATGGAGCACACACTCGACTTCTTCAACACTTGGAGCCGCAAGGCCGAGGAGCTCGCATCCAACATCTGGCTCAACCGTAAGCACTAACCAATCAAATCCAGCTTCTTGTTCTGCTCTAGTTAAATTGGTTCTTAGTCCAGCAAATTTGTCGGGGATGATGGCCAAAATTTGGGCTTGATTCAGTAGCTTAGCTGTGAATCGGCTGAATACAAGTTGTGCTCGTGAAGTTTGTTAGTGTTCTTGGAAGAATCATTCAGTCAAGTAGGATTAGTCACAAGGACAAATGCAGAGAGAAGGGAAAGGAGGAGGGATCAGATAGTGTTTTGGGTTTCTGCTTGGAGCAGACACTCCTGAAAAAAATAAACAAAAATCTATAATATCTTCACAAATTATTGATGAGATTTTGTTTCTACTACGATCAATATAATATACTATAAAAAATCTTTTTTTATTGTTGCTCTACTGTGAGTGAAAGCTGCTGGGTGTTGGATTTTGGTGATCTCTGCAGCAGAAGGCAGGTGAACAGGTAAAGCGGTGTCAAGGACAGGGCACAATTACTTCTGTGCTGGTATTCAAGTTCTACTAACACAAGTCTTTGTACTGATGTGAGGACTACTTTTTAAGTATTTACTTAAGACAACCTCTAAGGATTAACCAATGAACATAGAGGTTAACTAGAGACAAACATATCTCCAGTGATAGAGATTAACAAGAGATAAAGCATATCTCTGGAGTCTGGTTAATACTTAATACTCAAAAGAGGCTAAGATAAAGGTCGTAGGATATTTTATGGTCTAGTGGTGGTATGAAACTAGAGGACCTTTCCCACATGGAGAGCACCTTACCACCTTTCCTATATCCTTTGGCCTTGAGCCCTCTTTTACCTGAATTTTTTTTATGGTTCAGCTACAATTGTATCTATTGTGGACTGTCCAGTCGTACAATCCATGGTTTTGTTCAGGGATAAAAGCTCCACGGTGATCATCATAGCGTGTTGATTTTTTTCAGTATGCAATGACCGCATGCTTTCAATCATAAAACTTCTTTTAGCTTTTGTGTTGATCTATTCTGTATTTATGATGCAGAAAGGGAGACTATCGATCGACTTTAGCATCACATTTGTGAAAAGAGGAGTTCATGCCATGAAAGGACCACTTGCAGAACGGAAGGCTAATCCTCCATCCACACGTCATCCGACCAAGACGCTCATAGTACGCATGCAACAACTCTGCGCACAAGCAATGTGATCTCGTTAGCGCGAGGGTTGCGATCAGAAACAATCCAGTTCTATATAATCTAAATGTTTGGAAAGCAAGAGTTACTGAACGCGGCTTCCCTGTTCCTGTTTCTGTATCTGTATCCCTTTTGTATTCCCGTCCACATGATAAAGATCTAAATCATTCTGGATCCACTAGCAAAGAGATGAGTGGCCTGTGATGAATGCCACGTCGACGAAAGCACAAGAGGGACAGGGAAACGGGAATAGGGAAGCCGCGTTCTAAATGAAGAAGGGATATTAGCGGTGTACTTTGCCGAGTTTCATTTCACACCCTGTCAGCACGCACTCATATGGTTCTTCGTGTGTTCTTGCAGTTGGTAATGCAATGCCCATCTTTTATGTCAGTTTTAGCGGGCAACCAACCTCGAGCGGCGTACGGTTTTCTCCAGCTAGCGGTTGTTCAATACACGGATCAAAATGTCTTTGATTTCACCTAACGCCTTTACAGCCGTAGTTCATCGCAGCGAAATTGCAATCTGATCAGCTCGTAAAAGTGGTTGAAAAAAATCACCTGTAGCATTAAGAAAGTAGAGTAGCAGGTTGATCAGCTTGGAATTACTTGTCGTCTGGGTCAAAGCAAAGGATAGGATACTGGTAACCTCTACGGAGCTATTGTTGGCTACTTTCTTGACATTGACTGATGAAATGAGAGAAAATTGAGAGAGAAAAAAGAGACGATGGAGAGAGAAAGCAGAGTGTCCATGGACAAATCGGATTGGATGAGTAGCTCAGCTGCAGATGTTAAAAAAAGCAAGGGGATGAAAATGATGTTCAGATGCCAACAATCGAGCAGCCGCAACGTGAGGTTAATTAAACTATACGTATCTTTCAAGGCTCTGTTTCTACCGATCCATCTCACTTTCTTCGAAACTTCTCTACTTCTTTGTGCATTGTTAAACGTTAAAAAAAACGTTATTGAAACAAAAAAAAGTATCAACCTGTAACTTAGTGCAAGGTATTTCTGATGGCAAAGAATACCTAATCACAGCCAGGAAGACAGCATGACAGGATGTCTATTATTCCTCCTTTCTTTCTCACTTTCATGATGTGTCACCACTTGAGGGTGAATTGTCGGTGGCTTTCAAAGGCATTGGCCTGTTCCTGGCCTCTGACGCCTCTCTAGGAGAGGGGAGAAAGTGAGAATGGCCTTATGAACATATGCACCCTTTCACCTGAAGTCTTGATTCCTGAATGGTCCCTTTTTGCTAGCTCATAGTACTATCCACTATGGCACTATCCACTTTGGAGGCGTAGTTGGTAGTATGTATTTATGGAGTAGTGTCGTAGTATTGTCAAAGTAAGAGAACTACTACCAGAGAACTAGCTAGTGTATGATCTTTCTGCTGAAAATGCTGAGCAACTATTGACATTTGTCTGGTAGTTAGTAGTAAAGTACAAGGTGGGTAGGGTAAAGTCGGTGTTCACATGTTCTACACTAGGCAGTAGGCACTAACGCGTGGCCACTGGAAGCAACCTACATTTTATTTGGTAGCGGAATTTAGAATTTTTATTATTTAATCTATTTATTATTATTATTTTAAAGTTAATCACTCGCAAACTTTATTTTCAATGTTGACCTCTTTGGCCATGCCACCACCCAAAACTGCCATGCAAGCCCTTGGCCGCACGCCGTGCTAGCGTGGATGGCTTGTATGGCCTCTGTCACGCCGTACGTCATTGCGTGACAATCTCGTATTGTCACGCCACGAGACTTGGCGTGATAGGAGTGAATTAAGTGTGGCCGTCGCTCCAGTTCCTATTTTCTCCACGTTTTCTTCATCCCCAAATCCATCGCCACCGCCTCTAGACCCACCTCTCGCCTCCATCGCCACTGCCCGCCTCCCTCGCTGCCACCAGCCTCCAGCACTGCCGCCCCCGCCTCCAGCCCCATTGCCCGCTGCCATTCCCTCCTTTGTCGACCGCCTGCAGTCCCGGCGGCCTCCTTCGTGCGCGTAGTAGCCTCCTTCTACGCCGGTCTCCTCCCCGCTTGCATCTTCGGAACAGCGGAGGTAATAATTGATGACCATGTCCTCACCATCTCCCTCCAGTGTGATATTTCTGATTTGGTACTGAGAAATGTTTCATTTTATATTGATGTGTGATTGTAATTCATAGTATAACATTGATACAAATGGATGTAGAATTGTATTGAATTTGTCTTAAAATTGTAGGGAGTATTCAAATTATTTTGTGTGCATAACAATGTACATGTAAATATTTGTACATATGTGGCACTAGATTCATGTTAACACTGATACCGTTGGTTTTGACCTTGGTGGGATGGATGGAAGTAGAGGCTGAGTAATTTATGCTTGAAGAAATGATAGCCTTACTGAGTAGAGGGTTTATATTTATTCCAGAGAAGTGTTGTTGAGCTTGACCGGTAAGTTAGGTTTTGTTTAGGAGTGGATGCTTTGGAGGGCCGGAGGTATTGAGAGCTATGGGTTTGGTCATGGAGGATGAAGGGATGACATGATATAGATGGAGAGAGTGATATGGATGATCAATAATATGAATGTACATGTAGGGGAAATGAGAAAGGAAGAGGCGCATAGCGACGATATTTGTGTTGGATGGTAGGCCTCAATAGATTTCATCTCTCTATTTGTGACCAGTGTACTCCAGTAAACAATGATAGATGTTTCTTTGTTATAGTTAAACTTTTTAAACTTTGACTTCACTATTTAGAAGTAAATAAATGCCATATGAAATTATAAATTTTTTTATAGCCATTCCAGATGCTTTGAAATATACTGATGGTCAAAGTTGCAAAATTTTGATTGCAAAGGTTACACTGTGGCAAATAGTTATAAACATAGGTAGTACAGTCAGTTTGGAAGTGAACCCTAGTAGGTGTGCTCCCTACTAATAGGTCGTGCCAGATTTATGTATTCACTATGGGTAGGTGAATTTTAGTGAGGTTAACCACCCACAAACCAATCTTATCTTTAGTGAGAGCCGGGCGAGATGGGAACTGATGGAGATGATCTTATGGCCTTATGGGTAGGTTGTCCTACTCGGGTTTACCACTAGATTGCAGTAATGTACAATAAATTTGTTACCAATAGGCTTTCTAGTACCAACCATGTGCCCTAGTAGTCCACTAGGTTTGCTGTATATATGTACGATGAAGCAATGTTATAAATTTTATGATATTTGGTAGTATGGTCATACTATCATACTAGGCTTACGGTACTGACTTTGCAATATTTTGATGGATGTAAATGGATAAAGTTGTACGTGTATTTAACGGTAGGCTGATTAGTGAAATGGGTAGTGATGTCAACTTTGGTGGCATGGAAGTGATCGTTCTTTTGTTTTGCGAATCACAGGACTTTCAAACTCTTGTGACTAGGATTATGTCGACCGTTGGATAGGATGAGCCCGGGATCATTATCGGACTGCAGGGGCGATATGATGCTGGTGTAGGTTGTAAGGTGCACGCCGGTTTGGTGCCAATCTTATCCGACGATAATTGGGACACGCACAAGGATGTTGTGCTCGCATCTCAGGTCCAATCGTTGGAAGTGGCAGTGCAGAGGAGAATCGTTGTAGAGGATGTGGCAAACAATTTTGATGTGGCGAATGGGAACACAGACAAACTAGAATCCGCTCTACAACGGAGCATTCACTGCAACACCCGCTGGAGGGGGAGACGTCGCTCCTCTGTTAGTGCAGGGACCTATACAAGTTCTTCAATTGTAAGTAGCAGTTCAACCTAGGCATGCATTACTGGGGTTGCGCGAATTACTCCTGTGACTATCTCGACCGCCGTTGGGATACGAGTAGCTATCGGCAGTCGGTAAGGACAAGTTACAGTGTGTTTCTCTACTATTTATCTTTCAAAGCACGCACCTCTCCCATCTACCCGTAGTCCCTGGAATTGCTATATGGCTACCGCAAGTGGATTGACCTAGAGATCCATCGACATGACCAGTGGACTTTCGACTATAAGGAGTGGCATGCAAAAAGAGCCTGCGAGATCCGGGAGGAGGACCGCCTCAATGACGAGCAAATCGAGCGTATATGTCGAGAGACGAAAGCTCATCTCGAGGCGTGCATGTGCAGGGAGCGCGAAAAAAAGAGGAAAATGGCGGGTAAGGCCAAAGAGGCCATCGATGAGTTCAATGCCGAGCTTGCAAGGAAGGAAAAATGGCACTGGTCCACGCGGTAGATCGGGTCGTTCCAAACTAGTTTCCCGAAGGTCGAATTTATTTCCATTCGAAAAAGGCGCATATGTATCGTAAGAGTATTTTTGTTTGCTACATCGTGTATGATGTGTTTGTTATGCACGTAACAAAACCCTGTGCGCCATGTTATTCCCAACTTTATTACAAAGTCTATTTTAATTTCCACTTCGTACTTTATAGTAATTAATGTTTTACTTTGTACTTTCTACCCGCGCTCCCCGACCACAGGAAGTGGGTGGCCCTCACCCACTTCGCCAGCCACGCGCATGGAAGGACATGACGATACCTCCTTAGGCCCGCTGTCTCGCGGATGCGAAAATACATCAACCAGACGGGGTAGCTTTGTGCAGTGACAAGACCAAATAAAACATCCTTGTGCAGTGACAAGACTAAAAGGAGCAGCAAAACCAGCTAAGTAGGTACCGGACAAAATTAGTCAAATGGAACTCCTAAATGAAATGTAAACCCTCAATTTTTTTAATCACACACAATGATTAATCAACAAGGAGAATCAACTTGTGAACATAAAAAACCATACGACCGGGGGAATGCATGTTAACACAATGATTTGCGCTTTGTCAGGAGATATGCTGCTGGCATTCTTAGCAAACAAAGTAAATAAACAATCAAGTCTCCATGTCATTAATTTGGGGGAGGACAGAGAACGCATCAGGACAAAGAGGATGTGGGAAAAATGGCAATTGGAGCGGCGGTCGCACTTAAGTTCTACCCTGTCACGCAAAGTCTCGTGGCGTGACAATCTCACCCTGTTACGCCAAGTCTGAGGGCGTGACAAAAGCTTGTTACGCTAGCAGTTACGGCGTGATAGATGCCACGCAGGCCTCCACGTTAGCACGGCGCACAGCCGAGGGCTTGCGTGGCAGCTTTGGCCATGCATCTATGAGTGGTGTGGCAAAACATTTTGGCCATGCCACGGGAGATGGCGTGGTCAAAGGAGTCAGAATTGGAAATAAAGTTCGCGACAGATTAACTTTAAAATAGTTTTAAAAAGAATGAAACAATAATAAAAATTCCAGGATTTAAGCTGGACTCCGCATATTTCCCTCAAAAGAAAAAGATAATGGACTCTGCATAGCAATCTAGGCAGGTTGGTTGACAGCACTAGTACTATTACACTTAGGTTTTGAGTTGCACTGTCAACAGAAAATGATTGTACGTTTCCAATTCACTGAAAGTTGAAACCGAACTAAATATGAACAAAAAATATCAGAAGTATTTACAGAAACCTGCACAATTCTATGCCCAAATAAAAATATGGATAGGCTTCCACGTTTCTGCCCAAAACGTGGAGAGGATTCCACATCTGAAACATGGATAGGCTTCAGGTGGCGTTGTTGTGTGCATCTGAAACTCTGCTTCACCTCCATTGATTGCCGTGCACGCATTAGCCACTTGCGCGCATGCATCGCCTAACTGGGACTGAACTGGGTTGCTTCAGTCCATGGAATTCAGCAACTGTACATGTAGGGTTGGTGGGGAGGCCGTGCAGCAGAACGAGTGGTGTTGACTGTGGGGCCGGGTACTGAAACGAACTACACACAGAGAGCTGGTGAGGTGATGGGAACAGTGAGTCCATTCAGCAATGAGTCATGGGCTGATTGGCCTCCCTGATCGGTGATGACAAACCTTGACTGCATTTTTTTTGCGTCAGCAATGATTGTGTTCATGTCTCCTTTCTCCTCCTCCTCCTTAAGGATCAAGATGTCGATGTGTATCTTGAGGAACAGAAAAAAACACTTTAATGGATGTATATGTTGAGGAACAGAAACAACGTGCTTTCCATAGCTCTGCTAGAAAAAGCAAAAGCAAAAGCAAAATGCAGGCAACCACCTGCACTGGATTGAACAGATTGTCTGTACTCAGGATTGGCTCGGATCAGATGGTATGACCTATGCCCTTGCCTTTTCTCATTGTTATCCCATTACATTCTTGTACTAACCCTAGTTTTCATAGGTTCTGCAAGCGGGATGTCAACCACTGATCTTCTCTGAACACTTTAAACCTTCCTCATACAGTCGTACTCCATGTATGCCGCGTTCCTAATTTACCAACTGTAGTCTGTGCCACTAGCAAAGTTGCAATGGTTCATTAGGCACCTTTCTGATGCAGGATTCAAAGACGTGAACTTGCGCGCACAAGGACTTTTGTTTACACAATTTTGGAGGCAGTATGCTAAGTCCATGTACCAACTCTGATTAACAATAGATTTAGTTAACTGATGGAGGTGTAATGCTGGGCCTTTTGTATGTATGTGCGGTGTGGAGCTTGTCGGTAGTTCCAACTAGTTTCAGATACTCTTTTAACTTATCAACGTTTCATCCGATGATAGTCGATACTCAATTATATCCTCTTGTGGTGCCTTGAGTTCATTGCTCTACTCTTCAGCCCACCTCTTGTGGTTTCTGAAACTATAATCGAGATTTGAGTTCATGCATCTACTCTTCAGTCCTCTTATTTCATCTGAACTGTTTTGATTTCTTGACGATTACAAAGCCATCAATGAGCATTTACATCTCAAGACGAGCAGCAAATCCACTACTGATGTATGAAAGCAAGTCACTCATCACATACTACAGAATCAACATAATCATTCTGATCTCTTTGCCCAGGTACACGTCTACATTGCCATCGTCTGAATGACCAATGCAGAGCACAGCGAGGAGAAGAGGGAGGCGTCACCTCAGCTGAGCTCGAAGACGGCAATGGGTCCCGTGAAGAGCTAGACCTTCTCCTCCCGCTCCGTCCGAGCCTCGCCGAACGGCTCCATTCCTTCTATTCCATCGCCGAGGTGGGGGGTTCGGCTTGCGTGCCAAGCCCTCGACGATTTCCCTCACCGGCATGCCGCCGAGGTGGGGTGTGGTTCACGCAGGAGCCGCTCGCATCAACTGCTCTCTCTTTGCGCCTTCGTCCCTGCGCCAGTCGCCGCCGCTCGCCGGAGCCCCGCCGCCGTCGGCCTCCCTTTGTTAGTCGTTTCCTCTTCCTCGATCTTGGCCGCCTATGTTTAATCGGACGGTGGATACATCCCGTTTCTTAGGCCGGCATTCTGCTGTATCTGACCTATAGGCCCTTCACTGCTGCGATAAGCCCAATAACATCTGAGAGATATTATTTAACTGAATTCTCCTAATATAAGTCTGATGCATACATCTGAGAGACATATTATTTCAGTAATTTTTAATAAAATTGAACTATAGTTACTTCTCTTATATAAACCTTCCTATTAGAGATAAATATAATGTAATTTTATTAAATATTACTTATAATATATCTTACTGTATAAGCACTGCCGCCGAGAATAACCGCATGGGATCCTCCAGCTGATTGGAGAGGGGAGACAGAAAGCCTGATCCTAGAATTCGACGAGGCTAGAAAGGAAGCCCCACATTCTCCTAGAAAGCTCCCTCTCCATCCAGTTTCTTGTTTCTTTCACCGGCCTCCTTCAGACTGCCGAGCTGGTAAGCTGAATCAGAACTGTTACACGCGACGGCGGCGGAACGACGAAGTAACAAGATCAATCGCAGAGAGACACGAGATTTTAACGTGGAAAACCCTCCCAATGCGAGAGGGAAAAAACCACGGGCGCCAGCCAGCAACAATCTTCACTATATCGGGTGAGGTTACAACGCCGGGGAATTACAACTCTAATCTCATATCCCAAGCGGCGGCTTACAGGTAATATATATATCAAGGAAATCCTAATTCGACATACTCCACCTTGAGACAAATTCCTTCCTGTAGCATAAATCAATCCTTCACCCTGAACACAACAAAGAAAGAAATACTTTCGGCGCCACTCAGCCTCTTGGGCTAAGCTGTAATACCAACTAAGCTTGAGCAAAGCTCAAACTTAGCAACAGGAACTGGCTTTGTCAACATATCAGCAGGATTTTCATGAGTGCTAATCTTGCATACCTTTAGCTTACCCTTTGCAACAATATCTCTGACATAATTATATTTAATCTCAATGTGCTTTGTCTTCGCATGAAACATCGATCTTTAGTGAGATAAATTGCGCTCTGTTGTCACAAAACAGATTAATGCAAGAATCAACTCCAGAAGCTCGGCAAACAAACCTTTCACCTAAATCGACTCTTTACTTGCTTCACAAATAGCCATATATTCTCGCCGGTGGTGGGCGGTGCAACAACATCCTCGCAAATGTGCCTTCCACTCACAAAGACAACCTCCAATGGTAAATACATAACCTGTGAGCGACCCACGCTTATCCAAATCACCAAGATAATCTGAATCAACATAGCCAACAAGTTCCTTTCAGTCGCCAAACTTCAAACAAGCATTTGATGTGCCTCGCATGTACCGAAAATCCACCGAACGGCCTTCCAATGCTCTTTACCAGATTAGCCATATATCTACCGACCATACTCATAGCATAAGATAAATCCGGACGAGAGCAAACCATGGCATACATCAAAGACCCAACAACACTAGCATACGGAACTCGGACATGTACTCAACCTCCTCATCGGTGCTAGGACATTGTGAAGTCGACAATTTAAAGTGAGGTGCAATGGGAGTACTAATGGGCTTTGAATCATGCATGTTGAAGCGTTGAAGTACTTTTCGAATATAATTTTCTCGACTAAGAAACAAGAAACTGAAGCACGATCTCTAGTAATTTCCATACCTAGAATTTTCTTAGCAGCACCAAGATCCTTCATGTCAAATTCATCGCTCAATCGAGCCTTCAATGCGATGATTTCTTTCTTGCTCTTGGCAAAGAATCAGCATATCATCAACATATAACAGCAAGTATATAGGTGATCCATCAACAAATTTAATGTAGACACAGCTATCATAATCAGACCTTTTAAAGTTATTTGATAACATAAATGAATCAAACTTCTTATACCACTGACGAGGAGACTGTTTCAAACCATATAAGGACTTCTTCAATTTGCAAACATGTTCCTCCTTACCAGGCACTATGAACCCTTCTGGTTGGTCCATGTATATCTCCTCCTCAAGGTCTCCATGCAAGAATGCTGTCTTCACATCTAGCTGCTCAAGCTTAAGGTCACGCATAGCAACAATACTAAAGAATGTACGGATTGAGCTATGCTTCACAACTGGGGAGAACACATCATTGTAATCAACACCCGGAATCTGACTGAAACCTTTAGCTACTAACCTTGCCTTAAATCTTGGAGGCTCACTAGGAGATAGACCCTCCTTCCTCTTGAAGATCCATTTGCAACGCACGGTCTTCTTATTTTTAGGCAAGCGTACCACGTCCCATGTGCCATTTTTCTCCAGGGATTGCATCTCTTCTTGCATAGCTGAGATCCACTTCTCATGATCTCCAGAAACAATGGCCTCGATGTAACGTGAGTGGGTCATGAGTGTTCTCCACTGCTCAAAGACAACTAAGAGCATAATGAATCAAATTACACTCTTCAATTAATCGGATCGAGGACCACAACTCCTTTTTCTCTACGGCGCAATAGGTCGATCGTCTTGCCGCAAAGCAGAGATAAGTGCTGAACAAGTATCAATAGTATCATCAATAAATTCATCTCCCCGATCATCCTCGTGCTCCACCGCACGCTCATATTCTCGCCGCTCATCATCGATCCATCGGTACAATATCTATGGGTAAACTGTCATTAAACATCACGATTCATTAAAAACAACACTTCGCTCATGAAAGTCTTTCTTGTTTCAGGATTCCATAGCTTATATCCTTTTACTCCAGAACCATAACCAAGAAACAGACACTTAATAGCTCTAGGTTCCAATTTTCCATTATCAACATGAGCATAAGCAGTGCAACCAAAAACTCTCAGCTGTAAATAATCAGCAGATGTACCAGACCATACCTCAATGGGAGTTTTCTTGTTTAGTGGAATAGAAGGCGACCTGTTGATCAAATAGCATGCGGTGTTGGCGGCCTCTGCCCAAAAACGCTTGTTCATCTTTGCGTTGGACAGCATGCAACGAGCCTTCGATATGATGGTTCTGTTCATGCGCTCAGCCACACCATTCTGCTGCGGAGTGTACGGTATGGTGTGATGTCTCACAATACCTTCCTTCCTGCAATAATCTTTAAACTCATACGAGCAAAATTCACCACCATTATCAGTACGAAGCAGCTTTACCTTTTTCTCAGTTTGCCTTTCTATCATTACTTTCCAATCTCTAAAAGCAGCAAATGTATCATCTTTACCTTTCAGAAAATAAGGCCACACTCTTCTAGAGTAATCATCAATGATAGTAAGCATATAATTTGCACCACCATACGAGGTCTTACGAGAAGGCCCCCACAAGTCAGCATGTACATACTCAAGTATACCTTTGGAGCGATGTACCGAGGCATTGAACTTTACCCTCTTGTGCTTACCAAAAATGCAGTGCTCACAGAAGTTCATCTTACTCTGAGTGCAACCATCCAAAGAGTTCCTCTTCATCAATTCGCCATACCAAGTTCACTCATGTGTCCAAGACGCTTATGCCGAGGTTAGTATTATTATCGAGACGATGAGCAGTAAGTGAGCGGAAATACGCAATGCACTTCCTCTAAGCACATATAACTTGGCAGAATTCATATCACCAACCATATAAACGAGAGAACCTCTTGATACCTTTAAAACTCCACCTGAAGCGGAGTACTTGTACCCATCATCATCGAGTGTGCTGAGAGAGATGAGATTTCTTGCCATCCTTGGTATATGTCGCACTTTGTCCAGCGTGCGAATCATGCCATCATGTGTCCTGATCTGAACAGATCCAATGCCCACGATCTCACATGGGTTGTCATCTCCCATGCGAACGACATCTCCACTCTGCACAGGCTTATAAGAACTAAACCATTCTCTGTTAATGCAGATATGAAACGAACATCTCCACTCTCCACTCCGGCCCTAAGCCTCCGGCGACGGGCCTCCGCTACGCTCCGTCCAGAAGCTGGCCTTAATGATATAGAATTTGGATCACAAATCAACAAGAACCGGCGTCACGAATCTCAGGTGAGATTCTCCAAACATTGATTCGAAGTTCCCAGTTGAGATACAAAACGGCCTGTTCTTTCTCATCTCTGATCTCACCCAGACCAGGAAACAGCAAGGAGAGCTAAGGCCTGGAAGCAGCAGATAGGCAGAAGCAGCCATGGGTACCATGAAGTTTTGCCGTGAATGGTAAGAGGGTCCTCTGTGTGCTTATTAACTTTCTTGCTTTGCTGATGATAGATTCATGGACGAACTCCTCTTTGGGCAGCAGCAACATACTGTATCCGAAGGAAGACATGGAGCAGAAGGCTCTTCTCTATGCCTGTCGGAACTGTGACCATCAGGTTCTCAATATTAGGCACCTTTCCTCCTTCCGTTACCTGTGCAAAGATTTGGAATTATCTTTCAAGAAATTCTGCCAAGAATATATAGCTTCAGTGCTACAGTTGTACTGCTACTGAATGTAAGGGCAACCGCGCGTTTCAATCCAAAAGAAGTACAATCTCGTGTAATGCATTGAAATGGAAAACGGCTCTGAGCTGAACTAGAATTGGCTGACACGAAGAGAAGAAGCCTTCAGTCAATTAGTTCTGCGCTTCTGCTCATATGCTAATTAGCGTAGTACGCAAAGAAAATTCCGACTTTCAGTTTTAACTAATAGTCTATTTTGAAACTAAAAATTAACAACATTATGGATCACTATATCATATGAAATTCTGGATGTCAAGTGCCACACGGTCTGAAGCATTTTCCCTCCAGGAAAAAAATTTGATTGAAGCTTGGATGGTAGTAATTCTAAAATTCAAAGCTTAGGTGATCAAGTGTCGTTACTCGTCAGTGCCATAATACTAAAATTGTACATGCATCCTGCTCACCTATTTACTCCAAGACAGTGGCATTGTATCTCGGCGTTTCTTAATATAAATACAGTTGCTGACCTTGCAATTGCCTGAACTGCAGGAGGTAGCCGACAGCAACTGCGTCTACCGGAACGTGGTGCACCACACCGCCGGATAGTTCACCCAGGTGCTCCAGGACGTCTCCGGCGACCCGACCTTGCCTCGCACCAAGTCCGTCCGTTGCGCCGCCTGTACATTCACAGTACTTCAGCTCTTTTCAGAGTTCAGACATAACAACCACTGAAAGTCTGAAACTAACGACAATCTTTGTTCTTGCAGGCCACAGCGAGGGGCGAGGAAGGCATGACGTTGTTCTTCGTGTGCTGCGACCTGAGCTGCGGTCACAGATGGAGGGAGTGACGTAGTAAGTCTATAAGAAGTGCAATATAAAAATATGCAATTTTAGAGTAAAGGTCAAATAAGATTAGCGTTTGTTTTCTAATTCTAGACAAAGTGAAAAATAAAAAAGTTGGTTTCACTCATAATTAAAATTATAGAAATATTCTAGTTTGAGAAAAAATAAAATAAGGTAAAGAACTTGATTTGTATATATAAATTAGGAATCAAATCTATCATATAATAAAAATCGACAGGTAGTTTACAATTGCTAAGAAAAAGGTAATTACTAAAATTCTCATAAAAATAAACACATTATAACCATTTGTTTGATGGACCTTCACAAGATGGATGGATTGAAAGTGAGATCATTAACGGGTGTTTACTCGGCTATACCGATATAAGCTATATAATGTGCATTATGAGTATATAGTATAGACAAGCATTGTAATAATAAAAAAAACATGATGATATAAATGGTGCTATACAAGTATTTTCGTCAAAAAGTATTTAGAGAAGAAAGTTTTGGTTATATCTGACAAGTATTGAAGAATAGAGTGAGTATTTTCTCTCTTATAATATGTAATATTAAAATATCACAAATGAACTTCTGCAACAATCTATTTTTCAAAAAGCAAAATCTCATATGTATTGCAAAATTATTTAAACATGTTTTAAAGATGATGCCCGCGCAAGTGCGCGGGCCACCTTACTAGTTTTTGCAATATTTTATAAATGTATTAGTATGAGATTAACAATGAAAGTTTAACTTAGGAGATCGTAAAAAAATCAAGAGTGCCAAGAATTCTCAAACGGAGGTAAAACGGAGTAGTAAGAAAGTACCATGTTTTCTTTTCAATTTGAGAGTCCTATTACTATGTTGATAAAATGTCCTATTATGCATGGCGCGCGCGTGCGTAGAAGTTGATGTTGTTTGGGTAAATGAATTGTTTACACAAATGATATAATAGCTATTTTTAAAAAAAATTAGCTTTAAATATCCATTTTTACAAAAATAGATGACTTCTTAAGCTTGATAGCTATGACAAATGACATATATCTTCTGCCACACCATCATAGCTTGACAGAAGTGCGTGAGGAGGCTAGAACGCAACAGAGCTTTGACGCGAACGGCAGGCCGGTAGGTGGTACTGCTGCTCGACAGCTCCCGCCGAGCTTGCCAGGCTCGACAGGTCGGCTTTCCCTGCGACGTGACTGCTGTGGCCCAATGTGGCCGGATTTCGCTTTGTTCCCCTACGACAGAAAATTCCTTTTCCTATTTTTTTTCTTGGAACTATCATAGTAGTAACAGTGGTTGCTTTATTTGAGTGTTATTCTCGTGGAGGCCACACTGCTAATTATGTAAACACACCGCTGACATCGACTCATTTCTTTAGAATATATCTCATCTTTTATTTCTAGATCATATTATGTAGTTACAAAGTGCCTTTACGGTACCTCTTAAATCTTAGCACAAAATCTTTCTCTCCTAAGCCCTACGAAAGCTGTTGGTTATCTCCTAACCTCTCCCCTTTTATATGCTAGGGCCCTAAACCACGTCCTCGTCAACCTGGATATGAATCCTATCCGATTATGCAAATTAAGGACCCAAAACCCTTCCAAACACGGGTTTTCTAATATCTGTAAACCTTCAAGTTACAGAGTCCTTCCATAACTCCTCGCAACTCACCACGTGGCGAATCCTATAGGACCGCACCTCCTATAGTTTTCCCACGCACCATCCTCATGTATTGAAGCCTCTAGGACCGTGCCTCCCATAATTTCTCCACGCATCATCTATCTTTGATCTCCATGTGCTCCAGCGTGAGCCCGACCACCTCGTGACATCCTCGACTGCCTGGACCTCATATTCCCCCATCCTAGTCCCAGTCCTCCTCGTCATTGACCATGACCGTCTCCACACCCAACTTGCACATGTAAAGACCAATGAACATATTTCCCGGCACAAATTCTTCCTAACTTGACCGACATTAGTCCACACACACAAATCACAACTTTGATCATCCATCAACATGAACCAAGTCATCCACGACCACAATTTCCACACTTTCCAGAAATCAACCTCAGACCGTTGAAAACAACTGATATGACCACCATGCACAAGTCAGTCAGACCGTTGGCTCAACAAGTACTTGAAAACCACAAGTACTTGGGAATTACGACTACTCAGAACACTCGGGAAACACAAGCACTGTAGCACTCCTAGTCTACGACTACCAACCATCAACCAGTCACTGTACCATCGACTACCGAGTACTGACCAGGTACGGTAGCGCAAACTACCATCAACAAGTACTATAACACCGACCACCGAGTACCGACCGGGGTACTGTAGCAACAACCACCGAGTACCTATCTGGTACTGAAGCAATGACCACCGAGTAAGACCGGTCTGACCGCCATGCACAGGTGGGTCAGATCACTGTCCTATCAGATACGAATACTCGAAGTACTCGAAGATTACTAGAATTAAAACACTCGAAGCCTACGAGTACCGACTGTGAAGTCTACGACTACCGATCGCAAGGTCTAAGACAACCGATCACAAAGTTTAAGACTACCGACCAACAAAGTCTACGATTAGCGATCACAAAATCTAGGACTACTGACCAACAAAATCTACGATTACGGATCACAAAGTCTTCGACTACAGATGGCGAAGCCTATGACCACAACAATAGTCCGTGAAGTCTACGACGAAGACAATGCACTGCGAAGCCTACAACTACAACAAAACACTGTAGCTACGACCTCGACCGGTTACTATAGCTCACTCTATCAGTCACATATCATGATTGACGCCTTCGACTACTGACCATTGTCGTAGTCTGCTGATCGAGACTATCAACTGTTCACTGTAGCTCACGACCAGTTTACTGTAACCCATGACTGGTTCACTGTTGCATACGATCGATTCACTGTTACATACGACTGGTACCCTATAGCTTTGATCGGTTCACAATAGCTTATGACCGGTTCACTGTTCGAAGTCAAAGCCCACCGATTACCTGCCATGGTCGTCTTGTTGTGATCGAAATGCCGTGAAAAAACACAGTCTAAGCCTGTTGTGGTCAACGACCTGCTATCCTAAATACTCCAGCAACAAAAGGGCATCAACCAGAACTTTCACAAAAGCAAATCCAGTAAAACCCAAATATCAATAATTCATCAACATTAAATACACGACCACCACATAGTCTATCACTAGGCTAGCAACTACTTTTAAATAAAGTTCGTTTTGTTTAGATACGATATGACAATCAGAGAATGGTGAATAATGTCTTTAAATTCAACATCCTAAATAGTATTTCAAAACTTTTACTCCACTAGCAACGGGAAGCTAGCGAGATCAAATTTGCTCATTAAAAAATTACTCATAAAAGCGCAAAAGCAAATGGAATTCAAATCCTCTGGCCCGGTTGGATCTCTATGGGAGAGCGGTTGGACCGATTGAGCTGTCTGATAATCGGAGATGACTAGTCCGCAGGCCTTAGGGCGGTTAGACCGCACCTATGTTCCTAGATCTAAAAATTAATCCGAGTTAAAACAAAAAATGGTGTAATATTCAAAATAGATATCCAAATGGTTTAAAACTTTGCCACACCTTACTAAGGATATCAGAGATCTAATCCATCAAAATATTGTATGGATCTTAGCTAACTTGTCTAACAAGGAAAAAAACAACATAGCTTTACCGGTGCTCTAGCCCAAGCTGGGAGAAGGAAATAATCCATTTGGCATGACTTTGGCAAGAAGTATTTCTGCACTTTGGTTCTCAGAGACTGTTATGTTAATCGTTAGCCCGTCACTGTTGACTATGCAGTTTAATAATTGGCAGAAGACATGCAGTGCTTGGCATTTCGACTATACAGCGTTGGGGACCATCCATTCGTACCTGTCCGACAGGGGAACGAAGCTAAATCCTTACGTCACGGGGCCACGTCAGTCGCGTCGACCAGCCGAGCCAACAGCAAACTAGGGTTATTGGGATGGAAGCTTTATCGAAACCAGATTTTTTTTTACAAAAGAAACAGTGCTTAAAGATATAAAACATTTTTATGACCTAGTTTCGTTGTGAGAGAACAAACAAAGCTAGTACGACAAGCACTCAAATTTTGAGTTTTTAAAAAGGGATTTGTTAGCGTCCGGACGTCTAATCCAGGTGCTAGCTCCGTACACTTGGTTACAATATTTCTCGATTCTATATACAATATTTCTTGACTATGTATGCAACAAATAAACGGGACACCATGTATGCAACAAATAAACGGGACGATGGAAGATGCAGTATTTATGGATAGTGTGTATAACAATTTTAACCATTGTATGTAATAAAATGTTTCATAAAAATCTCAATGTTGCACTGATTGTTGCTGATTGTTATAAACATGAAATCAAAATGTTGCAATAAAAACAACTACCTCCCATGTCGCTGATGCAGGAGAAGGTCCCGCCGCTCCTGCCCCTCAGCAGCCTGCTGGCTCGTCACTCCGACGATGCCCCTACCTCGCCGGCCAGCTCCTCCATGGTCCGGTGCTACCGGTGCGTATCTCCCTCTCCGTTGGGGACTTGCCGATGTCTGTCTTCCGCACCCACTGCTTCTACTCTAGTCCAAGGTGACATCGTCCACGCCGCCACTGAATCCGCGCATCGAGCTGGTGGATCTATACCTGGAGTAGCTCCGGCTCCGCCTCTCCTTGATGGCCTTGTAGATGAACGAGATGAGCCCCTCTTCTGCACGCTTCTAGCACCCAGGCTTCCTCTAATTGGCATGAATCTGGCGTCCCTTGGCGTTGCCTCGACCTGTCTTGGTCTAGAAAGAGGGGAGGCAAAGCGATCACACGTAGCAGCTAGCGAGGAGCGGAACATTCTTCGCTGAGTAGAGGATTCAGGCGGGCGTGGCTGTGGATGGGGCAAAGGAGCGAGCAGCTAGGCACAGGGGAAAGCGCAGGCAAGCAGATGGGGAAAGTGGAATGATGCAATCCCATAAGTTCTCTCGCTCTGGATGTATGTGTGAACAGAGCGTCCGGTGTTTTTAGTCGCACCGTACGTACGTATGCTACCATTTTCCATTAAAAAATCTACTCCCACCTTGTTTTCGCACTACAAATATATTGACAGGATTTGTCTACACAACATTCAGATGCTTTTTGTTCAGCCAAACGATCAACCTGAAATCCGTAAGGAAATTTAGATGTGAAACTGATTCGTATGAACCAATGTTCTGAGTTTGTGCACTTGTGTACTGGGAGTGACTATTGCACATGTGACTGAAATTTTTTTATCTTTTAGTTACTTAAAATTACACTATGAATCATCTGAAGTTGTGGTGTTTGTTTTAGAGGGGGCTGTAACTTTAATTGATTGAGAGTGCAATTTTAGGTGACTGAAAGATAAAAAAATTTCAGTCGCCTGTGCAATAGCAAAACTGCTAAAAAATTGTAGTGCGCACCATACAAAAAGACCAAAGGTTGTATTCATCTTTTGTAATACAAGTCCATTTTTTTGTACAACACACGTATAATCATATTTTTGCACACTTTTTTTTGCACGTACACATACTCTTAACATGTTCTACGTCTATGAATTTTTTGAGATTTTTTTTGAAGTGCCTTAGTGCACAAATTAACCAAAATTTGTCCATATGAACCTAGGTTCATAAAATGCGCGTTGAAAAACAGTATTAGTAAAACCTACAAAAGAACGTTTTCACGAAACATATGAAAAGAAATAAATCTGATCTGATAAGATCCAAATCATCACGAGTCGAAGACCTGGAGTCAACTGGTCAACTCTAAAGTGAGTATCACATTGATCTGAGCTCACCTGCTCAGACCAGCTACCTATCATCCTCCCTTCCTTCCAGCCCCCCGAGTTGTCGCCTTCTATCGCCGGCGATGCCGCGCTCCTCCGATGAATCTCGCCATCGCCGCGGCACGGTACGCCTGAGGTTTCCACGATTTCTGAAATTAATCATTACTTCGCCTTCGCTTGTGCATGGATCCGCACGCCTACTGACTGACACAGTGACACTGTCACACGCGCGTGTATGTAGCTTCCGGTCTGTCGTGACGACGACGGCGACACGGTTCACCCGAGCGTCCACAAGCGGATGAAGCGGTTCACGGAGTACTCGAAGCGCGCCATCCTGTACGAGTTCCCGCTCGCCACGTCGCTGCTCGTCCACCGGACGGCCACCGTCGCCTGCCACCCGTGCGCCAAGGTCGGCATCATGCTCCTCTTCGCCGCCCTCTTCCTGGACCTAATGGCAGCGGTCTACCTTGTCCTCGTCGGCGCGCACAAGCACGGCCGCTCGCCCGCGGGCTGCGACCCGCACGGCGTCCTGGTCTACTCCTCCGCCTTCCTCCTCATGGCCATGCCCTATTTCCTGCTCCTGTCGCTCAACGAGCTCTACGCCTTCCTCTCCGTCGCGCTTGCGCCGCTCCTCTTGCTCGTCGTCTTGCTGTTCCTCAAGGAGCGCCGCCACGGCGCTGAAGCGGGCGAAGAATTCCCGCGACCGCGCGACGAAGGCGGGGAGATGAAGATGAGCTACGAGGACTACGACGGCAAGCTCAAGAAATTGTTCGACGCCTCGGCCGCCGTCAACACCATCGCCGGCGGCGCGGGGCTGCTGGGCGCCTTCTTCGGCTACTCCAACAACTTCTCCCCGGAGCACGACATCAGCATCTCCGAGAGCCTGCTATTCCTGACCATCATCGCCGGTCAGTTCGTCATGCTGGTCACCACGGCGCGCCCAAGGTTCCGCCAGCAATCCTCACCGCCGAGGCTCGCCAATTTCCTGGGCCACTTGGCGGAGGGCCTGACGGCGCTGCTCTCGCTCAGCGCGCTCGCAGGCGCCGCCCATTTCCTCGGGGGCCTCGCCCTGCTCGGCTTCTCCCTCGACTTCCTCGAGCTGGCCTTCTTCTTCAGAGCTAAGTTTTACAGCGAGGAGGCCGACCGCCCCGACGCAGAGGTGGACCACGCCGGCGAGCGGCGCCCCGACGCCGACGGGCAGGCGCGGCTCGACAGCCTGCAGCTGCTGTGGCTGTGCGTCATGTACGTTTGCTTCACGGCGCTGGTGGCGCTCTACTCGGAGCACGCCGGGAAGACGGACCTCGGGTTGCGCGACAAGGGCAGGGTGCTGCTCTACTTCTCGGCCTTCTGCTGCTGCAAGCTCGACGGCGAGGGGAAGCTGCCGCTGCTGCCGGCGGTGGGCAAGACGAGAAACCGTCACTCGTGGTGGGGGCTCGCGCGCTCCGCCGTAATGGGACTCGCCGCGCTCGACGGGCTCTGGCGTATTGCCATGATGTTTCTCAAATAAGAGCCCTGTTTGTGTTTGGTTTCTTCTACGCTCTCTGGGTATATCTTAAACATACAAATAAGCAAATTAGTTAGTATTGGAGCTTATGCCGTGACACTAAGAAAGTAAGTAACCACTCACGACATTTTTGTTGAAATAATCATGAGTTTAAAAAGCTCCGAGAAGTAGTAGAGCCCGTCTCTGTATGTAACTTAAGTGGAGTCTAGTATATATTCGAATTAGTAATAGATTTTAATATTTGTGTAAGTTCTATACTATATAAATAGATAAACATGTAATCTATTTTATAATAAATAAGTAAGAGAATAAAGAAATTAAAAAGTTCTTTCATATTCTCTTAGTTTATTTATGATATGTGTATTTTCTCTTTTGGCAAATCTAACAATTTTGCCACGAGCGCGGCCGCCGCGTCATGTCCGGCGCTGAGCTCAGGAGTAGGTGCACGGAGAGAGAGACGTCGAAGGAGGTGCAACACCGGCGAGTCGCCATCGGAACATGAAGGGGACGCGGTGATGGTGGTGGCCATGAATGGGGAAGAAAAGCAAACTCGGTGTTTTACATTAGTACACCCGAGGAAAAGGACTTGGCTGACGGGAAACGACCTTAATTGGGCTTAAAACATTGTCTTCGAGCTTTGAACAGTGGTGGGACTGGGTGAATAGTAACGTACGACGATGAATAGTGCTAAACCATGCTCAACAGTGATGAATAGCTGTGTAATTTTTTCTTTGTTTTTTTCGGATCTGCAGCTGCTACCCGATGCCCTGCTTGTGATTGAGAAAAATGCAGGCTTTATGGCTATTTTTTGTTGGCTGGTTGCTTGATTTCGAAGATTCCGGTGCTAGGTGTCTATTATTAGCGGCATCAATACATGATTAATCATTACTTATTTGTTCGGCGATCTATCATGTACTATAACCTATTATGATAAAATCTACATACATAGAATCTAAGATAAAATTACAGACTTTTAACATAATAAATTAATTTACAGAATTACTATGCATCATACGTCCGAGACAATAAAATTAATCGAACACTTCTAACCACTCGTTTTTCATCCGCTTTGACCCTCCGCAGAGCTCCCAAGTCACTGACACTCATTTCTTATCTTCTTTCCCCTGCTGTTCCCTTCCACTCCCTCAACTTCCGCTCCTTCACACAAGTTTAATTCTTTCTTCCGCCGCCGCTGCGGCATCGTCCATTCGCCAAGCAGCTCTCGTCTTGTTCCATGCCGCCACCAAGGCTCCGGCGTTCGATGGGCTCTAGCGGCATCCTCGGCGGCCAGAGCAGCAGTGGCCTCATGGTGGATTCGGCGTCCGCCAAGGCCCTCGAAAGCACACGCTAGGCGGCGTTAAGTGGCGAGATCAGCAGCTAGAATTAGCAACATGCGTGTTTCCTCTGCATTTGGATCCTTCGCGTGGCTTCAGATTTCTTTTTTCTGTTGGCTATTTGGTACCGAAACTGGACAAGAGGGCAAATGCATTGTTGTTTTCTAAAATTTTGGTCGATTTTGCTTTACCATGCAACCATCGATTGCATATTTGCACAAATCAACTATGCCTTTGCCTTCTTAGCCGCGCCACGCCCAGGCACGTGAGGCTCGCCACCGCCTGCCATATGAGATAGGAGATAGTTGTTGTTTTTGTTGTAATGTTTTGATTTTACGTGTGTAACAGTGTGATTTCATGTGTGTAATATTGAAATTTTTATTAATTTTTTTATTGTATATATGGCCGAGAAATGTTACATATATAAGGTTACAATGTTACAACCGACCGTACGGAGCTAACGTCCGGACACTAGCAAATCCCATTAATTTGAATTATACTTAATCAAGAAGACTTTGAAAAAAATCAATGTCAGTTGTGGAGACAACTAAATTTGATATTTTAATCACTATTTAGATATGTTGCAATTTAAATCGCTTTGCTAACATTCAATTTTCAGAAGCTTGATAACATGTTGATGGTAGTTAACATAATATTCTTCAGAACTTTTTATTCATTACGAAAGGTTATGTTTCAAATATAAGTTTGAAATGAATAATTTAAAGTATAAGGAGTTAATTATCTGTATAGATAATACAATATTTAGTATTGTAGGTGCCATACATTCTAGTTATCAAAGTTCAATACGAGGGGTCTATTGCAGATATTGTTTTTGTTTTATTGACGACACAAGAGTTACTTTCATCTGAATAGAGATTGTTAAAGTGTGATTCGAATTCTATTCAATTTGTTTTTGTTTATAACACAGAGTCCTACTTCTACCTGAAACACCTTTTATAATCACTACAAATATACCCTTGTAATCCATAGAAAAAGCAAGAGTCTTATTGTAATATCTCCTCATATAATAATTTTCATCTTCGTACGTCCATAGTTTTTCTGGTAAGGATTTTCACATTTAAATTCCAGCTAAAATCGTAAGTGAGTATTTGTCTCTCCGTAATCTATACCGTAAACAGCCAAAATTTAAAATTTTCAGCCAAAAGCTATAAGCCGCAGCTGAAAATAACAGGCCCTTAATCCTGAGCAATGTTCATCTTTTCTTTATACTCCTCTCGATCGAGAAGGTGCCATTATATAGATGAAGGCTTGCTGTGGTGATACATAAAGCGTGAAAACTCACTCTGGTAGTTGGTACGATCAAATGATCATTAAGACACTGCTAGTATGCTTCAGTCCCAACTAGCAGCAGTTCAGGGCGTTTGGTCTTGTGGTGTGATTCTCGCTTAGGCTGCGAGAGGTCCCGACTTTAATTCTCGCAACGCCCCAGCTCCTCCTTTCCATTTTTGAGGAGAAAGGTGGACATAAATCAAATCAAAGCTTATCTGCAAAGTTCAAATAAACTTTAGCTCGCAATTTCATCTTCTCATCTAGATTAGTTGCCATCAGCAATGAATCACGAAGAAGCAAAAGATTAAGAAGGGGGTGAAGGTGACATCACGACTCACAAGCATATAACTATATTCGATATACATATTGCATGTAGTTTCGGAGACTCTCTTCAAGTTTTTTTTCTGAGCTAGAATTGCAGACCAATTAATCAAGGCGCTTCTTACAATTCCCAGAACGCATATACGGTCGCGCTCTGTCTCTCTCTCTCTAATCGACGGCGGCGTTGATGGCGAGGACGTTGCTGGAGAGCTGCGAGAGCACCTTGTCGTGGTCGGCCATGAGCGGCTTGAGCCCGTCGCGGTCCAGGAACCCGTTCTCGCAGGTGTCCACGTCGGTGCGCGCCGAGTCCAGCATGGTGCCCGCCGTGCCCTTGTCCCCGCGCTTCAGCGCCGCCTCCGCCGAGTCGAAGTTGGTGTTCATGTCGTCGTACAGCTCGAGGCAGTCGTTGATGGCGGCCTTGGACAGCTTGTCCGTGCCGGGGTCGTTCATAATGTCCGTCGCCTTGTTCTTCGCCTCCACGATCTTGGCACGGACGGCGTTCATCGCCAGCTTCAGCACGCCGACGCCGTCCAGCTGCGACGGCGGCGCCTCGGGGAGCTTGGCGATCGACGACTCGCATAGGTCAGGGTAGTCCGTCTTTGTGCACAGGGTCTTGATCACCGGGCTCAGCATGCCCAGCACCGGCTTCGTGATCATGTCCGAGATCGACTGCACGTTGACCGTCGGCTTCTTCGGCGCGGCCTCGCCGTCGGATTTCGCCTCCTTTGGTTTGGCCACGGTGGCCGCTGGCTTCTCCGGCGAGGACTCTTCGTCGTCGGGTTTGTCCTCCTTGGACTTCTTCTTAGCGGATTTTTTCACGGCGGCGTCGTCATCCTCTGAGGATTGGCTCTTGCTCTTGGATTTTTTCTTGGCGGCGTCGTCGTCTTCGGAGGATTGGCTCTTGCTCTTGGATTTCTTCTCGGTGGCGTCGTCATCGTCCTCGGAGGCGTTGCTCTTGCTCTTGGATTTCTTCTCGGCGGCGGCGGTGTCGCCCTCGGAGTCTTGGCTCTTGCTCTTAGATTTCTTCTTCTCGTCGTCGTCGTCGTCCTCTGAGGCGTCGCTCTTGCTTTTGGGTTTCCTCTCGGCGGCATCGTCATCGGACTTCTTGTGCTTCTTGCTTTCGGATTTCCTCTCCGTGGCACTGAGAGCGGCGACGTCGCCCTCGGAGCTCTTGCGCTTCTTGCTTTCCGACGTCTTCTCCGTGGCACTGAGAGCCTCAGCGGCGTCTTCGGATGTGTCCTTGCTTTCAAACTTCTTCTCGTGGCGCGAGACGCATATCGCCGACGCGAGAGGCGCGGTGGCGGCGACGGCGAGGAGGAGGAGGAGCGCGAGAGCGAGCTGCGTCCTCATTGTGATCCTTGGAGACATCCGGACAGGGAGGTGGAAGCGAGGAGGGGTATTTGAATGGGGAGGGAGAGAAGGCGATTGGCCGCGTTTGGCGGGAAATGAGAGGTCGTGCTGGTCTTTGGCATTTTCCGACACTGATAGCCGGTAATACGTGTCTAACCCCCTTACTTAAAAATTATGCGTCTGCCGTGAAGACAGGAGCGGAACGAGGGGACGAAATGAAAACTCACCTTGTCAGGAGACTCGAATTTACCTCCTCTTTGCTAGATAAAGGAATTACTTCTTTTACCACTGAGTTCTCCCATTGACATGTGGGTCCAGGCTCCACCTGTCACTGAAAAAGCAAGCGGCTCAATAATTCTTTCCAGTCAAATAATATTTTAACTGAAAAACATAAGACATGTGCGTATCCACATCAACTTTGTACTTAAAACAATAAAATATTATTTATTTAGCAAGTGGGTTTTGTCATCCTCATTTTTCACATTAAAATCATCAAAATTCTACTTATGCGTTGTTTATGGGAATCACCCATAAAATACAATCCCATTTACTAGGAGCACAACATATTTAAATACCATTTATTATACTTTACAGAATTATTCAACTTTACTCACAAGATATCTTTGACTCATAATATCAAGCTGTAGACATATAACATGATAGCGTGCGACTAAGCTGATAATAACAAGGTCGTTTCACTGCTCTTTTCATTCTAGCTTCTACCCGATATGCACAAAACCATTTAACAACCATCGGGAATCCACTGACCAGTGCAGAAATCACGACTCTACATTGAGTGGATCTACAGTTGTTAAGATTAGCAAGTGGCATATGAGCCTAACTTCCCTTTCAACCCCTTTTCCCCTATGGACTATCCAGACAATCTTAGGATAACCATTACCATGCAGATGTTTGGTCGAATTAAGCAATATACTAGACCAAATTAATAAGTCAAGTTTATGGCTGAGCGAGTTCTATGTTATTTACTTGGCACAAGGATCTAGTCCTTATTTTCACAGATGATGCTATCATTTACATACGACATGCAGACGGCACACCACCATATCTAAACTAGCCTTAATTTTTGGGTGAGGTCACAAACTCTAACCATCTAGTGGTTCCCCATAAAAAATAGCAATATCCAGCTTCATTTCAAAGTCTGTCAGTGCCGGGCCGAATAATCCTTAACAGTATGTGTAAAGCATTTATATTTTTCTAATCTACATACTAATTACCAATAGTATCATTTTATTTTATAATAACACTTATGGTTGTCAAAGTGAATATGGCTTACGAGAGTATGACTAGGCTTTTTAGTGGTTGAATCTAACTATTCATCATGTCATTTCTAAATTATTTTTATGTAAATAACAGTGCTCAAATAACATAAATGAAAGTAATAATAATAATTATTATTATTTCATGTTTCATTACAGTGATGCATCAGGAAAAGCAGAATGTACATTGTCACCAAGGCTCTGCAGTCAGTCAGGTAACAACAATGGCGAGGAGGAGGCAAGAGCTGCGAGAAGGCGGCAACAGCTCCAGGTTCAAGTCCAGAATCAACCGGGCCAAGTGGCCTAACACCAAGTATAGGCTGGGTTGAATGATGTAATGGGCCGAACTTGTGATCGAATCCTGTCTCTCTCTCAAAAAAACCTCTAAATGCAATTCTCGCAATTCCCCATTCTTACACGTCTTGTACCCCCGATTTCTCCAATTCCATGAAGTACATTTGCTGGACGGCGTCCATGGCGCCGCTACCGACAAGGTCTCGGCCTCAGGCCGTTGTGGAAGAAGACGCTTATCCCGCTGCCCATGTCAAGCTGCCAGACCGAGATCAGGTTCAGCATAAGCCCCGGGACGAGGTACATGTCCAGGATGCTGAACCCCGGCAGCCGTATCGCGCCAACGGCGGCCACCTGCAACACGGACCCGCTCCCGAAACTGACAGTCATCCCAGCAGGCGCAAGACGGAGGCCGGTCAGGATCGTCACGTCACCGACCATGTGGATGGTGGCTCTTGAGTCCAACCAGAGAGGCAGAGACACACCGGTGCCGTCGCCCGGGTGCCTCCGGAGTTGGAGTTGGAGCCCGCAGTATTAGTGACCACTGGATGCAGAACGTTGTCCGTCGAAGGGAGTGTAGGAACACGTGTACGCTACACTAACGCAGAATAAAATTTTCTATCGCGTAAATCAGGAAGCCATGCAAGTAAGAGATCATAGATCGTTACCACTAGACGCGCAGTGCAGCGAAAGTATCGTTGATGCAGCCGATTTAACGAAGCGCGCGTCGATGCAGCAGTAGTAGTCGAACGTTTTCCGTCCAACCGTCTCCTCCTCGTGATCGTCCCGCTTAGCGCCGCAGTCACAGCAGCGCCTCTACCGAAGTCCACACATCCAGGGATGGAGCACTGTGCGTCGGTGTGCTAGCACAAGCGTGCATGGCAGGGGATATGAGAGGTGGCAGCTAGGGTTTCGACGGGTATGTTTTCCAGGTCTTTTCCTCAGCCCCGCACCTCTCCTTATATAGCCTCCAATCAGATCCATATCTGATACGAGTAGAGATCAAATCGTGCTCGGAAACTATCATCCGACCTCTTATCGTTCCAGCCCATTAAGTGTGTGACCCTGTAGGTTCATGTGTATTTGGCCATGGGCCGAAAACGCCTTTCCGGCCCATAAGTCAGTAGCGGTCCCTAGCAGGACATAATGACTCCCAAACACACACACAAATCATATCGGACGAACCTATATAGTGCTCATGTACCGATCCCTTTGCCTCACGATACCAGATCAAACTCAAGGCGAGAAACGTGCATCCTATGATAGCTTGATCCTTCACTCGAACCTGTAGTGGATTACTCAGTTGTGATTGACTCCTCAATCACATTTGGCATGGCCATGCACTTTCTTAATCCAACCACATTGAGGGGCCCAGAGATATCTCTCCTGTTATATAGGAACGGCAAATTCCATCTTGATCGCTCATATTACTCCGCATGTTTCATAGTAAACCCGAAAGTTACTTTTATTACCACCCAGTTACGGAGTAGTGTTTGGTAACCCCTAAGCAAACCATTACACATGTAGGAAATAATGACGATCTCAGGTCTAAGGATCCTACATACACCATGTATGAGACCAACTGATGACACTTAAGAATATAACAATTCTCGCAGTGTCTCATGATGGGTCAATTCAACATCATGTTCTCTAACATATGTTCACATTATTGATTTGATATCTCA
Organism: Dendrocalamus sinicus; assembly: GCA_036346575.1. Classification (NCBI taxonomy): domain Eukaryota; kingdom Viridiplantae; phylum Streptophyta; class Magnoliopsida; order Poales; family Poaceae; genus Dendrocalamus; species Dendrocalamus sinicus. The sequence goes on along the minus strand of CM070672.1, from coordinate 1,714,296 downwards.
TATCTATGATCCGTGAAACATGATCATCAATCAATACATATACTAATCTATAAATCATAAGTGTCCCACATAATGATATAAGATCAGGGATAATTTAGAATAATATCAAAACATGAATAAAGAGCTTCACGAACAAGTCACATACTTGTTGATCAATATGAAAGATATTTATTCAAGGAACAGAATAACAATTTATTCAAGCATTTATAAATATAGAAGTGATACAATCATCTCCATGATTGCCTCTAGGGCATATCACTAACAGTGAGCTGGCTACCCATGCTGAATTGGCTATCTTTTGCATCCTCTGCTATTGATCACTATTAATGCTATGGTGATTCTGATGCTGGGATACATGGTAATTAAAGTTGCTAATTGACGGGGGGCCGAAGTCAATTTATCCGCAGACGCCCGCACATGCCGTCTGATGTAGCTACGTGCGATGCACAACCGTCTGATCCAGCTTTGTCGCTCATTATGGGTCTTCGTTAGTTGGGGGCAACTCGACCGTCACGCTTTACTTTGGCCTGTTTGATATGGTTGTGACTTTTGACTAATATTTTTGAATTTTGGATGTTTGTGATAGGGATTACGGAGAGAGATACTTGCGATTTTGGTTGATATAGATATTAGGCTTTTAACATGTACTACAATTAACTTGTAGATCCCGTCTTAAAAAAATGCTCTGTTTAAAAATTAGATACTATAACAAAAATAAAAAACCGTAAATAACAGACCCTTTTACTCCTTGCTCTATGCGCTTTGGGCCTTATTCCATTCTCCTTCCATTTCTCTTCTCTCTCCTCTTCCATTATTTTCATATAGTCAATTTATAAATTTTTAACATATATTAATAATCAAAGCTTAGAAAACTTGACTACAAGATGCTGCAATGAACCAAATACTGGTCCACAAAAGTTAAACTTGGCTAACTCGAAACTATGACAAGAGTGCTACGAACCAAACACCCCTCTTAACCAGGCTCCACGGAAATCGATTTATTATCACTCACTCGCCGTCGTGATAAATCTCCTTCCACGGAAATCGATTTATTATCACTCACTCGTTGTCGTGATAAATCTCCAACTGAACTAAACAACTGAGCCTGTTTGGACAGCGAGATTTGGACTCGGATGCTTAAATCCCAAAATTCTCAAAGAAATCCTCCACTGATTCAAACACCCCCTTCAATAGGAAGAAACTGATCCGACACAGTAGATGCAGTTTTGGAATTCTGTGCTAGTTGTTCATTTGGACTGTCTCATGCATGATCCGTGAAAGCAACGCAGCACGTACGATACTATTGGGCTCTTGGCTCTGGTCGATGCTAACATCCAGTGAAGATGAACTACGGTACGAGTTCTTCAGTTATCTATCTGACGAAAAGTTCCTTTCTATCTGACAGTCTTGTTCCCATTGTTGTGCTAGCTCGTGTTGCTTTTACGCACGCCATGTCAACTGAATCTGCAAGCTCTTCCATAACGGCTTTGCGGCGGTGGCATGCACTTGATTTCTCAATTGGTTGGCGAGCTGCTCGAGACTTGAGACGCTCCCGATCGATGCCAAATACTAGTGGCGAGCAACTCTGCGACGTGTTCGGGCGCTCGCTCACAAGTCTCAAATGCAACTGATCGATCGACCTGTCCCAGTCGTATGTGTGGCTCATGTTTTATACTAGTTTCCTTTGCATAATCATCGGAAGTAACTAATTACTACGTATTTAGATATAGGTCTTGTTCTTTTCAGCTTCTAAAAGCTGTTTTTCGATTTTTTTACAGTAACTAGCTTTTAAACGAAGTATCTTTTTAAGATAGGATTTACTAGTTAATTATAGTACATACTGTACCAATTTCATTTATATTGGCAAAACTGCAAGTGAGTTTCTGTTACTATGTAATCTCTCGCACGAACAGCCTAAAGCCACAAGTCGTAGCAAAAAACCATAAACTTCAGGCAAAAAAAAAAACAAACCCATACTAGTATTTGGGATTTCTACGCCTTTTTCTTGGCACATGAGCTTTGATTAATTCTTCGCCGCAAAGCTGTAAGACGAGCGTGTGGTTTGACTGAACATCTCATTCAGAGAGAGGTGACTTCCAGTAATGAAGAGAAAATAGACCCGGTCCATCGCCAACTTTCTTCTGTTTTTGCCAGCATCCAAATTTGCTTTCCTTTCAAGTGAGCCAGAACACACTTTCTTCAGTATCTTCAGGTCTTCTAAGCAGCAAGAGCTTCTCTCCTTCACATCTGAATTATGTTTGCTCCCAGCGTTCAACCTCTCGTTGCGTTGTACACCTCAACAGCCACTTGCTCTAGCAGCCTGGCTCCCCGCTGTAGCGCATCTTGATCTTCCGGCTTTATCAGCAGTATTGCCCACTGGTTCAGCCAGTGACAGACCATATGAACAAAAGACACAGTGTCAGTAGGCATTACATTCCTAAAACATGCAGCATTTCGGGTCTTCCATGCTGTCCAGAAGACTGCCGAAACCCCAACCATGGCAAGTTTCTGCATTTTTTTTATCAAATCTTGACAGCCTAATTGAGCACAAATCATTCACATTAGCCGGCATTTGACTGAACCCAAATTGAGCACAAATATCTATAACCGAAATGACTTATATTCTGACGTAGATCAAAACAGGATAGCACGATTTTGGATGCATAAGGAATTAATTTGACGTTGCACGCAATTGGCTAGTTTATTTTCCATATTGCAGATGAATGTGGTGCGGGTCAGCTATTACAAGCAAGTGGGTGAAAAGATATAGGTACGATCGAGTCCTCTGGTAAGACTAAGTTCGTTTTCCGTACACTACTTGCCATTTCAAAATTCTAGAGGCGTCTCGTTTGGATTGCACTCTAAAGATGGCCGAATTTTACTTGCCTTCCCAACATTTCGAGTATTCAGGGAACTTAAGAATTTTTCTCAATTCTTACTAGAATTAAACTGTTTCATATGAAATTCGTGCGTTTCAAGTGGAGCCTCAGTGTCATTTTAGAGAACAAATATATGATGCTTAATTCAGCAAATTTTATATTGTCAGGAACTGGTCAACTTTTATTGATCTGAACCGGCCATAATGTAACCTTAAGTCCTTAACTACACCGCTACAACATTATAGCCGCATTATCAATTGGGATGAGAGCAGCTATACCCAACTCAGTAAAGACGCAGCCGAACAAAATGGTTGTGTGAAAACAAAAGAAAATCGTCTAGTTCCTGTTGGGATAAGCGCCTGCTGGCTCCAGAAGCTGCTTAGAGCAAGGCTAATAATACAGCCAGCAAGCGGGCTGTAAGGTTTCTTACAGCCTTCTCTTAGCCCACCCATATAGTAGTTAGCTCTTCCTCATTAATACATGGCCCACCTGTCTCTCTCACAAAGTTTCTTGGTTCTTGTGTCCAAACCGGCTGTAAGCTTGCAGCCCGCTTATCCTCTCTCTCCTCCCTTCTCTCCTTCACCTCAGCACTTACAACCCCTTATAATACTTGCTCTTACGTGAAGGTGATAGGCACAGGACAATGCGTGGCTGCATGGTGCGAAATGCGAAGAAACTTAAAGCAGGTTTGGGTTTCCAAAGAGGAGGCGGTTTCCCAAAGAGGAGGCAAGTTGCCTTGCACTGCCGACAACGAGCCAAGCATCCATGAGACCATAAGCAGAGAGCCACGTCTCCATCACCATCTCATGCCCATGCCTCCTCCCACGAGGAGAGAGGATCCTGTCAGCTCCCTTCTTTTTGATTTATTTATGATAATTAATTTTTAAATATATATTTTTAGGTGAGATCTGATATCATCTATATCAGTTAAAATCATATACAAGAATTCAAAATTTTAAATTAAAAGATCATAAGACATATAAAAAAATCACCGTATATAAGAGTACGTTAGGTCATGCATGAACCGATGAACGTAGCCTTTGGCCTTTGCTTACATCTTTTCTCCTTTCATGGATGTAATACTTAAAGAAGTGTTTCAATTTGATTATACGGCTTATTAATCTCTCTGTCATGAAATTACTCTTGTCAGTTCATAAATGTACCTCGTTTTAGATAGTTGTAGTCAGACTTTTATAAGTGTGACTATTCGTACACGTAATTACGTAAATACATCTAAATTCGTTTTGTATGAAAATAATAGGGATAGATTTGACATAAAAATACTCTCGTAAAAATATTTTTTATTAAAAACTTACCAACGTATTATGATCTAAATTAGTAGAGAATGCTATATATGGAGACCGTGTTAATACTTGAAAACGACGCACATTTATGAACTCAGAAGCAAATTCACCATTTTGTCTGGACAATCAAAACATAAAACAAAAAATATACATAAAATTGTTTTACTAACATATCACAGAGCTTGCTACAAGTGCATCAACCACAGAAAAGAAATAATAAATGAAAGATATGAGGGAAAAGGAGAGAGAAGAGAAGCCAGATGATGCAAAGCTGTGGTGAGGATTGGGCAAACGTGTCGTCTAAAAACCGGTCAGTGCTCAACAGGAGATGCACAAGGGCACCAAACCAAAGCCACAGCCCACAGGTGATATCAATCACATCACATCCAGCCAAAAAAGGGCACTAAACAACAAGAAGAGCAATAATTTTGGAAAGATAGATGCATATTATAATGTCAAATATTGCAAGACCACTAGATCAGGGAAGAATACTTTAGTCAGATTGTCATTAATAAAAACAAAGATGACAGAGGCAGTCTCTGTAGAGATCATCCCAACATGAAAAATCCAACAGAAATGAACTATATAAATAGGTTGTGGAATTAAAGAAGAAAAAGTCCAAACCAAAACAAAACCATAGCCAAAGCAAAGGGCAAGATAGATTGTGACAGATTCCATCTTCATTCTCTAAGCAAGACATGAACTGCTACCTGAAAGGCTGAAACCACCCAGGAGATCAGGAACTCCTGGGAAAGCTTTCTTCTTTCTCCCATTTTCTGAATCTTCGATCCATTTTTGAGAAGACACGGCGCTCATATCTCTAACAGTAGCATCCCAGAAACGGAATTTCTTCTCCAAATTGGCCGGAAACCAATAAAAGGCGCCATTTTGGGGCTCCTGGATCACAGAAATATCCAAGAAATCAATACAGGACGCCATTTTTGGGCTCCTGGATTGCAGAAATCTCCAAGAAACGCGAAAGGAGCCACCTTGAGAGCTCCGGGGAAGCCACTGATACCCCGGGGTGTCGCCATTTGATCCAACAGTAACCTCTTCGCCGGCGATGGAGGCGGAGAAGCTCCTGAAGAAGATACGGGAGCTGGAGGAGGGCCAGGCCGAGCTCAAGCGGGAGATAGGCAATCTCAAGCCGGAGCGCCGCGGCGCGCAGTCCGCTTCCTCACGCCGCCTCTGCCACGCGCCGCCGCCGCAGCCCTCGGCGTCGCGGCGCGCCCTCGCCACGCTCCCGCTCTCATTGCGGCTGCAGCGCGAGCGCCTCGCCCGGCTGTCCGACAGGCACTACCTCAGGGTACTGCAGTCGCTGGGGCAGGCCGTGCACATCATTGCCCTCGATGGGAAGGTCCTATACTGGTGAGGTTTCTTGCATTTCTTGGCTTGGTTGTGCCTGTTAAATGCTCATCAAGTTTTTGATGAAAATGCTGGAGTCGTGTAAGAAATGGAAACAAATTTGATATTGAAGTTTTTACCTACTTAGTTATGCAATCTTGCCTACTGAAGTGAACAAATGCTGCAGTGACCTATACAGAGATTAAACCATGCTCTCTGAACTTAGTTGTAACATCATAATTTTCGGAGTTTTCAAAATTTTCAAAATTAAAATTTTGCTTTAATTAATTTCCCCAAGAATGTCCTTTTTAAGGAATAAAGCTTAAGTATCTGTTCAGGAATTAATCTGGGAAAATAAAGTATCAAAAATTGCTAAATATATTTTATTTGGGTTTTTGGTGTCTCCGAGCATTTTGTGGATTTTTCTTGGATTTTTCTGGAGTTGTTTACTATTTTTTGTTGCTTATTTGAATTCCTAGGACTTCTAAATTAAGAAATCAATTTAAATCCGAATTTCGCTTGTGGGTTGAAACCTTAATGTTGGACCATTTCCTTTTCTCTCCGCCCAAGCCCATCCCGCGCACACCGCTCAGCCCAGCCACGCCGCAGCCCATCCTGCCGCGCCACATCTGCCACGCGTCCACGTGGTCGTGTGCTGTCACTGACAGGTGGGTTCTATCTATCAGGTCGTCATCTTCGTGTCCGAGACGGACTCCACAAAGATGTCGCCATAGCCACCACGGACTCCGCCTCTTCGTGCTTAAATAGGTCGCCACGTCCCTCGATTTGAGCACCTCGAGCCACCCCGCACCTGAAAACCCTAGCTGTTGCCTTGAAGTCATCGATGTTGCCGGATTGGAGCTCTGTCATTGCCACCAACTTTGTCGAGCAATTGTGTCACCGCCGGTAAGCCTCTGACCTTGCCGACTGCATCATTGTGATCTTCTTGTCGAGTACTTCACCTTTGCACCCTCGCCTTCGCTTGAATTCCACCGGAGCTCACAGTTGCCGTGCACCCGATCTGTTTCATTGCCAAAACCTTGCCACTGGCTGTCTCCAATGATCAGTGGTCCTCAAGCCAAGTCCCTTAGCATCTCCAGGACCCCAGGATGCTAATGTGCATGTCGTTGACCTTCACCGGAGCTTGCATCGCCGTTGCACCGAGCCCCGCCGCTGTCCTTCTCACCGCCGACCACCACGACCTGCTCTGCCTAATCCAAGCTAGTAGATCGCTTCACTGTGTTGCAAGGTGTTAGCCTACCATCCCGTTCCCACTGTAACGTCTCGGTTCAAGATGATGCTACATGTATTCACATTACCATTACTGCATGTATTCACATTAGCATCACCATTGTATATATATCCCTATACACCAATGAATCAAATAAGTGCTTCATTTCTATGGGCCGTTATGGCATCAGAGCTTTAGGTTTTCTAGCTTCCAAATCTTAGTGTCGCTACTTGTTTTCCACTGTGCTGCCCCCGAGAGAAGCGTCTCCACTCCTGGTGATGGCCATCTCCTCACCGCCCTGACATGGACGGCACCACTATGCCGCTGACTCCTGCGCCGCCGACTCTCGTGCCACGCCACCCGACCATCGCCATCTCTGGTACCAGCGCCAAGCCAACTATCGCTGGCTCCCGCATCCATGCCACCGGATCTGCGTCCGCACCATCGCCTGGCTGTCGTGCTCGCTCCCGTGTCACTCCGCCGCACCTGCCACCTCGGCTCGCCACACCGCCTCCCCGCCAGATCCAGGCTCCCCGCCATCGAATCCAGCGCCCTCCGTCTGTCTCCCGACTACTACGCCTCGCCTGCGCCGCCACCTCACGGTAGTCGTGCTCGTGCTGCCACCTCAAGGCCACAACGCCCGCGGCCTCGACTCCCTCCTGCTCGACCTCGCCCCCTTCCTGCTCAGGCTTCTCCCTCGACTCTCTCTCTCTCTTCGAGCTCGCATCACCCACTAAGCCTCTTTTTTGAGCACCTTTTTCTCCCACCCACCACCCTTCTTCCTCTCATCTAGCTATGGGCGACTCTGATGGACTTCTCGGTACGCGCCCCACTGGTGTACCGCGGTGACCACTACCCATTTCAATGGCCGGCCATTGCTTTCTTCTTGCTTGCCTCCCCTTCACCCCAGGTCCTCTACACCACTGCAACCACGGCCTACACCATCTCCTCCCTCCTCTGTGCCGCCGGCTACCACCATCAAAGTCCGGTTCTATTCTCTCTTTGCCTCCTAGCCCTCCACCGGCCACCATGCACTCTGCCGTTGTCCGCCAACAAACTCTTCTTGTTACTCTTACCAAGCTATCGTGGCTCCTTTTCTTCTCTTGGTTGCATGAGTGCACCATCGTCTACTTCGGCAGCTACTGTGCTGCACGACCCTCCCTCTTGCGCTACTATGCGCACTGTCACCACCGTCGAGTCCTCCCATTTCTTGCACTTCTTCCTCGGCGTCTTCGTACAACACACCGACCTTCAAGGAATTCTACTCCAGTTTGAAGTCCGACCTGCTCCTGTTCCAATTGGGGGGGGGGGTTAGCTTACCATCCCGTTCCCACTGTGACGCCTCAGTTCAAGATGATGTTGCATGTGTTCACATTGGCACCACTATTATATATATATCACTGTATACTAATGAATCAAATAAGTGCTTCATTTCATGCGAAAGCTCAATGGTGATATCGCCGACCCTAGCTCACCACTGCCGGAGCCGACCACCGTGAGTCGATTTGGTCCACGTCAACCATCTGCATGGCAAGCCACACTAGTGCACAGTCCTTCGTGGAATTCTTTAATTACTGCAAACCCCATACTCTCGACTGTTCGTCAGCATGCTTCAAGAAGCATAGCAAATTCTTTATATAATCTGCAATTCTGCATACACCTGATCTCTGTTTGATGCTATGAATATGACATCTTTTACCAAATTATCCCATTTTCCCTGTAACCTAGGAACCGGTATGCCGAGCATCTGTATGGCTATTCTGCATCAGAAGCAATTGGTCAGGATGCCCTCGAATTAATTGTTGATCCTGGTGACTTCGGTGCAGCAAACGTCATCATTCGGAACATATTTATGGGGAAGTGTTGGAGAGGGAAGTTTCCTGTTAAGAACAAATTAGGAGAGCGGTTTTTTGTTGTCGCCATTAACACTCCTTTATATGATGACGATGGTAGCTTGGTGGGCCTCATCTGTCTCTCGACTGATGTGCGGACATTGGAGGAGATAATTGGTCCTTCAACCTCAGCGAAATCCTATCCAACTTCAGCAAAGCCTTATAAAAGTGGTTTGCTAAACAAAGGTTCTCTTGACTCTCAGCAACCTCTCCAATCTGCCATCACCTCCAAGATAACAAATTTGGTAAGTCGTATTTCTGAGTAAACAGAAGAAATGACTACACTGTTTAGTTGCAATAGAAAGTTTCTCTTCTGGTATTTATTCTTAATCTATGTCCTAGTGTATTCTTTTCTTGATTTTTAGAATAACAACACAGGCTACCAAGTTTACGAGTAGAGTTCGTTCCCGGATCAGGACGGGTCAGAATTGCGACGAGCAATATGGTGGCGGTTGTGAGGGCCAGTATTCTGAATATGATGCCAGGGAGGAGCTGACATCAAGCGAAGCAAGCACCCCAAGTGGGGATGTACTGCATGGTTCCTTTGTTACCGAAGAGAATTTCCCTGGGAAGTCGAGCAAAACAGATAGTGATGATTCAGGGGAAGGAAAAGTAGGGTTTCACAATATTTTTAGTTCAAAGACAGAAGCATTATTGTCCAAGAAGGGGGTATTGTTGCCTTGGAGAGGGCATGAAAATGATGGGGGTTATGGGAAGAATAACATGACCTCGCCACAGTTGCATGACAAGCAAGAGAATGACCAGAGTCATCAGGGAGTTCCAGTTCCAGAGCATATCATAATTCCAGACTGCCAAGACATTGAATACATCCAGGCAAGCAAATATGAAGTCTCAGGTGCTTGGTGGTCTTTCAACAATAACAGCACAAGTAGTATGAGCAGCACTGGAAGTACCAATAGCAGTGCTATCGAGAAAGTAGATCATGAAGTAGACTGCCTAGATTGTGAGATTCTGTGGGAAGACTTAGTAATTGGAGAACAAGTAGGTCAAGGTAGTTACTTCTCCATTTGGAATTGCTCTATCTGTCTGCACATGTAGACACACAGACACCCACCCACCTCTTGTTAACAAGTACTTCAAAAGATCTATACATAGTCATAGCTTGTAATTGAGAACTACTTAAGCAGTTGGTTCTGTTTCAGTAATTGCTCACTCTGCAATCTGCATGCTTCTTAATAATAATATCTTTGGCAGAATCCAAATCGGTTATGCTTCTTCTAATCTTCAATATTTAAAACACTTAAGTTAATTTCACGATTTTACAATATTCTTGGTGGATTGAATGAAAACTACTCTGAGCTTGTAAGTGTTACACTTGTGTATCATGACAGTAATGGCATTTGCCTCCGTATGGTTATGCCTGGAAGTTGATGGAACCTTCTTTTATTACTGCTGAAAGTTCATGTAGATAATCAGACAGAATTAGTAAGAATACATCTATTCTTTGCCTGCTGCATGCACACTGGTATTGTCCTCTTTTCTAATAGATATCGCCCGTTTATGCTATTTTCATGTTTGATCCATGCAGGTTCTTGCGGAACAGTGTATCATGCTTTGTGGTTTGGCTCGGTATGTACGTTATGTTGCATGACTATGAATTAAGCTCTACAGCTTAGCGATGAATTCTGAATGTCTATTCATGCCCTGTAGGATGTGGCACTTAAAGTATTCTCCAAGCAGGAATATTCAGAAGAAATGATACTTACCTTGAGACAAGAGGTAGACATCTATAAGACTATATCTAAATACAATTTCTGTTGACTCTCAATTGGTTATGAAATTGAGTGTTCTTTCAATAAAACTGTATTGTTTTATTGTATTATTGAGTCAGATACTTTAGTACAGAAACTATAATTGCATATTGCAATTGGACCAGCTGGCGTTCACAGAACCCCTTATTTCTGTTTTCACTATTCTATGTTGATATATTCGATAAATATGAAAAAAAAAGAAAATGATGTTGAGAAATCTTCACTTTATTTTTTGGTTGAAAGTTTTATTTGTAGGCTATAGCAATTAGCAATCATTTTTAACGTTTTAAATCCTATTCTTATGATTTCTTTACCATAGCTTGTGGTCATGACTATATTTGCACCCTTCAAATGTGTAGGTATCACTGATGAAGAAACTACGACATCCCAATATAATACTTTTCATGGGTGCAGTTGCATCTCTGCAACAACTTTGTATTGTTACGGAATTTCTCCCACGGTATTCTTTATATTTCCCACATTTTGTTCTGTGGTGGTTACTTTCTCCTTTGCTTGGTGCAAGCAAGACAAGGGTAAGCACTCTATTTTAATCTAGGTGTATGGCCTACTTATGATCTGGGCCAATAAAAATAATAGTAGAATTCATATATGTTATTGAGGAGTTCTCAACGGTATATGCCACAGTCTGAAATCCGAGTAGTAACCACCAGGTTTTGGTTGGTTCGGCTGTTCCCAAAGCAGGTTGGGATTGGAAAGACGCATTCTATTTCAGAATTTCAAACATAAAAGTCTAAAATATTAATAAATTTCAGAAAAAATGGAAACTGCAAACAATAGCTCAAAGTGGAGGTAGGACATGTGGCTGATCAAGGATGACACAGATGCTTTGCAAAGTTGAGGATTCTGTTGTCCTTTACTTCAACCCCACATGGCTGCCCCTCCTAGTTTCCCTTTGTCCCTTGCAAGGTTCCAAAAACCAGAACCGAAAGAAATCCTGGCCAATGGCTGGTAACGGTAACTAGCCGGTTACCGAAAAAACCGGTCACAATTTGAAAACCAAAACTTGAATTTTGAGATGTTTTGGAACCGGTAACTAGAAAAACCGGCCGGTAACCGGAAAAAAGCTGGCCAAAATTCGAAAATTAAAAATTGACATCGGCCGGTTTTTTCGATTACCGGTCTCCACCGGTAAAAACGGTAACCAGCGGTTACTGGCCGGTAACCACCGGGATTTTGAACCCTGGTCTCTTGAATATTGCCATATTGGGATGATTATTCTCCAGAACTGCACCATCCAAACTTTGATCATAAACCAATGGACATCAAACCTTGATCTAATATGAGCTTCTTGACCTACCTCAACATTATTCTACTGCCCTTGGTTCTAAGTAGTGCTTATGTAATCCATGTAAAGTTTGTACATTGGGATCTGTACTCTGGGGAGATCCTTTCTTGGAGGGCTTCACACACACAAAAGAAAAAGAAATGACATGTGGGTCTATTCCACTTGTATTTCTGTTGATCATTCCACGTTCACTAACATGCAGTAGCCCAGGTTGGTCGTGCGCCACTGCCAGTAACTGGGGAATAGCCAGTGGGAAGGCTATTAAGAACAAACAAGCCTCACGCAGTTGCTTGTGGTTTTTTGAGAATTTCGATGCATGAGTGATCTTGGTAGTCCAGTGAAAGCTAACTACATGTGTCTTTTTCCGTGGTGTTGTGCTGATGCTGCAAGATCACCTGAAACGTGTGCTAGTCATGCTACTCCTAAAACACTTCTTGATGATTGCTCATTATCGTGTATTAATTTTGTACTAAGTGAACTAGTTTTTATTTCTGAGAATTGAACCATTTTATGCCATTGGAAATTTAGTTTTGACATTCTTCTGTGATTGTTTAGAATCTCATAAGAGGTCAAACCTTTTCTTTTTACCTTGCTTTGTATCACACTTTACTGTCCTGTAATGCAGGGGTAGTTTGTTTTGCTTACTTCAAAAGAGCTCTGCCAAGCTGGATCCAAGACGGCGAGTTCACATGGCCATAGACATTGTGAGTGCATTTTCTCTTAACAGCTAGTTCTAGGAAATGGCAAGCCAATTAAATTCTATGAAACTTTGGAGGAATGAACATATTGTAGCAGAACAACTGGATAAGCATTCGTCACTTGGAGATATCCAGAGAAGTTTTGGATAGATACAGAAGAGAAGTTGAATTGCATGTAAACAGTCATTAACAATTAGCTTCAGTGTATGAAAGAATGAGACAAGAAAAAGACAATGGTATCATGTACCTGCCATCTAACATGGTATATTGTGCTATATCACACATTCTGTTACTGTGATCGTAACTATAGATTCTATCACCGAAAACCAATCATCCAATTCATGTGATTATGCCGTGAAACATTGTTGTACTCCACGGAGGCTCTGAACCCATGGAGATAAAAGTTACTTGGTATTTTGTTAGACAAGTAAATATTTCGACTGTATAGAAGCTTTGATTGTCATGTTGATTTGTAAAACATAACTTTTTATATTTTTACAGGCAAGGGGCATGAATTATCTTCACCATTCCAGCCCCCCTGTTGTCCATCGTGATTTAAAATCGTCAAACCTGTTGGTTGATAAGAACTGGACTGTAAAGGTAACTCTGAAATTTAGTTTTTCCATATTTTTCATGTTCTCTTCTCACTTGCCTGATTCAATTAGGTTGCAGACTTTGGTCTTTCACGTCTCAAACTCGAAACATTTCTGACAACAAAAACTGGAAAAGGAACAGTAAGAACAAACAAACTTTACTTGATTTGACATGGATTCTCCGTACTAACAAGATTGACATAAACTTTAACCTACTATAAACTTTTCTGTTTATTTACTAAATATCTGATAGTTTACCTTTCATATCCAGCCACAGTGGATGGCTCCAGAGGTGTTACGTAATGAACCTTCAAATGAAAAGTAAGCTCAACGTGGACATTCTTGAACAATATATGTTCCTTCTATCCACAGATGGTTACTTATTTCTTCTTTTTTGTTAAATATAGGTCTGATGTGTACAGCTACGGAGTGATCCTATGGGAGCTTGTTACTCAGAAGATACCCTGGGATAATCTCAACACAATGCAGGTACACTTTTGCTATGTATTTGTCTGTTGGTTAGGTAATAGATATTCATCTAATTTTCGATCATATATTTGGTGACCACAGTGTGATTGTGAATTTGATAGCATTGTTTGCTTCAGCAGGTATAAAAAACGTAGCAAGATTTATCTGGATTAAAAATCTACTTAGATACAACCAGTCATACTGAAAATGTGACGACCCATTTTTGAGGCCGTTGAATTTTTCTGCAACTGTCTAGGAATTTCGGTTGCGGAGTGAAAAAGAATGTATATCAAATCTTCTTAAATTTTAATCATAAAAATAGAACTTTAATTATAAGAGGATACGACTTAGCAGTCAAAGTGTCTAAACCTAAAGTTTATGATACAAGACAAAAGATCTCTCTAAACTATAGGTATGCTTAAGCTTAATAGAGATCTAGAACCAGAAGTCATCGTCTTATAGAACGTAATCCACCAAGTCATTGACTAATCTATGATTACTCATCCGGTCGGTCCTTGTCAGTGCATAGTTTTCCCGTTGCAGAATTGCTAAGGTCCTTAAACGTTTACTCTCCAAGGGGAGTCCTTTTTCTTCTTCACCCTAGGAAAGTTTATAGATAATCCCCATTTGCGGGTCCTAGAGCCAAATTTTCCCTTGTAAAATACTAGCTTACTGGTGAATCTTTTTTGGAGAATTGAAATCAACACCATTGCAATTTAAGACAAACCCACTTTCTTGCTTATGTGAGCATACTAGAATGTAGGAAATTCTTAATATTGTGACACCAATGTTGCAGGTTATTGGATCTGTGGGTTTCATGGACCAGAGATTGGACATTCCGGGCGACACAGATCCTCAGTGGGCATCAATGATCGAAAGTTGTTGGGATAGGTAGATACCGTTTTTCGTATGAGCAACTGTTTTGCAAACTATCAAACAATTGAGACCTGCTAAATGATAGTTCTTCCTGTGAACAGTGACCCACGACGTCGCCCTTCGTTCCAAGAACTCTTGGAGAGGCTTCGAGAGCTGCAAAAGAAGTATACCCTGCAGGCTCAGATGCAGCGAAGCGCGGCTGGGGATGCACTGGTGAAAGGTGCTGCAAAGATGAGCGTGGAGGATTGCTAGCTTCAGATCCTAATGGAAATGGCAGTTGGCGTCGTGAGTGACGGGAGCGATCGAGCAAATAGGATGATGGTTCATCGGCAACATGAGCACACGAATCTAGAAGGTTCTGCACGTCTTCCATGGTGGCTTCCAAGAGGAGCCATGGCCGGAGTTGAGTTGTAGCACCAGAAAGCAGGTGGCGCATGTGCATGGCTTCTCAAATCTCAAGCCTGAAGCTTTGAAATGCAGTTTATCTTGAAACAAGAAGGCTAGACACTCGTGACATGAGAATATGAGATGAGACTGGCAGTCCCAATTCGTTGTAACATGAAAGTGCTTGCTTGGATAGGTGGGGATTAGAACCGACTTTAGTTCAATTTCTCGGCCTATCCGAAGGTATGAAGTCCAATCCCTACCTATACAAACAAGCCCTAAATGGAAACTCAATGGTGATCGAGTATCTACTTTATCCGATTTGATGCATTGGCTGTCGCAGCATACAACAAATGAAAAGGCCAAGGCTCCATGGGAGCCTCTTTGTGGTGGTCGTCTACTGCTCCGCCCCTCCATGCGAGTTAGTGGGGAGCGGTTGACGGTGACCGCTCCGGCGGCGGTGCACCGGAGGCCGCAACGGGGGAGACGACATGATTGATAGCAGGTGTGCTTTGGAGATGACGAGAGAAGGTGAGAGATGGGCAGAGTGAGGTGTGCGATTGACCGGAGGTCGTTGGGGAGGTGGATTTGCAGCGCTGTAGATTGGGAGGGGAGCGAGTAGTCAAGTGTGAAGAGGAGGGAGGTGCGGGAAGGAATCGAGGTTTCAACGTGGAGAGGACAGAGCGGACTTAACGGTTTAAATATTGTAGTGTCTTACGTTGCATCGTCGTTTACTCTTTTTCTTACATAATACACTCAATAAAAGACTAAAAGCCAATACGAATATCTTAACTTCTCTAAGCCGCGTCTATCAGCTACTACTATTTATCAACTATAACCAAAAGCCATAAGCAAAAACTAATACGAACAGGGAGCAAGTCCATGGCAGTCAGAATTCGTCCAGTTCCATAAGATTGGATAAGATTAAGTAAAACTTCACCCCGTAGCCATGGGATCAAAAACCAGCTTACAAATTCATAGTAACTTTGCATTCGATAAAGGGTAGTCCAAAATAGCATGCTACACTATCCAATCAGTAAAATATATATGCAAGGTCAAGGACCAGATCGACTAAATTGATCAAGTTACATCATAGCATATGACCATAAAAATTCTAGATTGATTATAGTTGCACATATACAACAGAGTCACTGGCGAGTAAACCTGCTAGACAAGACTGTCAGTTAGGATGGTAAACTATTGTTTCGAGAAAGATAGCATAGTAAATTGGTGGAAACATTGTAAGCTAAAAGCTGTTCAAATTCAAGCGTTATACAAGTTTGCTCAGAAAGATGGTAAAAAAATCAGACCATATAATCTGTGAACTCAAGAGGAATCAACATCAACAACAAAACAACCACACAACCAGATGTAGCTAACCTAACTCAATGAACGATGTTGTGTCAAATAAGCGCAAACACATTCAGCTAAAAATGGAACAAAGCCGTAAATATGTTGAAGTAAAACAAATTTATAGGCTGTAGCCTAAAAAATAAACTCAGGATAAAAATAGACCCATGACCATACGACCATGACCCATAGCATGGTGAATCTTTAGTAAGAGCAGTATCACAAGAAAGTAACATTAAATTCAAAACAGAGCCGAATGCGTAAGCTGCCAAATGAAATGGTTACAAGAGCAACTGAAATGGTTCAAGCTTTGTGTTCGCTGAAATTGAATTGGTATTTTGAAGTTATAAATTAGTAACAAAGCTACCATCTAGATTCCAACAGAAGGCCAAAAGCAAAGGCGAATTACAAACTATTGGGCATACAAATTAAATAATGATAGCTTGTGAAACCATAGTTACCAGAAATGAAACAACAATGCAGCTCACTGAGTCAGTGTAGCCATTTGTATATGCAGAACCTGTCGAGAAATGTATAAAATGAAGGCTTGCTTGCTCAAACATATCTCTGGAGGTCTGGCCATTTGAAATTGCATATGAGATCTCCAGACCACGGGAAAAAAGTTCATTCCCACATTTTTCGATATCATAATACCAACAGCCATAGAAGAAACATACAAAGGATGAAATCAACAACAAGACAGGGCAAAATCAAACTTGCTAGCATAACAACTAACATATATTAGATTGCAAGGCAATTACGAACGATACACGCACATGTATTTGCAAAAAAGACACCTAGCATCGACAATATATAGCATCATGAATTATAGCATAGACGAGCAATCCCTCATTTTTTTTCGCTCCTTTTATTTTTCCTTCCCTTAGAGACCGAAGGAACGGCATCTGAGTCTCTGTTCTTGGATAACATACCGAGAGTAGCATGTTGCTGGTGGAGGACCAGTGCTGTACGCTCACCGTTTGCCCGGGGACAGAGGTGATGTAGGAGCAGAGGCCTCAGTTTTGTGGGATCCTGAGGAAGTCAAGATAATAGAACCCATCTTGATCTCGCAGGCGGCCCTCCCCGACGACGACTCCGGTGCTCGGCTCCTTGATGTGACAAGATTCGCTACCGAACGTGACGGCGAGGCCCCGCTGCGCGAGTTGGCGGACGGATACGAGAGTAGATCCAGTCTCCAGGTCGGGGACGTGGCGGACGTCGGGGATAGAGAAGCGCGGCGTGTTTATGGAGCCCACGGCGACGACCGGCAGGTCCTTCCCAACGCGTGTGCGGAAACTAGCGCCGCTGCCGCCGTTTTCCGGGGTCCTTGTTTCGGAGAGCAACTCCGCGCTGGCCGTGGCGTGCTCAGCGACCCCGGAATCGAGGATGAAGCCGCATCCATTGTCTTTGGAGTCCTCAGGCGCTGCTACTGATTTCAGATCGTTGCTTCTCGGAAGAGTGCCTTCGATTCCCCTTCGATGGAGATGGACACCAAGAATCGAGTAAATTCCTTGCGGGTGAACGAATTGGGGAAAAATCAGGGAGAGGATTCGAGCGACGGGAGTACCTGTCGGGAGAAGGCTCGGCGGGTCCATCGCTCTTCGGTGAGGGCGCCGTGGAGGGATGCAGCATGAGGGAACCGAGTAGGGAACGGACCGTGGGCGGCGGCGGCGGCGGCGCAATCTCTCCTGCTCCTCTTCTTCCTCGATGCGGTGCGAGAGGGCTGACGTGATGTGACGTGACCATGGCGTTTGTAGTTTGTAGATATTGGACGCTCTCCAATATGTTGCCAAATGCGGGGAATTCAACTTTTTGTCACTCTGAAGATTGGTCAATTACCTCTCTCACTTACATGCGGGACCGTCTGAGTCATTGACAACGGGCTAAGGTGGCAAATCTATTGCCACCCTACTTATAAGAGTGACAAATAATTAAATTATCCGCCAAATGCTAGTACAAGAATTTAGCCTGGTAAAAATATTTTACATTTTACCTGAAAAATCTATCAGTAATTTTTCTATGGTAGCATAGAATCCCTAAATTCTTAAAGCACTAATTGCTATTTTTCAATATCAACTTTACGTACTAGTGAGTAGCCTATTGAAGCGGGTATGGGATATGAACGATCTTGACCCACAAGCTAGGGGTGAAAACGGATCGGATATTTCCCGACCGACCGACCGCCGAATCCGAGTCGGATCGAATTCGGATAGTCATATCGGATAATTATCGGATTCGGAGTCGGATTCGGATAGTTGCTTTCGGATACGGATTCGGATTCGGGAGCGGACTATCCGACGGATACGGATACTATCCGGAATTTTATCGGATAATACCCGGATATATTTTTCGGATATCCGGTCCATCAGCCAAATCATCATTTTCAGCCCATTAGCAAATCCAAATAAATTCCCACAAATCCAATAAATGCAAATAACTCCAAAAAATTCCAGAAAATGCACAAAAAATATTATAAATCTAGGAGAACATAGGGAAATAACATAAACTATTTTTAGATTTTAGAAAATAGTTAAAATAAGTTTTTTTGCTCTTGGCTTTCAAATAAAATCTAGAAAAATCCAAATAAATTTCAACAAATCCAATAAAATATGGGATATTCCATCAAGAAAAAAAGAAGATAAGCTAAAAAAGGTTCAGCCATATGAAACTCAGAGCCTATGTTATCCGCCTATATTATATCATTTAGAGCCGAATCAGTTATATATCCGTCCCGACTGCATCAGTATTCGAAACTCGAATATTCCAATTCGTATTCGTATCAGGTCTTACCGTATTCGACTCCGAATCCGAAAAAAAATATGGGTTAGGATACGGTTTAAGCAATATCCGACCGAATCCGATCCGTTTACACCCCTACCACAAGCAGGTTAGCTCGAGAGGCTATTTGCAACAAGCTTCGATTGGATGATTTTCGAGCACATAACCGAGCAAGCACCTTTATCTTTCCCTTTAAAGGTGCCTCCACTTATGATGGATTTCCAATTTGCTATTCGATTCTTTATAAGCGAGACATACAACGTTCTTGAGGCACCCATGCGAAAGACTATGGGAAAGACTAGCTCCTCAACATTTCATTTCAAATGTTGTTCCTGATTTTTGAAAAGAAAATGATAGGATTTACCTTTTCATAAATCTTAGCAAAGGGCTTCCATACTCATGTAAGAATAATTCCTATTCCTAAACCTAAACTTGCTCACTACCCTTACTGAGACGGCTAACAACCGTCTTAAAGTGAGATTCGAATTTGCTTTTATCAACTTATGAAAAACAGTTCATTTTATCTTCTTCTCAATCTCCGTTCTTCTTTAATTAACTACAATCTTGATAAAACCATGCGCTGTCTGGCGATGCGAAAGATGAGAAAGAAATTGGCATGTCCTGGATCTACCAAATACAGGGAAGTGACAAAAGGATCATCCTTATATATTTTTGGTTGCATTATTAAGTCAGCGCTAAAAAAATCTGACTACATATCCTCTGAAGTAACATAATATTTTTAAGTATAAGTGGTAAATAGGACATGATAAGCGAACGCATTCTATGAAGGTATATATGTGCAATCTCTTTATCCTGAACGAATTGCTGTAGTATACCAGGTAGAACAAATAGTAGGTTGCAAGCACTTGAACAATAGCAACGGAGAGACTTCTTTGCAGAAAGGGAAATTGGGCGGAGAAATCATCCTAGCATACCAGTAAATAATTAACTAACCGCAGCCAGAGAGTGAGCGAAAGAGAGAGCATCGAGTAAAAATGAATAGTATGAGGGTTTTCGTGTACAATTACGTCTTTATGGTTTCGCCTTCCTGAATACCACAAATTGCAAACTAGCCCCCGCCACGCCATCTCTTCCCGTCCCACTGCACCACACCACGGCGAGGTTAGTCAACCTCTCACACGGTCCCACCTGCTGCACTAAAAAATCGAAATATTCAGTACATGAGTGTGGCTGCTGTGGCATGTCATTCAACCAGGTTAGATGCCTCAATAGTATCTACTAGCCTCATAAGCGCGGCGTCACGCCGCGCCAGCCACCGTGTGTACCAAAGTAAAAGAGGCGATAATTTGTGAGGGGTTTTTTAAAAAAACCGAGGGCGCATGTGTATTTTCGGAAAAGTCAAAGGTCTTTTTCGTAAACAACCGAGGGCACATGTGTATTTTCGAAAAAGTCGAAGGTCTTTTTCGTAAAAAAGTGAGGACCTGTACGTAATTTAGAAAACCGCGGGGGGCTATCCTGCAAAGTGGAGGGGCTAAAAAAACTGGTAGGGACCTTTTCGCGAGAACCGAGGGCCTTTACGTAATTTTCGAAAAACGCAGGGGCTTTTTCGCAAAACGGCTCCCCCCGACCGTACAGGAATTCGGCGGCCATGCGCCGGGCGCAGCGCGCGCAGGGGCGACGTGGCCGCCTCGCCCGGCCGGGAATCCCCCCGCTAATATGAAGGGTATGATTTTGAGTTAAAACAACCTTTTTTTTTTGCGTGATTTGTTACTTAAGGTATGCAAAAATACAAGACTATGGATTATGATTGAGAGTCTTATGCAAATGTGCGAGGCATTACATTATTGAAGTTCTTCTGCACGCAAATGTGTCTTTGTCTGCATTATCTATGTGAGGTTTAATGCTACTTACAAGAGATTTTCGCGGTTAGCTTGTGAATAATGCTACTACTATATTAGAGGATTGTTTGTATTGGTTTTTCAATGGTTTTTGACTTTTAAATAGTAACAGCTTGTAAAGAAGCTATACGAAGAGAGATACTCGCATACGATTTTGGCCAATATAAATAAAATCAATATAGTATATATTATTATCAACTAGTACATACTATATTTAAAAGCTAGTTACCATAGAAAGATAGTTTTTAAAAACTAATATGCACAGGGCCTAACATTGATGGGACAAAAACCACTAGCGTTGAGTGAGAATGTTTAGGAATCAGAAGTTTTTGTTTGCAACCAAGAAATCAATCCCACCGTCTACTGTAAAGAAACCGAGAGCTCAGTACAGTTTCCTAGCATGTTTGGAGTGAAAGAGAATGTGTTGCCTTTTAGGCACACTCAAATTGGAAATGGGGCATCCAATTGCTCTTTTATTGTAGCCATTATTGTACTTGAAGAGCACTTTCTTCTGAGTGGGGCCATCCAGGAAACACATTTTCAGCCAAAATTCACCGTATTTTTTTTCATCCAAAAAGGCCTAGTTCGATCAAAAATTCAGTCCGTTTTGAATTTTTTTGGCCCATCACCGACCCACACACTAACACATTATCACTACGCCAAAACAAGATTACCAGGCCCATCCAACCTTCACGCACGGTGTCTTTCCCCATCTGCAATCTTTGTCTCTCTCTCATTCCTCATCTCCAAAATCGGTGCTGGACGGCAGCAAGTGAGGTGTTGATGGCGCCAATAGGGGAGGGGAAAGTGGCGCCGATAAGAGAGGAGGAAGCGACTATGACGGCGGCAAGGGAGGGGGCACCGGCAAGAGCCCCGGGGGGCGGCGCGACAAGGAAGGCGGTGTCAGCAAGGAAGGTGGCCATTGCACCGGCAAGGAGGCGGACATGGTGCTGGTAAGGCGGTAATTTTCAAATACATTTTTTTGGAATTTGATTTGTTTTTGAATGTTTTGACCAAAATTTGCCCAAAAGAATCGAAATTTTTGAAACTCGGTTTTCTCGAAAGGGTCCCAAATTTTTCTGAACCAAAATTGTTTTCCCAGGAGCCATCGCCATCCATGAGAATGATCCCAAGGTATCATTAGATATGAAATTTGTTTTGAAGGTTTTTAGGATGGAAGTAACCAGGAACTGTTTGTTTGGTAGACCTCTCCTCCCAGATGGATGGATTCCATGCTGGAATGTCATCTTCTCTGGGTGTGAATTTCTACTGTTACCTCTACCTGTCATGAGGGGCCGCACTTATCAGCGACGCCTACGCCCTCAGCAACCGGAGCAACAGGCGCCAGATCACGGCGCGACCACGCCATCATATATGCGCAGCGCCAGCTAGGTTCCCTGTTAGTTTGTTAGTTTCCAAGATACTAGAAATTAGTTGATTTGCTAAGATTCTTAATTATCAAGTGTTAGGGCTGGTTATGCCGGTCAATATAACCCGACAATGGAATTGTGTAGTAATCATCTATGTTTTAGTTGTCAGTATGTTTTAGTTTTCATGTAAAATATTTTTACCAGGCTAAATTCTCGTGCTAGCATTTGGCAACATATTGGAGATCGTCCAATATCTATAAAGTACAAACGCCATGGTGCACTACGTACATTAAAACGCCATGTTCCCAGCAGAGCGTAGAGTTCGGCAGCTCCAACATGTCCCGATACGTAGTATCCGTATCTTATGATTCTTATCGCGTATCGGTAGACTTTCCAGTGGTGAAATATTAAAAACCAATTTCCTTTTTTCTAGTGGCGAAGTAATAAGAAATGGATGGATGTAGGCAGGCCAGCGAGACCGTCGTAGCTAAGCAAGGTGACCGTTTCGCTCCCCCCATCAAACAAACCCGGAAAGAAAATAAAACCCAGAACGCCAGGGACCAGAACGGAAACCCCACCCGCCTGGGCCTGGTATCATGGCTGGGTTCGACCCAGTTTATAGATGGTTTATGTTTGTATCGTCGCACAGTAATTAATTTTTAAATAATATATTTTTTAAAATAAAATTAATAGAAAGATTGTAATAAAAAATAAGTCTTTTTGAGCAGAACCTAATCTATTCTGCTCGTGCTCGGACTCAGTTGCAGCGGTCTCTCTCTCTCAGGCCAAGCCTGCTTATCTTTCCATCCGTATCCACCCTTGGCCATAGCTGCTTTTCCCATTTGTGTGCCGACTGCCGAGGCAATAGCTGCTCATCCTTTCCATCCGTATCCATCCTTGGCCATAGCTGCTTTTCCACATGCTTTTGGCACTCGCATAATTTCCATCTCGTTGCTTCTCCCCCTCTTAAATGTACGTAGTGCAGCACGGTGTTTGGACTCAGAACCTAATCAATTCTCTCTAAGGACAAGCCTGCTTATCTTTCCATCCGTATCCATCCTTGGCCATAGCTGCTTTTCCCATTTGTGTGCCGACTGCCGAGGCTGCTACTAATCACCGTGCTGCACTACTCCATACGTACTCTGGTCCAAACAAAAAGTCGTTTCCCTGGGAGAAAAAGAAAGGCAGCTTTGAAACTCGGGTTCTCTCGTCGTTGATGGCCGCACGCAACTACGCAAGACCACGGTACGGTCCACGGAGCGTTCGAGAATTCGATGCACGAAAGCACGGCTCGCAAATTCGGAGATTCACTCCATCTTCCGGTCCCTGTAAAGGCACGATCTTCCCTGTGCCTTTTTTAGCTCCGAAATTCCGAGGAATCATTTGCTACGCAGTAGTAGTAGTGCAACAATTTTCTCAAGAAACAATTGCCAGTACTCCACTCGAAAGTTTGCCTGTAGAATTCACTCAGTTAAATCCCCTCCTCTTCCCTGGTGGTCTGACCGGCCTTAGGGAGACAGTCTGACCGCCCTGGCTTGCATTTCTCTGGCCTTGTCTCTGCTGCTACATTTAGTTAGTTAGGTGTTTGTTGTTTATTCCTTTGATACCAGAAGACTCTTATTCTCCTACTTCATAGCTTCTGTAGCTATTAGAGAGGTAATTCGTATGTGAATACTTTGGTGGCAAATTTTTAAAGAGACACTATTCACTCTTCTCTGTTACCATATTCGATCCTACAAGCAGCTATGGCCAAGGGTGGATACGGATGGAAAGATAAGCAGGCTTGGCCTTCTTTCTTCATTTTTCCTAATTGCGATTCACTTTCAGCCTGCTACTAATCAACAAATTGCCCCCTCCCCCTCTTAAATGTACGTAGTGCAGCACGGCGTTTGTACTTTGTAGATATTGGACAATCTCCAATGTGTTGCCAAAGGCTAGTACAAGAATTTAGCCTGGTAAAAATATTTTACATTTTACCTGAAAAATCTATCAGTATTTTTTCTATGGTCAATATTAAATATTTTCGGTTGCATTATTAAGTCAGCGCTAAAAAATCCAACTACATATCCTCTGAAGTAACATAATATTTTAAAGCATAAGTGGTAAATAGGACATGATAAACTAACTCAATGTATCATGGTATATATGCACAATCTCTTTACCCTGAACGGATTGTTGCAGTATATCAGGTAGAACATATAGTAGGGGGTGTGTCTAGGTATCATCCGGATGTTTTCTTTCTAACAATTATCCAGATTTGGGATCGTTGGATTAGACATCCAACAGTTCCTTTTTTTTGGAGGGGGGAGATTTTTTAGAGGAAATATTTTTTTGAAGGGAGGAGAATTCATGGCCGTTGAATTTTTAATCCAATAGTTATAAATCTAGAAGATAGTTAGGAAGAAAATATTCAGATAATGTTTATCAACATCCAATAGTAGGTTGTAAGCACTTGAACAATAACAACGGAGAGGCTTCTTTGCGGAAAGGGAATTCGGGCGGAGAAATCACTTCCTAACATACTAGTAAAGTTTAATCTCGATCCGACCGCACAGCTGCATGCCACAGCTAGCTGACATGCCAGTGTTGTGGAAGAGGAACATGATCTGCAGGGCACCAAATTTTTTCCATGGTGGTGCTGGCTTAATCTTTCGTTCGAAAAGGAAAAGAAAAATTAGTAATAGACTGTAATCGCAAGTTCTTCCCTGTGCCTTTTTTTATCTGGCAAGATTGTGCTCATTTCGGTTTATATAAGTTGATTTATGCTTCTGGCTTCTAACTTTTAATTGTCTTTTTTTGGTTTTTTATTTTTGGTTGTTTTGCTTTTTTATTCCTTTATATTATCTGTGATAAACTAATCTTTTTTACTTTTAAATTTAATTACAAAAAAGATACAAGCAGTTGCAACACAAAATAAACCATCTAAAATAAAGAAAAGACCATAAAACATTTTTAAAAAAGCCCAACTGAGACCCGTCATATGTACGGTAACTCGGAGATGTGCATCCGGGCAGAAGGTGAAAAAGAGTGTGAGACAAGGAAATGTCATCTCCAGGCGACCAGTGTATGCGTTTGCAGCGATTGAGACAGCGCGCGCAGCCATTTCTAGCCGCGTGCGTTCACTCGGTGCGGTAAAAATTCCAAATCCAAGATGATTCCGAAACCTGAGCAAGCCCCACTCGATTGGGTTGAAAAGTTATGGTTTATATTTGAAATTATACTGTAACGGTTCAAATTTTACTATAACTGAAGATGGTTTATTTGACGTAATTAAATTTAAAAAATTTAAAAATAGAAAAAATATGCTAGCTCATCACGGACAACGCAAACGAATACGAGAAAAAAGAACCGGCAAAAAAGCTCAAAAAAAGTTAAAAATTAAAAAAAGACAAAATTTATAAATAGTAAAAAATAAATCAGAAGTCAGAAACTGAAGCTCAAACGAGCGGGTCTTAAGGTGGGAGCTGCGTAGAAAGTATCAGTATTAAGGAAGGGTCGGTCGTATCAGTATTAAGGAAGGGTCGGTCGTATACGATACTTCCGATGCAGCTCTCCACACGTGGCGTGGACGCAAAGCATCTCTCACACGCAGCGGCAGCGGCAGCTCGTGACGTCTCCATGTCCCTGATTGATAAGCTAAGCTAACGGAAGAAGACTTGACTTGCCTGACCAGCCCTGTATTGATTTTGCATTTTTGCTCATCGATCTGTCATCTCTGACAAGTTTTGCGATCGATGGAGTCGAAATATTTAAGCCATAATAATCTATAAACCATTGGCCTAAAAAAATCCACCCCGTATCCATGAGGGCGGGCGGGCTCAGTTGCAGCGGTCTTTCTCTCTCAGGCCAAGCCTGCTCATCCTTTCCATACTTGGCCAAAGCGGGAATTATTTGCGGTGTGTCCACGCCAAACCTCGTCTCCCTCCACTACCGCTTCACCCGTGGCATGAGGGAATCGAGTAGGGAACGGACCGTGGGCGAAGACGAAGGCGGCGGTGACGGTGCAATCTCTCCATGCTCCTCCTCTGATGCGACAATTAATATATTAGCCTATCACAAACCTAAAAAAAGCTAATACACTAGATAAAATTAAATTAAAAAACTAAAATCCAAAACCTAAACAAACGGAGCCCTAATATGATGCTAAATGCTAGTACAAGAATTGAGCTTGGTAAAAGTATTTTATATGAAAAATCTCCCAGCTCCTCTACTTCCTCGATGCGAGAGGGCTCACGTGCTGTGACGTGACAATTTGGAGCATTTTTATGATAAGAATGATCCCAAGGTATCATTAGATATGAAATTTGTTTTGAAGGTTTGTAGGATGGAAGTAACCAGGAACTGTTTGTTTGGTAGACCTCTCCTCCCAGACGGATTCCATGCTGGAATGTCATCTTCTCTGGGTGCAAATTTCTACTGTTACCTATACCTGTCATGAGGGGCCGCACTTATCAGCGACGCCTACGCCCTCAAGCAACCGGAGCAACAGGCGCCAGATCACGGCGCGACCACGCCATCTGTAGGACCGAACAGGCAACCAGAGGGGGGGTGAATGGTGCCTTCAAACCTCTCCAAGAATTCACACAATCTTCTTCTCCAATAGCTACAAAGCTATGAAGAGGAAGATCGAATATTCACCGGAGAACAGAAGATCAGACTAACACCCGAACTAGAACTGCCGCTGGCCGGGGACAAAACAAAACAGTCGAAAGGTTCTATCGTGATCAATCTGACAAAGAGAAAGACCGTCTGTTTCAGAGAGATCGAATGCCAACCCGTGGTCGATCGAGTCACTCGGTAAGACAGACGATCCACTGAAAACCCGAGATCAGACCGACAATAGAGACTGCACAGTAATGACCGAAAACAGAGAGGGCGCGCACGACCAACAAGACAAGCCAGAGCTCATGACCACTTGCTTTGATTTCCAAATATCTTGCGATTCACAAAGCAACTGGGTATGAGACTTTAGACAACGTTTGCTCATGACCTTTGACAGAGAAAATCCAAGGCAACGAAAACTTCTTTGCCGAGTTCCGGACATACGGCACGACCGTGAGTCGCAAACACTTCTCCGATTCGACTCTTGCTCTCGGGAATGAACTAGCCAAATAGCCTTGAGACAGATTCCCTGTTCTGAGCAAATCAAAACTAGGCCTACTCAAACCAAGAACACAACTCAAAGCAAGAAGTACCAGAGTTGATGAATAGAACCGCTCGTGGGACTAGAATAGCCAAGATGGCTTGGAGTAAAACCCACATGTCACTGCGATTTCAGAAAGCCAGGAACATAGCTAAACGAAAGAACAAAGAAAGCGCAAACAAATCATTCAAACCATAAGCAGACAACACAACTCAAATAGAGGAAGAGAGATGAATGATTGCATACATGAAAGTTTCACAGACACTCCCAACAGCCACTCCCCTTAGGGAGGACACGCTCTAACCCTAGAGCTACACTCACACAGATAGACTCCCATGGGAGGGAGAGGCGGCTGCCTCCAAGGCCCAGCCGGCCAACTCGCTCAAACACTTGCCTCCCCTCTCCCTTTTATAGCCTCACACCCAAGACTAACCCTAATGGATTCACCCATTAGTCCACTTTGGGGATAACCCGTAAACCCCACCTAACACCGGGTTTTATCACTCGACACCACTGCGACAACCCGCTTCCACAGCCAGTTTCACAGTGCTTTACCCGTTAACTTCCAACAGAATCCACTTCCTCTCTCAGGTCCGAGTCAATTCACCAGATTGCCCTTCGGCACCTTCCCGGAAGCTTCCTTCTTCTTCGGCTTCACCTAGTCGTTCTGGACCCCGACACCACCCGTGTCTCGTCCCGACCATCCTAGCCTCACCAAGACTTGTCTCCAAGGTCCTGCAACCATCTCGCAAGACCAAGTCCTCTTCGGCCTCACTCGGTCGTTCTGGACCCCGACACCACCCGTGTCTCATCCCGACCACTCCAGGCCTCACCAAGACTTGTCTCCGACTGACTGTCTCCGACCGATCGGACCTCCGACTCCTCTTGAGTCTGGTCTCGGTCTGCTCTGTTGCATGTCGCGTCCTCCACCGGTTGCTCCTGCTCCGGTTCCTTGTCTCCTCGGCTTGCAACCACCTCACCAGCCTCGATCATCTTCGGCGTCATCGACCGTCTGGACCTCAACACCTCCTGTGCCTAGTCCCGGTCCTCCCACGCCTCACCATGAAATAGCTCCGAAGTCCTGCAACCACACAGACAAGCAAACCGTAACATAGCACCGCACTACACATGCAGACCATCAATCAGCACAAGTATCACAGCACAACACCTGGTCATAAACCCCCTATGACCACCCGAAAGCATAAGACATGAAGTGCCAGCAGCCTACGACCACACGCTAGGCTGCCACGACCGCCAAGACACAAGCTACGACCATCGCTAGCTTGCAATGATTACCACAGACAGGTTGCTACGATCACAAAGTCGTACCAACTCCTATGACCACCAAGACGTAGAGCCATAATCAAGTCACGAGCCTTTACGACCACCAAGTCGTGAAGCTCAGCAGATCAACAAGTCGTACCGAGCCTACGACCGCACACAACAACGCTACGACCACCACGTAGCTTGCTACGACTTATCCAACCAGGTCGTACCAACTTACGACTGGTCAAAGTCTCAAGACAAGCAATGCTCAAAGCCTACGACCTCATCCCAGAGGGCTACGACCACTCCAAAAGACCACAAGAATAAATGAGGAAAAGAACTCAAAACACACTCCCCCAAAGTCGTAAATGCCCTACGACCAGTCAGAATACCAGTACAAGACATGCACAAGACCTACGACCGTTACCATAGTCCATACGACCACCTCAAAGCTTGCTACGACCATCACAAGCCACTCCAACTCTACCGCACAAAGTCTAGACCCAAACGACCGCTCTGTTGCACCAAACAAAGAAACACTCGAGCTCACCAAAGCCTTCCTGCAGCCTACGACCGCACACACCATCGCTAGCCCATGCTACGACCACTACCAGAGGTTCCAACGTGGTCGAACCCGGTTCAGACCACGTACATGAGTTTCACCGTGGTCAACACCCCTTTCGACCACATTCAACTGTGTCCGACCGCGTTTCGGGCACATCCGACCGCAGCCCTCGAAAACATGGTCGTAACTGCCTTCGACCACAGCCAACATGGTTGTAGCAGAGTTCGATCATGGCCAACATGGTCAAAATGTGTTCGACCGCGGCCAATGTGGTTGAAACCGGTCCGACTGCCTTCGGACCACGGCCAAAGTGGTCGTAAACGCCACAACGTGGTCGTAAACAGTGCGCACAGCTTCTGACCACGACCAACGTGGTCGTAAAGCCTTTCGACCACTCGATCAACAATTTTACCAGGTTCCGACTAGGAACAACAATGTCATTAAAAGGGTTCCGACCTCTCTTAGACACTACGACTGCACAGAAACTACTCAATGGTGGTCGTAAACTTTCTGGTGTTCTTCGACTTCCAACAAGTGGTCGTAAACTTGCCTGATGGCCTTCGACCATAGCTAAAATTGGTCGTACGCCCTCCTGGTGACTTTCGACCATGGCCAAGCTGGTCTGCCGACTAAAATCTGTATCGACTAAGTTTATCTGTATCGACTAAAATCACATACAACTATTTATATATATATATATATTATCTTTTATAAATAACTAATATTTAAATATTTAAATCATAATCTATAAGCCAACAGCCAAAAAATCCAACCGTATCCATGAGGGCGGGCGAGCTCAGTTGAACCGGTCTCTCTCGTCCATCCTTGGAGTCCACGACCGCCACGTGCGCTCACCCCGCCGCGACTTTATCAGCAAATTGCCCCCCTTTTAAATGTACGTAGTGCAGCACGGCGTTTGTACTTTGTAGATATTGGACGATCTCCAATATGTTGCTAAATGCTAGTACAAGAATTTAGCCTGGTAAAAATATTTTACATGAAAAATCTATCAGTATTTTTTTTCTATGGTCAATATTAGATATTTTCAGTTACAGTATTAAGTCAGCTAAACAATTCTGAGTACATATCCTCTAAAGTAACATAATATTTTTAAGCATAAGTGGTAAATAGGACATGATAAGCTGACTCACTCACTTCGGTAACGGCACATGCACTTTTGCAAGGCATCCGCACGTTCAAAGAAACGACAAATTGGGTTTTCTCCCCTTCCATCCTTCATAGGGTGTTTCCTCCTGATTGCAAGGTGGAACCCTATTCAGGACATAGGCATACCTGAACTCTGAAGCATGGCGTTAATCAAGTCACAAAGAGTTCAGTTTTTCCTTTCGGCTATTCCATTAGATTGGGGTGAGTATGGTGGAGTAACTTCGTGAATTATTCCACTTTCCTCACAGAATTGGGAAAACTCATGTGAGACGTATTCACCGCCTCGGTCCGATCTTAACCGTTTGTTTTTCTTTTCTAGTTGATTTTCAACTTCAGCTTTATAGATTTTAAAGTATTCAAGTGCTTCATTTTTCGACTTAAGTAAATAAATATAACAATACTTAGTTGCATCATCTATGAGAGTTAAGAAGTATCGTTTGCCACCTTTAGTTAATATTCCATTCATCTCACAAAGATCAGAATGAATTAGTTCAAGTGGAGAAGTGCTTCGCCCTTCAATGCTATGAAAAGGTTTTTGGGGTTGCTTAGCTTGCACACACACTTCGCACTTTGAACCCTTCTCATAACTATAGCTTGGAATTAAACTTATCTTACTTAACCGCGTAATGGCTTCAAAATTAACATGACACAACCGTGAATGCCAAACATCATGAACTTTATTGCAATGGGAGACATTATAAATGTTCACATTATTCAAATCAAGAATGGATAAGCGGAACATGCCTCCGCTATTATAGCCTTTGCCCACAAAATTACCAAACTTGGTCCAAATGACCTTATTTGACTCAAACACAAGTTTTATTCCTTGCCTACATAGCATTGACCCGCTAAAGAGATTGCGAGTCATCGCAGGCACGTACAGCACGTCTCTTAGGATGAGTATTTTGCCCGAGGTAAGCTTCAGGCAAATCTGTCCAATCCCACGTACTGTCGCAGCGGCTCCATTGCCCATTGCTTGTGTGCATATTTCACTTGCTAATTAATGTACTGTTGTGTGCTATATAGCTCCGTTTTTTTTGGCTTTTCAGCCGACTTTTAGTTTCAATCTCTTTTAGCAACTACTATTTATTAGACTAACAAGCCATAGCCTAAAAGTCATACATGTATACATGCTTTTGATTGCGATACAACACTACTCTATATGCTCATTTGCTCATCTCATTGCATATACCGGTATTGTTGAGTGAACACCCGTCGATGTTCACCCAAAATCTTGGGCCTGCCCATATCGGCATGGGGTCTCTCCACTCCCGTGGAGGCATACCGAAGTAGGTCTTGCGGGATCCACCCAGGCGGATTCCAGTTCTCATTTCATGAGTGCACATGATGCGAATGCATATACCCATTCATTGTCATCGTCATTCTCATCAGTATTATCATTGGTAGGGTGGCATTGCTGCTCACCCCATTCCATTATCATTATTATCATTAGACAAACATCATCATGTCATGTAAACATTGCAATTCAATATAAACATCATCATATCATGTAAACATCGCATATTTCATAAACCCTATGGTATACCGCTCTGCCATGCACTTGCCTGTTAACCAAGCGGAGCAAAGCGCTATGCAGACGGCGTCGACTCAAGATCTCCACCTAAACAAGCAGTTAATTCGACTCAACACATCATAACGAAACCAGTACTTAAGCGAGAAGCGACAACTCTACGTGCATAACCCGACTCTGGCATAAAACACACAGGTTTTAAGGACCTGTCGCACAGGTACCAAACCCCTATTTTTCTTTCCTTTCTCTTTTTTTCCTTCCTTTCCTTCTCTTTTGTCTCTCTCTCTCTTTCCTTTTTCCTTCCCTTTATCCGGTTCGGCCGAATCGGCCTCATCCACTCCTCCAGGCGAAGCGGCTACTCACGGCCGAGCTCGGGGCTCGCCGGCCTATGCTCGCCGCCGGTCACCACCCGCCTCTCATGCGCCTCCACTCACCTACTCCCCCTTCTCCATCTCGTTTGGGTGATGCCGCCGCAGCTGGGCTCGATTCCGGCTCCTCCCCCTCTCTCTTTGCCTCGGATTCGGCAAATCAGGATCGGGTCTGCCACCTTCTTGGGCGTGCGCGGCCAAGGTGCTCGGCGTTGTCGACCGCCAGCGCAGTGCAATGAGGGGCTCAGTCGCCTCCCCGAACTCACTACTCCCTGCGGCACCACCCCTACACCTTTAGCAGTTGGTGGCCGCCGTATCGGGACTCGGTGGAGTGCATGCGCTAGGAAGCATGCACTACCATCCAAGAGCGCACTAGGGTGCTACAGGCTCACCGCCAATGCGTTGGGGGAGGAATGGAGGCTTACTTGATGTTGGCTTACTGCTGAGTTGAGGAAGGCAAGGTTCGGATGACGAGGACGACCGCGTTGCGGTTCGGTTGGGCCTCCTCTCCTCCTTGCTCCCTCTTCCTCTTCTCTTCCTCTTGGTTGGCTTGCTGTCACAGTCCTGGCTCCTCTCCTTCGTCTTCCCACCTCTTGCTCCTCTCCTCTAGTTCCCTCTTCCTCATTGTCTCTGTGCGGTGTGGCCGCCTTTTGCTTAACTTGGCTATGGTTGGCAGAGAAGGAAAATGCGTAGGAAATAGAGTGGGCTGGCTTCCTGCCCTAGCCGTGGTTTGGCTTTCGGTTATGAGAAGAGAAAATAGAAGGGAGGCTTGTGTGGCTGGTGTGCTTAAGAGGGGCATGGCCATTGCTCTCCCTGCGCAATGCCACTTATGCCCTTCCCATTTGGCCTTAGCTAGTTATGTGCATCATGGACCTTTTGGTCCAAAGGCAGCCCTACACTGTTTGGGGATTTTCTACTACGGCAGATAAGTTGGTAAAAAGGTAATAATAGAATTTCTTGTCAGATGATGAGAACCCAACAGCGAGACGGTGCCGACCGTCCTTGGACGGTCTAGGAACCTCTGAGAGCGCTTCTTTTATTCGGCTTTCTAAAAACCGATGGATCTGACAGCAAAACTTTTCTTTATTTCTTTTATTCTTCCTTTGCATTTTAGTGGTATTACACCTATAATTTGTGACCTCCAAATGAATCAACAACAAAGCTCACCACCACACAACCAGATGTAGCTAACCTAACTCAACGATCGATGCTGTGTCAAATAAGCACAAACATTTACATTCAGTTAAAAATGGAATAAAGCCGTAAATATGTTGAAAGTAAAACAATTTCTAGGCTGTAGCATAAAAAATAAACACAGGATGAAAATAAACCCATGACCATGACCCAT
This sequence comes from Dendrocalamus sinicus, assembly GCA_036346575.1. NCBI lineage: Eukaryota > Viridiplantae > Streptophyta > Magnoliopsida > Poales > Poaceae > Dendrocalamus > Dendrocalamus sinicus. The sequence continues at coordinate 1,680,804 of CM070672.1, read as the reverse complement.
AGCATGGTGAATCTTTAGTATGGCAGAGCAGAATCACAAGAAAGTAACATTAAATTCAAAACAGAGCCGAATGTGTAAGCAGCCAAATGATAAATCAGATGGAAGTCATGGAACTCATGATTTAATCAACTGAAACAGGAAAATTTCATGACCACAGAAAATCAGTTCAGAATCCAGTGAAAAATACACGAGTCACTGACAGGGTACAACCATCAATCATCATCAATCACTGATTTCAGATCGTTGCTTCTCGGAAGAGTGCCTTCAATTCCCCTTTGATGGAGATGGACACCAAGAGTCGCCCTTCAATTTCTTTTTTTCTAATTGCGATTACCTTTCATCCTGCTACTAATCAGCAAATTGCCCCCCTTTAAAGGTACTAGCACATACCAACAGAGCAACTCAAATCGGGAATCTACAGAGAAGATAACACCCCTCCCAAGTCTTCAACAGTTCAAGAGTCCCCAGCAGAGCAAAAATTAGTCGGTTCTTTTAGGCTTTTGGTTCTTTAAAATCGAAACAAATGACACGGCTTCTTAAAACTAATCTTTTAAACATTTTCTTAAGGCTAAAACTTTGTGTGTTGCAGTCTTAAAAAAACACAAACAAAATTCATTAGCTGGCTACTAAGCTAAGTGTACAAAGGGACGCAAATCATGCGATCGATCACGTATGCCGTGTAGTAGCAAAAGGAGGCAAGTACGCCGTCGCCCACGTGTAGTAGCGAGTGTGCGATGCGTCCCCCTTGCCGTGCATGCACCCAATCCAAACATCCGATCCAGTCACTAAGCAGAGCTACCCATGGAGCGATCACACGAGCTTTCGGACAGTGGGGTGCAGCTGTGCAGTCTGAATTGTCGATCGGGCTTGGACGCGGAGATGGGCACGCCCACTGTACTCAACTCCAACCCCGCCTCGCGAGGGCCCCCTGTCAACGATATGCAGGAGCAGTGGCTTCAGCTCATGAATAGTGAGTGGCCACTGTGCCCGGCCAGCCAGCTAAGGCCCTGTCATGCCTGCGAGATATGCAATCTGATGTGCGCATGTGTAGGTAGCTAGCCTGCGTGTAGGCCAATCTGAGGGAGAAGGACGGAAGGGTCCGGCCTGTGAGCCGTACAATATATTGCCAAGCTGAAGAACCGAAAGCCGCGCCCGTCGGGGGTCGCCGTCGCTGTTCGTTCGTTGGCACGGCGGACGTCGCAGTACTCGTCCGGCTGGACCCCCCTCGGCGCTTTGTCGACACGGCCGCGCGGGTCGGATCTCCGCGCCGCGCTGTTGATTGGCTCTGCGCGCGCGTACGTGCGCGCGCCGGACCGGGAAAGAGAAAAAGGAAACGTAGCACACGAATCTTACGACCGGAACCTGCATCCTCGCGCGCGCGCCTCCAATCGGGGCCTCACGCGCGTCAGCGAGTGCGTAAGCGCCCGACGGCGACGTGCGAGAGCGATGTGATATGGAGAACCATACGACCGACGCATAGTGGCATGTTAACTGCGGTGCTCATCTGGGCTTTTTGGTGGTGGCTTATGGTTAAAAAGTACTATAGTTGACTGAAAAAATACTGTACCTAATAAAGGCTTATTTAACATAATTAAATTTAAAAAAATTAAAAAATATGTTAGCCCATTACATATAATACAAACAAATACGGGAAAAAAAGAACCGGCAAAAAAACTCAACAAAAAGCCAAAAGTTCAGAAAAAGACGAAATTTATGAATAGTGAAAAATAAGCCCGAAGCTAAAAGCTGAAGCCAAAACGATCACAGCCAGACTGTTTCCCCTGGCCACTTTACACCTAGGGATGACAATCGGGCGCGGCAGGTACGGGTAGTACTCGTCCATACCTATACCCGCGACCCCGATTTACGCCCACGGGCATACCCGCGAAGGACCATGGGTAAAAAACCTCGTCCATACCCGTCGCCCGCGGACATACCCGTTTACCCACGAACTGAGTACATCACATTCAAACATCACCAATGCGTCACAAATTCACACATTGAACAACTACAATAGAAATACAAATGGACATAGTTCCTCACACCAGGGGAAACAGGTATCTCATATTTCAACCTACACAACCCTAACCAACAGCTAGTGCGTCTCATTTTGCTGACGTGGTGTGATGTGACAATTTGGAGCATTTTTCAGTAATTTATTGGGATAATTTCGTCCTATTTTCACACTTTCACCCCTGCTACTTCTTCTTCTTTCTTCCTTTTTTCTAATTGCGATTCACTTCATCCTGCTACTAATCAACAAATTGCCCCCCCCCCCTTAAAGTTACGTAGTGCACCATGGCGTTTGTACTTTGTAGATATTGGACGATCTCCAATATGTTGCCAAATGCTAGTACGAGAATTTAGCTTAGTAAAAATATTTTACATTTTACCTAAAAATCTATCAGTATTTTTTCTATGGTCAATATTAAATATTTTCGATTGCATTATTAAGTCAGCGCTAAAAAAATCCGACTACATATCCTCTGAAGTAACATAATATTTTTAAGCATAAGTGGTAAATAGGATACGGTAAGCGAACACATTGTATCAAGGTATATATGTGCAATCTCTTTACCCTGAACGAATTGCTGCAGTATACCAGGTAGAACAAATAGTAGGTTGCAAGCACTTGAACAATAGCAACGGAGAGACTTCTGTGCAGAAAGAGAAATTAGGCGGAGAAATCATCCTAGCATACCAGTAAATAATTAACTAACCGCAGCCAGAGAGCATCGAGTAAAAATGAATAGTATTGAGGGTTTTGTGTACAATTGCGTCTTTATGGTTTCGCCTTCCCGAATACCTTGCCAAACTAGCATGGGAATCGGAGATGGTGATGAGAGTAGCCGGCCTACGTTGATTGGCAGTTAGCAGGGAGTTTCTCCGGTCAAAGCCTGCCGCAGCGCACGTCAGCACCCAAACGGGGTGCGGCTCAGGTGCTGGGCACAGCACATAGCGCGTCCCCCAAGGTACAAAAAATTTCCGAAAAATTCAAAAAAAATACTTACAAATTCTGAAAAATTGTAAAAAGTACTATTTGTAAAAATGCGATACCAATCTTAACTAAGTGATGTTCAGTACACCTTTACATAAGTGCAGCAAGCAGGAACCTTCCTGCATGTACCGCACTAGTCTTGCTTCCTGGCAAAAGGGGGAAAGTCATTCGTGACAGTAGTACAAAGGTGGAATGAGCCTGAGTTTTGGCTTCTAATTAAAAGTTAAAACAAGAAGGGTCCAAACTCTGAAAGAGCTGTGGTTGTAGCAAAAAGAGCACAGGAGTGAATCAAACTGAATTTATCAGAAAACATTAGGATCCTCCAGGCTGAGCATGTCAAACAGAACTTGTCATCTTCCTACTGCAGTGAATTTCAGGAAGATTACTTGTACAATTTTACAAAGTTTTAAATTCTATCATGGAATAATACAACATGCAAAGAATGGTCACAGCAACAAACTTGAACCATTCATCTAAAACTAGAAGTCATCACTAACAAGTTAGGAGCTCTCCAGTTCACAATCCCTCACGTATGCATCGAGCCTTCAAATCTGAGACAACATACGCGCGCGCCCGGCGGCGGCGGCGGCGGCCCGTACCGGCGGGGGCGGCGGCGGAGAAGCCTCTCGTTCGGCCTTCTCCTGAAACGAACCAACAAACTGAAAGAGACAATAGAGAGATTTGATTTTGAGTAGGGATATTAGCGTCATTTTTCATACATTTTTGGTGGAAAAAAATAAAAAAAGAAAAAGAAATGGCTAAAACCTCTAAAAGGGCAAATCATAGAGCTAATCATATATTAGGTGGTATTTTAACAATTGCCATATAGAGGGTGTCATTTTATCGAAACCACTCCAGAGGAGTGGCATAATATCAATTTTCTCCTATTTTGAGTACATCTCACACGGTCCCACCTGCTGTACTAAAAAGTCGAAATATTCAGTAGGCATATCATTCAACCAGGTTAGATGCCTCAATAATATCTATTTTGAGTTAAAACAGCCTATTTTTTTACGTGATTTGTTACTTGAAGTATGCAAAAAATACAAGACTATGGATTATGATTGAGAGTCTCATGCAAATGTGCGAGGCATTATATTATTGAAGTTCTTCTACACGCAAATATGTCTGTTACTGCATTATTTATGTGAGGTTTAACGCTACTTGCAAGAGATTTCACGGTTAGCTTGTAAATAATGCTAGTACTATATTAGAGGATTGTTTGTATTGGTTTTTCATTGGCTTTTGACTTTTAAATAGTACCAGTTTATAGAGAAGTTATAGAAAGTGAGATACTCACGTGCGATTTTGGCCATATAAATAAAGTCAATATACTATATACTACTATCAACTAGTACATACTATATTTAAAAGCTAGTTACCGTAGAAACATAGTTTTTAAAAACTACTATGCATAGGGCCTAACATTGATGGGACAAAAACCACTAGCGTTGAGTGAGAATGTTTAGGAATCAGAACTTGTTGTTTGCAACCAAGAAATCAAACCCACCGTCTACTGTAAAGAAACTGAGAGCTTAATACAGTTTCCAGGCATATTCGGAGTGAGAGAGAAGGTGTTGCCTTTTAGGCACACTCAAATTGGAAATGGGGCATCCAATTGCTCTTTTATTGTAGCTATTATTGTACTTGAAGAGCACTTTCTTCTGAGTGGGGCCATCCAGGAAACACATTTTCGGCCAAAATTCACCGAATTTTGTTTTTTTGTCCACCCAAAAAAGCCTAGTTCGATAAAAAAATTCGGTCCGTTTTGAATTTTTTGGCCCATCATCGATCCACACGCTAACAAATTGTCACTACGCCAAAACAAGATTACCAGGCCCATCCAACCCTCACGCACGGTGTCAGTGCCAATGCCTTTCCCCATCTGCAATCTCTCTCTCTCTCATTCCTCATCTCCAAAATCGGCGCTGGCGGCAGCAAGTGAGGTGTTGATGGCGCCAATAGGGGGAGGGGAAAGTGGCACCGACAAGAGAGGAGGAAGCGACCATGGCGCCGGTAAGGGAGGGGGAAGTGGCACAGGCAAGGAAGGGGGAGGGGGCGTCGGCAAGAGCGAAGGGAGAGGCGGCGCCAGCAAGGAAGGCGGGAGGCGGTGACAACAAGAGAGGTGGCCATGGCACCGGCAAGGAGGCGGACATGGTGCTGGTAAGGTGATAATTTTCGAATACATTTAATTTTTTGAATTTGATTTGTTCTTTTGAATGTTTTGACTGAAATTTGCCCAAAAGAATCGAAATTTTTGAAACTCGGTTTTCTTGGAGGGGTCCCAAAATTTTCTGAACCAAAATTGTTTTCCGTGGAGCCATCGCCATCCATAAAAATGATCCCAAGAAATCATTAGATATGAAATTTGTTTTGAAGGTTTTTAGGATGGAAGTAACCAGGAACTGTTGTTTGGTAGGTCTCTCCTCCCAGATGGATTCCATGCTGGAATGTCATCTTCTCTGGGTGTGAATTTCTACTGTTACCTCTGCCTGACATGAGGGGCCACACTTATCAGCGACACCTACGCCCTCAGCAACCGGAGCAACAGGCGCCAGATCACGGCGTGACCACGCCATCATATATGCGCAGCACCAGCTAGGTTCCTTGTTACTTTGTTAGTTTCCAAGATATTAGAAATTAGTTCATTTCCTAAGATTCTTAATTATCAAGTGTTAGGGCTGGTTATGCCGGTCAATATAACCCGACAATGGAATTGTGTAGTAATCATCTATGTTTTAGTTGTCAGTATGTTTTAGTTTTCTGCTACATCACGGTTGTTCAGGGTACGGAAGAAAGCATTTCCCTTGCTCAGGTTGCTATAGGCATGTTCTTTTTGGTTGAAGTTTATGATTTTTTGCTACGGTTTGAAGCTTTTAGACTGTTTGTGCGAAAAATTACAGAGTAACAGAAACTCATATGTGTTTTTTGCTAATATAAATGAAGTTAGTACAGTTTGTACTAAATTAATTAGTAGACCTTATCTTGCAAAGATACTCAATTTAAAAACTAATTACAATAGAAAAATCAAAAAACATTTTTTAGAAGTTGAAAAGAATAGAACTTATTCACGCTTGTTCAGGTTACGAAAATGAGTACAACCTTGCCAGATTAAAAAAAGCACAGGAAAGAACGTGCGATTATAACCTATTACTAGTTTTTCTTTTCCTTTTCGCACGAAAGATTAATAGGTGGTGCTTATTTGGGTTTTTTTTTTGTGGTTTATGGCTGAAAAGCACTGTAGCTGACTGAAAAAACACTGTAGCTAATAGAGGCTTATTTAGCATAATTAAATTTAAAAAATTAAAAAATATGTTAGCCCATTACGTATAACACAAACAAATACAGAAAAAAAGAACCGGCAAAAAAGCTCAACAAAAAGCTAAAAATTTAAAAAAACAAAATTTATAAATAATGAAAGATAAATCAGAAGTCAGAAACTAAAGCCTAACCGATCACAACCTAAGCCAGCACTGCCATCACGAGGCACGAGCAGATGGGCTGCCGCTGCTCTGTTCTGTTCTGCTCTGCTGATCAAAGGACACGAGTCAGAGCACATTTGATGAGCCGATGGTCAGACGGAGCTTGGACTTGCGAGCGCACTTGTCTCCCTTTATTATTTATTAACCGAGCCAAGTCAACATATCAAACAAAAAAAAAACGAGCCAAGTCAAGCCAGTTGAACCTCGTCTCGCTCCTCCATATATACGCTCCCCCTCCCTTCTCATCACCCACCTCCCCTCCCCCCATACCAACACCATACATACCCTTCCCCTCCCTTCTCACCACCAGTTTGCTCGTGATGGCGGTGGCGCACGAGTTCTTCCGGCTACCGCCGGAGGAGAAGGACAAGCTCTGCTCCGACGAACCGGCCAAGAAGATGGAGCTGGCCTGGAGTAGCAGTGCTCGGCACACTCGCCCTCCCTCCTCCCTCAAACACACAGCTTCAAGAACTCGGCAGAGGCCGTCCATGGCGGAGAGGCTGGAGTCCGCCGCCGGCGACGAGAACACACAGGATGGCACGGTGGATCTCCACGTCAACCCGATCCTCCGGTCCAAGCGAGGAGGGTGGAATGCCTGCTCCTTCGTTGTAGGTAAGGAAGCATCTGAATTAAGCATGCATGGTTAATCAGCTAGTTAAATCCTTTAATTGCTTATCTTGTTCTCTTCATGTGCTATGCAACTTTGGCCTTATGACCCATGGGTTCTCCAGGGTCGACATGGCATCTGAATTAAGCATGCATGGTTAATCAGCTAGTTAAATCCTTTAATTGATTATCTTGTTCTCTTCATGTGCTGTGCAACTTTGGCCTTATGACCCATGGGTTCTCCAGGGTCGACATGGCATCTGAATTAAGCATGCATGGTTAATCAGCTAGTTAAATCCTTTAATTGATTATCTTGTTCTCTTCATGTGCTGTGCAACTTTGGCCTTATGACCCATGGGTTCTCCAGGGTCGACATGGCATCTGAATTAAGCATGCATGGTTAATCAGCTAGTTAAATCCTTTAATTGATTATCTTGTTCTCTTCATGTGCTGTGCAACTTTGGCCTTATGACCCATGGGTTCTCCAGGGTCGACATGGCATCTGAATTAAGCATGCATGGTTAATCAGCTAGTTAAATCCTTTAATTGATTATCTTGTTCTCTTCATGTGCTGTGCAACTTTGGCCTTATGACCCATGGGTTCTCCAGGGTCGACATGGCATCTGAATTAAGCATGCATGGTTAATCAGCTAGTTAAATCCTTTAATTGCTTATCTTGTTCTCTTCATGTGCTGTGCAACTTTGGCCTTATGACCCATGGGTTCTCCAGGGTCGACATGGCCTTTGGCCTTATGACCCATGGGTTCTCCAGGGTCGACTCATGTCGATTACTCCTAGTTAGGGACAGAGGTTCATGTTAGTTAAAAAGAGTTTGTAGTTTTTGTTTGCTGGCAACGTGCAAATGGCAGAAGAAATCAGGAAAATGGTTTGGTAGGATCGGGTAGCTGAATTAATCATCGTTATTTAGCCTCTATGGGAAGCTTCGCCAGAGCAACCCGGTTGCCTACCAATTAACTGTTGGAACGCTTGGCGATTACAGCATAATCTTTCCATAATCTCCGTATGTATGTTGTGTCTGAACCAAATATTTTCCTACCATCGTCTCAACTCTCAACTATATCCTGATTTTAAGTGGCACTGTCCTAGGTACTTCTGTTTACACACTGTGTGTAATAACTGGGGAGGTCGCTCAGTCGCTTGCACCGTTCTCTGAAAGAAAAACCATAACAGTAACATGGATCACCTTTCTGTGCAAATGGACTAAACAGTCAGAGGGCGTAACGACTGTACTACCGCATGACCAGATTTTTCAACGCTGACAAGCAGCAAGACAAATCCAAGCACTCTTACATTAAGCACAAGATTTTTCTCTTCATCTTAAATAAGAGTACAGCAGATCTATATGGCTCAGTGAGAACAGTGTCTGGTCGTGCAAAAGGCCATATAGTTCAGGCCTACTTAATTTATACGAATTTTTTTTACGGATAATCTATTTTTTATTTGAAATTATAGAAATATACCCGCGATTTTTTTTTTTACAAAAATAGGCTCCAGTCACCCCCCGTTGGGCGACTGAAACCTTTCGCCCAACCAGGGGCCGACAGAATCTCTGTCGCCCTACCCTCAGGCGATTGCAACAAGTCGCCCCACCATTGGGCGACTTTCAGTGCAGTCGCCCCCCCATTGGGCGACTTCACTCAGTTCCCCGTGAATTTTTTAAATTTTGTAGTTTTAAACTAGGAAAAAACCTGGTGGAGTTGTAATAAAAGTTTATGTTCATTTTATGTTGTAGGTGCGTAAAAAATTTTGGGAAATGTTTTTAGAAACGATTGACCGTAGAACGACTGGTACATACGATGGTAAGTGATATTTTGATGTTACTGAAAATTCGTGTACGGAGAAAACTGGTATGTTAATATTGTTATATGACATGATATGTGAATCAGAGAATGCGAAAAGACGAGATAATAAGCTTGTCTGAATAGAAATAAACTTCATAATATAGTTGGGAGTAACATGCTGCGTACTTTTTTATTACATGCATAACATATAGCATCATATGCGACTAACCCACCCAACTGCTCGTATGACCTACTATGTGGACCGGGGCCACTTTTCCTTCTTTGCCCGCTCGGCGTTGAACTCCTCGGAGATCTCTTTTGCCTTAGCCGCCATTTCCCTTTTTTTTCTCGCGCTCCCTCTCGCGAGCCTCGCGCTCCCTGCGTGTGCACGCTTCGAGATGAGCTTTCGTTTTGTCACTGAGCAAAGCTGCCCCGTTTTGTCATGTCACCGCGCAAAGCTGACCTCTTTTGTCATCTCACTGAGCAAAGCTGCCTCGTTTTGTCATGTCACTGCGCAAAGCTGTACTCTTATGTCATGTCTCTGCGCAAAGCTGCACTCTTATGTCATGTCTCTGCTGGCATCTTTTGTCATGTCACTGCACAAAGCTGCCCTCTAATGTCATGTCTCTGCTGGCATCATTTGTCATGTCACCGCGCAAAGCTGACCTCTTTTGTCATCTCACTGAGCAAAGCTGCCTCGTTTTGTCATGTCACTGCGCAAAGCTGTACTCTTATGTCATGTCTCTACGCAAAGCTGCACTCTTATGTCATGTCTCTGCTGGCATCTTTTGTCATGTCACTGCACAAAGCTGCCCTCTAATGTCATGTCTCTATCACTGCACAAAGCTGCCCTCTAATGTCATATCTCTGTGCAAAGCTGCTCTTTTTTGTCATGTCATTGCGCAAAACTGACCTCTTTTGTCATCTCACTGAGCAAAGTTGCCCCATTTTGTCATATCACTGCGTAAAACTGACATCTTTTGTCATCTCATTGAGCAAAGCTACCCGTTTTGTCATGTCACTGCGCAAAGCTGACCTTTTTTGTCATCTTACTGAGCAAAGCTGCCCCCGTTTTGTCATGTCACTGCGCAAAGCTGCACTCTCCACGGTGCCACCCCTACGCCTCCAGCAGTCGGTGGCCGCTATGTCAGGGACTTGGTGGAGTGCGTGCGCCAAGAAGCATGCACTGCCATTCAAGGGTGCATGACGGTGCTACGGGCTCGTTGTTGATGCGTTTGGGGAGGAATGGAGGCTTACTTGGCGTTGGCTTGCTGCCGAGTTGAGGAAGGCAAGGTTCGAATGATGAGGACGGCCGCGTTGCGGTTCGGTTGGGCCTTCTCTCCTCGTTGCGCCCTCTTCCTCCTCTTCCTCTCGATTGGTTTGCTGTCACAGTCCTGGCTCCTCTCCTTTGTCTTCCCCTACACCTCTTGCTCCTCTCCTTCGGTTCCCTCTTCCTCACTGTCTCTGTGCGATGTGGCTGCCTTTAGCTTGACTTGGCTATGGTTGGTAGAGAAGGAAAATGGGTCAGAAATAGAGTGGGCCAGCTTCCTACCCTTGCATTGGTTTGGCTTTCGGTTGAGAAGAGAAAATGGAAGGGAGGCTTGTGTGGCTGGTCTGCTTAAGAGGGGCATAGCCATTGCTCTCCCTGTGCAATGCCACTTATGCCCTTCCCATTTAGCATTGGCTGGTTATGTGCATCATGGCCTTTTTGGTTCAAAGGCAACCCTATACTGTTTGGGGATTTTCTACCGCGACAGGTAAGTTGGTAAAAAGGTAAGAATAGAATTTCTTGCCGAATAATGATAACCCAACCGCGAGACGATGCCGACCGTCTGGGAACCTCTGACATCACTACTTTTATTTGGCTTTCTAAAAACCGATGGGTCTTATGGCAAAACTTTTCGTTATTTCTTTTATTCTTTCTTTGCATTTTAGTGGTATTACACCTATAATCTGTGACCTCCAGATGAATCAACAACAAAACTCACCACCACACAACCAGATGTAGCTAACCTAGCTCAACGATCGATGCTGTGTCAAATAAGCACAAACACATACATTCAGCTAAAAATGGAACAAAGACGTAAATATGTTGAAAGTAAAACAATTTCTAGGCTGTAGCATAAAAAATAAACACAGGATGAAAATAAACCCATGACCATGACCCATAGCATGGTGAATCTTTAGTATGGCAGAGCAGAATCACAAGAAAGTAACATTAAATTCAAAACAGAGCCGAATGTGTAAGCAGCCAAATGATAAATCAGATGGAAGTCATGGAACTCATGATTTAATCAACTGAGACAGGAAAATTTCATGACCACAGAAAATCAGTTCAGAATCCAGTGAAAAATACAGAAAATCAGTTCAGGATCCAGTGAAAAATACACAAGTCAACGACAGGGTACAACCATCAATCATCATCCTCAAGATTATCTGGTGCAGGATCAACAGAAAGATGTCGATATTGGCAACTTGAAATGGCAGAACAGCCCCAAATGTAACAACTTCAAAATCAATAATCAGCATGTGTCAAATGGTAACAAGAGCAACTGAAATGGTTCATGCTTTGTGTTCGCTGAAATTGAATTGGAATTTTGAAGTTATAAATTAGTAACAAAGCTACCATCTAGTTTCCAACAGAAGGCCAAAAGCAAGGGCGAATTACAAACTATTGGGCATACAAATTAAATAATGATAGCTTGTGAAACCATAGTTTTCAGAAATGAACAAGCATGCAGCTCACTCAGTGTAGCCATTTGTATATGCAGAATCTGTCGAGATATGTATAAAAAGAAGGCTTGCTTGCTCAAACATATCTCTGGAGGTCTGGCCATTTGGAATTGCATATGAGATTTCCAGAGCACAGGAAAAAAGTTCATTCCCACATTTTTCGATATTATAATACCAATAGCCATAGAAGAAACATACAAAGGATGAAATCAACAATAAGACAGGGCAAAATCAAACTTGAAAGCATTATGACCAACATATATTAGATAGCAAGGAAATTAACGAGGATACACGCGCATGTATTTGCAAAGAGACACCTAGCATCGACTATATAACATCACGAATTATAGCATAGGCAAGCAACCCCTCTATTTTTTTCGCTCCTTTTATTTTTCTTTCCCTTAGAGACCGAAGGAACGGCATCTGAGTCTCTGTTCTTGGATAACATACCGAGAGTAGCATGTTGCTGGAGGACCAGTGCTGTACGCTCACCGTTTGCCCGGGGACAGAGGTGATGTAGGAGCAAAGGCCTCAGTTTTGCGGTATCCTGAGGAAGTCAAGATAATAGAACCCATCTTGATCTCGCAGGCGGCCCTCCCCGACGACGACTCCGGTGTTCGGCTCCTTGATGTGACAAGATTCGCTACCGAACGTGACGGCGAGGCCCCGCCGCGCGAGTTGGCGGACGGATACGAGAGTAGATCCAGTCCCGAGGTCGGGGACGTGGCGGACGTCGGGGATAGCGAAGCGCGGCGTGTTTATGGAGCCCACGGCGACGACCGGCAGGTCCTTCCCTACGCGTCTGCGGAAACTAGCGCCGCTGCCGCCGTTTTCCGGGGCCCTTGTTTCGGAGAGCAACTCCGCGCTGGCCGTGGCGTGCTCGGCGACCCCGGAATCGAGGATGAAGCCGCATCCACTGTCTTTGGAGTCCTCAGGCGCTGCTACTGATTTCAGATCGTTGCTTCTCGGAAGAGTGCCTTCGATTCCCCTTTGAGGGAGATGGACACCAAGAATCGAGTAAATTCCTTGCGGGTGAACGAATTGGGGGGAAAATCGGGGAGAGGATTCGAGCGACGGGAGTACCTGTCGGGAGAAGGATCGGCGGGTCCATCGCTCTTCGGTGAGGGCGCCGTGGAGGGATGCGGCATGAGGGAATCGAGTAAGGAACGGACCGTGGGCGAAGACGAAGGAGGCGGCGTCGACGGTGCAATCTCGACCCCTTTATTGGGATAATTGCACCTAGCCCCTTTATATTCGTCCTATTTTCACACGCAAAACAGTGCGGCAGCCCATGAGTCCATCACCAGTTTGCTCGTCACGACGGCTTCCTCTGCTTGTGACATCTATTTATACACGCGCTCTCGGTTCTGCAGTGGCGACCTTGACGGACGGCATGGCGGACCAGCTCATCTCCACGGCCGTGCACGACAGGCTCCCCGAGAGCTACGTCCCTGACGCGCACATCCCCGTCGTCGACCTCGCCAACCCCAACCGCGCCACGGTCGTCTCCCAGATCGGCGCTGCCTGCCGCTCCCACGGCTTCTTCCAGGTTCCAACATCTCATTCCATTTCTTTCTATTTTCATTCCGTACCGCAACAAGATTCCTCGGGATATTGACAGAGAAGGGGTGGAGCTGAGCTGACTCCGTGTTCTGTTTTGCTTACTGTCGTCTGTAATTCATCAGGTGCTCAACCATGGGATACCTGTAGAGCTCATGCTGCCAGTGATGGCGGTGGAGCACGAGTTCTTCCGGCTACCGCCGGAGGAGAAGGCCAAGCTCTGCTCCGACGAACCGGCCAAGAAGATGCGTCTGTCCACCAGCTTCAACGTGCGCATGGAGACCGTGCACAACTGGCGAGACCACCTCCGCCTGCACCACCACCCGGTTGAGCAGTTCGTCCTGGACTGGCCAGCCAATCCACCACCCTTCAGGTATCGCCTTCCATTACGTGCTCTTCCTAGCTCGCTTGTAAAGACTGTAAGTAGGTATCACTGTATCTTGCTTGCTAAAATTGATTAGCCAACCGCAGCAAGAGAGAGAGCATCGAGTAAAAATGAATAGTAAGAAGGTTTCGCCTTCCCGAATACCGCAACTTGCAAACTGGATTTATATATATATATATATTGATTCGGTGCCCGTGGCGTGCTCCGCGACCCCGGAATCGAGGATGAAGCCGCATCTGAGTCCTCAGGCTCTGCTAATGATTTCAGATCGTTGCTTCCCCTTTGATGGAGATTTACACCAAGAATTGAGTAAATTCTTTGCGGGTGAACGAATTGGGGGGGACATTCAGGGAGAGGATTCGAGTTTGCTACGTTGCATAATGTCCTCGCTATCTTCCTATTCAGTTAGTATGGCTTTGTTGTAACTGTTGACTCATTAGCGCACAATGCATTGGATTTGGACCTATTCCCAACAAAGTTAGTAATCTGCTACAAGCTGTTTGGTGCATTGTACTCCAACACTCCTTGTGCAATTACGCGCACAAGAATGCTGTCATGCGTAAATTGCTCTGCTAGCACATTATTTACAACCAACTGGCAAGTGGCAACTAAGCAGCTTCATTACTCTTCTGCCCATACCAATTTTGAATTTGGAAATCACAATATTTCATCTTCGTGCTGACTGGTGACTAAATCTAGTTCTGCTCTTGGTCAGGCTGAGCAAAGGAACACCGCTCAAGTCCAGTGGTTACGGTGAAAACAGGCATGAATCCAAGATGTTTGCACTAGTCGCACCACAATCACTTCCACCTGGAGATGGCAGCTCTTCCTCTACAGGTACCCCCGTGCCGCTTCTTTGGCTGGATTCAGGCGCATCCATCCATATGGTGGGTGATGCGAAAATCCTTACAAACCTTCGCGATCCACCCACCAGGATGGTCGTCACGGTGGCAAATGGCTCTCAGCTTCCCATCACTAAGGTTGGTGTCATACAGGCACCAAACATCAACATTTCAGACGTGTACCTTGCTCCTGGGCTTGAAATGAATCTCATAAGTGTGCGTCAGCTTGCAAAAAGCGGAATTGTCACCACATTCTATGAGAACTACGCAGAGCTGTGGCTTGAGGGGGAGCGGATTGGCGGAGCGATCGCCCACAATGATGTGTCCTTGTACAGACTGTGCTTCTTCAAGCCCCACGCATGAACGAAGGTGCAGGCAAGCTTTCTTCCAATGACGATTGGAAATGCCACAAGTTAGCACGCACAGGCAGATTATGCATACAATTTTGTGTTTCTATTGCGATGTATAGATAGCAACTAGTACCTCTGGCAGCATATCAATGTTTATAGTGGCTGGTTGGTGGCCTTATGTTGCCGTTTTCATGAGTACTCCGAGAAGGGGCCATGTTGGCTGTGATGCAATCGTCTTCTGCACATTTCATCAGAAAAAGCCGTGATTGTAGTATTGTACCATTGCTTCCAAAGTTTGCCCGCTGCAATGCTTCTTGGGCCAGTTCGCTATAGTAATTCTCCATTGCCCAACCTAGCTAGAGAAACTACTTATCAAGCCCCGGAGATCACAGAGACGTTTGCTGACCAATTACCAGACGCTAGCTGCAGAATGGTCTGTGATCATGGTGCTGATAAGCGTTTACCAATGTGCTTTTCTGTAGTATGTGAGATACACGGGACTGCACACAATTGCACGTGAGCTAAGGCTGGCCATTGGATACATATTACATTTATTCAAATCCATACTCACACTATTGGGTAAGATATGGGTAAATAATAAAATACCCATTTAGATTTAGGTATGGGGTGGATAATACCCGCTTACATATCTTTATCCATATCCATTCAAAAATAGGGTTAAGAGTGCACTTGAATTATCCATGGACTTAAACTACCCATACTCGGTTATAATTTCCTATAAAAACATGTAGAAGTTACATATGCCTGTTAATTTGTACAGAGGAGCTCCATACACAGAATCATTTCCAACAAATTTCAGTTGATTTCGTAAAACTTTTGTGGTGTGAATACATGATTAAAATTCTAAATACCAAAGTTTTACGAAAGTTTCATATATAAGCATGTGAGACCCACATGTGCATCTAGCCCTGGCAATTTGTATAGAGTAGCTCCGCTCGTAGAATTATCTTCAATAAATTTCAATTGATTTTGAGAAAATTTTATGGTGTGAACGCTTTGAAATTCTAAATACCAAGTTTTATGGAAACTTTTTTCAGAAATCTCTTTGACTTAACCCCTTCCTTTTTCTTCTCCGTGACCCATTGGATTATCCAAACTTATTGGGTATACCTTTTTTCATGTGGGTATAAGTATTCAAATGCATGTAAATAAAATAGGTGGATTTAGGTTACTCATACCTGGCCTATGGCATGAATAGCTGAGACAACATTTTTTTCATGTGGGTATGAGTATTCAAATGCATGTAAATAAAATAGGTGGATTTAGGTTACTCATACCTGGCCTATGGCATGAATAGCTGAGACAACATTACCGAGCTGAGCTGCCAGTTTCGGTCTAATGGGCCGTATTACTACCGAAGTGGCAATATGGCCTAAGCAATGTTGTTAAGGCGTCGCCAAAGCGTCGCTTAGGCGTCGGAGCGGCCTGGAGCTGCCGCCACGGCCGTCGCCTCGCCACGGATGCGTATGGCGTCCGCCTCGGGAGGGAAGGCGTCGCTTTGGCGTCGCCATGGCCGCGATGGCGCCTCGCGAACGCAAGGCGCGCGCCATACCCTGCTTGGTGTGCGGCGGGAAAATGGAGGAGGAGCGAGCGAGCGCGGAGAAAAAGAGGGGGGGGGTGTGTGCATAACGGATACCCGATAGGCCGATACGGACGAGCGCGGAGGCTTCGCGGAGGAGGTCGCGCGGCGGCGATCTCGGCGACGGCGATCTCGAGCCACGCCGCCGCCTCCCGGCCTCCACGCCGCCGCCTCCTCCGAGGCTCGCCTCCTCCAGCCTCACGCCGCCGCCTCCTCCGAGGCTCGGGCCTCCACGCGACCACGCCGCCGCCTCCTCCGAGGCTCAGAGCATCCACGCCGCCACCTCCGAGTCCGGCCCCACGCCGCCGCTCGAGTTCTTCTTCCACGGCTCTTCCTCTGTTCCTCTCGCCTCTGCTCCGCTCTTAGTCTCAGGGGAGCCGAACCGGCGCGGCGCTGAGGCCGAAGGCGGGGAGAGGCGGCGTGAGGAGAGAGAGGAGGCCGAGAGAGAGAGGGGAGGTAGAGAGAGAGAACCGGAGGAGGAGGCGAGAAAAGAGGAAAAGGAGGAGGAGATGGAGAGGCGTCGGCAGAGGAAAAAGAGGAGGCGTCGGTGGAGTAAAAGAAAAAGGAGAGGAGGCGTCGGCAGCCGAGGTGTTTTTCGGGATAATCAATAGCGACATGTCTTCTTGAAACTGAAATGCTCCTCATTTTCTGCAGAGTTGATGATTGCATTCCATAGGAAGACTAACATGTATTGGAGAAAAGCAAAGTCAACAAACAATGGACAATGTCATCAAGGACTCAAGGTATGCCATTCAACATTCATGTTTTCTAGCTGCACCATTATTCATGTTTATTTGCTTTGTTACATAGTTAAAATAGTTAACCTGTATGTTCAACAAATTTGCTGCTATAAAAAGTTAGGATGTGAGTATGGCGTCGCCTCGCCGCACGCCATACTCGCCTAAAAGGTGTGAAGGTAGTCTGGCACCTCGCCTCGCCTTATCGCCGTGATAACATTGGGCCTAAGAGCGGGTTGAGTTGAAATATAACCATAGCAACAGAAATAAAATGAGGTCGTGCGGAGAAAGAAAGAAAGAATGATCTTCTAAAAAATAAGGTAGGGTATATTTTTTTTGCTGCAGCTTATAGACCTAGCCTCGGGCTCAGCCCACTGCAAAAAAAAATATCAACGCATTTACTATTAAATGCTACAGTAAATACATGGGTTTCCTCATCTGGGCCTCGGGCCATTGCCCCGTCGGCCCGAGGCCCAGCTCCGTCTCTGGTGGTGCTCTATGTTATCCGCCAATGCTAAGTTCAAAAAACAACATTGGACTGGTGATATGCTCGGAGCTTATGGCAATGGCAATAAGAATTTGTCACATCCAATTGTGGTGAGAATAGTATAACATTGTAGTGGAAGTAAATGGTTGGCCAGGTTATCCAGCAAAGGATACAATTTATTCTAAACAAATACACATGAGCATCACTTATCCAGTCCGAAGTCCCAACAGAAGGTACTTTCTTAAGTCCAATAAGTTCCAACTAAAGATAAAATAGACAGAACTGCAAAAATGAAAATAGAAACATTTAACTGAGTTGATGAGAGCATACTTGGGGTTGGAACAGCAGGAAATGGAGTAACCACAGCTTGCGGTGGTGGTGCCAGGTCAAATCCACTAGCACGCTTGCTGCTCCAACACAATAGATATTAGTGACTGACTACCAACTAGTGAGAAAATAAAATATAAAAATGGAGAACAGAATACTGCATCACTGCATGAGACAGATAACTGTATTTAACAAAGAGAAAAATGCCATCTCTCTGAGAATTTAATTAAAAAACTTATCCATACATATTCAAGTATGCATTGCACATTGCTCAAATAAATAATACACAAAAACCTAAAAAATATGTTAAAAAATATTGATTTGGATTTTCTTCATAGCTATTCTCATTAGAATAAGCAAATTCAAGATGGACATAGAGAACTATCAGGGAAAAAATTACTGTGTACGTTGTAGCTGAACATAGCAAATAACAGATTATTCCAAGACCTTCACTTTTGTACCTTTTTGAATGAGAACAAGACCTAGATATGCGATCCCTGCCCCTTGAACGAGACCGTGAGCGAGAGCGATGAATGCGATGCCCATCTCTTTCACGTTCTCTTCTCCTGTGTGTTGTTACAAACATATACCACAAATGAAATTGCATATAAGCAAGATAGCTGTGGGCCATTCACTCATTATTTTGGCATGTGTAGGACATAGTTGAATAACTTCCGAGGCATCCATCACATATTCACATCTGATGTATAGCACATGTTGATTTCAAAGGTTAATACTTTTGACATAACCAAAATAGCCACCATTGCAAAACACACACACACACACACATTGTTTCTAAAGTAACAAAAAGGTGTATATAAAATACAAATGCATTAACAGCAATACCTTTCAGAATCACGGCTTCTGTGACGATCATGACCATCGGAACAATCTCGGTGTTCCCTTCTTTCACGGTGATGCCTATTGTGGCGATCCCTGTCCTTGTCCCTGTCCCTGTCTCTTCCTTGATCTCTGTCACAGTCCCTGTGACGCTCCCTGTCCTTGTCTTTTTTCTCTTTCTCTGTCTCTATCCCTAGATTTCGACGATCCATCTTCACGTGAATATGTATCACCCTGGAGACAGGATGACATTAGTTTGAGCTTACCAACACAGTCACAAGAAAGGCACAAAAAAACATAGTTCTTTGAATCAGATGACATAAAACCATGGAACAAGTGCAAGGTGCTCCCAGTAAATGTGCATTGTGAGCAATCAAAGGCAGAAAGACATGCGTTAAGTGTATCCATGCACATGAGCTTTTGGTTAATGATCTGAGTATCTTGGACAGTTACATCAACAGGCATGTGTATGCATCAGGAACTCTAGGTGCGCATTTATAGCACATAATAAAGTTGCGATTCATTATTCCAACAGTTTGAAAATAATCATTGTTCTATAACGGTGAATCTTCATGTGTTAAAATTATATGACTTTGATATGTTAAAAGACCGCAGATGAATTCCATTTTGCTTAACAACAAAACATCCAAAGTCATATTAGCACATCCGTACCATGAAAAGGTGAGCAATCAAAACTTGTTATCCTCCCATTGTTCTATCGGCACGGGTCAAAACCCCCTTTTCTCATAAATCCCATAACACTCAGCCTCTCACTCGAACCAATATAACAAGCGCAAAGTTCCTCTCGAGTCAGCTTACTTATCCATAAACCTATTACAAAGCAAAACCTAAACCTTCGTCCCATGCACCAATTCCACGACGCCTGCCCACACCAATCGAAGTGGTGAATGAAGCTACTACACATCAAGCATAAGCAGTCAACAGGGGCGATCAAATTTTACGCAGGCAGCAAACACATCGAGATCAAAGCGAACAAATCTGGGAAATTCGCTACCCAAGGTACTCTCGGCTAGCAGATGAAGCCAGCCGCATCTGCATCAATCGAACCCCCAGCAGCTCCGCCGCCGAATTCGCACGCCAGCCATAGCGCAAACCGTCGCATCTAAGTCGAAAGAAACAGAAGAAGAAAACAAAACTAGGCTCTAGATGGAGCGGACGCGAAACGAAACCCTCGCGAGCGTCTCCCTCCACGGCCGCGGAAAGCTCGGTGTAAAGATTGGAACCCCCCACACCCAGGAGTCCAAGGGATCACCTCGGCGCGGCCGACTCCGGCGTGGTCGCCGCCCATCGCGCGTCCGGGTCGAACAAGGGTTTGGGGATTTCCGGGAGCTGATCTCTCAAGCGCCTGCCTGTCCTATCACCAATCGTAAAGCACCCGGCCCGCCACGCTCGAATCTCGACTCGACTGGTCGAGAATATGGGCTCGTCTGGTCTTGGGCGTCCAAATTCCCGTAGGCTGGATTTCTCTTCGGGTCGAGGATATGGGCTCTCTGCCCGGCCTTCTCTAGCCTGTCACCACTCTTAAGTCTTAAAGCAGCCGAGCCCAGGCCCGAGCCCGACCCACCATCCTCCCCTTACCAAGTCGCTGCGGTACCGCCGCCGGCGCTGCATTCTCTACTCTGGATCAAGGTTCAACCCATCCGCCTCCCTATCCGATCCACGTCCCCTTCTTACAGCATTAATCATCTTGTCTCTCCCGAATTCCTCTTCTTCCTCTGGTCCCTGCTCATCCGCTACCACGTCGCAATCCGTTTGCATTTGACCATGCAAGATTGCAAGCGGTATTACATCTGTCTGTGTATTCCGATTCACTCGCATGGGCATATTGCAACCCAAATCCAGGTAACCATGCATGCATGTGTGCATCGGAGTATGTATTGAAGGGAAATTAATTGTTTGACGTTTATGAATAGCCAATTGATTAATACAGTAGTATCTTTTTTAGCAGGTAATAGACATGTTATGCCTGTTTGGGAGAGCTCCACCAGCTCCAGATCCACCTAGATCCACCAGATTCACCTGGATCCACCGTGGAGCAGCTCCGCCGTGGAGCTGGTCTCCCATCAATGTGTTTGGTAGAGCTCCACCGCAGATCTGAACTAATATGCAATTGTAAACAAATATTTAGGGGGCATAATGAAAAATGAAAAATGAAGAAAAAAAGAGAAACACGGTTCTCTTTCTTCTTCCTCCCGATGAGAAGTACGCGCGCAGAGGAGGAGGAGAGCGGCGGTGAAGCGGCGGCCGTGGCCGGCGAGGCGTGGCCGCCGGCGGGCATGGCGCGGCGGCGGCGCGCGGCGTGTAGCAATGGGAAAAGGACGGGAAAGAAAAAACGAACCGTTTTTTTGTGTAATCAATGGAATGGTGGGTAATTTTTCCCAACTCCACGAATCTCTGAGTTTTCAGAGCACCCCTTGAGGTGCTCCATGGATTTGGTGGATCTAGGGGCAGATCCATGGATTTTGTGGAGCTGCTCCACGGTGGATCTACGTGGAGCTGGAGGTGTTTGGCTTGGAAAAGTGGATCTGGATCTGTTTTTCGTGGATTCGGAGCTGCTGGAGCTCTGCCAAACAGACCCTTAGTGAAGCAAATGCACGCAACAAATGCTTGCCAACTGTTATTACATCCGTATATTCCGATCCTCTCAAGCATTTCACATCGGCATATTGCAATCCAAATACTTTTTGGATCTGAGTATGTATTGAAGGAGAATTAGGCTATGTTCTAAAGTGTTATGGTTTTTTGTTCAAATGGTATTGTAGTGGTTGTTAATTTTTATGAGGTACTATCTCCGTCTAGTTTTACAAAAACATATTTTCTGTTACTATATAGACCAAGGAGACATTGGACGAATGGTGATTAGCCTTCTCCACGCCT
The DNA here is from genome assembly GCA_036346575.1 of Dendrocalamus sinicus. Taxonomy (NCBI): domain Eukaryota; kingdom Viridiplantae; phylum Streptophyta; class Magnoliopsida; order Poales; family Poaceae; genus Dendrocalamus; species Dendrocalamus sinicus. The sequence continues at coordinate 1,659,157 of CM070672.1, read as the reverse complement.
AATTCAGACCATCCATCCATCCATCCATCAACCACCGCCAAATCGTCAATCAGGCCAGTCTCAGTGGGAGTTTCATCTGCATTTAATAGGCTGCCACATAGGCATTTTTGATGATATGGCAACATTTTTAAGAAGAGAGAGAAGAAGTGAGTTTCATCTAGATGAAACTCTCTTGGCACGATTACCAACTTTATATGAGTCATGAAATTAAATGTCTATGAAACAATAGAATGAAACTATGCATTGATGATAGATATTTTATCAATGTTTCATTTTATTTTACATGATATGATAATCTTAAAAATAGCGTTATAAAACACTTCACTGAGAATGACCTTAGCACTCCCTCCTTTTCGGCTATCGATCGAGCAGGACGACACAAGGCTATCGACTAGCTCGCACGTGTGTCCTTGCAGCATGCGTACGTGACGCGCTGCATGCTTGGTCGAATTAATTGACGGCACGTATCGATTTCGATGAGCTAAGATGAGCCTGTCTCGAGAGGCAACAAGGGGCAACGTACGAGAGCAGAAAATTGAGTTGAGTGTATTATATGTCCAGCTTGAATTTTCATGTATAGACCGATCGAGGTATTGTACAGTGGCACCAACCGATCAACATACCATACGTATTATCTTGCTTCATTGCTTTTGTGCGTACGTCCCTCGACAAGGGTTCGATTGGTAAATGTATACAGATGTAGTATCTTGCTTGTCATGACAGGACTTGCACTTTGGCGGGCGGTGCAGTGATGCAACATTTATTTATTAGGGATGTCTATATAATATTCGACTATTTTTTAGAGTAAAAATAGTCAGATTGATCTGAAGCGTTAGATCTTTATCCAACGGATCTACCCATACAAGCCCCCTCCAAAAAAATAACCCCCTCCAAAAAAAATAATCTAGGGCGTTGGATCTCCATATAATGACTCAAAATCTGACTAATTTTATCCTCAAAAACAGTCAAATATTGTATAGACACTCATTTATTTTATGCTACTCATCTGTAAAGTAGTAGTACTGCAGAATACAGAGTAGCAGGCAAAGCCTGTTCCGATATACCACTCGTCGTCGTCTACTACTACTATCACACTCAAGAGATTCAACCCAAACAACAGTAGAGTACTACACGGCCTAGCTAGCTAGTCCCCCCAAAAAAAACGTATGCGACAGATAGATCATCTCTCTGATTCGGCTGCTTTCCCCCTCGGTCGATGTCTCAAATCGATGGACTACCGGTCAGTAGCCATGGGCGTGCCATGCCGATGCGCCGCCGTAGGCGCCATGGCAATGGCCCTGAGCAGGAGGAGGATACGAGTACGGCCCCCAAGCAGCAGCGGCAGGGTAAGAGGAGGAGGTGAAGTAGGCCTCCGCCGGCTGCACGGCCCACGGGTACGCCTGCGCCGCTCCGTAGTTCCCAGCGTTCCAGCCGCCGCCCGCCAGCAGCTGGTTCGGCCACGCGCCCTGGACGCCGTACTGAGCCGGCAGGCTGTTGAGTCCTAGTGCCTGTGCCGCATTGTCAGCGGCTAGGTGCTCCTTCTTGCCCGCCGGCTTGGCCTCGGCCTTGGGCAGGAGGAGCTCGACGTTCTTGCCGGTGGCCTTGCGTAGACGCTGGCGGAGCTTCTCGGGGTCCGCCGAGGCCACCAGGCTCACCTCGCCCTTGGTATCCAGCGCGGACTTGTCCATCGCCTCCACGCCGTGGAGGTGGGGGAGGTCCTTGACGGCGGTGTGGATCTTGTCAATGCAGCCCTTGCAGCGGCAGTGCATGGCCACCTTGAGCACGAACGCCTTCGCGGCCTTGCTCTTCTCTCCGCCGCCGCCATTGCTGCTGCTCTTCTTCCCCATCCCTCTGCTGTCTGGATCGATCGGTCGGGTGTCTTGTTACTTGTAGTGGTAGTAGTAGTAGCAAGCGAAGCAAACGGAGGAGGTGAGTGAACGGAGTGGAGTGGGGTGGGGACTTTTATAGCGGCAGCGGCGGAGCGGTGAGATACGGGACGCCAGCCACGTGGCTTCGCGGAAGACTCGCCAGTCTTCTTGGTCAGTCAACGCCAGCATACTGAATGATCGATCGGTCGGAGCGACGCTACTCCGACGCGGAGCGATGGAGCGTGGGGAAGGGGAAATTACGCGGAGGCTGCACCGTGTCCTTCCTATCTATCGACACCCCTCCCCTCCCTCCATCAGGACCAACTGGCAGCCTCCCTCACTAGTCTACTACGGCCCTACCAGACGCGCCTGGGCCTGCCTGCCTGCCTTTGCGTGCTTCACGCGCTACACTTGCCTTCCGGGTTGTTTCATTTACTAGAACTGGCTTCTTTTTTAGTGCCCAGCTGCCTCAGCATACCGATCTGATCAATTCGGCTTCGACTTTTAGTTTCTGACTTATTTTTTTACTATTTATAAGTTTTGTCTTTTTCTGAACTTTTGGCTTTTTGTTGAGCTTTTTTGCCGGTTCTTTTTCCCGTATTTGAGTGTTATACGTAATATGCTAACATATTTTTTTATATTTTTAAAGTTTTTTAAATTTAATTATGCTAAATAAAGCCTCTGTCAGTTACAGTGTTTTTTTCAACCAGCTACAGTGTTTTCAGCCATAAGCCACCAAAAATAAGCCCAACTGATCACCACCATAAATTGCATATAAACATGTAATTTCATCTTGCCATTCACATTCAAGTAAACATTCAAAGAATATAGACTCAAGGCTGCTGAAAATAACATGAATATCAGTCCTGTGAGCAGTAAAGCAATTAAATCTAGCATAAAACAAAATAATTGCTTTAAGATTGCTCTCATAACAGAGATTAAAACTCTTGGCCTTCTCATGCTATCACTGAAATTCATCATCAAATGTCTGGTAACTAAAACCCATATTTTGAGTTCTAACTGTGATTCTACTGCCAGGACTTAGACAACCAGAGACAACTCAATATATCACTTTCGGTCTAAATGTTCATGAACAATAGGATTAAAGCAGTAAACAGACTGAATGATAGACTTATAGCATATAGAGTAAACCAGAACTGTAATATGCAGTATCAGATGCCAGGCAAGAGGAAAACTTCTCTGTAACCACTACTGCACAGCAAAGACAACTGAACATGAACAAGTCTAACCAGCCGAAAGACCACTAATGCCCTGACAGTGGAAATCAACCCTCTAGAACACAAAACCCTAGTCTTATTCCCAGATCTACTTCAGAGATCAATTTGTTCATCATAGAGCATGTAATCCGAGCCCACAAGCAAACATGTCATATACCAGTTCTAGATCTAAAACAGAACTAAAGAACAGATACTGCCGATAAAGTTTGCTACAAGTTAACAATACTCACAATGCAGACGGTAATCGAAACCGTCCAGAAGAACTCAAATCAGTGAAGAACAGAAAAACCAGGGCAAGGCACGCACACGGCGCTGACCTAGAAAACCTAGCACTCCCTTATACCGTTCGCAATAGAGGAGTGTGGTAAGCGAAGATACAATGCCCACTCCGATGTCGGTTGCCGATGCTGGAGACGAAGGTCAGGGGATGCTGCACAAGATCACAGAGAAATGCACCGGCCAGATGCACTCAAACAGCGACGAGGATTACCACTATCTTCTCTTCTCTCGGGTGTAATTTCACCTTCCGATTTCCCCCAAATTCCCCCCAAACCTGTAGGGTTCACCCAGGAAATCAAATCAAAGGCTCTAACTCGGTGTCGGCACAAAAGCACCAGCACCCGCACACCCGAAGATAGGAGAGGAAGAAAACCAAAGAGGTGAATCGGGATCGGAAGAGTCCTCCCTACCGTGGAGCCGAGCTACCTTTTTGAAGAGGAGACGAGAGTTGGCTGCGGGGTGGCATGAGCGGCCGGCTCCGAGGAACCTGGGCCAGCCCACACCTTTGCTGCCGCCCCTCCGCTCGCCATCTCCCCATGCGCAGCCGAAATCCCTGGATCTGGGCGAAGAAAACGAAACAGCCGCACGGGAGTCGCTCCGGAACGAGCACGGGACGCCCTTATCTCTTCGCGCGGGTCACCGACCGGTGGGCCCCGCCTGCAGATTTTCATCCCTCTTTTTCAATTGGGAAATTCCCAAAAAGCCCTCATGTATACAACACCTTCATCCAATAATGACCTCGCAAATTAACCAATACAAAGAGATGCTGATTTGAGTTCCGTGGATGTACCTTCTGAAAGGCTAATCTCTTTTACCCCATCATTGATCGTCTTGACACAACCATTGCAGTGCATGTCGACCTTCAAAACAAAAGTCTTTGACCCATTGTCCTTGTGTTGTTCCTGCCGCAGAATCATAAGAACCTCTCATCACACATATGAAGAATTAATTGTACCATGGATGGATATAGTTTTAGATGCTTGGAAAGAACACACTTTTCCCATGATGACTTAGACCCTGTCGTTGGTCTTGATACTTCAATTCTCCAGGAAGGATTTGATCGTTTCGTATGTTATACTGAGAGCAAAAGGTGGAGCAACAAAGAAAAAGGTTAGCTCTTGTTGTGGTTGGCCATCACTTTCTTGACATTTTTATGGATGAAAAGGAGGGCTTCCAATAAAAAGTTAGTGCGAATCATGCTCAATCTGACTTTGCATAATCAGTAGTACTAAAAAAACATATGAATATTGAAAGAAAGCAATACGACAACAAATGTAACCATGTAGGTTTGAAATTGTACAGTTACTTCGAAAATATGTTTGTATTTTACAACATATAATTAAAAAAAGGATGAAGAATAGGCAGGAGTTGCAACTGCAAGCTTCTTTTGGTGCTCTTATTTTTCTTTCTGCAGTTTAACATCACATTGACTGTGGAGTGTTCAGATATTACTCTGACAGAATTAGGTCACTAATCTTCATTCAATAGTGAGTTGTTGGTTTTGATCAACTCACTTAGGTTAGGCCTTTGTCAACAGAAGGAACATTCTGACCTCAGATCTCATTCATGCTAATCAACTTATTCCTAGAGAATCAGTAGGTGCTGGGTTTAAATAGATAGCTTCAACATTGGATGCTAAATATCAACATCCTAGCATACATCTCTACATGATGGACCCCAAAGCTCCATTGATCCCTGAGGCCGGGGCCAGTGATAATGGCAACAATGATGAGGAGGACGATGTCTCCAGTCCCGGAGAAGGTGAAGATCCTGGAGTGAAGAGTGGGTCTTGTACTGGCTCAGCAGAAGCTGAAACTGGCAACCTGGACGAGTGGGAAATCAGAAGATGTTGTACCTTCTCTTTTCTGTGGGAACAAGCTGATGTTGGAGTATTTGAATATTTAGTCTTGAGTGACATTGTTCTACTGGGGAGGGTGCAGTTTAATCTAATCTATTGGTCTTATTCGGTTGTTATATTAGCACCTTTTTTTAAAACCGTCATATAACCACAGTTCTTCAGTGTTCCTTCTAAATGTACGTGATCTTTGTTATTTGGGCCGGATCTGCTATGGGCCAGGCCCGTTAACGTCTACCCATCTACTCCACGACTTATAGCGGCTTCGTCTTCGCGCACGAGCCACAACCGCTTCTTCATTTCCCCTTCCCGCTCGAACTCGAACCGAATCGCTTGGAATCCCATCTCTCCCGATTCCTCCACGCGATCGATGGATATCGCCGCCGGTGAAGCCCTGCCTAATCCCACCTCCAATCCGCAACAAATCTTCTCGAATTCGATTCAGGCCGCTGCGATCGCTGAGGGTAGAGAACCCCAGCACTTGGTCGCGCCGCGGCGGCGGGTTTGAGGCGCTCCTCGAATCAGGAGGAGGAGGAGGAGGAGGAGGCGGTGGAGACGCCGAGATGAGGAGGACACAGGGAAGGGGAGGGCGGCGATCGATCTCCTCAAGTTGAAGGTATATTCCGTCGATCGATTAGTGATATCTGCTTAAGACCTGGGTACGATCGATCGATTTGTTGCTAGCTAACCCTGCCATGAATGATATGCTTAAACTCACTGCATGCTCTTCTCATTGTGCGCGTGTTAGTCGATTGGGTGCTGCGTGTGTGTAATCTGGTATACATTCGTGTGCATGCATCCGCAGTTTTTTAGTAGTAGTAGTATGCTTAATACGTGCTGATGTGCATGCTCGTGTGATTTGGTACTAGCTTGCTCAAATCCTGCCACTGCCAGTACCATGCATGACCAAGCTGGTAATCCAGGCGTGTTGAGTTGCCTAGCTTGTTACTACTACCACATTACCATTATCAGGCGCGCGATCAGTCCGCCTGTATTGCGCATCTCTGCTCAAGTGATCAGACAGAGGCTAGCTGCTGCATGCTTGTGCGTTGTGTGCTCTACATGTTGCTGTGCTTGGCCGCGTGTGTTTCTTCTCTCCAGCCCGCTTCAGTGTGGCTATGATCTGTTGTTTCCTCTTCGTGGTTTGTTTGAAATTTTGTTCTGACCTCGAGGCACAACAAGAGCAATCGGGAGATGGAGGCCATTATTCAGAGCGTCGGCTGTTACCCTGTCACCCATAGGAGCGCTTGGGCAGCCCTGCACCTGTTGTCCCAGCTTTACCGAGTATTTTATTTTAGCTGTTCTAGATTCCCAGCCTGTTAATCATGTATTCCTATTACTACCGCAACGTATTAATCCTGTATTCCTATTACTACTGGAACGTATTAATCCTGTATTCCTATTACTACTGCAACGTCTATGAATTGCAGGTTTTGCTGAGGTTCACTGTCCCAATTCTCTGAAAAAGTTTTACCATTGTTACAGACTTACAGTTTTTTTAAATTTGTTACAGACTTACAGTTACTAAGGGCATGATGATGACACAATGCAAAAGAGGGAGGCATTTCTTTCAAGGGTGTTTTATCACTAAACTGGCCTTACACTTTTGAGAATCTGTCAGGAAGGCGTGAGAGGATTGGTATGGTAGCTAGTCCAAGATGCAGGATGCTCAGTAACACGCGTGTTCTTTCAGCTACCTTTGAGGAAGAAACAAAGTAACAGACTTACGGACGGCTTTCTTTTCTCCACGACTTGGTTCCGCCTTGAAGATAAAATTGCCTTTTCGCTCAATTTTAGTAGGAAGAATGCAAGAGGGAAATGAGTGACAACTACTCTTCTTCTGGCGGCATTTGATGACAGGAAGGACGGACATCGACATTTCAGGTCCCTTGCATAAGTAACAAGGATGCATTGGGATCATTGTAGAGCATCTCAGATGCAAGAGGTGCACCTGAATTCATCTGAATGCCACGTACCTGATCAAGTCACTGAGCACTCGATGACATGACCCCACGTCCACACTGCATGCTGCGCAGCTGCTCAGTGCTCACGGTCACCACTCACCACACCAGTACACCACCACGACAGCAATCGACATTACCAAACACAGGCAAACACGAAGTCACCAACCTTCCTCCTTCCCGCTTCCATCAGACCAACTCCTGTGTCTCAGCAATCGGCCAGGGTAGTCGGGCCGCGGCGAGTGCTCGCCCTCGCCACCGATGAACTCCACGATGGACTCCTCGACGGATTCTGCCACCTCGTCGCCGGCCAAGATCCCAGCGTCGCCCTCGGCGTCAACGCTACTACCCGCCGGCGCTGTCGACATCGTCGAGGCCACGGCCAAGGCCTCGGCGGTCTCCAGGTGGAAGGTCCCGGAGGCGTCCTCAGCGCAGAGGAGGTATGCGACGTCGTCGGCCGGCTGCACAGTTGCATACCTCCCAGATAGGACGATTCCACCACCACCCCCGTACCCCTCTCCTCTCCTCCAAATCTCCCACCCGATCTTCTGATCTTTTTTCCTTCTTGAGCTATAACAGTTTCTTGGATGGTCGGATTTGTAGATGCCTTCTCGGGTGAATTTGGGAGCTCTTGTTCTCAAATCCGCCGGGCTAGCGGTGTCGGACCGCGACTCGAACATAGCGATCAACATCTTCGTGGCGCTGCTCTGCTGCTGCATTGTGATTTGTGAATTTGTGATCGGGCATCTGCTGGAAGGGAACCGGTGGGTGAATCAATCCATCACCGCGTTTGTCATAGTGACTAGTAAGGAGCACTCCAAAGTGCTTGTGCTTTTGCCACACAGAGAATTAGTTTTGAGTCTGTTTTGTGTGCCTTGTTGCTTGCAGAGATTGATCAATGCAGGTGTGATCCTGCTCGTCGTGGCACAGGAAGCGGTGGCCGTGCCGGCCATGCTCGCTATGCCGGTCCAAGAACAGCACGCTTTGTCAGTCTCTGATGTGTCGTCCGATGGACCAGATTTATAGGCCAGCCACAATCCATCATTCGTGTTATGCTAGCTCGGCCCGTCATGTGATATATTTGTGTCATGCTTAGGTCCTATCGGGCCAGTCAAGCCTTAGTTTGGCCCAGAAAAGCCACTCCCACCTCTAGCTTGCAAGCTGGAATATTAACCTATAGATATGCTAAAGAAAGGAGGTCTTCACATTAACTAAGACTGACAACGAAGGGTTGATGGGTGCCTACTGTCAATGTTCAGCCAGCGTTCTCTCTTGCTCGCAAACAAGACTCACACGTCATGTTTCGAGGGAACGTTCATCCATCAGCGATTGGAAGCATTCTTTAGATGTCGTTTGGTTAGGCTGAAATAAGTTGACTTATGGCTAAAATTGCACTGTAACTGACTAAAATTGCACTGTAACTGATAGTGACTTATTTGGCGTAACTATATTTAAAAAAATTAAAATAGAAAAAACATGTGCAAACGAATACGGGAAAAAAGAACTGGTAAAAAAGCTAAAAAAAATCAAAAAGTCAGAAAAAGATAAAATTTATAAATAGTAAAAATAAGTTAGAATCTCAAATCGAAATGAGCAGGATCTTAAGGCCCTGTTTGGAATGCGGGAATTTTTCCCGATTCCTGCGGGAATTGAACTGTTCCTGTAAAATTCCTGTGAAATTCCTGTGTTCCAAACAGGCCCTAAAGGGGTAGAATAAGTACATCAGGCCTATTAGCCCTGTCATTCCATGGGCCACCACCTCAACCGGTCCCTGGTGGTAGGGGGATGGGGACTGGGAGTCACCTCAATCGTATATAATATTTAATACTGATTTAACCAATATATTGATTTATTAAAAGAGGTTGTCTATGTGTTATGCAACTGAAATTTTCTTAACCATAAGTCACATTTTTATCCATTTAGACAAATCCAACGGACAAATTTTGGCTTAGACTTAACAACATTTCAGACTTATATTAAAATATTCTAAAAACACTATAATTTACCGAAATAAGAACTTGAATATGTACTTTTCTAACGAGTAGTTGCAACAAACTGGCTACAAATTTAGGAAACTTTGTTACAAAAAAATTTGTTGAACTTATACTGAATAAAGAAGTGGCTTAAGAGATTGCCAAGTTTGCAACAAGCCAACTATACCTGTGTTTACGAATTTTTTTCATGCATGCGTTCTCTTTTCACAGTTTTTTTCCTCTCTTTTCTCCTCCTTCGTCTCACGAGAAGTATCTGGAGCCTTCTATGAGGCCATGCCTAACAAAAGTTATACTGGGGGCGCTTTTGCAAAAAAACTGCCTCTGTTGCCACGGTGGACATCGTTGCATGCAAGATGGGGCGGAGGGGCCGCTTAACTTCACTTGGAGTTGTTCACATGCATGGACTCTCTCCAGGAGAAGCGGTGCTTGGGGCAGCAACTGTGCATAGCTAGTATCGGTGATTAATTGATTCGATAACCAGTAGTCACAGCCATCTGGTTGCCTAACAAATGTCTCCTTGGTCTATATAGTCACAGCGTGCCAACATCGTTGCGCCGCCCACCGAGCCATCTTGACATTGGGCCAGCCTACCCCAACCACTGTCACGACACCCACGTGCACCTCGCTGAGCGCGATAGACTTCACCACTAACAACTAACCCGATGGTGAGGAGGAGGCGACCTAGTTGAACCAAAGGAGGGACAGCGTCGTGCCGCACCACCAGTGCACTTTTAGGACATAGACCCACCAACTGCGCGCCTCTGGCTCCACCGAAGAGGAGCTATGGAGCCTTGTCGCCATCGCTACCACAGCAACAACCAAGGTTATTAAGTCGGTAAGTCGAGTCGAGTTGCCAAGGGACCGACTTTCTGACTAGTCGTCAACTATTTGTGACTAGTCGACTTGCATTCAGGACAAAACTACAGATATTTACTACAATTTGTTCCATTAAAAAACAGACCAAGCAACAAGCATAAAAAATGTAATTCATCATTTCATCACAACAAAAGAAACAGTGAAAGGCAAGTAATACATAAATCCTTGGTAGTTAGCATTAAGCAGAGAATACAACAGAATGTTGTAGAGAGGATTCATGTTCCATTCCATAAGGATTCACATAGAAATTCAGTAATAAAAGTTGGGATGATCTCCAATTCTCCATCTTGAGTGCATCAACCTCAGCAATCAGCAAGGCATTTGAAAGCCTGCAAGTTCACCCATGTACCAAAACTGGTAGTAATGTTATATAGCATTGAAAGGATCTTTTCAAACTAGAATGAAAAGTATGAGTTCACTTACATGTTGTTGGTGTTGAAGATCTTGAATTTCTCAATTGATTTGAACTCATTGACCTATGTTTCAAAAAAAAAATGTAGAAGCAGTCTCACAAAGATGTACAATAATCTTTGCCTAATTTGCTGTGATAAGTGATAACTAATTATTATCATTTCATGTACTAGCTCATAACTTACATGTGCATGACAACATAAGGAACTTGTGCAATCTCCAGAAGCTGGAAAAAAGAACAGCAAAAGTTGTTGTCATTAAAGCAGTACAGTTACAACAACCTTGTAAACTTCATAAAATGCAAATTAACACATGCAAAAATACAAGTTTAACTCTATATTGTTGTTTCTTCCACTGATGTTTGCATCTCAAGTGTATAGCCTATACCAACCAAATACAGATGCAGAGCAATGCAATTATTGTCATGATGTGTCAGAGAGAGAGAGAGAGAGATATCAATCACAGACCAAGAAATTCTTAAGAAAACCTAAAGGAGAGGTTCAATGAATAATCACAATCACATATGAGCTAAACAGCTTTGCATGTATCTAGAGGTTATATTATGGGATTCATGAGGCCCTAGCCATGCCTATGCCCATGAGAGATCAAAAGAGGCCCTAAACCTAGAGGTTGGATTCACAAGGCAGAGAAGATCAGAACTCAGAAGAGGCAGAGCACAAGAGAGGCCAGAGGGAAGAGTGCCTGGTGGTTGGTGGTTGGTGCTAGGTGAATCCAACTAGAGGTGGGGGGCGACGGCCTAGTTATTAGCTAGTGGATTTAATGGGTGCATGGAATACAAGTTATGTGACCATGTGTAAGTGAGGATTATTTAAGCCGTGTACTTCTTGTTAAGCAATTCAAGAGAAGCGAGTGAATAACAGAGGGAGAAGAAAAGGTGCACGTTGCCACAAAAGAAGTTTCCCCTATGTTCATTCGTTCCTCCCTACTCGTGTGCGTGTGTCATTCCAATAGAGAAAGCATGTGTGTGTTTTACACCGTGGTCAAGGCGTCGTGGTCGAAGTGCCGTGGTCGTGACACCGTGGTGGAAGGGCTGTGGTTAAGGCATCGTGGTCGAGATGCCGTGGTCGTGTCGTGGTCGAGGCGCCATGGTCATGGCACCGTAGTCAAGCAGTCGTAGAAGGAGCGATCATAGAAGGAGTAGCAGTTAGAGACCTCGGAGTCGGAGACCCTCCTTATTATTGTAGCAGTCAGTAGTCGTAAGATATAATACCTGGTTAGTAGTCGTAAGCTACAGTGCCCAGTCTTAATCGAAACTACAGTACCTAGTTGGTAGCGTAAGTACCTAGTCGGTAGTCGTAAGCTACAGTACCAGGTCGATAGTCAGATCGTTCGAGTACCAAAGTGGTCGGAGGTCATACTCGTAAGAGTATTGTAGCAGTCGTACTCGTAAGTTGTGGCTAGGCGTTCAATTAACGGCCATAACTTGAGTCAATGAGTTGGCCGAGTCGTGCGGATCGTAAACAAAATTCCAGATAGTGGCATGAGAATAAGTCCTAGTTGTTAGCTAGTGGAGTTAGTGGGTGCGTGGAGTACAGGTCGTGTGACCGTGAGACTTATTTAAGCCGTGTACTTCTTGTTAAGCAAGTTAAGAAGCGAGTGAATAATAGAGAAAGAAGAAAAGTCGTGCATTGTCACAAAAAAATAAGTCTCTCCTGTGTTTATTCGTTCTCCACTTATGTGCATTTAATCCCTTGGTTGTGCTAGCAGAGGTCCATACCGACGTGAGCGCTCTCTCCTTCATCCTCAACAACAACGTGCTGGGCCCAACTTGATCAATGGCTTTGTGGAGATCCTCTTCAACTCCATTAGCACGTAGGTGCTGCAAGTTGCCGACTTCTACCTGAGCTTGCCTTCCGGGATGCAAGAAAGAGCTAGTCAAGGCCGTGGGTCTACATGAGACACTGTATTTGTAGGCTACATGTTGTTATATTCTCGTTAGATTGTGTTGTGTTTTATCTACTAGTGTGTATTGTGTTCTACTTGAACACGTTTTCCTTTTGTTGTTCCTTCTCTGTCCCTAACAGGACCAACTCGTATTCAGTTTGGCGTTTTACTTGTTGTTCCGTCTCTGTCCCCAACGGGACCAACTCATATTTAGTTTGGATTGGTTTGTAAAGTTATTTTTCTGTTCCTTAATTTTCCTACTTTGTCTCGAAAGGGAGCAGACATTCCTTGATTTTCCTACTCTGTCCTGAAAGGGAGCTCTGCTCTAGGTGCTATTCCAAACATTTAAATCAATATTAAATAACTCGTATTCAGTTCAAATTACTCTGTCCCGAAAGGGTTTGCCCCGAAAGGGAGTTCTGCTCCAGATGCTATCTTAATCTCAACCATTATAGTTTAAGCCCACATCAATTGATGGTTCAGATCTTTTTTCCTTACTCCAATTAATGTGGTAATTTCTATCTCTTAAGAGCGAACATAATGACTACTTTGGTTTCTACTTTAATAATGTAATAGATGACCGATGATGGCTTGAGCTAGCTTCCATCAAAATGGATGAAATCAAGGAATGCTAAAGCTAGCTGCCCACCAGATGGAGTCAGTCAGAGATCGGCAAAGAGGTGGTAGGTGCTGGAGTCAACGACGATGAGCCTGAGAGCGGCAACCGCGGCGGCGACGGCGAGGACGGTGAAGCCGACGACGTTGAGCCAGTGCCACGACTTTTGGAGGGGGGAGAGCTGGTGGCGCTTCACCACGAGGTACATGTGGTTGGCGAGGACGAAGGTGAGGGGGAAGGTGCTGAGGGCGCCGGTGAGGCTCATGAAGTCGCCGAGGAAGGGCAGCATCGCCGCCACCAGCGTGTTCACCGTCAGGTAGCCTCCCCTGACGCCCACCCTGAAGAGCACGTTGTGCACGGCGAACGGGCCGCCCCGCCCGCTCCCGAACCGCGTGTCCAGGTACTCGTACATCGGGCTCGCGAAGATCTGCCATGCCAAATCATGCATATATTCTTCTTCAGTATCACTACTAACTAGTGAATAGTTGCAGCATCAGCTTACTAATTCAGAGAGATCGAGCTAGTATGTAGTGGCTTACATGCAAGGCTATGACGGTCTGGAGAAAAGCCGAGAGATTGGCGACGGCCTTAACCCAGACGGGACCATTCACGTTGTTGAGAAGGTAGCTCGACGTGGAGTTGCCGTACGCCCAGTAGCCTATGAAGATCACAGCGTACAGGGGCAACAAGCCCACGGTGAACTGGAACCACAGAGCCTTCACCATGTTCTTCACCACTGGGGGCCGTACCGTTGCCTGCAACACCACTCCACTTGTTAATGATCGAGCTCATCATGACAAACGCACAATCTGCTCATCTATCTATGGACGGCTGGCTCACTTGGATTTCTGGCAGCATTCCAGTGTTGTAAGCAAACACCAGGCTTGCAGAGGCACCTATCGTCGTAAAGATCCTGCTAGTCTTGTCTCCAGGAATACTGTAATCCCGGGCAGTTGAATGCATCCCTGCACAAACCAAACCGAATCGAATCTCAGTTTCAGTTTCAGAAACAAACCAAGAAAAGAAAATCGGGTTCCTTTCAGTTTTCAGTGCTCCCAGCATCCCGTCTATCAAACACTGAAAACAGCAACGCCGGCCAGTTCAACAAGCTAGCTAGCTAGCTAGCTAGCAATTTAGTAAAGCATGATGCAGTGATAGATCACACATACCATCTTTGAGTGAGAGCACAAATGCTGCGACGATGTAGATGAGGCTGAGAACTGTGGAGACTCCCAGCCAAATCCTGAGAGCTGACAGGTAAGGAATTCCGAATGCAAAGAGAGCGCACACAAAACCAGACACTGCTATGCAGTAGGGTAGCTTCAGAGCACCGTCATCCCTGAAGAGGACATATGTTGCCTGGATCGATGTGCAAGATGGATGAACGCAAACAAATTAATAGGAATTCACGTTTGGTGCCATGGAGTGAGTGAATTACTGACAGTGAGTGCCATATGAGTAGTACCTTCAAGGCTTGGCCAGCTAGTATGATGTATCCAGTGTTGATCATGAAAAGGTTCACATACTGCAGCGCCCATGTAAGTCCATACATCTTTCTGCCTGCGTGCATGCATTTTCGAAGGAGATTAAGCCGATTGATTTCATTCCGATCGAAGAGGAATGACGGAGGAGTATACGGGGTCATAGTAGCACGGACCGTATATGTGGCCTGCAAGGTCTCTGTATCTGATGTGGCGTTTGCCGCCGACCTCATGGAGGCGAGCGAGGAGAGCATTGGCGTACATGGAGATGGCGGCGGCGACGAGCAGGCCGCAGGTGCCGGCGGCCCAGCCGAGAGGGACCATGAGCGAGCCGGAGTAGCCCAGAACGTACGCACTGTTCACCCCCGTTGTCAGCACGAACCCTGCCTGGTACCAAGGATCTGATCGACGAAACCAACCAAACAAGGAGAATCAAATCACATCAATCATAAAGGCATCAGATATTCACGTCGATCCAGCAGTATTTCTGACCGAGATGCTTGCTGACATATAGGCACAATAATTCTGTGTAGATATATATAGCTGGGACTAGCTAAGAGAGGAGTATACTGCAACTAATAGTTTGTCCTAGTAGTTACATTGCCCATGAACATGACATGTGACGCCACGGTCCACATACTATACGCATAGAGAATAATGTGTCCAACAGGGTTAAATGTTTCGGCCTCAAAAATTTTTTGGAGGTCACCGGGAGGAATGAAAGGACGAAATTTCATCTGTTTTGTTCAAAAATTCAGACAAAAATTTTAATTTTTTGATGAAATTTAATCAAAATTTAGATGAAATTTGGACAGAATTTAAATGGGATAAATTCGGCCAAAATTTGGCAGAACTATTACTCTTTCGGGGTAACGAAAGAGACGAAATTTTGGTATTTCGGTGATATTTTGGACGAAATTTTTTAATCCTGGTGTCCATACATGGCAATATAGCATACTACTCCATATGGCTAGAAATAGAATCATGTCATGTATAGAAGGAATTAACATCAAGATCGGAAAGCAAATGCACAAGGTACTGAATGGTAGCAGATTGGTGCATGCATGATATGGCCCTGCTTATTCGCCAAAGGAAGCCATTACTGCACTATTTTTTTTTATTTTTTTATGAAGGGCAAAGGAAAGGATTGCCTTAATTAATTCAATTATGAAGAAAGAACAAGAAGGTACAGTAGAGAGAGAGAATTAGTGCTACACTACACTAGCAAAAGTGAAGGAAAAAGTAGTGCACATACTGTTAGTTATGCATGCATGTAAAATTGAAATAATTAACAATTTGCTGTACATTATGTTATATCCCTGCTGTCAAGGAGATGCAACGCAAGCCTAGATAGAAAGGAGAAGGATATCCGAATTGCGAACGGTAACATGCATGTAGGATTGAGAGATGCGAATAAACAAATCAACAGGGAAGGAAGCAACGAAAGGCATACAGACAGAACTGAAACCTGCAAATCGAATAACGAGATGACAGACAGGAACGAGATGTAGAACAGGCAGGCAGGCATAGGGCCCCAAAATCAAAATGTATTGACTAACAATGAAAGTTATGAAGAGGGATTGATCTGAGTATGCAGGCAGGTGTCGAGACATGCATGAACGAAGGGATCGAGAAGCAAAATTGAAAGGGATAGGATGCAGATGCAATCAGGAAGAAGAAGAAGAAGAAGAAGAAGCGGAGGAGGAGGTATGTAGGTACGTACCAACGCTGATCTGGTGGGCAGTTTCATCGACGACGGGCTGCTCCGGCGCCGGCTTGGTGCCGGTGTTGGCGTTGGCTTCACGGCCATGGGGGACGTCGACGACGGCCTTCTCCGCCGCCATGATCACGGCCGCCTTGAGAGGTCGAACAATAAGAGATGGTCCAACTAGGCACGTACGTACCGGACTAGCCCAGAATATTTTATTATTAGAAGTCGATCAATGGATCCCAAGGGAACGGAACGGAACGGAAAACTAAGTATCTGGCAGGCCGCAAAGCCAAACGCCCAACCCCCCCCCCCACACACACAAACACGGATGCAGAGAGAGAGAGAGAGAGAGAGAGAGAGAGAGAGAGAGAGAGAGAGAGAGAGAGAGGCAAAGGCAGAGAGCCGTGGAATGGAATACAGCCGCTTGCAATGAAATGAATGCTCTCCAGATTGATGGATTGCTTCGTTCGGTCCGGCACACGTACTTAGGTACAAACGGAGATAATAATTTTCGATCTATCGATAGAAGGTTTACGAGTCGAATACGAAGGAAATAAATAGGTATTCAGTACTAGCTGTATCTAACTTTGTATCTAACTTTGACTTTGAGGAAAAATATAAATATGATATATATAATGAGTGATATCCACCATATATATATATCCGTATGTTAAATGATATGCTATTGTGACTTCACTTAAGAACAAAATAATAGATAGACGGATTGCTACATCTAAACAGACAAAGAATACTAAGTGCTCTTCCTTTGACATCTCGGTGGCTAGTCTCTTCGTGTTCGCTCTACTTGTATCATTACCGTTCAATGTCTTGTGTAGGGGTGCAAAAGAAGATGATAATTTCCGTCCGGCCGACCGTCTGAAGGTTTGTGGAGTGAATACGGAATAGAGAAATATGTATCTGACATTATCCATGTCCGACTCTGAGAAAAAAATATAGAATAAAATACAAAATAAGTGATATCTATCTATATCCGCTCCTACTGCACCCCTACATATGTCCACACATCGGCGCACCAAATCACAACCAAAAGTACCATGCGTAGAGGCATGGCGTATTCCCAATTAATTAATATAGGTAGCCTATAAAGTAGAGAAATCTGATCCTCTTGTTTTTCGTACTCCTCCATTAAGAAATATAGTGTGTATTTTAACTTTGTACAAAGATTAAAGTGACGGTGAAATTGAGAAAGATACAAGACAAAATGACTAAAATACCCCTTGTAATTGTGTTGGACAAATGAGAGAATACTTTATGTGAGCAGTAATGAATAAATGCATATGGTTGAGAGAGAATAAATAGGAGTATTGTAGGAAAATCTATATGTGAATCTTATATTTCTCAACAAGACTTTCAAACTATATATATAATATTTCTCAACGGAGGGAGGACTTGCTGTGTGGACTCACCTTTAACAAATTGGAAGATAAGAAAAAAGAAACTTTGGAGCCATCTTTGCATGGAATAACAATTCATTTAGTGTAAAACCTATTTGTGTGTGGATTACTGGGTTTTTCTAAGTTTAAGTTGTGTGATCCACTAAGAAGCAGCTAGTTTAGTGATATATGGAGTCTTATGTTGAGTTGAGTCATGTGAAGCACTACAAGATTAAGGTTAGGGTTTTCTTGTGTTAGAGCCTTGCGTATGTGCCCTAGACTTAGAGTTTTACTATCATGAGGAATTAGCTATAAAACATTCCTCTCCAACTAAAATGAATATCCAAACTTTACCCAAGTGAGTTGTGCTATGGTTCCCTTCTTGTGTTTTTAATTTGTTTGGCTTTCTTATTTGGATTTCACTTCTCTTAATTTTTGTCTGGTGCTAAGGACGTATAAAAGGTGTAGATATCTCCTGGAGATAAGATCCTATCCATTTATGCATGATCTAGAGAAAGTTTTTGAGTTTGCTCGATTTTTCTTAAAAGAGATGTGATTTTAGGGTTTTGTTTTTATGAGTGATTTGGCTTGGATTCTGTTGTGATTTAGCTTGCTATGATATATGAGAACACATGCAAGGTCACCTAGATTATCTAGTACTCACGAGATCGATGTTTCCCTTTTTTACCTAGTTTTAGTGCAAATAAAAAGTCATAATTTTGATAATGATTTTCTCAATCATTGATTAGAATATATTCATGACATCCTAAAGAAGGTACATGTCAAGTTTCAAGTCTTTTGGATCATCAGATCAAAAGTTACATTGATTTTTGGTTTTGAAATCATGATGATTTTACTATTCACTGAAGCCGATTTTATTGTTTATCCAATCTGACCGCCCCGTGGAGAGGTCTGACTGCCCCACGTAGAGGTCTGACCGCCCACGCTTAGATGTTTGATCGGTAGGACTTTGCTTTTTCAGAGTTATGACATTTTTGGCTTAGAGTTTTGACGAGTTTATAAATTTGTATTTCCGCTACATGTTATTGATATTTAGATAAATATTTTGAAGAGTCATTCACTCCCTCTAGCTCATCATACTCGATCATACAAAACCAAATGTGTGGAACATTATTAATAATTTCTCCTTGTAACTTAATACGTGGAACATTGTTGATGAATTGACGGAACATCGAAACCAAATACATGGAATATTTTAGTTTACCCAACAAAACATCTAACACCTATCCTGTCCATTCCCCTACACAATTCAAAAGAAGAGCGCTGAAACACCGCCTTGAACTACCAGAATATTAGAGAGTAATGTGTGAAACATTTTATTTTATTTATTAGAACATACATCTAATGATACCATTTACTAAATTTAAACATGCAAATAGAGTTTAGTTTTGAAGATCTCGTTGGAAGTAGTTCTTTGCAACTTAAAAAAAGAAGTTAGTGAGCGGTATGCTCAATCTCCTCGCTCCCCTCCTCACAAAAGGGTTCAGCACTGACCACAGAACCCTCCGCCGAACGCGGACGAATATATTACAATGCCCATAACTTGACAATTTTGAGTCGTATTCAAATGATCCGAGTCCAAAAGTACAATGCCAACAAAGTTCAGGTCATGGTAGAGATTACATGCTTCATATGTGTATTCAGAGATCGGATGGATATCTATGGGGGAAAATCCTGTAAGATCAGGTCTATTTTTCTATCAAGCTTGGACCCCTTCTAGGCTTCACACATGACAAGCACAAGTCTTGAAGTTTTAACCAACCATTGCTCTTTTCTCTCACCTTCCTCTTCTCCCAATCCAGTGCGATGCAGGCCGCCGTGCCTGCGAAGGCCACTCGACGACCGCTCCCTATATTACTCCTCTCGTTATCAGCAGTTCCGTATAGATACTCTGTTGGAAACCAGAAGGGGTATCTGGGAAGCGTGTGACAGACAGACATTGTAGGGGAAAGGAGAGTATTAAGTAGGCAATCTCTACTGATCTGGATAAAAAGAAGAGTAAAATCGGAGTATTTATCTAGCTGTTTCTCCTCTGCATACATAAACGGGATGACAAGCAAGCTGAGAAGTGTGATGTTTCCTCACGATTAGCATTTGAGGAGGTCAAAATGGAGACGAAAGGAAGAAGAAACACATTTCAATCATGTATTTGTTGCTCATATATGCACGCAAGCTTTGACGATCCAAGTTTGTATATCTCATTATTGGTCGGACGGAAGTTTGTATATCTCATTATAAGTTTTCTTATAATGTTAAACTTTAGTTTAGTTTTTCAGAATATAAGGGGTAAAACAACGTATTAGTTTTTCAGAATATAAGGGGGTAAAACAACGTAGAGATTATCGTCTCTGAAGGGAATATGATTAGAAATTGTCCATGGTGATGTTTGCTGTAAGATTTCCATCATAAGAAAACTGATTGTGTTCGCTCAAAAAAGAAATAAAGAAAGCTGTGTATGCAAGGTGTGCTTGTTTACAGGACATGTAAAAATGGAATGTCCGTTCATCTAAAATAAATCCTATAGACCCGTTCAAATTATAACAATTTCTTCTTGACTTTATAGTTACCAATAGAATCATATCCAAGAACATAATCGAGGTAGCAGCAGAATTTTACCTAAGACGAGAGTCCGGGCCATGGGCTCCTTTCCTGGCCGCTTTGAATACAGGCAGACTACGTATATATGGGCCGTACAGTGCACAGGTCACCGGGTCCCAACATTGCGCCGGGAGATGGATGGGCAGTCCTATATATTTATACTTTTTTTTATCTGATTTATAAATAAAAAGCTAAATTCTAAACAAAGAGTCGACTTTTTCATTCAGCTTATGAAAAACTTAAGCTATTTTAAGCCTAAAAGCTAAAGAGGTACATTTTTTCTTTTGCGGAATGAAATATCCCTTTGCCACTTAAGCTCACTAAAATTACCCACCAAATGACATTCATATATAACTTCAAATCCTTCCATTTTCTCCTCTTTCCTCTTTCCTCCTTCCTCCTTTTTTCCTCCTTCCCACTTCTTTTTTGGCTTCCTCACCATCCCACGATGCTCGGCGTCGCCGTCTCACTCCTGCCAGTGCCGTCCCCGCGGTGGGCAGACGCCCCAACTCCACCGGCCTCCCTCTTCCTCGCGTCTGCCGCCGCCGGCTTCCCTCGTCCCAACCCCGTCGGCCTCCCTCTTCCCTTTGCCCCAACTCCGCCGGTGCCGTCCACGCACCCCAACTCCACCGGCCTCCCTCTTCCCCGCGCTCACCGCCGCCAGCATCCCTCTTCCCACGCCCGTCGCCGTCGACATCCCTCTTCCCCGCGCCCGCCACCGTCGGCATCCTTCTTGCCCACGCTCGCCGCCACCAGCATCGCTCGTCCCAACTCCACCAGCGCCATCCCTGCGCCCCAACTCCACCGACCTCCCTCTTCCCCTCATCCCCAAGTCCACTAGTGCTATCCCTACGCCCCAACTCCGCCGGCATCCCTCTTCCCTGCCGCCATCGTCCTCCTTGGCCACGACAACTACCAGAAGATTTTTTTCTCTATTTTTTCATTTTCCTTTCTTTTCTAATTGAATGAGGATAGATGTTGTGATTATCAAGGTCATGATCAATGATTCATGTTCAAAGTAGGTCTTAAAATTTTATAGATTCCCACTTATTGTTGTGTATTCAAGTCAGAAAACATAAGCCTAAACAAACAGGGTATATACCTGACTTGCTCAAAAGGTAGGTGCTTATGAGCTGATTAAGCTAAAAGGCCTAGCTTTAAACTATAAGCTAAAAAGTCTAAGCATAAATAAACAGAACCTATCTCTCAGCATATTTTGCCGTCTAAACTGGCTTGGAGTTGCTGACTTTGCTTGCTACCGCTCCACAGATGTGGATTTTGTTCATACATACAAAGTGACAATTGACATGGATATGCACAATGGGCATGATAAGAAAAGGAAAATTTCGTGATGCTCCATACTGTAACTGTATAACTGAAAATAGTTAGTCGTACAGTGCATGATGGAGAAAGTGCCCTTCAATACAGTGGAAGCGGAGACATGGTGTCCACCACCACCGTCCAAGGGAAGGGAGTTAAAGAGGCGGTTATGGTTGAAGCTAGTGAGGAGGGAGCCCACCAAAGACAAATTTTTAGGCCTGTTTTTTTAGCTGTGGTTTATAACTTTTAGCTAAAATTTTTAAATTTTGTTTGTTTGTGATAGAAATTACGGAGAGAAAGATACTTGCTTGTGTTTTTTATTGATACAGATGTTAAGCTTTTAACGTGTACTACAATTAACTTGTAGATCCCATCTTGAGAAAATACTCTATTTAAAAACTAGGTACTGTAGCAAAAGTCAAAAGCTGCTTTTAGAAGTCGAAAAGAACAGAACCACCTATTCAGCGTCAAGTTGAGAGTAGCGAGAGACGGAGAAGTAAAGGAGGAGGAAGAAGAAGAAAGAGGGAGACGGAGAAGTTGAAACATACAGTGGTTTTCCTTAAAAAAGAATAATGGGTGTCCATCATTCAGTTGAAAACATATTTGCATATGCTGAGCTTAATGATGAAGTTTCATGACCTACATGCGTATGAGAACACACACTTGAAAGAAGTCTTGCAGCGGCTAAGTACAAGCAGAACTGTGCTACAGTTTCGTGAGCAATCTCATGACCTCAAGTTGTTTGTTACGGATTTCTTCTGTTCTTAGCGCAACATTTCGCATTGTTTTCTTACGAGTTGTAGTTAAAATATGCATAACTTCTAGCACAAACCTCCAAACGACGCACCATCGGATCGGATTATAAAGTTGATTCGATAAGCTGAATTTCAGCGGAATATAACATGCACACAGAAAAAGATTACGTTAATGAACAGACCGCTCTGAAGAGAGCAGGACTTCTCTGAAACTTGTGAAGAGTCAGCGAAGAGTGTAGGACTTACACTGTCAAGCATGAGGACAAAATTGTTGGCTTTGCCCTATGATCAAACACACACGAGCACGTAGACACAACTTACACACAAGTGAGAACAAACACAGAGACACGGAAAGAAATTTTATGACTATTATAGTGCTCATGGCAACTACAGTACACACACTACTATAGTACTCTCGACTACTACAGTGCCCACTATGGCTACTACAGTACTCTCCTTTTCAGTCGCTATAATACTCTAACTTCTTATTTGTCTATTTCAGAACAATCTGATCATGTAGGCTTATATAAGCCATACACGCACACACGTACTAGCACTCATGCAGCCATACCTGCCACTAAAGCACGCACAACCGCAGGACTCGTTCATGATGACCTACTCCTGCGCACCCACACACGACTCGATCACAGCCCAAATAACTCGGATCATGGACCAAGACAACACCATTATCTGACACACAAACATCAAGATTAACTCTAACATTTTCCCCTGTAATCGTGATGCTTCGACTCACAAGCCAAAATCTGATCTGACATGTCTCTAAGGAGTTTTGCCTTCTTATTGACCATGCTGCCGATGACACAACTTGCCGGCGTCTTTTGCTTCTACCTTAGCTCCAATTGTTTTTCACTGGTAACATAACTAGACGGCGATGAAGACTTTCACCAGAGCTTATACATATGAGAACTTGGACACACCCATTACGACTGCTACGATACCCATTACGACTACTATAGTACTCTCTTTTTCGACTACTACAATACTCTAACTTCTTATTCGACTATTTCAAAACAATCTGATCATGTAAGCTTACATAAGCCACACACGTACTAGCACTCAAGCAGCCACATCTACCACTAAAGCACGCATAGCTGTAAAACTCATTTGCGGTGATCTATTCATACGCGCCCACACACGACTTGGTCACGCCCCATATAACTCGGATCATAGACCAAGACAGCTCCATCAACTTACACACAAATATCAAGATTAACTCCAAACAGACGGGAGATGCTGTGTTAATGTCCGCCAAACAGAAACACATGTAGAAACACACACACACACACACACAATGTGTATGATCAGAAAGGTGAAGAGCGTGATGGCCCGATATACGGCAAAATTCTTACTCATACAATCGCACGCGTGATGGGGAAACACTAATGTGATTCCTCCTCCATCTGTGGTACTGCCTGCACTGCATATATATCATATAGCTTGGTGAGAGATTAATATTTCTAGTTTGCAGTTTCAGTTAATTATTAGCATATACACGAAACAGATTTGAGAGATTGGAGGGAAACAAAACACATGCATCTCCATGGAAAACTCAGCATGGTTGATGTTTAGATTGAAAATTGCCGTGCTGAACAAACTGTCCGTCTCGCTTGGCACTAGAAGACATTGTCGAGTTGAGCGTCGCCGGCGAATTAGTCTACACTTGTGGCCGTCGCCGCTTAGCTACAGCAGGGGCCGGTCGAGGGTTGGTGCATTTGAAGACAAGGTTGCAGACTGACCGGTGCAATTACAAGAGTATGTAATAAGACTCCGCAATCCTCGACTTGGTTTCAAACATTGCAACAATTCTTCTGAGATTATAGCTTGTGGAATATTCCAGCTAGCTCTCAGACAATAATTAATGTGATCTTGAAGTTATCTTTTCACACAAAAAAATATGTATGCTTCACAAACATCTGCATCATTGATACGCTGCGCGTAATCAACTGTGGTCAACCTTGAAGGAAGTTCATGCTAGCTTACAGGTCATGCCCAAACGAAATTGTGAATTTGGATTAGAAAAGAGTGACAGCTTGTGGACGAGCAAAGAGAGTGATGATCATGATGATCGCGTCTCCTGCGGCTGTGTGTGTCCCTGTCCGTACGCTGGGTCGCAGCCGGCGTGTGGATTTAATTACAGTGAGGCTATGTTTGCTTGGGCTTAAGCTTCTTGGCTTAAATCAGTTTTTTGGTCAATAGCTTAAACTCAGTTGTTTAGCTTAAACATCTTAAAAACAAGCCGCTTTTAGGCAAGCCATGCTATTTGGTAGTTTGGCTTTTTTTTTTGCTTTTGAGCCGTGGCTTGTTATTGAAATGCCTAAAATACGATTCCTTCTAATGTAATATGTACTTATAAATACGAAATTTCAAAATATTATGAATTTAGCCGATCAAACAAAATGAAATTTAACGAGAAGGGGTTATTTTGAGATCTGATCAAACCCATGTAAAAAAAATATCTTACACCAACTGCACAGGTGCTCCAGGAAAATTCATCGCCACGCCCTGGAATTTTTAGTAAATGATGTTCATCGTCCATGCTATCTAAAAAATGAGGATATGTAAGGAAGATTGCAATGCTAGAAGCTAGATTGATTTTACAGTCCACAAACTCATACTTTCCTGAACAAAATGCTAATCTGAACTTCTTTTTTTGCAAAACATCGAATCTATACTTTGCAGAAGAAATGCTAATCTGAACTTTTTTTTGCAAAACATCGAATCTATACTTTGCAGAAGAAATGCTAATCTGAACTCTTTTTTTTTTTGCAAAGTATGTGCAAAGAAGAACAATTTGCATTAAAGAAATTTATGCAACCCTCCCTCATGTAAAATCTAAATAAGAAAAAGGGAGAGAACCCTAGATATAGCCAAACGCTGGGCTGCTGTTGCCCTCACCGCCGTCGCTCTCACCGTCGTCGATCTGGAGATGATTCATTGTCGCCAGGAGGCAGCTGAATAAAGGTATTTTTCGGCCTATTGGGCCGATGTGAAGGCCCAGTCCGGGGGAAGCGAGATGGCCGTATTTGGGCCATATTTGTTACGACCGAGTGTTGATCCTTGAGGGGATTGAACCCAACACTTTTACCAAACTGATGCAGCAAGAGAGGCAGATGATCATGCTACTGATCAAACATATACGTCAACTTTGAGAACTTGGAGTGAAACAAATAATAAGTTGGGTTATTTGCAACATGTATTGAGTGATCCACATTGCATCAGGTCAGGATTGATGCCCTGGCGCTAGTCATGCACTGGTGTACGCTTTGTAGGTTCTAGAGTCTTGTGGCCTTTAGTGACCCTCAAAGCGCTCTGCTTCATACATCACCCTCAACGAGTTGTAATTTCTGAAACTGTCCACAGTTCTTCTGAGGGCTATACAAATGACCGAATTCAAAAAGCAGTATTGCAGTGGTATTAGATTTTATTTTTTATTTTAAAAAATATATCATGTGTTTATGAGCCATATTAACTCCAGTGGCCCATCTCAGAATTGGATGGAAAGGGAAACGTGAGTATGAGAAAAACAAACTTCAAATGTATTGCAGCATCTAAGAAGTACAAGAGAGGTGTTCTGTAGTTCCATAAGCAATCTCATGAGCTAAAGTTTTTTTTAGCTTGTTAGTCACGATCTTCTTCTTCTATTCAAAACAGAGCAGGCTACTCACTACTGTGTCGGTTTCTTGCTACACATTCATTCATTCAACAATCATTTGTTAAGCGATCCATCTCGTTTTTCTGAAGGAACAAGCAAGAAGAGCTGCTTGAGAAGCAACCCCATTTCGTCTTCTTTCAGCTTTTCAGCATTGAACGAACAGACCGTTCCAGATTACTGCAGCTAGCTCTGAATAACAAAATTCTCCAACTTCTTCGCGCCAGCAAAGCAAGGGAAATAATAGCAGTTACTTTCACAAGTCTCCATCTTTTGAAACGGAGAAACCGTGAGAGCCTCCTTTCATCAGAAACTCCGAGATAAGGACTGCAGATGCAGCGCATTTTGCACGCACCGAGCATGTTTTTCCTGGCAATTTCAAACTGTGGCAAGTGCCGCACATCTTCCTTTCAGTTCAGATCTTCAGATATTTCAGTTGAATTCTGATAAGTAGTAGTATTTGTGACCGAGAAGCAAAGACCGTACGTTTTCTGCAGTGATCGACACTACCGACAAAATCCGCGGCTATCGTCCTGCAGCCATTGCAGACTGCTGCTCTAGTAACCATCAACCCAATTCTTGACCAACTCGACGACAGGATATGAACTGCAAGAACTGAATTTTATGCAGCGTTTTCTGTAGTATGCCTAGAAGTCCTGGCATTTCTAACTAGTCTTTCTTTTCTTCTCACACCTTATACGAATCATTCGTTCAGTGAGTGATGCATCATGCGTCACACTCTTAGTGTGTAGCTTCCAGATTACCCTGGCTGGTGGTGAATTTGACCTACAGCTAGAAAAATCCCGATGAAATTCTATTGCACCAGGCATTATCGTACAATCAATCATGGAAAAATATTTCTTTCCACTACTAAGAAAAGTGATCATCATCAATCAGACCGCTAATCGTGCAGACTGAGGCGTCGCTGCAGAGGAAAACCGGGAGCTCGTGCCATGACGACACATATGAAGGACCTTTTTATCACAAGCTTATCTTGGAGTGGTAGTAGACTAGTAGTAACGAACTGTGCAACAACACGTGGGTCTGTTAGACTTTGGCTTGTGACATTTTACTATTGTTAGAAATTGGTCCAAATAAGCAAAATTATTTTCTTAATAAGACATGCATACTTTAATACCATATTACTAAGACAATATGGAGAAGACCAATTTATAAGATGAAGTTTTCATCACTCTTTGAATATAGATAGAGATGGCATGAAGAGGGCTTTAGCTAATCACGCACGCGCGCGTGTATTTCGCATGAAAATCGCATGACTTGTGACGTGGTGCGCCACTTGGCAGACCAAGTCCACCGTTATTTTTGCTGAACCATGCACAATTCTTTCTCTCTTTGTTTGAATGCGATACAAAGATTTGAATGGGGCTTTATTGGGTTTTACGACAGGCAGTTACCAGTAGGTAAATGCCTAGTTAAATATGTCAGTTACCAATGGGTAAATGACTGTTTAATCACATCAGTTATTAGTTTGCCTATATATATGCCTAGAGACGTCCAAAGTATGTGTGAAGAATCTGACTGCCTCCATTCTCTTCCTCCTGCGAATTTGTGTGCCGTTGTGCTGCGCCGTCTGAACCTCGTCGACTCTTCTTCCCGGCGTGCACCGTGAAGAAGAGGAGCGGTATTTCCGAACCGTTGCTGCCGTGAAGACCTGCATAGGGGCTGCAATAAGGTTTCTGGACAGCACACATCTGCACGACCGCTCACTTCACTGCGTCATCTACGATTTACACTGCATCAAGTCTGCGCTGCTTTCTGTTCTTCATCAAGCCCAATTGTAAGTCATTCACGCGTTCATTCGACTTTGATACTATACTTTTCTTGTATATATTCTGAAGTATGATGAGTAGTCTATTGTTAGTTGCGAGTTTTGTATCACTAGTTTATTGTATTTGTCTCCTAGTAAAACTTGAAATTAAAATATTTCCCATATTTCCAATAGCTATGTCTTATTAGTATAATAAATAGTATTGCTAAGAGAAACTAAAAACTAAAAATCGTTGAAAAGCCAAAAAGAATAGTGCCATTAGGGACGGATCTAGGATTTTTGTTACGCCTCAAGCTAGGGAGGGTCATATGCCACTATTGCCTGAGCTGGAAGGAAAGAGTTGTGTACTTGGTTTACTTGGACTTATCCAGCTTTGCACTGAGAAAAAAGGTCGGTGTCATGGCACTGGAGCTTAGGGTGCCTTTGGTTGGGCTTTTGGAAGCTGCTTTTGATTTCAAAAAGCCAAAAGCCAACCAAAGGGGTGGAAACCAGAAGCTACTTTTTAGAAGCAGCTACTTTTGGGTAGTACAGTTTTGAAAGCACCTTGGACTCTGCTTTTGGCTTTTGGCTTTCTGCTTTTTGAAATGGTGAAAATAGAGAGCTGTTTCACAGTTGTTTCAAGGAAAATAGAGATAGGAGGTATGTTTTATACTTGTTTGAACCAAACGACTTACAACTTTTCCACACCCACAACCTACAAAGAGCTTTTCCACATGACCCACACTCACAAGCAGCTTTTTCAGAAGCCACAGCTCAACCAAACACACCCTTAGACTGCCCAGGGTGTGGATTCGCCCGATTCGCCCCTGAGTGCCATGACACCGACCTTTTTTCTCTGTGTGTGTTTGGGTCAAACATGATAAGCTTCTTTCCTTTTGGCTTATGATTTATAGCTTATGGCTTCTTGTGAACAAAGAAGCAGCTCAATTTCTTTGCTATTCATCTTGATTTCTTCGTTGTTTTTTGAAATAGTTTATCGGGATAAAATTTTAAAAATGTTTTATTGATCTTCAGTATATTTATACAAGTGTTCGAATGAATACTAAAAAATATATGTTACAGTTATAAATCATAAGCTATAGCGGGAGAACGCTTGAACTGGACGCACCAAAGGCTGCAAAAACCTAACAGTGACGTCGACACGTCGTGTAAGAGACACAGGTAGGAAGCAGTTGGAAGGAGATTGTTGTCATCTATTTGGTGACACAGGTAGCTTAGCTGTATGGATGGGAGGGTCAGAAGCCACTATTACTTGAGCTGGAAGGAAAATGTTACTACTTGACTTACTTGGATTTACCTAAGCTTCGCACTAATAAATATCGCACGTTCCAGACTGGAGCCTAGACTGCCTGGGGTGTGGATCCGCCCTTGTGTGCCATGACAATGACCTTTTTTCTCTTTGTGTGTTTGGGTCAACGTGTTAAGCTTCTTTCTTTTCGGCTTATGATATATAGCTTGTGACTTCTTCTGAACAAAGAAACAACTCAATTTCTTCGCTATTTTTTAAACGGTTTATCTAGACAAAATTTTCAAAATGTTTTATTGACCTTTTATTTATTTATACAAATGCCCGAGCCAATATCAAAAAATATTTATTACAGCTATAAATCATAAGCTATAGTGGAAGAACGCCCGAACAGGACACATCAAATGCTGCAAAAACCTATCAGTGACGTCGACACGTCGTGTAATAGACACTGGTAGAAAGCAGTTGGAAGGAGATGGTTGTCATCCACTTGGTGACACAGGAGGTCATGCATGCCAATGCGGCAATGCCATTGAATTGAATTGACCAGAGAAGTGACAGAGAGAGAGGGAGAGGGGAAGAAAAAGGCTACTCCATTCGTACTCCTGATCCAAACAAAAGTTTGGCCGTGCTCAAGGACAAGTAGGTCCCAATCCCTGGGAGAAAAAGGCAGCTTTGAAACTCTGTGTTCTCTCGTCGTTGCTGACGTGAACAACCTGAAAATTGACGGGAACATCAGGTCTATTGTTATAAAGAGAAGTTCTCATCACTTTTTGAATATAGATAAAGATGGTATGAAGAGGGATTTGACTAATCACGTGTCCTAGCTAATACCAAAAAATATTCATTGCAGTTATAAATTATAAGATACAATGGAAGAAGCCCGAACAGGACGCATCAAAGTCTGCAAAAACCCAACAGAAACGTCGACATATCGTGTAAGAGACACAGGTAGGAAGCAGTTGGAAGGAGATGGTTGCCATCTACTTGGTGACTCAGGAGGTCATGCATGCCAATGCCATATTGAATTGAATTGACCAGAGAAGTGACAGAGAGAGAGGGAGAGGGGAAGAAAAAGGCTACTCCATTCGTACTCCTGATCCAAACAAAAGTTTGGCCGTGCTCAAGGACAAGTAGGTCCCAATCCCTGGGAGAAAAAGGCAGCTTTGAAACTCTGTGTTCTCTCGTCGTTGCTGACGTGAACAACCTGAAAATTGACAGGAACATCAGGTCTATTGTTATAAAGAGAAGTTCTCATCACTCTTTGAATATGGATAAAGATGGTATGAAGAGGGATTTGACTAATCACGTGTCCTAGCTAATACCAAAAAATATTCATTGCAGTTATAAATTATAAGATACAATGGAAGAAGCCCGAACAGGACGCATCAAAGTCTGCAAAAACCCAACAGTAACGTTGACATATCGTGTAAGAGACACAGGTAGGAAGCAGTTGGAAGGAGATGGTTGCCATCTACTTGGTGACTCAGGAGGTCATGCATGCCAATGCCATATTGAATTGAATTGACCAGAGAAGTGACAGAGAGAGAGGGAGAGGGGAAGAAAAAGGCTACTCCATTCGTACTCCTGATCCAAACAAAAGTTTGGCCGTGCTCAAGGACAAGTAGGTCCCAATCCCTGGGAGAAAAAGGCAGCTTTGAAACTCTGTGTTCTCTCGTCGTTGCTGACGTGAACAACCTGAAAATTGACAGGAACATCAGGTCTATTGTTATAAAGAGAAGTTCTCATCACTCTTTGAATATGGATAAAGATGGTATGAAGAGGGATTTGACTAATCACGTGTCCTAGCTAATACCAAAAAAATATTCATTCCAGTTATAAATTATAAGATACAACGGAAGAATCCCGAACAGGACACATCAAAGTCTGCAAAAACCCAACAGTAACGTCGACATATCGTGTAAGAGACACATGTAGGAAGCAGTTGGAAGGAGATGGTTGCCATCTACTTGGTGACTCAGGAGGTCATGCATGCCAATGCCATATTGAATTGAATTGACCAGAGAAGTGACAGAGAGAGAGGGAGAGGGGAAGAAAAAGGCTACTCCATTCGTACTCCTGATCCAAACAAAAGTTTGGCCGTGCTCAAGGACAAGTAGGTCCCAATCCCTGGGAGAAAAAGGCAGCTTTGAAACTCTGTGTTCTCTCGTCGTTGCTGACGTGAACAACCTGAAAATTGACAGGAACATCAGGTCTATTGTTATAAAGAGAAGTTCTCATCACTCTTTGAATATGGATAAAGATGGTATGAAGAGGGATTTGACTAATCACGTGTCCTAGCTAATACCAAAAAATATTCATTCCGGTTATAAATTATAAGATACAATGGAAGAAGCCCGAACAGGACGCATCAAAGTCTGCAAAAACCCAACAGTAACGTCGACATGTCGTATAAGAGACACAGGTAGGAAGCAGTTGGAAGGAGATGGTTGCCATCTACTTGGTGACTCAGGAGGTCATGCATGCCAATGCCATATTGAATTGAATTGACCAGAGAAGTGACAGAGAGAGAGAGGGAGAGGGGAAGAAAAAGGCTACTCCATTCGTACTCCTGATCCAAACAAAAGTTTGGCCGTGCTCAAGGACAAGTAGGTCCCAATCCCTGGGAGAAAAAGGCGACTTTGAAACTCGTGTTCTCTCGTCGTTCTTGACGTGAACAACCTGAAAATTGACAGGAACATCAGGTCTATTGTTATAAAGAGAAGTTCTCATCACTCTTTGAATATGGATAAAGATGGTATCAAGAGGGATTTGACTAATCACGTGTCCTAGCTAATACCAAAAAATATTCATTGCAGTTATAAATTATAAGATACAACGGAAGAAGCCCGAACAGGACGCATCAAAGTCTGCAAAAACCCAACAGTAACGTCGACATGTCGTATAAGAGACACAGGTAGGAAGCCGTTGGAAGGAGATGGTTGCCATCTACTTGGTGAATGCATGCCAATGCCATATTGAATTGAATTGACCAGAGAAGTGACAGATAGAGAGAGGAAGAAAAAGGCTACTCCAAGAAAAAGGCTACTCCATTCGTACTTCTGATCCAAACAAAAGTTTGGCCGTGCTCAAGGACAAGTAGGTCCCAATCCCTGGGAGAAAAAGGCAGCTTTGAAACTCTTGTGGTCTCTCGTCGTTTCTGACGTGAACAGCCTGCAAATTTTCTCGCTGTGCTAGCCGCCGAACCGGCAGTTCGGCAGGCGTGCTGCAGCTGATTGTGATTGGCCTGCAGGGGTTTGGGCAGCTCCTGACGTGCCGCTTGCGCCAATGCTATAGTGGTCTGAGACACGGATTTGGCCCTAAATTAGGCGTGTGAAAGGCGACATTTAAGGTACCAATCGTGCAATTCTCAACCCATTTGGTTGTCCAAATAATGCACTATAGTTACGGATTAAACCTGATTTTGTAGTTTGTTATGTACCAACAAACAGTCTTAGGTCCCGCTTGTTTGGGCTAAAAAATAGTGGCTTATGGTTGAAATTGCACTGTAGCTGGTTGAAATTACACTGTAGCTGAAAGTGGCTTATTTGACGTAATTAAATTTAAAAAAAATCTAAAAATATGTTAGCTTATTACGGACAACACAAACGAATACGGGAAAAAAAGAACCGGTAAAAAGCTAAAAAAAGCGAAAAGTTTAGAAAAAGACGAAATTTATGAATAGTAAAAAATAAATTAGAAGTTAGAAACTTTAACCGAAATGAGGGGGGACGTTAATCATTGGAAAGTTTTATGGCCTAGATTTGCTTGGTAATATTGGCGCGGTGTAATGAGATATGTTCAGCTGCGCTTTCCGTAATTCATCTCTCTAGTCTTAGCATCTCGCCGCCTCACTAAAATCTGCTGACTCCGGCCGCCTTGCTGGCCACGCACCGATGCCATGAATCTAGAGGGAAAAGTTGCCACACAAATGGTAGGTCGTAGCTCGTACGTACATGTCCGATTTGGCCAAACTTGACGCAGCAACTGCGTAAGTCCAGGGCTCCACACACGTACAACACATATTGACAGAAACATCAGGTCAAATTTGCCTCCTCAGCAGCGGCGGAGCGCTTGATAGGGTAAGCTCTGACTTGAGCCAGGACTTGATTTTTTACAGCAACCTCTATATACCCCCCTCGTCTACTCCACCTCCGCTCTACCCGCCGCCTCCCCCTCGCCCCTCTCACCGCCTCCGACTCCTTCGACTCCGCCATCGCCCTCGACTTCCCCCTCGCCTCCTCCACCTCCGCTCCACCCGCCGCCTCCCCCTCGCCCCTCTCGCCGCCTCCGACTCCCGACTCTGCGCCGCCTCGACTTCCCCTCGCCCCCTCCACCTCCGCTCCACTGCCGCCTCCCCTCGCCTCTCGCCGCCTCCGACTCCTTCGACTCGCCGCCGCCTCGACTTCCCCTCGCCTCCTCCACCTCCGCTCCACCGCCGCCTCCCCTCGCCTCTCGCGCCTCCGACTCCTTCGACTCGCCGCCGCCTCGACTTCCCCTCGCCTCCTCCACCTCCGCTCCACCGCCGCCTCCCCTCGCCCCTCTCGCGCCTCCGACTCCCGACTCCGCCGCTGCCTCGACCGCCCGACCCGGCCGCCGAGGAGACCGATCCACCGGAGCTGGACCAGCAGGAAGAGAAGGACGAGGAGTACACGCCTGGGCAAGGCGGCTCCGCGGCTGGGCGCAAAGGGGCAGTCACCGGCCTAGGCATAGCTGGCGGCGGGCGGGCGGGCGGGTGGCAGCCACCGGCATGCAGGTATAGCTTTCGATCCGCCCCACCTCATTTTTTTCCCGTCCTCCGCCACTGCTCCTCAGATCAACATAAACACAGCGTACACACGTAATTATCTCTCAACAAACACCTACCACCGGCAACAGTAGTGATGTTACTGACACATTAACCTTGAAGTGCTAGCACATCAAAATCTGTGTTTTCTGATTTGTACCAGCACTGTACTTCAACTGAATCCCTTGAGAATTATTAGAATTAATGATCGAGAAACTTGGTGTTAGTTAGTGTAGCACTAATGGCGAAGATAAGAGAAGTAAATGATCTTTGCCTCCTTTTTGGCTTCAATAAAATCAACTACATTAGTTTCTTTACTTAATTAGCTACGAAAAATCAATAAGATCAGATACACAGTAAAAACAAGTATAAAACCGAAGCTAATAAGTCAAGGAAACAAAAGAAAAATCAAACGGGCCAAAACGTCAGCTGGAGGGAAACAAGGACATTACTATTCCATCTACTTGTATAGTTACATAAATGAGAGCTGGAGAGGGAGGGCCGAGGGCACCATCACCATGAATTCACTATTTACATGCATGTACTTGCCCTTCTTGTAACCTCTGTTTTTATATCGTCTTCCCATATGCATCTCTTTTGAGCACAGATCTGCTGCGGTCACTCAATGAGTAACTGCAAGCTTGGCCAGCCATCCAACTGAAAATTTGTCGGCTAAGATTAGACACAAGTCAAGTGTGAATGAGTGATACTGCTAAGGACATTCTCAGTCGTCTAATTCCCCACTTGGATGGCTGCCGGAGGAAATGCACGGTAGCTACAGTCCATACCCAGAACCTCTAGATTAATGAATCTAGAGCCTGTTCATATTGGCTTCTGATTGAAGAAGTTAGAAGTCAATATAAACAACAACTTTTTGAAGTAGTTTCCCCACTCCTTTTGCCCCTGTCTCGCACACGTATTTCTCCCTCACTTCCCCACCACTCGTCTGCTCCTTCTAAAATTCACTTCTTTCCAGCATTACTATTTATTTTTAACCAAAAATCATCATCCGTGGTCAATATGAACAGACCCTAAGTAGGACCTCCAATACCGTGTTACTCAAGGAGGAAACTAGGCACATGCAGGACCATGACAACAATAATGTCTTGCCTAATACTTCCAGCTAGGGGGCAGTATGTCACGTACTACCAATACTAAACGCGTAGAGTCCCAAGAAAGAAAAAGTGAGAAGAAATAAATATACGCGTAGAAACATGTACTCTATCTGAAAGTATCGATGGGGTCTCTTCTTCCTTGATGCATGTTTCAGCTTGTTTCCACTGTTTTCCACCAAAAAAACTAGTATCAGATCAAATCCATGATCACGCACATATATACCTAATACCTCGTTCTCAAGATATCTCCATATATGAGCAATGAACACAAAAATCGAAAGTAAAAGGAGACGGACAGTCATTTGGACCGTTCTTATTGAAAGAATCAACAGTTGCATGGTATTAGCTTATCTAGCCTAGTGATGAAATACTAGCACAAGATAATGCCCTGAAGCTCCATTGTAAGACCAAATCAATTCTGGCACTGCTCAAAACTCTCTCTCTACCGCAATGTTAGGTTAGAAAACTAAATGCACCGCCTGCAGACTGATCAGATTATCCATGAATATATTGAAGGTCACATCTCAAGCTTACATGTTACAACATTGAATACCCTCTGTAGCACCCCATATACAGCCAAGGTAGAATACTATTATAGAATGTCATCGCCAAGATACAAGGTAATAATAAAAGACAATAATAGAAATTTATACACCAATTAAAACCTTTAAATTACTTTATTAAATAATCAACGGAAGCTGAAATAATATTTGAAATATGGGACCGGTCCACTTTTAATCAAATGACAAATAAGGTAAATGGCAAAACTTGTGGTAAGCCACAGTGCTGAAATTCGAGTGCTCCAACCCATGCATGCTGCTATCAATCCACTGGCCCTTTACCTGAGAGGGAAAAAGCAAGCGTGAGATTTGAAAATCTCAACAAGTACCCAACAACGGTCTCAACATAAGAGTAAGACAGGTAATGCAACCAAATAAAATAAAGGGCAAGCATGACAAATAAGCAATGGATATAAGGCAAACAATGAACAACTGATATCGGAAATACTGTCATAAATGTGAGACGGATATCATGGAGACTGTGTATTAAGAATAGTTGTTATGTGACAAGTTATAGCAAATTATAGCAAGGGTACCAGCGACCTCATCCCACATACCCGGTTATACGAGAATAGCCAGGCACAACCTTGTCCTCGACTGTATAACTGCAGACGGGGTGTAATATCCTGTGTAACGAGAATGTACGGCCCCCCGTACGTTACCAGGTTGGGTGGAAATCTCCCCTATATGTGGGTAGTCCCGGCGTGATAACCCTTAGTTCGTTGTTTAGCGAATTATCCGTGATATAATTAGAGAGTTGTGATTGAATTCAGGTAAAGTTATGAGAGTAATGATTTAATCCAACGAGACCGAAGAGGCAGGATTGGTGATACTAGGTGATGGGAACAAAGTCTATCGATGGAGAGGATACTAACTAGAGTCACACATCAGGGTTGTCAATCATACAATTTTATGAAGTGATAAGTGATTATTAGGCAGGTTAATATACAACAACTAAATCAACTACAGCTCACAGTTAATAATCAATAGGTAGGATTCACAAAAGCAAGACATAACCATAACCGTTCAGTGTTAAAAATTACTAGTGCTTAACCTTAAATTGGAGCACGCTTATTCGCAACCCTAATTACCATTAGACATTTATTTATATCTCTAACCTCACATGAATTCTATGGTTAACATTATATTAATTACAAGTATTCAATGCTAACTAACTCATCATATTCAGAAGCTGCTAAAGCTACAACAATCTACAACAGGCAATCAATAAAGTTCAATGATCGGAAATCACACTAAGGCAACAGGTAATCACGTGATATAACGTGCGAAAGAAACTAGTTACGGCCGCGAGGTACTTGCCTTGAGCACGCTCGACGGACACGCTGCACGATGGATCTGAGGAATGTAACTGCCCAGCTACTCCCTCAACAGCTGCGTGAGAACCTACAGGGTGATATGGAAAACACCGATAATATATGATAAATTTGATAAAGAAACGACAGGAAATAATTGATTGGAAAGGAAACAGCCGTTCGACCGAGCGAACGGCCGTTCGGCCTCACGAAAACACGTTCGGCCGTACGAACGAGCGTTTGGCCACGTGAATGGCGTTCGGCCATGGGAACGGCATTCAGCCGCGCCGCCGCCGGCGAAGCCGTGCGTGTGGCGTGTGCACACGCAGACGGGCGAGCGTGCGGCGCTGTCGTGCGTGTCGATGCCGCCGTCGCCCACCGACCGCCACCACCGCCGAGTTGGCGCCGGACGTGTGCGTGTGCGCTTCGGCGTGCGTGTGCGTTGCGATAGCGCCGCCGCCGCCGCCGAAGTCGATCGCCACCCGTCTTTGCCGCCGTAGCCGCCATGGCAGTACCACGTGCACAACTGAGGGCGCACAGAAAAAATACAGAAAAAATAAAATTTATTTTTTTATTATAATTGTTTTACAGAAAAAATAAAATTATAATTTCTGTAAAAAATTATAATAAAAAAATAAATTTTATTTTTTCTGTATTTTTTATTATTATTTATTATGGATGGGCAAATGGTGAAAATATGAAAAAAAAACTAGCCATTGGATGAGATGTGAGTGGTTTAGATTGAGGAAATGGGGAGGGGAATAGGGAGAAGGGGATAGGGAAGCTCCATTCCACAGTTAGTGCAGCAAGGTCCCAAATGATAGGATAAAACTGTATTGGATAAACTCAGATCATATTTGGGAATTTGTATGTTAACTACAGTACCAACTCAGGAGCTGATAAGTTTACTGCTCAAATAGTATATTGAACTGAGATGTTAATCAGAACTAAAGTTGCTTTTGGTTATGTACACTTTACCAATAGGAAGGTTGGATGCTCACATTGGATAAGACTATTGTGTAACGCCCCCGTTTCCAGGGGCGCGTACGGACACGGCACCCCGCAACTGTTCACGCATGAACAGTTATGGAGTGTCGCGCAAGAGTATACCATTGCATGCTTACAACAAAAGTCCAGCATATATTTCATACATGGAATAACATCCAGTTTTTACAGCGGGGCGTGCAAGCCCAAAGGATAATTACATTACAAAAGATCCAAGATCTGCTTCGAGCGCGGCGAAGACCTAAAGCCATGGATCCTCATCGAAGAAGAGATCCTCCAGGACTTCCTCAATGGGGAGCCCTTCACCTTCGTCTTGATCCTCTAAAGAATGGATTAAACAAGCCGTGAGCCAAACAACTGGCTCAGCAAATCCCAAAGGGATTCTATCTTACTACATGCACGAATTTACAAGGGAAGGGAGTATACTTGGTTTATTAACTTGAGTGGATGCAGTTTTATTTGTAAACATTTTAATAAAACGGACCCAAAACTACTCCTTAAGATCTCAGGGGTTTTTCAACAAAAGTTAATTAACCAACTAATCAAGTTAAAGCATGTACAAAACTACTCAAGCTTTGCTGCTGGAATCACCCAAGTGACACATCTCCATTAACCGGGAGCACGGCGTATTCGAATACCATTTATTTGACTCTGCAGAGTTTGCTCAGCTTTACCCACACGATCCCTTAACTCCCGCTAAAGAGTTAAGAAAGCCAGGTCGTTTCACTGCTCAAATCTTTATATAGGCTCTACCCGGTAGAATCCACTCGGGTCTGGCTCACACACACACACAAACGTCCGCTTCGAGTGAACCCTACCGTTGTTAGGCACCCGCAGCACGACCTGCCTAACCTTGTTACCCAATCACCTACTTCTCAATACCTGTAGAGTTTCAATCGAGTTGAGCAGCTACTAAACCAGTGTTGACAAGTCAACTCCTGTGGTTGAGCGATCACCATGTCATTTGCTCAGCGTAAGGGTCTACTCCTTATATTTTTCCCCCAGAGTCCGCAACCCTGGCCAGGTCCGCGATCTTACAACCTAGGGTAAGAAGTGGGCGAAAACCGTCTTGCGGCGCACCACAACCCCCCTTACCCTATCCTGCACGTCGACATACTCCGCCCTAGGGCACGGTATCCCATACTACCCTGCCCTAGAGTCGGGTTTTCCAAAGTCTATTGGCCCACAGCCACAACCTTATTACTGTAAGGACTTGCATGATAATAATAACTTACAGTTATCTAGATTAACGGATAATTATTTCTAGGGTTACAAAGGCATGGCTACAAGTTTAGCATGGCATTTGTCGATGGTAGGTTTAACTACATAACATAGTAATATAATTAAACATCATGGGGTACAACATGATCAAAGGATTTGGGACTTGCCGTTGATTTG
Source organism: Dendrocalamus sinicus (assembly GCA_036346575.1). NCBI lineage: Eukaryota > Viridiplantae > Streptophyta > Magnoliopsida > Poales > Poaceae > Dendrocalamus > Dendrocalamus sinicus. The sequence continues at coordinate 1,619,992 of CM070672.1, read as the reverse complement.
GACGATCTCGGCTAACTCGAACGTAGAAGCTCCTGGATCCTGGGACTGCACTTGAACGTCCGGAAGCTCCGACACTAGCGCAAACACGTAAAATAATTAAGCCCGGCTTGTAACTAATCAAGCGAGGAAAAATAAACTAATTAAAAAGGAGTAAAATGCATAAATCTCCAAATAGGGAATTTTAGGAATTTATCTGGGATGAATTTGTGGAAATGGAAGCCAAAAATGGGTCCAGGATAATATTTGGAGCAAAGTGGTGAAATTTGGGAATTTTTGGGATTTTCTGTGATTTTCTAGGATTTATTTGGATTTTCTGGTATTTTAGAAATTGGAAAATTACTGGAAAATTGGTTGGAACAGAAACGGGCCGGCCCGGTGCAACAGTACAGCCCCGTCAGGAAACGGCCCGCGTGGCCGAACAGCCAGCGCGGCCCAACTCGCGCGCGCGAGCGCTCCGCGGCGAGACAGGCCGTGGATTCGGCCCGGCACGCGCGCGCCCACGCGACTCGGATGGTCGACGCGTGGCTCGGGTGGACGGTCGGATGAGGCGGGGTGAAGCGGTACGGTGGGGGAAATCCGACGGAGGAGGAGGGCGATGTTTATGATCATCGGACGGCGGGGAAGAGGCTTCATCCGACGGCCGATGTTAAACGGTGACGAGAGGAACGGGCGGAGGAGATTGGGCCACGTCCCCCTCTCCGTCTACCTCTCGCCGGGGCTCGCGACAGAGAGGCAGAACGGCGAAGCGGCTGCACTCCGGTGATGGCGATGGCCCCTGGTGGCCGGGGAGGGTTCCACCGGGTGCGCTTCAACACGGGGAGCTCATTTGTGGAGTTTGGAAGGGGAGGAGGCCAGTGGGGATGGCAGGAGGGAGAAGGGGATGGTTTCGGGTTCGCGGTGGTGTGGGAGCTCTCCGGTGGCGAAGGGGTCAAATGGGCGGCGGCTACACGCTAAGGGGAGTTGGGAGCTCATGTTGGTGGCGTTGGTTTCGGCGGGGAGGCTCCGGAGTGGCCTGGCCACAGTGAGGTGCGATGACCGGAGAGAGACTTCGACGCCGGCGCAGCACAGGGCTCCACCTGGCCAGAAGAGCACACCACGGTGATCAGGGGGAAGCAGAGGAGCTCCGGGCGAACGCAATCGAGAATTGAGCAAGGGAGGGGGAAGAACAGCTTACGGGGGTCGCCGGTGCAGGGGAGAGTGGTGGCGGAGCTACGGGCGGCGGGGCTCCAATCGGTAGCTCCTAGAGACCCCTGGGAGTGGTGGGAGGTGTTTAAGGAAGGAGGAGGAGCTCGGGGAGTGAGGAGGCCATGGCGAGGCTTTATACCCGGGCGGAGGGAGGGGGTTTGCGTGGGGAAAGAGGCTCGGGCGGTCCTGGCCGTCAACGGACAGGACTGGGCGACGACGGGGCAAAAGGGGAGGCTGGCAGGTGGGGCCACGCGAGGGGGCGGTGACGCGCGGCGGTGCTGGCGTCGACCGGTGGCGTCAGCTCGGCGAAGGCGGGGCGAGTGCCATTTTGAGTCTGTCTCTGATAATTCTGACATGTGCTTCTGCATCTTGGGCAATCTGGGGTCCAATGAGTTGACGTTCGCCAGTTTCTGACCAGTTCAGAGGTGTCCTGCATTTTCTGCCATACAAAGCTTCAAATGGGGCCATTTGGATACTGGCTTGATAGCTATTGTTATATGAGAACTGAGCAAATGGTAAACAAGTATTCCATGCTGCTCCATACACAATTGCACAAGCTCTTAACATGTCCTCTAGAATCTGGTTGGTTCTTTCTGTCTGTCCATCTGTCTGTGGGTGGTATGCTGAGCTGAAGTTCAAATCGGTGCCCATAGCTTCGTGTAGTTTCTCCCAAAACTTGGAGGTGAATTGTGCTCCTCTATCTGAAACAATCTTCTTTGGAACTCCATGTAGTGTCACAATTCTTGTCAAATATAACTCAGCAAGCTTTCTTTCCCATAGGTTTGCTTGATCGGAAGGAAATGAGCTACTTTAGTCAATCTATCAACAATAACCCAGATAGCGTCATATCCTTCACGAGTCTTGGGGAGTCCAGTAATGAAATCCATGCTGATACTATCCCATTTCCATTCGGGAATTGGTAAAGGCTGTAACAATCCCGATGGTTTTTGGTGGTCTATCTTGATCTGCTGGCAGACATCACATTTGGCCACATATTCTGCCACTTCTTTCTTCATTTGGTTCCACCAATATTTCTTCTTCAAGTCTTGATACATCTTGGTACCTCCTGGATGAATTGAGAATTGGGACGAATAGGCTGCAGATAAGATTAACTCTCTTAACTCCTTCTTGTCGGGTATGCAATAGCGACCACGAAAGGTAAGGATTCCATGCCTGTCTATCGCATACTCTGATGAATTTTCTTCTTGAATGTCCTTTTTCAGTTTTTGAATCTCTTCGTCTTCATCTTATGCTGCCTTGATATGATCTATCAACAATGGTTGGAGTTCTAATGCTGCCATACTGCCTTGTTCTGTGATTACCAAATTCAGTCGTAGTATATCCTTTTGCAGTTCTAGTGGATACTCTGTGGCATTGGGTTTGCCTTGTTGAACTTTTCGGCTGAGGGCATCGGCAACCACATTGGCCTTGCCCGGATGATATTGAAGATCAACATCATAGTCTTTGATTAACTCCAGCCATCTTCGTTGTCTCATATTCAACTCTGGCTGTGTGAATAGGTACTTCAAGCTTTTGTGATCTGAGAATATCTCACAACGATTTCCTAGCAGGTAGTGCCGCCAGATTTTGAGTGCATGCACCACAGCTGCTAGTTCTAAATCGTGTGTGGGATAATTCTCCTCATGCGGCTTCAGCTGTCTTGAAGCATAGGCAACAACTTTTCCGTCTTGCATGAGCACACATCCCAAACCTTGTTTTGACGCATCACAGTAGATTTGGAATTCCTTTTCTGGATTGGGCAAAATCAGTACTGGTGTTGTTGTCAACTTGGTCTTTAGCAACTGAAAACTCTCTTCACAAGCATCTGTCCAAGTGAATGGTTTGTCTTTCTTCAGTAGTTGAGTGAGTGGACGAGAAATCTTGGAGAATCCTTCTATGAATCGGCGATAATAGCCCGCCAATCCAAGAAAGCTCCTCACTTCTGTCACTGTCTTGGGTTGTTTCCATTCCATGACTGCGGCTATCTTTTCTGGATCAACCTTGACTCCATCTTTCTGATATAATGTGACCTAAGAAAGCAACTTCTTTCAACCAAAAACTGCATTTGTCGAACTTGGCATACAACTGATGCTCTCTCAATCTGGTCAAAACCATGTGCAAATGCTTCTTGTGCTCTTCTTCACTTTTGGAGTAAATCAGAATATCATCAATGAAGACTATCACGAATCGGTCCAGTTGGTCCATATGCACCAGATTCATAAGATTCATGAAATAGGCTGGCGCATTGGTTAAACCAAAGGGCACGACCGTGAACTCATATAATCTATATCTGGTTATGAAGGCTGTTTTCTCTCGATCTTGCTCTCGGATCTTAAGCTGATGATAACCTGAGCGCAAGTCGATCTTGGAGAATACCTTGGCTCCCTTAAGTTGATCAAACAGATCATCAATTCTGGGTAGAGGGTACTTGTTTTTGATTGTGACAGCATTCAAACCTCTGTAATCAACACACATCCTCAACTCTCCATTCTTCTTCTTCACAAACAAAACTGGTGCCGACCAAGGTGAAATACTTGGTCGAATAAACTCTTTTTCTTGTAATTCATCCAACTGTCTTTTGAGCTCTTTCAGTTCACTGGCTGACATTCTGTACTGATGCTTGGCAATTGGCTTTGTGCCTAGGATCAACTCTATAGCAAGTTCTACTTGTCTGTCAGGGGGTTTGCCTGGCAATTCTTCCGGAAACACATCTGGATACTCTTGTATTACTGGCACTTGATCAGGTGTGGCTGCTAGCATGTTAATCATGCGCTTTCTTGCATTCTTCAGCACTTCTCGATCTGTTTTTACTACCACTCTCTGACCTTCAGGGTTGACTAATGGCACTGTTTTGATCTCACAATCCACTTTGCCTTTATTCTTGGCCAGCCAGTTCATGCCCAAAATGGCATCTAATCCTGACATATCTAACTGTAGCAAATCTGCTCTAAAATCTACCCCTTGGATTTTTATTAAGTCCAGCACACCCACTGTGGGACTCCATTCTAACCCCAGGGGTTTCGACCATATAAGGTCTTGGCAATGAAACAGAAGGCAACTGATTTCTTGAAGCAAAACTCTTTGAAATAAACGAATGCGTTGCACCAGGGTCAAACAGAATTAATGCAGGTATGGAGTTGATTGGGAACATACCAGCAATGATGTCACTTGCTCCAGCTACGTCCTCTGCAGACACATGGTTCACCCTCGCATAGAAGGTGGGTCTGATGCGGCCTCTACCTCTGCCTGCAGATGTGAAATTGGTTGTGCCTACTGGAGATTGGGGTCCGGCTGCTTTGATCTGCAAGAGACCTCCTTGGGGAGTGCTAGAGCCTGCTTGTGTCTTTGCTTCTTGCTGCTGCTGGTTTTGGACTTGTAGTTTGGCTGCATCTGATGGCAAGTTCTTCCGGGGACACTGATCTCTGTAGTGCCCAATCTCTCCACAGTGGAAACAAGCATTTGACCTTCGTGGACAAGCGCTGGCAAGATGGTTGCCACCGCAGGTGGGGCACTTGATAGCGAGTGGTAAAGGAGTGGCATACTGCTGAGACTGTCCAGACTGGGTCTTTGGCAGCATCACGAATTGACGGGAAGGCTGGGATCGAAAGGAGGACAATCCCGTGGTCTTGCTTCGCTGAGCATTGTGTGAGGAAGACTGAGTTTTGTGTGTTGCTTTACGCTTTCTGTAATCCTCCATCTCACCTCTAGCCTCTTCTGAGTTGATCAGGCTGTCTACAATATCATGCAGGTCTTTGAATTTCATGGCTGAGATATGAAATTTCAAAGACTGTTGTAGTCTTGCTCGGAATTTGCTCATCTTCTTTTCTTCATTGTCAACATCATCTGGAGCAAATCTGGAAAGGTGGTTGAATTGGTGCAGGTATTCCATAACCGTGCGTCCACCTTGCTTAAGTGCCAAAAATTCACGGCGCTTGGCTTCCATTATTCCATCTGGTATGTGTGCCTTGCGAAACGCCTTTGAAAACTCTTCCCAACTGATTTGTCTGTTCTGCAGGGTGCGTTGATAGTTAATCCACCACGTTGCTACAGCACCCTGTAACTAGTGGGATGCATATAATACCTTCTCTTTATCATCACATCGTACAGTATCAAGCTTCCTTTCTACGTCCACAAGCCAGTCCTCAGCCACTATGGGGTCAGCTGAGGTGGAAAAGACTGGTGGATGCGTCTTCAAAAAGTCTACCCATCGGGTGGAAATTGGTGCACCATCCCGATTAACATTGCTTCCACCTTGTACGCCTGGTGATCTGGTTGTTATCTGCTCAAGAAGTCTGGCATGCCGATCTAATACCCGCAGAATATTCTGCTCTCCTTGGTACCGGTTCTGTTCCATCATGGCTAACACACTTGCCAATGTAGCTTGATCTGTGGAAGGTGCACCCTGCCCGCTGGTCTGACCACTCTGCTGCTCTGGGTCCATCTGCCAATTGGGAATTAGAGATCAGCTTTGCAGCGGCTTTGGAGAACAAGAGTAGATAAGTAAGATTTTGAATTTTCAAGGCAAGTATAGGACGAAAAAGATAAGAATGAGAGCGAAAGGGGACAGGAGAAAGCTTTGAATACATGGGAATTACTGATAATTAAGCAAACAACATACAAAATTAAAGAACATAAATTTACAATATGCAAGTGGTACACAAACCACTTAGGGTTCATGAATACACCTGTTTTACATTACAAAAGTAGCACTACTACTCAGGGTCAGTCTATTCTAGCGAACACCAACTACTCCAACTACCGAGGAACGCCATTTTGAAGTTAGACAAGTAAGGCAGTAAACATTTTGCAAAAGTAAAACTTAAGCAGAAGTAAACTAAGATAGATAAGGTAGCAACAAGAGAGGAAAAGACAGCCATAATACTTATATTTTTCGTAAACCCTTTTTATGTCTTAAATTAAATTTTGCGATAAAATCGCTTCCTAGTTTGCCTTAGGTCTCAACCTATGGTCAAAGAGCCTGCTCTGATACCACTTCTTGTAACGCCCCCGTTTCCAGGGGCGCGTATGGACACGGCACCCCGCAACTGTTCACGCATGAACAGTTATGGAGTGTCGCGCAAGAGTATACCATTGCATGCTTACAACAAAAGTCCAGCATATATTTCATACATGGAATAACATCCAGTTTTTACAGCGGGGCGTGCAAGCCCAAAGGATAATTACATTACAAAAGATCCAAGATCTGCTTCGAGCGCGGCGAAGACCTAAAGCCACTGATCCTCGTCGAAGAAGAGATCCTCCAGGACTTCCTCAATGGGGAGCCCTTCACCTTCGTCTTGATCCTCTAAAGAATGGATTAAACAAGCCGTGAGCCAAACAACTGGCTCAGCAAATCCCAAAGGGATTCTATCTTACTACATGCACGAATTTACAAGGGAAGGGAGTATACTTGGTTTATTAACTTGAGTGGATGCAGTTTTATTTGTAAACATTTTAATAAAATGGACCCAAAACTACTCCTTAAGATCTCAGGGGTTTTTCAACAAAAGTTAATTAACCAACTAATCAAGTTAAAGCATGTACAAAACTACTCAAGCTTTGCTGCTGGAATCACCCAAGTGACACAGCTCCATTAACCGGGAGCACGGCGTATTCGAATACCATTTATTTGACTCTGCAGAGTTTGCTCAGCTTTACCCACACGATCCCTTAACTCCCGCTAAAGAGTTAAGAAAGCCAGGTCGTTTCACTGCTCAAATCTTTATATAGGCTCTACCCGGTAGAATCCACTCGGGTCTAGCTCACACACACACACACACACACATTCGCTTCGAGTGAACTCTACCGTTGTTAGGCACCCGCAGCACGACCTGCCTAACCTTGTTACCCAATCACCTACTTCTCAACACCTGTAGAGTTTCAATCGAATTGAGCAGCTACTAAACCAGTGTTGACAAGTCAACTCCTGTGGTTGAGCGGTCACCATGTCATTTGCTCAGCGTAAGGGTCTAGTCCTTATATTTTTCCTCCAGAGTCCGCAACCCTGGCCAGGTCCGCGACCTTACAACCTAGGGTAAGAAGTGGGCGAAAACCGTCTTGCGGCGCACCACAACCCCCCTTACCCTATCCTGCACGTCGACATACTCCGCCCTAGGGCACGGTATCCCATACTACCCTGCCCTAGAGTCGGGTTTTCCAAAGTCTATTGGCCCGCAGCCACAACCTTATTAGTGTAAGGACTTGCATGATAATAATAACTTACAGTTATCTAGATTAACGGATAATTATTTCTAGGGTTACAAAGGCATGGCTACAAGTTTAGCATGGCATTTATCGGTGGTAGGTTGAACTACATAACATGTCATTCTAAACATTTTATTTTACTTTGAACTAACCTTTCAGAACTAGCTTAATGCAAATAACATAGTAATGTAATTAAACATCATGGGGTACAACATGATCAAAGGATTGGGACTTGCTGTTGATTTGGACGATCTCGGCTAGCTCGAACGTAGAAGCTCCTGGATCCTGGGACTGCACTTGAACCTCCGGAAGCTCCGACACTAGCGCAAACACGTAAAATAATTAAGCCCGGCTTGTAACTAATCAAGCGAGGAAAAATAAACTAATTAAAAAGGAGTAAAATGCATAAATCTCCAAATAGGGAATTTTAGGAATTTATCTGGGATGAATTTGTGGAAATGGAAGCCAAAAATGGGTCCAGGATAATATTTGGAGCAAAGTGGTGAAATTTGGGAATTTTTGAGATTTTCTAGGATTTATTTGGATTTTCTGGGATTTTAGAAATTGGAAAATCACTGGAAAATTGGTTGGAACAGTAACGGGCCGGCCCGGTGCAACAATGCAGCCCGGTCGGGAAACGGCTCGCGTGGCCGAACAGCCAGCGCGGCCCAACTCGCGCGCGCGAGCGCTCGGCGGCGAGACAGGTCGTGGATTCGGCCCGGCACGCGCGCGCCCACGCGACTCGGATGGTCGACGCGTGGCTCGGGTGGACGGTCGGATGAGGCGGGGTGAAGCGGTACAGTGGGGGAAATCCGACGGAGGAGGAGGGCGATGTTTATGATCATCGGACGGCGGGGAAGAGGCTTCATCCGATGGCCGATGTTAAACGGTGACGAGAGGAACTGGCGGAGGAGATTGGGCCACGTCCCCCTCTCCGTCTACCTCTCGCCGGGGCTCGCGACAGAGAGGCAGAACGGCGAAGCGGCTGCACTCCGGTGATGGCGATGGCCCCTGGTGGCCGGGGAGGGTTCCACCGGGTGCGCTTCAACACGGGGAGCTCATTTGTGGAGTTTGGGAGGGGAGGAGGCCAGTGGGGATGGCAGGAGGGAGAAGGGGATGGTTTGGGTTCGCGGTGGTGTGGGAGCTCTCCGGTGGCGAAGGGGTCAAATGGGCGGCGGCTACACGCTAAGGGGAGCTGGGAGCTCACGTTGGCGGCGTTGGTTTCAGCGGGGAGGCTCCGGAGTGGCCTGGCCACGGTGAGGTGCGATGACCGGAGAGAGACTTCGACGCCGGCGCAGCGTGGCTCCACTGCCGTAAGAGCACACCACGGTGATCAGGGGGAAGCAGAGGAGCTCCGGGCGAACGCAATCGAGAATTGAGCAAGGGGGGGGGGGGAAGAACAGCTTACGGGGGTCGCCGGCGCAGGGGAGAGTGGCGGCGGAGCTACGGGCGGCGGGGCTCCAATCGGTAGCTCCTAGAGACCCCTGGGAGTGGTGGGAGGTGTTTAAGGGAGGAGGAGGAGCTCGGGGAGTGAGGAGGCCATGGCGAGGCTTTATACCCGGGCGGAGGGAGGGGGTTTGCGTGGGGAAAGAGGCTCGGGCGGTCCTGGCCGTCAACGGACAGGACTGGGCGACGACGGGGCAAAAGGGGAGGCTGGCAGGTGGGGCCACGCGAGGGGGCGGCGACGCGCGGCGGTGCTGGCGTCGACCGGTGGCGTCAGCTCGGCGAAGGCGGGGCGAAACCGCGGGCGAAGACCGGGCGCGACTCGGTCGTCCCACGTGCGGCGCGTGCGCGCGGAGGAAGATGGGGAGGGGGCGAGGCGCGAGCGGGGGAGAGAGCGAGGGAGGCGCTTGGGAAAGGAGGGAGGCGGGGAGGGGACGCGGCGCCAGCGGAGAGAGGGAGGGGGAAGCGCCGGGGAGCGGGTGAAAGCGGGAAGAGGCGGGGCGCCAGCGGAGAGAAAAGATGCCCGGCCAGGAAAGGAAAGCGGCAGCGAGGGGACTTTCCAAAAAAGGGAAAGTTCCCGAAAAACACTAAAAAATTCAGCAAAAATTAAGCAAAAAAATTTGGTTTGGAAATTTGGGGCTTTTCATATTGTTTCCATGCTCGAAAGGAAAAGGGAAGAAATAGGCTGAAAATTTCTCCATTACTTGCTTTCCTCACCTTTGCGGACATTCACGCAGCTATGGTAGTAATGTATGACTGTATTAGCACTCTGCTCTCATTCCAGATAAGTTATATATGTCAGAACTGGTGACTTAAATAGTCAAATGGATTTATGAATCAGATCAAGTATCCATTTACTACTCTTCAAATGCAGTAGAAGTTTGACGGAAAATTGAATTAAAGAGTTTATACTCTTTATTTGTGTTGAAGCAGTTATATATTTAAAGTAAAATAATAAAAACCACCATAACCAGCGAAAGATTCCTAGTCCCAACCGTTCACATGCCATCAATTCAATGGGGGCCATCTTACTCTATATTAGAAGAAGATATTTTGCATCGTTGCAAAATTAACCTCCAGAAGCGGACCCTACGGCATGAGCATGACTGCATGATATGTTGTCGTTCCTTAACTGATAATGGCAAGATAGAAAATACCATACATGATAAGGCACAATTAGACAGGGCATATCCTATATAAAGGCGGCCTCTTTCACTACGAACCACATAGCCGTACAAAAGCTAAGCCTCCAAAAACTGGTTCAGAGCAAAAAAAGGGAAAGAAGAGCGAGAGAGAAAAGAGACAACCCTTAGACAATGGCTCTTATTGCCGATGAACTCAAGGCCAAGGCTGAGGTCTACTATGGTGATGAGATCTGCCAACAATGCACCAGGCTTCTGCTCAAGGCAGCAGGCCTCCCCAATGGTCTGCTTCCCTTAAAGGACATAATGGAGTGTGGCTATGTTGAGGAAACTGGATTTGTGTGGCTCAAGCAGAAGAAGAGGATAGATCATGTCTTCCAGAGTTTAGGAAGACTGGTCTCTTATGGCACTGAGGTCACTGGCTTTGCAGAGAAGGGCAGAATCAAGAAGGTCAAAGGGATAAAGGCCAGGGAGCTCATGATGTGGCTCCCAGTGGAGGAGATTGCCCTTGACGAACTAGAAACTGGGAAACTCATCTGCAAGAGTATTGCTGGGTTTTCTAAGACCTTCCCTGCATCAGCTTTCCATAACCCAGAGAAGGAGAATGAGACGATGAACTGTCTTGCACCAAAACCAGTGGTCCTAAAGGAGAGAGCTCCTTAAGTTGTTAAAAACAATTGATCGTTCTGCCATCCATTGGACCGCAGATCATTATCAGCCCTTCAATCCTATATACTGAAATAATGGTTGAACTAGTGCTTTACTATTTGCTTATGTACTTCAAAGGTGATAGCCCAAAGTTCTTCCTATATTCTGCTGTATGACTGCCCTAGTATCTATAATAACGGTTGAACTAGTGCTTTACTATTTGCTTATGTACTTCAAAGGTGATAGCCCAAAGTTCTTCCTATATTCTGCTAGTGTATGACTGCCCTAGTATCTATAATCCAGTAAGCCAACTGCCCAACCTCATTTTCTGTACCACATAGCTATATGTTACTAAAATGCACCATGTTATAGATTTCTATGTTATGCTTTCTGTTAGCGTATATACGCAGGATCGGATACGGCAACAATCCCCGGATTATTCCCATGTTTAGTTACTCTTTTTTTAGATAAAGGATATAATATCCGGCCTCTATATCCACTTGGATATACACAGCCAAAAGATACACAAGCATGCATGTATGCATGTATTAAGTGTAATAATCCTGTTCTGTTGCCTTCCTCTCTCTCTCTCATGTAATCTATATATGAACTGATCCTGGCTAATAAACATTATGCGAGAGTATCCAATTCTTGTACGCTCTCATGGTACACGAGACGGTTCGCTTCTGCGGCCTCTCCGCTTCCGCTAAACCTAAGCCGTTCGCCGACCACCGCGGCTGCCGTCGCTGGCTTCTCCTTGCCGCACGCCCGCCTGTGCTCGCCGGCTCTTCCCTACCCCCCACGTCATGGCGTCTGCTGCTGAAGCACATCTGCAGTGCGAGGAGGACGACCACGCTGCACGCACGGCTGCCGAGATCGAACGCGCCCGCTTGGATGCGCAGCGCGCCGCGGACATGCGCGCTCTCGCCGTCACCAATGCACGCAGCGGTCTCCATGCCCAGGCTGTTGCTGTGCAGTCCATCAAGACCTTGGTACCCGTCGTCCTCGACGTCGACTCCGCCAATTACAGCAAGTGGTCGAATCTTTTCCTCAACACGCTCGGCAAGTACGCCCTCGACGACCACGTCCTCTCCGACACCGGCGACCCCGACGACGACACATGGTCACAACTTGACTGTACGGTAAAGTCATGGCTTTATGGCACGATTTCGTCGGACCTCCAGGAGCTTGTCATGCACCACGAGGACACGGCACGCTCCGTCTGGCTCGGCCTCGAGCAGCAATTCCTTGGCAACAAGGAAACCCGTGCACTCTACCTCGACGTCAAGTTCCAAAACTTCGTCCAAGGCGCTCTGTCCATCACGGATTTGTTAGAAATTAATCTTGTTGTTTAGATGTTTAGGTTATGGTCATTTGTTTTTTGCATCCTTGTTCTAGGTAGTGTGGCCAGAGGCATGTTTGTTTCATGGCATGGCCTAAGTTTTTAGGGAGTCTGCATGTCTGTTCACGTAGTCCGCATGGTGTTGTATACGGATACGTATTGGCACTGTTCATGCATACGTATACGTGCGCGGGAATAGCTCGTAACGAGCCTGAGTTTGCGGGCACAGTGTGTGGTGCCGAGAGAACTGTCACGACGAAGCGTGGGAAGCGCTCATGCATGGTGTACTGCTAGTCCGGGTCAAAAGGCCACGATGCGAAGTTGAGGCTGGATCCTGACTGCATGCATGATCTTTTGCACGTAGCGTTAGTTCAGGATTATGGCGTGAGTCACGCGGAATGAGTCTGATGTTTGTTATTCTCTTGCATGTTTGAGTCTATATATGAAATAAAATGATGAGGGTTGTTTGGCCTGCGTCAACAAAAAAATCAGCTCTTTGTGTGTGTGTTGTCCAGTCCCTGTTCTTGTGTCCAGTAGAGAAAAGAATCAGGCTAGTGAGTGTTTGTGAAAAACACCAAGAGTGAGGAAGAGATTTCCAACAGGAAAGGGAGTGATTCCCAACATTTGGTATCAGAGCAAGGTGATGATGAAGACGATGCCGCGTGGTGACGACTCGCCGAGCGGAGCCATTGTGAGCGGTGGCTTGGGCAACTCGACGACGACTACGACGGCGGGGAGGCTTCCATTCCCGATGCTGACAAGGACGAACTACGCGGCGTGGGCGATGAGGATGAAGTACCTCTTGCGAGCCAACGGCGCATGGGGTGCCGTTGTTCGCGAGAACTCGTCCAAAGACGTTGATGAGAGCAAGGACATGATGGCCTTGACAATCATCTCCCAGTCGATCGACGACGAGACTCTGCTGCGAGTTGCGGAGAAGGAGACCGCGTCTGATGTGTGGGCAGCGCTACGCTCCATGCATGTGGGCGTCGAGCGTGTCCGGGAGGCAAGGATCCAATCCTTGCGCTCGGATTTTGATAACCTTAAGATGAGTGATGCAGAGTCCATGGATGATTTCGCGGCGAAGTTCACGACGCTCGTTGGGCGCATTCGTGAGCTTGGAGACGCGATGGAAGAGAAGTATGTCGTGAAGAAGCTGCTACGATCTGTTTCTGACAAGTTCATAAATGTTGCTTCGTCGATAGCGTTATTTGGTGACATCAACAAGATGGCTGTAGAGGAGGCCATTGGATCACTGAAGGCGCACGAGGAGCTTCTCAAGGGGCGGGACAAGCGGACGGAAGAGCAACTTCTCATGATAAGAGGACATGACTCGTCGCGAGGACGAGGTCGCGGCCGTGGGCGCGGCGAATGGCACAAAGATAAAAGTAAGGTACAATGCTACAACTGTGAAGAATTTGGACATTTTGCTTGGGAATGTCCTAAGAAAGAAAAGGAGGAGGAGGCTCTTCTTGCAACAGTTGATGACGAGCCGGCATTGCTGTGAGTGATCAACGAGGTGGAAAAATAAGCCAACAAGATTAAGGGGGTGATTGTTAGAAATTAATCTTGTTGTTTAGATGTTTAGGTTATGGTCATTTGTTTTTTGCATCCTTGTTCTAGGTAGTGTGGCCAGAGGCATGTTTGTTTCATGGCATGGCCTAAGTTTTTAGGGAGTCTGCATGTCTGTTCACGTAGTCCGCATGGTGTTGTATACGGATACGTATTGGCACTGTTCATGCATACGTATACGTGCGCGGGAATAGCTCGTAACGAGCCTGAGTTTGCGGGCACAGTGTGTGGTGCCGAGAGAACTGTCACGACGAAGCGTGGGAAGCGCTCATGCATGGTGTACTGCTAGTCCGGGTCAAAAGGCCACGATGCGAAGTTGAGGCTGGATCCTGACTGCATGCATGATCTTTTGCACGTAGCGTTAGTTCAGGATTATGGCGTGAGTCACGCGGAATGAGTCTGATGTTTGTTATTCTCTTGCATGTTTGAGTCTATATATGAAATAAAATGATGAGGGTTGTTTGGCCTGCGTCAACAAAAAAATCAGCTCTTTGTGTGTGTGTTGTCCAGTCCCTGTTCTTGTGTCCAGTAGAGAAAAGAATCAGGCTAGTGAGTGTTTGTGAAAAACACCAAGAGTGAGGAAGAGATTTCCAACAGGAAAGGGAGTGATTCCCAACAGGATTATTGTCGCCAACTGAAGGGCATGGCGGATGCCCTCGGCGATCTTGGCGAGCTCGTTCCCGACCGGACCCTCGTCCTCAATGTCCTTCGTGGCCTCAACGAACAATTCTCCTATATGACGGCGCTCCTCAAGCGTCAGAAGCCCTTCCCGACATTTATTGAGGTTCGTTCTGATTTGCTTTTGGAGGAGCTAACCATGGCAAACAAATCGTCCGCTCCTTCTGCCTTCCTAGCGGGCACGTCCACTGGAGGTTCCTCCGGCCGTGGCGGACAGGTTTCCGGCGGCTCTGTGCCCAACCAGATCGTGGGCGGTCCGTTGCCTAACCAGAACATGGGCGGCTCGCACGGCACCAACAACGCAAATCGCCGCCGCGGCCGTCGCGGCAAGTCCGGTGACGGCAGCAACCAATCCGGCGCCGACTCCTCCGGCGGGTCACCCATCCACCCAGGTTGGCCCACTGTTTTCAATCTGTGGACCGGAACAATTCAACTATGGTCCGGCCCGTCCGCTCAACGCCTAGTCTCTGGTCTGCTTGGGCCGCGCCCGGTTTCCCAGCCTCACGGGCCTGCTCCCCAGCATGCTTTTGTCGCCGAGAGCCTCGGCGTGCAGCCGCGCGCACCTGGAGGACACAATGGCATGCCGCCACTCGTCTCTGGAGGCTACTGCAGCATGCAACCATACATCTACGGTATGCAGCCGCACTTCGGTGGCCAGCCTGACGTGCAGTCATCGCTCGACGTTCCCGGAACTCCTTTCCTCGGCTGGGACCAGAACATGTTGGCTCAATCGTTCAACACGATGACACTCAATCCACCCGCCAACACAGAATGGTACCTTGACTCTGGTGCGACCTCTCACATGACTTCGGACGCCGGTAATCTATCCGTATCCCACCCACCTTCTCCTTTTACACCCTCCAATACTATCGTTGGCAACGGCTCCTTCCTTCCCGTCACATCCACTGGTGCCACTTTTTCCCCCACTAGCAGCGGCTCCTTTCACCTGCGTGATGTTCTTGTTTCTCCTGGTCTTATTAAGAACTTAATTTTAGTCCGTCAATTTACTACTGACAATCTTTGCTCAGTTGAGTTTGACCCGTTTGGCGTTTCTGTGAAGGATCTTCTCTCCAAGAACGTGATCGCCAGGTGCAATAGCTCTGGGCTGCTCTACTCCTTGTGTCCGGAGGCATTTCTTCCCCATGCCCTTACCGCCGGCACCTCCTCTGTCCTTTGGCATCATCGTCTTGGTCACCTTGGTCATGAGGCTTTCTCCAAACTTATGAATACCAGTGGCATTTCTTGTAATAAAGTTGAGCTAGGTTCCTTATGTCATGCCTGCCAGTTAGGCCGCCATACTCGCCTACCTTTTGCTAGCTCATCATTGCGTGCATCTAAACCCTTTGATTTAATACATTGTGATCTTTGGACATCCCCTGTTCTTAGTGTCTCAGGTTACAAGTATTATCTAGTTATATTAGATGACTGCACGCATTTTTTATGGACGTTTCCCCTACGTCTTAAATCTGACACCTTCACCACGTTGTCTCATTTCTTTTCCTATGTCACCACACGGTTTGGCGCCTCCATCAAAAGCGTCCAATGTGACAATGATCGTGAGTTTGATAACTCTAGCTCCCGCACACTTTTTCTCACTCGCGGGGTCAACCTTCGTATGTCTTGTCCCTACACATCGCCCCAAAATGGTAGAGCCGAGCGCATTATTCGCACAACAAATAATATTATTCGCTCTTTGCTTATCCAAGCCTCTCTCCGACCCTCCTTTTGGGTTGAAGCCTTGCACACCGCTACATACCTATTAAACCGCCATCCCACCAAAACTCTAGCCTTCTCCACCCCCTTCTTTGCTCTACATGGCGCCCCACCCTCCTATTCCCATCTCCGTGTCTTCGGGTGCAAGTGCTACCCTAACCTCTCTGCCACCGTCCCTCACAAACTCTCTCCTTGCTCGACCCTTTGTGTGTTCCTTGGCTATTCTGCCGACCACAAGGGCTATCGTTGCCTTGACCTATCCTCCAATCGAATCATCATTTCTCGTCATGTCACATTTGATGAGTCCTCTTTTCCCTTCACCGAGTCAAACTCCAAACCTCCTCCTTCCTCTGATTTCGATTTCCTTCTGGAGCTTGACATGGTTCCTTTAGCACCTGTTGGCACTAACCCTCTTGCAGGTTCACTTTCACATGCCGGCCCTGCTGCATTGAAGGTGAACAAGATTGTTGGTCTATAATGGCACTCAAAACCTTTCGGCCTCGCATATTGTTCTCAATTGATGTAGTTTCTCAAACTGTTCACAATTATTTTTAATCTTATTCTCGTTCTTAAAAGAAAGTATAATGTGACATCTGAAAACGGAATAGGGGAGGAGATTTTTTATATGCAAGTTCTGTTGAGAACATATTAACATATTATTGTCAGAAATATGAAAAATATGAACATGTGTGATGTTATGGATATCACGATGGTGCATATATACAAGTTTTTTTAGTTTGTTTGGTACTGTCCTTTTCTGTATGCAATCTAATGATATATACGGGTTGCCATCAGAAAATTGCTGATTGCAGCACTACGTCCTTATGGAGGATACTCTCTAGCAGTATATGCAACGTGCTAACTGATTTTTCAGCAAATCTGCAAAGTCAACAATAGGTAAACCTGAACAAAAACCGATTCTGGATGAAACATTGATGCGAAGCAATAACGAACAAGAACGAAATATCAAAATAGGAGATAGATGTAGCTCACAGATTGGTTGACATGTCGATGCAAAGTATTATTGATCAAAATCAAACTATAAAGGTAAAAATCTACTAACTAAAATCTACTCTTAAGATACAGAAAAAGTACATGCAGAAAAGTACATGCAAAAAGGTAGGAAAAGTTAGTGTGTACTTACTTTTTCGTCAACCAATATAGGATATTTATATCCTAAAATAGGCGACTTAATCTTGGATTGTGTTTCAAGTCTTCCTTTTTGTATCGGCTCAATATTTTCTTGGATAGAATCATTGTCTGTTTTTAAATCTCCTTGTTTCCAATCTCCTATCGACGATTTCCTGTTTTTTGTTTATCTTTTTTTCAGTCGGCATCTTCTAGAGTTTCTTAGCGTGGCTGATGTTTGATTCTAATTTATGACAAATCCCGATCTTTCGTTAATTACGTCAGATGATAAAAATAATTTTGCTGACTATTTTTCCTTGCCAAAATCTGGCGGTAACATATAAAAAAGGAAAGAGGGGAGAGACGTTCCCTGATTTTCAATATGGTTGAAAATATCCGGTTTGTAAACAAAGCAGGCTACCCACTACTGCATCGATTTCTTGCTAACACATTCATTCAATAATCATTCGTTAAGCAACCCATTTCGTTTTCTAAAGGAACAAGAATGAGATCTGCTTGAGAAGCAACCCCATTTCGTTCTCTTTCAGCTTTTCAACATTGAACTAACAGGCCGCTTCAGATTACTGTAGCTAGCTCTGAATAACAAATTTCTCCAACTTCTCCGCGCCAGCGCAGCGAGGGCGTTAACAATTACTTTCACAAATCTAAATTCTTCAAACGAAGTGTCACAGCCCCTGGATCGCAAGGAGTAGCTGTGACTTGGCGGCGGCAGCCCTTGGCCCTGGTGACGGCCAGATCTCCCCAGCTTGCGCGCCGCCAGCAGGAGCAGAACAGGGAAAGGTAACTAATACTAAAACTCTTTATTACTTCTTGCTTGTTCCCCCAAATATTGGATCCCAAGCTATATATATAACTGCTGATTACAAGGAAGAGTCCGAACTGGACTTGTATCCTGACTCCTACTCTTAAAAGGACTAGAATCCCTAATGGATTCGGCTTAACTCAAATAGAATCCTTAAGGGATTTGGCTGCCATATAACCGGGGAAGCTAAGCCCTGGCCCGGCGGCTATAGACTATAACATCTCTCCCCTCCTCACGAAGCAGCTCGTCCTCGAGCTGAAAATCCGGATAAGAATCCTGAAACTGAACTAATGGCATCCATGAAGCATCAGCCAAAGCAGTGCCGACCCACTATACCAAAAGGTGTGGCTGTCCATTGCGGTGAGCTGATTTCAACACCCGCAGCGGAGTAGGAAGAACCCGGCCATGGTGAACTTGCGGCAACGGCGGTGGAGATGGTGGTGGAGTCCCCTGGAACTTTTTCAGCAATCCCACATGAAAAACATCATGAAGTTTAGCGCCGGGAGGGAGTTCCAAGCGGTATGCAACTGTGCCAATCCGCTCCATGACTTTGTAGGGACCGAAATACTTAGGTCCAAGCTTAGTAGTGGCTGGAATGCCCATGGAAGCTGCCGGTCGATGCAGAAGACGCAACCAAACCAAATCGCCCACATTGAAGGAAACATCGCGGTGATGTTGATCATAGTATTTCTTAGCATAGGCTTGAGCTTGCATGAGACGATCCCGGATATCCTGAATGAGTTGATCCCGTGCTAGCAGTGAGACTTCCACGGCTTGAACAACAGCCTCACCCTTTTCATAAGTACGTAGGGAAGGTGGATCCCTGCCATAGACTACTTTGAAGGGAGTCTCACGGAGGGCTGAGTGAAACGATGTGTTGTAACAATATTCTGCCCAGGGTAGCCAGTCCAACCATTGCCGCGGACGATCGCCGGTCAAACACCGCAAATACATGGCGATCACTTTGTTAACGGCTTCAGTCTGGCCGTCGGATTGTGGATGATATGCTGAACTAAGGTGGAGGTGAATACCTGCCAGGCAAAACAGATCCTGCCAAAAGTTGCTTGTGAAAACCCGATCGCGGTCACTGACAATAGATGTTGGGATTCCATGAAGGCGGACTATCTCATCAAAGAAGACGCGGGCGACCGTTGTAGCGGAATACGGGTGAGCCAATGGAATGAAGTGGGCGTATTTGGAGAAACGATCAACTACGGAGAGGATAACAGATTTACCATGTACCCGAGGAAGCCCTTCAATGAAATCCATGGCAATGTCAGACCAAGGTTGTGTCGGAACGTCAAGCGGCTGAAGAAGGCCCTCGGGTTGTAACTGTTCAATCTTATTGCGTTGACAGACGTGGCAATTTCTGACGAAATCCCGAACAATGCGTTTGGCGCCCGGGAGAAAGAAGTCTTGGCGCAGACGGCACAATGTTTTTTGAATGCCTTCATGTGCTGCATGTGCTGAAGTTAGAATGTGCTGCAAAGAGGGCGAAGATGCTAGCACATAGACCCGGCCCGAGCGCAGAATTAGTCCATCCTGTACCGACCAAGGAGCACTCAACTTGCCTGAAGTGATATCGTGCTGCAGCTGCTGCAGCATCGGGTTGTGGAGAGTCTCATGACGCAGTTCGGGAAAGAGTGAGAGAGCGGTGATGAGATGGCCATTAAGCTGGTCGGAGTACAGTCACGCCTGGATAAAGCATCAGCCACCGTATTGAGGCGGCCTGGCCGGAATTCCACTGTAAAATCGTAGCCGAAGAGTTTACTCACCCAATGATGTTGTGGAATTGTGGAGAGTCGCTGATCAAGTAAGAATTTCAAGCTGTAGTGGTCTGTGCGGATCATGAAAGGACGGCCCCAAAGGTATGGTCTCCAATGGCGAACAGCTTGGACCAAGCCAATTAATTCGCGCTCGTAAGCAGGTAGCTTGGAATGGCGTGGTACAACTGGGCGACTAAAAAACGCGATAGGTCCCTGACCTTGGTGAAGCACAGCCCCAATGCCTGATCCGGAAGCATCACATTCCACAATGAATTGCTGAGTAAACTCGGGCATGTGCAAGACTGGTACTGAGGATAAAGCTGCCTTGAGTGCTTCAAAGGCTTGCTGAGCGGTTGGCGACCATCCAAATGCCTCTTTCTTAAGCAAATTTGTCAAGGGAGCTGCAATTTTGCCAAAATCTTGAATAAATTTGCGATAATAGCCCGCAAGACCTAAAAAACCGCGTAGTGCTTTAATTGTCTTGGGTTGTGGCCAGTCAGCAATTGCTTGTACCTTCGACGGATCCATGGCTACTTGGCCGTTGGATATAATATGGCCCAAGTAAGAAACGGAAGATGACCCGAAGGAACATTTAGACTTCTTGAGGAATAAGGCATGTTGGCGAAGGAGCAAGAAAACCATGCAGATGTGTTGCAAATGTTCAGACCAGGATGAACTGTAAATCACGATATCATCGAAAAAAACAAGGACGAAGAGACGCAAATAGGGCCGTAGAACTGCCTGCATCAAAGCTTGGAATGTGGCCGGTGCGTTGGTTAATCCAAAGGGCATAACCAAAAACTCAAAAAGACCTTCATGAGTCCGGAATGCAGTTTTGAAGATATCGTCGGAATGCATGCGGACTTGGTGATATCCCGAGCGAAGATCGAGCTTTGTGAAAAACCGAGCTCCTCGGAGTTCATCCAATAATTCATCCACCACAGGGATCGGGAATTTGTCTTTGATTGTCAACTCATTCAGGGCCCGATAGTCCACACAGAAGCGCCAAGTACCATCATGTTTCTTAACCAGGAGGACTGGAGAGGAAAAACAAGATTGGCTGTGCCGAATCAAACCTCGTTGGAGCATATCCTTGCATTGGCGTTCCAATTCGTCTTTCTGGTGGTGTGGATACCGGTATGGCCGTACGGATACTGGGGCTGCTCCCGGGCGAAGAGTGATGCGATGGTCCTGTGGTCGGGCTGGGAGGGAGTCCCTGTGGCTCAGCAAAAAGGTCATCAAAATCCTCCAGAAGGGGCTGCAAGGAATCCTAGCTGGTCTGAACTAGAGTATGCACGGTTGGGGTTGGTGAGATGCCTTGCCATTGCACCCGGCGACCGGCCAGCCAGAACATCATGGTGAGGTCATCAAAATCCCAAAGAATTGGGCCAAGCGTCTTCAGCCACTGAACTCCCAGGACGATATCAAACCCATCCAAGGGTATGCCATAAGCTTGAATGAGAAACGGGGTCTGGTTCACCATGAGTTGGAGATTACTGCAAAATCCAGTACAGGCCAGCTTCTCGCCGTTGGCTATCTTGATGCTGAGACTCTGGCGGGGAAGTAATTGCAGTGCGGCCAATTGGACAGCCCGAGGGCTTAAAAATTGTGAGTAGAACCAGAGTCAACGAGGGCGATGAAAGAATGCGTACCAATGGTCATTGCAAGTTGCATGGTGCCCCCGTTGGATGCTCCGGTGACAGCGTGGAGGGATATCTCAGGTGAGGGTTCTTCGGTGTTAATGACATGCAGTCCTAGCTGATCCACTTCCGTTTTGCCATCCTCATTCATATCAATGTAGGTTAGGAAGGGTTGTTTGCAATGATGTCCCGGCAGGAATTTGTCGTCGCAGTTGTAGCATAGACCCTTGGAGCGGCGATCGGCCAATTCCGTTGGAGTAAGGCGGCGAAACGGCTTTGCCGGGCTCCCGCTGGATGCTGCCGCCAATGGTGCGTTGTGCAATTGTCCGGCGGCTGGAGCTGGTGTAGACGGAGGACGCTGTTGTGAACGCCATGGGCGCGGTGCGGATGCTGTGGTGGTAGTACTGACCATGAGGTGCGCACGCCGCTCGTAGGCGCGGGCGAGGCTCATTGCCACCTGGAGAGTAGCTGGTTGTTGTAGCTCAACGTCGGTCCGAATAGGCTCAGCCAACCCGGCGGTGAAAATTTGCACCTGTTGCCGCGGTAGTAGACGATCCGCTCGACAAAGCAAAGCCAAGAAGTTGGTTTGGTATTCGCTGACGGACCCAGTCTGCCGCAACTGAGTCAATTCCCCCAAGGGATTACTGCGGGTAGGCGGTCCAAACCGCATGTGGCAGAGCTCCTTAAATTGATCCCAATTGGGTTGTCCCTCGTCTCACTCCAGCTGATAATACCATTGCTGTGCGATCCCGGTGAGGTGGTACGCGGTGAGCCATACCTTGTCACCCTCCTCTGTACGCTGACCCCGGAAGAATTGGTCGCACCGGTTTAACCAAGAGAGAGGATCGTCGGAGCCGTCATAAGTGGGAAAATCCAGCCGGTGATATCTTGGTGCATGGGAATATGAATTGGATGGCAACTGTTGGCGCTGACTCATAGGGTTGTGCGAAAATGCCGGCAGATGATGAAGAAATTGTGGTATAGGTGGCGGTAGGCGGAACATGGCGTCGGTGGTGGTCGTCGGAATTGCAGTATGGGAAACGGCAGATGGTGCTTGGTATGGTTGGTGAAAGATGGGAAGGTTGACGGAATCCTCCAGGATGGGAAAAGCCGTAGTTGGTGGTCTGTACCCGCTGGAGAAAGAATCCCCTGGTGAAGCCAACGAGGCGGTGAGGCCCGAGGGGATGGTTCCTGGTGGAATCGGCATTACGCCAGGCGCAGATACAGCCGCGATTCCCCCGGCTTTCAGCGCCGCGATTTCGCTGTTGGTGGCGATGCTCTGCCTCTTCAAATCGGCCATCGTCGACTGCATCTCGGTCATCTGCTCCTGGAGCGCTTTGAGTATTGCGCTAACCGCGGTGGCCTCTTCGCCGGAATCGGACCCGGTCATTGCTGATACCAAGTTGTCACAGCCCCTGGATCGCAAGGAGTAGCTGTGACTTGGCGGCGGCAGCCCTTGGCCCTGGTGACGGCCAGATCTCCCAGCTGCGCGCCGTGAGGAGCGAGAGCAGGGAAAGGTAACTAATACTAAAACTCTTTATTACTTCTTGCTTGTTCCCCCAAATATTGGATCCCAAGCTATATATATAACTGCTGATTACAAGGAAGAGTCCGAACTGGACTTGTATCCTGACTCCTACTCTTAAAAGGATTAGAATCCCTAATGGATTCGGCTTAACTCAAATAGAATCCTTAAGGGATTTGGCTGCTATATAACCGGGGAAGCTAAGCCCTGGCCCGGCGGCTATAGACTATAACATGAAGAAGCAGTGATAGCTACCTTTCGTCAGAAACTTTGAGATAAGATACTGACAGTTTAGAAATTGACATTGTAAGTTTCACTTAAACCAAATCCCAGAACAAAATCAAGATATCCGGGCATTTCTTTGTGCTTTAGGAAAAGATTTTTTTCAAAGAAAAGAAAAGAAAGCACCAAAGTAAATGAAGTAAGCTAAAAAAAGAAAAGAAAGCACCAAAGCAAATAAATTAAGCTAAGAGCTCTCTTTAACAAAGAATCTCCAGCCTTTTTTATTATTTGACTAGAGCGCCTGTGTCACTGTGTGTATTCACTTCCCTCCAACGGAAGGCTAGTAGGCTGCTGACAATTTTCTTTTAGGACTACTGAAAATTTATAAATTGACTTCACAAGTTTCACTGAAGTCAAATCCCAAAACAAAACCGAAAGGAATTTCTTCTCCTTGAATAAAGAAAGCATCAGAGTAGCCTAAGCTGAGACCTGAGAACAGTGAATACGACCCAGTTTGGCCGAAGACCTGGAGCTGGAGGTGCTGGCTTTGCTTGCAATTCCTCCACAAATTCATTCATTTAATAATAAGAGAAAGGTGAACACTGTGATGCTCCAAACTATAACTGAAAATAATCAGGCGCAAAGTGAACGTTGGAGAAACACTTTGATTTGATTTGATGCCCCTTAAAAAGTCTCTGCACATAAAACTGGAGTTTATGCAATGTTTTACATAACTCCTTGATGTACATATATTTAGGCATTGCTAGCTCAGAGAGAGGCTGTACTTTTACCAAACTGATGCAGCGAGAGAGGCAGATGATCATGCTACTGATCAAACATATACGTCAACTTTGAGAACTTGGAGTGAAACAAATGACCGAATTCAAAAAGCAGTATTACAGTGGTATTAGATTTTATTTTTTATTTTAAAAAAGATATCATGTGTTTATGAGCCATATTAACTCCAGTGACCCATCTCAGAATTGGATGGAAAGGGAAACGTGAGTATGAGAAACACAAACTTCAAATGTATTGCAACATCTAAGAAGTACAAGAGAGGTGTTCTGTAGTTCCATAAGCAATCTCATGAGCTAAAGTTTTTTTGAGCTTGTTAGTCACGATCTTCTTCTTCTATTCAAAACAGAGCAGGCTACTCACTACTGTGTCAGTTTCTTGCTACACATTCATTCATTCAACAATCATTTGTTAAGCGACCCATTTCGTTTTTCTGAAGGAACAAGCAAGGAGAGATGCTTGAGAAGCAACCCCATTTCGTCTTCTTTCAGCTTTTCAGCATTGAACGAACAGACCGTTCCAGATTACTGCAGCTAGCTCTGAATAACAAAATTCTCCAACTTCTTCGCGCCAGCGAAGCAAGGGAAATAATAGCAGTTACTTTCACAAGTCTCCATCTTTTGAAACGGAGAAACCGTGAGAGCCTCCTTTCATCAGAAACTCCGAGATAAGGACTGCAGATGCAGCGCATTTTGCACGCACCGAACATGTTTTTCCTGGCAATTTCAAACTGTGGCAAGTGCCGCACATCTTCCTTTCAGTTCAGATCTTCAGATATTTCAGCTGAATTCTGATAAGTAGTAGTATTTGTGACCGAGAAGCAAAGACTGTACGTTTTCTGCAGTGATCGACACTACCGACAAAATCCGCGACTATCGTCCTGCAGCCATTGCAGACAGCTGCTGTAGTAACCATCAACCCAATTCTTGACCAACTCGACAACAGGGTATGAACTGCAAGAACTGAATTTTATGCAGCGTTCTCTGTGGCATTTCTAACTAGTCTTTCTTTTCTTCTCACACCTTATACGAATAATTCGTTCAGTGAGCGATGCATCATGCGTCGCAAACACTTTTAGGGCCTGTTTAATTTGGCTGCGGCTTATAGCTTTTGGCTGAAATTTTTGAATTTTGGCTGTTTACGGTACAGATTACGGAGAGATCGATACTCACTTGCGATTTTGGCTGGTACAAATGTTGGGCTTTTAACGTGTACTACGTTTAACTTGTAGACCCCGTCTTGAGAAAAATACTCCGTTTAAAAGTTAGATACTGTAACAACTGCGAAAAACCGATCGGTTTATGGCCTGCCAAACAGGCCCTTAGTGCGTAGCTTCCAGATTACCCTGGCTGGTGGTGAATTTGACCTACAGCTAGAAAAATCCCGATGAAATTCTATTGCACCAGGCATTATCGCACAATCAATCATGGAAAAATATTTCTTTCCACTGCTAAGAAAAGTGATCATCATCAATCAGACCGCTAATCGTGCAGACTGAGGCGTCGCTTCGGAGGAAAACCGGGAGCTCGTGCCATGACGACACATATGAAGGACCTTTTTATCACAAGCTTATCTTGGAGTGGTAGTAGACTGGTAGTAACAAACTGTGCAACAACACATGGATCTGTTAGACTGCGGCTCATGACTTTTTGCTATTGTTAGAAATTGGCCTAGATCTATTTCCTTAATTCTAAAGTATGTATAGCTTAGTACTATATTACTAAGACAAGATAGGAGAGATCAATTTATAAGGTGGAGTCCTCACCACTTCTTGAATATGGATAGAGATGGCATGAAAAGGGCTTTAGCTAATCACGCACGCACGTGCGTATTCGCGCATTTTCATATGAAAATCGCGTGAGTTATGATGTGGTGCATAACTTGGCAGACCAAATCTACCGTTATTTTTACTGAACCATGCATCATTTTTTTTCTCTATGTTTGAATGAGATTCAAACATTTGAATGAGGTTTTATTGGGTTTGATGACAGCAGTTATCAGTGGGTAAATGACTGATTAAATATGTCAGTTACCAATGGGTAAATGACTGTTTAATTACGTCAGTTATTAGTCTATCTATATGTATATGGCTGAAGACGTCCAGAGTATGTGTGAAGAATCTGACTACCTCCATTCTTTTCCTCATGCGAATTTGTGTGCTATCGTGTTGCGCCGTCTGAACCTCGTCGACTCTTCTTCCCGACGTGCACCGTAAAGAAGGGGAGCGGTATCTCCGAACTGTTGCTGCCATGAAGACCTGCATGGGGCAACAATAAGGTTTCTAGGCAGCGTACATCTGTGCGACTGTCACTTCACTGCGTTATCTATGATTTGCACTGCATCAAGCCTGCGCTGCTTCCTGTTCTTTATCAAGCCTAATTGTAAGTCGTTCGCACGTTCGTTCGACTTTGATACTATACTTTCCCTGTGTATATTCTAAAATATGATGAGTAGCTTACTGTTAGTTGCGAGTTTTACATCACTAGTTTATTGTATTTGTCTCCTAGTAAAATTTAGAATTAAAAAATTGCCCATATTTCCAATAGCTATAGCTTATTAGTATAATAAATAGTATCGCTAAGAGAAGCTAAAAATAAAAAACCGCTAAAAAATAAAAAAGAACAGTGCCATCAGGGGCGGATCTAGGATTTTATTACGCCCTGAGCTAGGGAGAGTTAGATGCTACTATTATCTAAGCTGGAAGGAAAATATTGCGTACTTAGCTTACTTAGACTTACCTGAGCTTTGCACAGATAAATATCGCACATTCCGGACTGGAGCCTAGACTGCATGGTGTGTGGATCCACCCCTGAGTGCTATGACACCGACCTTTTTTTTCTCTCTGTGTGTTTGGGTCCACGTGATAAGCTTCTTTCTTTTCAGCTTATGATTTATAGCTTATGACTTCTCCTGAACAAAGGAACTACTTGATTTCTTCGCTGTTCAGCTTGATTTATTCGCTATTTTTTTAAACGGTTTATTGGAACAAACTTTTTAAAATATTTTATTGACCTTTGGTTTATTTATACAAATGTCCGAACTAATACAAAAAAACATCCATTACAGTTATAAATCATAACGTATAGTGGAAGAACGCCCGAACACGACGCACCAAAGGCTGCAAAAACCTAACAATGACGTCGTGTAAGAGACACAGGTAGGAAGCAGTTGGAAGGAACCCAGGAGGTCATACATGCCCATGCCAATGCCATTGAATTGAATTGACCATAGAAGCGACAGAGAGAGAAAGAGGAAGAAAAAGGCTACTCCATTCGTACTCCTGATCCAAACAAAAGTTTGGTCGTGCTCAAGGACAGGCAGGTCCCAATCTCTGGGAGAAAAAGGAAGCTTCGAAACTCATGTGTTCCCTCGTCGTTGCTGACGTGAACAACCTGTAAATTTTCTTGCTGTGCTAGCCGCCGAACCGGCAGTTCGGCAGGCGTCCTGCAGCTGATTGTGATTGGCCTGCAGCGGTTTGTGCTGCGCTTTCCCTAGCCTTACCATCTCGCCGCCTCACTGAAATCTGCTAACTCCGGCCGCCTTGCTGGCCGCGCACCGACGCCGTGAATCTAGAGGGAAAAGTTGCCACACAAATGGCAGGTCGTAGCTCGCAGCAACTGCGTAAGTCCAGGGCTCCACACACGTACAACACATATTGACAGGAACATCAGGTCAAATTTGCCGCGTCCTCAGATCAACATAAACACAGCGAACACACGTAATTATCTCTCAACAAACACCTACCACCGGCAACGGTAGTGATGTTACTGACACATTAACCTTGGAGTGCTAGCACTTCGACATCTGTGTTTTCTGATGCGTACCAGCACTGTACTTCAACTGTAGTCCGAGAATGATCAGAATTAATGATCCAGAAACTTGGTGTTAGTTAGTGTAGCACTAATGGCGAAGATAAGGGGAGTAAAGACCCTGAGAATGATCAGAATTAATGATCTAGAAACTTGGTGTTAGTTAGTGTAGCACTAATGGTGAAGATAAGGAGAGTAAATAATCTTTGCATCGTTTTCAGCTACAATAAAATCAACTACATTAGTTTCTTTAGTTAATTAGCTATAAAAAACTAATAAGATCAGATACACAACAAAAACAAGTATAAAACCGAAGCTAACAAGTTAAGAAAACAAAAGAAACAGCAAACGGGCCAAAACGTCAGCTGGCTAGTCTGATCGGACCTAGGCGACTAACTACTCGTGTTCCAGAACAGAAAATAGCTCGCCGCTAAGAACTCAAAATAGTTTAACTTCAAATCTACTTAACTAAATAATTTTAAACGTAGCCTTCGCAATGTTCTATGGACCCATTCCATCAATGAATCGACAAGGTACTCAATGAAGTTTTGATCTTTGGCTAAAACGAGACAAATTACATCAAAACTAAATAAATCGAGACAAACACCAAAAACTTGTCAGAATGGGTTATTCACATCGAACGTGCGTGAATGCATCTTGCGTGCAGTCTCTTTCTTGTGGTACTCCTTTTCATTTCCATTCTCCAAACTAACTCCTTCATTTCCATTCTCCAAACTAACTCCTTTGGCCGCATGCATGCTCGAACGATCTCGATCCTAATGCCATTTCAGCACGCAAATTACGGAGAAATTATCGGCCATGCTGCCTGCAAGCGTAGGGTTTACGTGCAGTGCAAAAACGGCTGCATAATTTCAGACTCATATCTGCAAGCATGCGACTGTGTGAGTACTTGCATGCCTATGGCGCGCGAGTTGTTAAGGCCCAGCTCTTCCATTTGAACTTCTGGCTTGTGACTTATTTTACACTATCCATAAATTTCGTCTTTTCCTATACTTTTGGCTTTTTTGAGTTTTTTTGCCGGTTCCTTTTTCTCGTATTTATTTGCATTATACGGGACGGACTAACATGTTTTTTCTATTTTTAAAATTTTTAAATTTAATTATGCTAAATAAACCTCTGTCAGCTATAGTATTTTTAGCCATAAACCACTCAAAAAATGAAGCTGCTCCGTTGCTTCACATTTACCAAACAGAGGCCAAACCGTAGGCTGTTGCGGATCGATGGTAAAGATCATTTGACAACCTACCGTGTGCCGGCCTAATTAATACTCCCTCCGATCATAGATAGAAATATGTTATTTTGGATATATATATATATATGCAGTTAATTTTTTGAAACTATAACTATTAATATCTTTTAAATATTTAAATTGAATATATAAAAATCATATGTATATTTGTCTTGAAAAGTGCTTTCATATATTATAACTTTATTAAGTTTTATAAATATGTTATAATAGAAAGTAGTTATCAAAGTTGTATTTTAAATACCGTGTGGATGCCTAAAACAACATATATCCGAGAGTTTGTGCAGGAGGGAGTACTATTCATCGCTGAAGAGTAGAATGTCCTCGTTCAGACTGGAGGTACGAGAATACTTAGGGCCTGTTTGGATCCCTTCATCTAAAGTTTAGTCAGTAAAGTTTAGATCTAAAGTCTCCAAACAGATGGTCTAAAGTTAGATCTAAACTTTAGCTAACCCCTAAAAAACACTTTAGACCATTAGACCACAAACCGAGCTAAAGTGGTCTAAAGTTTTAGTTTCTCCGGCTCCCATACGCAAAAGACGTTTTGCCCCGTGAAATATCTGTTCCTCTCGGCTCCCGCACGAAAAAACTTCGCGAAATCCATCGGGCGGCATCTTCCCCGCCCGGACTCCCGACGCCCCCACCGAACCAGCCATCCCACCGCCGCCGGCCTTCGCACCGCCGCCCCCGCCGCGCATTCCACCACCGCCGACCATCCCACCGCCGCCCCCGCCGCGCATCCCACCACCACCGACGATTGAAGAAGCAGCGTCGCCACGTCGAGGATTGAAGAAGCCGCGCTGCGCTGAGGATTGAAGAAGCAGCTCCGCCGTGCCCTTCCCCGCCTTCCTCTCATGGACCCCGTCGACGATGCGTCCATGCGCCCCCAAGATCCCCTCCCCTATAATTTCTTCTCCCAAACCGATCCCGTGCCCTCCAGTCAAGACGGCATGTTCGGTGTTGACCTCAACTCATCGGCAACTCTTGATTTCCCGCACATGGGGTCGTACCAAGAGATTCTTGAATCGGCGCCGGTTGAAGATGGAAGCAGTGGTGGCCGTGGCGCTCGTGGCGCCTGTGGCGTCAGAGGCAGCCGTGGCAGGTCTGGCGGGCGTGGAGGAACTGGAGCTGCTGCTGGCACAGGCGGCCGTGGTGGCCGTGGCGGCGTTGGTGGATCTGCCGCTAGCAGAGGCGGTCGTGGTGGTCGTGGCGGTGTTGCTGGGCATGGCGGGCGTGCTGGAGCTGTGCCGCGAGCTTCTTCTGGCAAAACCCCAGTGAGTGTTGATGGAGGTAGCAATGGCCCAATGCCGTTCCGCGCTCCTCGCACAGCTCGAGCGCCTAACAATGGTGGGCGAGCCCACACCGAAGACGTAGCCGATGCACGGGGACACGACGGCGAGAGCGAGACCCACTACCTCGAACCCGCCGCGAGCCATCGACAGTTATTGGTGGACAGTTCAACGGCTCAAATATCCCAGAGGTACAAAAGTCCGTTTATTGAACCAGAACTAAACTTTAGTCTATGATCCAAACAGTCCTGTGGTCTAGCTAAAGTTTAGTTGTCTAAATTTTAGTCCTGAACTTTAGCCAACTAAACTTTAGACCTGAGAATCCAAACAGGGCCTTAAATGTCAAGTACGTGTGACAACAATGTGTTGTGACGTCTAAGAGCAAGTACAATAGAAGAAGTGGCTGCCACCTCTAGGACTAGCTACATAAGCAAAAAGAGTACATGTGGCTCATGTGGAGGTAGCTAATACAATAAGTTGAGTAGAGGTTACCTCTATTAAAGCACTCAAACATTTAATACTTGCATAAATATACCAGGGGTCACCTCTTGCATGAGGGGTAGTTTGTCTCTCTCTCCTCGTATGATGTGCTAGAGGTCACCTCTTATATAAGGGCATCTGTAGTGTGTAAAAATAGAGAGCCTTAAGCCACCTTAAGGTCAACCTTATACATTACAGGGGTAACCTTAAGGAGGCTATAAGCAAAAAAGGCTTAAGGCTGGTCCTCAAGCTAAAGACCTGGCCATAAGCATTAAAATACAATTTTTCTTTATCTGCCAAGTGGGACCGTCTTAAGGCCACTTGGGTTATATACACTATGAAGTTGGCCTTAAGGTTTAGATAGGACCCACCTTAAGACCCTTTGGGCTATATACACTATGGATGCCCTAAGGGGTAACTTGCCTCTCTCTCCTCTTGTCTCTCTCTTCCACATAGGATTATGTTGACGTGAATTTCGCTAGAGACAACCTAGTCAGCATTATTGTACTTGCTCTAACTAGTCGAGTACTTGCTGGATTAAATGATCAATTACTACACAAAAGTGATCATGGACGCCCACCCTCCCCCCAAAATAAAGGCACAAATCTCAAAGCATTAATCGTCATGAAAGCTCCTCGGTCAATAATTTCGTACGCACTGCCAATGACACCCATAATTATATTAAAGACATATATAATAATATATATAGCTTGTTTATAACATACATTCATATCATCTATAGGTAGTTTATACAGTGGACTGTCTTTTACTTATTTTTATAGATTATGCAGTCTTTTAATACTCTTTCATTGTTTTTTATTATTTCTTGTACAATAGCATGCTCTTTCATTTTTTTCATTGTTTTTTATGCAATAGCTGGCTACTAATTAATAGACAATCGATTACTCTCTGTTTACTCTTTTTCATCTACATCAGCAAAAATTCTAAATGATAAAGACTATAGACAATTGATGTAAACCTATTGTACATGGCCTTATGCGTCTTCAAGATCAGTGCAGTTTTCTTTTAGAGAAATCGTCAATGATTTCATTTCATGTATATCCATGTATCGCCAATGGTATACCGCGCACACATGATATCCATGTTGGAATGCGTTTCATGTATTCTACCACCGTCCTTGCGCATACCTGCCCGCCCTAACCACGGCATCAGTGGCTTTCTTCCCTGAATCCGGCCACATATATAAAAGCAGCAGTGCAAACATGCATGCATGACATGACAGCCAATGCAAGCAGGCAGGCAGTCCACAAATGTGCTACTAAATACTTAACCTGGCCTAGCTCTTCAATTCATGCATGATCAGGCTTCAAGCAGGATCTGCTGGCTAGTTGTTGTCCTATATAAGGACCATCCATACACCACCGTCTCCCCGGCTCAATATCCTCTGCCGTCGCCACTCACACCGAGCCCTCCTCCCTGGAGAAACACCTCCACTATAGCCACCAGCAAAACACCATGGCCAGCAAGAAGAAGCTGTTCTCTGCCTTGGCCTCCCTCCGGCCTCTCATCTCTAGATCAGACCCTTCCGTGCTGCACAGGACGTCTCCTCCCATGGAGAAGCTCGCCGCGCAAACCCTAGTCCTCGACGTCGAGGGCGGTCTCCTCAGGTCATCTTCAATCTTCCCCTACTTCATGCTCGTGGCGCTAGAGGCAGGAGGCTTCTTCAGAGGCCTTGTGCTGCTGCTGCTCTACCCTCTGCTCTGCTGCATGGGCAGCGGTATGGCCCTGAAGGTCATGGCCATGGTGTCCTTGTGCGGCCTGCAGGCGAGCCGGTTCCGGGCCGGCCGCGCTGTGCTGCCCAAGTGGTTCCTGGAGGACGTTGCAGCGGAAGGGTTCGAGGTGATGAGGGGCGCTATGAGGAGGGTGTGCGTGACCAGGATGCCGAGGGTGATGGTCGAGGGGTTCTTGAAGGAGTACCTGGAGGCGGAGGTGGTTGTGGGGAGGGAGATGAAGGTGCTCTGGGGGTTCTACACTGGCCTCATGGTGGAGGAAGAAGGTGGCGATGGAGATCAGGTGGTGGTGATGGAGGAGAAGATGGAGGTGGATGTTGTGGGCTTCTCTGCCTCCTTGGACTTCCTCCAAGATCCTCTCTCACATTGTTGCAAGGTACTATAACTCAAACACATTTTCTTTGCATGCTTGTGATCTTGGAGTAATAATTAGTTATTAACTTTTTGGTGAGGAATTAGTTATAACTTCACTTGAACTGACATGGGTTATTTTACATAGCTAGCTAGCTAGTTTTACATGTTCTTTCTTTGTTCTGTTCTAGTTAGTTGAGGTTTGGGACATGCTAGCGTCCGAATGTATGATGGGATACGCTCCTCTGTGTCGTTGGATCTTTATAAATCAAATTAATGGTAATACTCTATGTTTGACGTGAGAAATTGCTCACGGACTTTTTGCCCCAGGGTATGACACTACTACAAAATGGATCATCACAGACAGTTCGGAACAGTCATCACAGACGGTTTTCCAAACCGTCTGTATTTATGTATCAGTGATAATCGAAGGCTATCACAGACAGTTTGTAAGCCATCTGTGATAAAGATAAAACAGACAGTTTGTAACTAGAACCGTCTGTGAAGAAAACTATTACAGACGGCTCGAACCAAAAACCGTCTGTGATACCCACACATCACAGACGATTCTAGTTACCAACCGTCTATGATACCCACATATCATAGATGGTCTTAGTTACCAACCGTCTTTGATTGGCGAGTATCACAGACGGCTCGAACCAAAAACCGTCTGTGATACCCACACATCACAGACAATTCTAGTTACCAACCGTCTGTGATACCCACATATTACAGATGGTTTTAGTTACCAACCATCTTTGATTGGCGAGTATCACAGACGGTTGGTATATAGAATCGTCTGTGATAGTCCTTTATAGACGGTTTATACCACAAACCGTCTGTGATAGTTCACTCTATACCTTAATTTTTTTTCTATTTTTTGGCTAGTCTCAAGAAATAATGTTACCCATGCCCTTTGAAAACAAGCAAATACAGAGTCAAGCACAATAACACATTCTATTAAGCTAACGAACCCTTCGTGGCACGATGGTGAGGCTAAACAAGACACTTACGACAAGAGTGTGTTGTCCAGCCTACGGTGATGCCACAATGGAGGTGCTAGCTCACGGCAGTAGTCGGCGTTGTCGAGGAACAAACAAATACAGAGGCAAGTACAACAACACATTCTATTGCAGGATAACAAGCTAATGAACCCTTTGTGGCATGACTGTGAGGCTGAACAAGACACACTTACGACAAGAGTGTGTTGCCCAACCTACCGTGGTGCCATAACGGAGGCGCTAGCTCACGGCAGTAGTCGGTGTAGTCGAGGAACAAGCAAATACAAAGGCAAAAACAACAACACATTCTATTATAGGATAACAAACTAACGAACCCTTCGTGGCACGACGGTGAGGCTGAACAAGACACACTTACGACAAGAGTGTGTTGTCCAGCCTACTGTGGTGCCACAACATAGGCGCTAGCTCACAGCGGAGGGGGGGATGCAAGAAGCTAGCTAGTGGATGAACTACCGAGTGACTACCGGTAGAAAGGTAGATGAGGAGTTATTAAAAAGGGCCGAGCGATGGGAAGGTAGATGGGAATAATTAATAAGGGCTGAGCGGTGGGAGAAACTGGTGCCTGCCATTCGATGTGGAGAGAATGGACGGGTCAGATCGAAATCTTGGGGTATACGCTACGGATCGATGACGTGTCATTATCAGAGACGGTTTGTTATACGAACCGTCTGTGATAATGAATATTAGAGACGGTTTGTATAACAAACCATCTGTGATAATCACATATCAGAGACTGGTTTGGTATATAAACCGTCTGTGATAAGTAAATATCAGAGATGGTTTGTAATACGAACAGTCTGTGATAAGTCAATATCAGAGACGGTTTGGAATACGAACCATCTGTGATAACCCTTTAAAATGCGCGCCCTAATCTACCTCTTCTACACTGTGATCAAGATCCTCTCCCTCATATTCTTCACCAGATTTCTCAATAATGATATCTAATATTCTTTGGTCTCCTTCCTCTCATCTATCCATCATGAGTTGTTCGGCCACAACCTTTCACATACGGCCAGCAATTTACGTCTGGAGTAGCTCCTCCGCTCACACCCTGCTCTCCTTCCTCGACTCGCTTCCATCCGTCAGCTGGACCTCATCATCCACCGTTGACGGAGGTGTCTCGTTGCCGCTTAGGAAAGGGAAACCGCCCTCAGCCTCGTTCTTCTTTGCAATGCGCACAAAGCAGAGGAAGCTCTTGCGGCAGTGGAGAGACATATGAATAACCTTGCCGGTCAAGCAAAATCAGCCGATTCTGAGGAAGCTTATCATGGCATCCTCTTTGAGATTATGGGCCATACTAATGATTTGCCCAGGCTAGAGGAGGAAGTGGAGAGGGCAAGGACAATCTTCACGTCATTCGAGAACTCAACGGCTGATCCTACAACTCCAAAAGTCGAAGAAGAAGTATATGAAGCCCAGAAGATTAGGATCTGGGAATCTCTTCTTTTGAGACTTTTCTAATAAATTTGCTTTGAATTTGACCCTCGTCTCAGTAGCTTCTTTAGTTCATTATCAAAGACGGTTTGTTATATGAATCGTCTGTGATGTCTCAATGATCACAGACTATTCATGATAAGAACCGTCTGTGAAAGTTTACAGACGGTTATTAACACGAACCATTTGTGATGTCTCAATTATTATAGATGGTTCGTGTTAAGAATCGTCTGTGAAAGTATCATAGATGGTTACTAGAACAAACCGTCTGTGATAGTTTAAGCACAGACGGTTACATGTGAACCGTCTGTGATATAGCCATCCAGTATAGCCTCTTTTGTAGTATAGGTGCAGGCGTGCCAGTGTACTAAAGTACACAAAAATAGATAAACACAACAAAAAGGTAGGGAAAACACGTATTTTATTTATTCATTTGAGAATAACAAAATTACAAGTTTTCTTTGTGTATATGCATTCCGTAACCTGCTTTGTATAGCAGATCTGACATAGGCGAAGTGATTTCCTAATTCCCGGAGTCTCGTAAGGCTCCCAATTAATTACATCCACGGGGTGAACCCATGGAATACCTCCAATTAAGCTATGCATTGATCGTCGTCTTCAATCTTCGCTTCACATTTTCGATGCATATGATGAATGATTAATATGAATGTGAGCATTGGCATTATCCATAGCTTCGTCAGTCTATGGGGCTGTTGGTAGCGTAGCCTTTACATTAGCTGCGCTCGCTTATGCTGTTCAACGTCGTCAGTATTGAGCAATACAAGAACGGGATGATTAAGCGCATGCATGAGTTGCGTATGACTAATCTTGACGGTAATGGCAGCAGAATTAGTATCATAGACATAGCCTGAGTGGTGAGAATAGTATAGCAGGACACAGAGGTCAAGTATTGACATGGTCAAAAGCCATCGGAAGTCGTCCGTAATCAAAAATCTGTCGACCTTCACCGATAATCATAAGTCGGGAGCAGTCAACCATCGCTGGTGGTTGCAAGTTGGCAGCCATCGACCATCGATCATGGTCATAAATTAGGAGCCTTTGACCATGGCTCGTGGTCATAAGTCGAAAGCCGTCAATCATCGCTCGTGGTCGTAAGTTGGAAGCCGTCGCCCATCGCTGGTGGTCGTAAGTCGGAAGCCATCCACCATCGCTCATGGTCGTAAGTCGGAATCCATCCAGCATCACTCGTAGTTATAAGTCAGAAGTCGTTGACCAAAGCTCATGGTCGTAAGTTGAAAGCCGTCGACCATCACTTCTGGTCGTAAGTGGGCAGCCAACGATCATTGCTCATAGTCGTAAGTCGAAAGCCATCTAGCATCGCTCGTGGTTGTAAGTTAGAAGCCATCAACCATCGCTTCTGGTTGTAAGTAGGCAGCCATCAACCATCGCTCCTGATCGTAAGTGGGCAACCATCAACCATCTCTCATGGCCGTAAGTCAAAAGACATCGACCATCACTCGTGGTCGTAAGTCAGAAGCCATCGACCATCGCTCGTGGTCATAAGTTGGAAGCCCTCGACCAACGATCGTGTTTATAAGTCGGAAGCCGTCGACCATCACTCATGGTCATAAGTTGAAAGCCGTTGACAATCGCTCGTAGTCATAAGTCGGAAACTATTGACTATGCTCGTGGTCATTAGTCAGAAGCCCTCGACCATCGCTCGTGGTTGTAAGTTGGAAGCCGTTGAGCAATGCTTGTATAGGTTGGAGGCCATAGTCGTACAATGTTTTAGCACCGCAGTCCAAGGACATGCTCGTAGAGTACTGTAGTCTGATGGTCGGTGCTTCATGCTTTAAACTCATGGGATCAGAAAGCGATCGGCAATCTTGCCAGCCTCTTCGTCATGACCACGGGCTACTTGACAGTGAGCTCCAAAGTGCCTAAACGATGGTACTATCGACAGCGATCGTGGTGCTTGGCAATCTTCCCCGCCGTTTATCGACATGCAAGATGGCTAAATAGCAGAGAAAGGGAAAGAGGGAGGTTTACTTTCCAGATCATAATGCGCCATGGCCTTGTCTTGTGTAGATTATTTTCCTATGTTCCTCTGCCTTCTCCTCCTTCCCCTGGAGTTCATCAGGGTCCTAACTTGTCGGCGAGTGTTGGATCTGCGTCTTCCCCTCTGTGTCTCTCTCCATCTTCCCCTCTGTGTCTGTGTCTCTCTATCTCTCTGTCTGTCTCCCTCTCCGTCTCTGTTTGCATCCTTTTATAAACATAAGCAAGGGCCACAAGCATTGTACGCAGCTATCACGTGGTGCAAATCAATCCCTGGCCTCCGAGACCAAGATTCTGATCCGCTTGCCAATCCTTTCCTTCCGAACCTATGCCTTCCAAATTAGAGAAGATTTATCGAGAAATACTTCTATAAATTAAGATACGGTGCAATCATCTTCCCATTGCAAATATGGTTCACTTGGAACCAATATTTTCTTTCCTTCTTGGTGTGTGGGCTGCCATTGCTTGGCTGTGCGCGATGTTACGCATTGACTGTTAGAATTAGTTTTGTTATTGATAGTTTATATGTGTATAGTCATGCGTCGAGTGCTCATCGTGCCTGAGTGCCATGCAGGGGTTGAGGGTATTGGATTTAGTGAGTAATCGACAACTCCGGAGACTCAGTCATGATCAAAAGTCAAATGTGGCGAACTAGTCGTAGCACCATGATCTAATCGGTAGTTACGGTGATCCGGTCGGTACTCGTAAGCTATGGCACCATGGCCAATGATCCATGATAATGTGTTTAAAAAAACCGTGGTTGATACAATGTGGTCGAAATGACCATGGTCGATACGGCGTGATCGAAATGATCATGGTCAAGCAGCCCTAATGATATGACGCTTCAAAATGACCGTGGTCGAGCACCCATAATGATACAAGGCGCGACACACTGGCCACTTAACAGTTATGTTTCTCGTGCTATTTCATGGCTCGATTACACCAAAATTTTTACCCAGCATATATTTCACTATTTTCCCTAACTCGACATATTTGCACAAAATCTCGTCAAACACCCTAGCTTAACAAAAGCCCAAAATGCCACCTACATTACTATTGGTACCAATTTTCATTAATAAGCAAGCATTTAACAACTAGATTTCAAGAATAAACATTCAGCGTGATAGTAAACATAAATTTTAGCAACACTATAAATCATAAACTGACCTTAATATAAATCAATAAATACCAAGATGAAAGATAACCAAGTCTAAATTGAGTAAAACTTCAAACAACAACGTTACGAACTATAAGGACTAAGGGTAACCATAAATTATTTAATCAATGATATGGAAATTACTAAATAATTCATGTCCATACGTGGTGAGTTGCTAGGTGAAGAGCTACAAGTATGCAATAATCCATGTGTTCACCTAAAACCAACAAATAAGTAAGGGTGAGTACACGACTTAGCAAGTACAAAGCAGAATAATAAGTGAGACATCATCTTATTAGAAATTCATAATCATTTATCATAACTCAATTCCACATATCTATTCTTATCAATTTCCATTCACATATCTCACTATCTCAAATCACTTTTTTTTTCATGAATGCTATGCAATACTTATGTATATGTCTCAACTTTTCTTCTGTATATACCGGTATAACTTAGTGTTCACCCGTCAATGACATACCTTCGCCATGTCCTTTTTTATATAAGGTCTCACCTCCTCTCCCGTGGAGTGCTTACCGAAGTAGATTTTTTCCTACTCCCATAGGTGCCTATCGAAGTAGGTTTTTCTCTACCCACTTCCATGGGTCGTCCACACAAAGCAGCATCTAGAGGGCCATACGGGTCACCTCTTTGTAACATGAATACTTAACATGCAATGTAATTATTATATTTTTCCTTTAGTTCTTTTTCAGCATTTAAACAAATGATACAATCATTATCCTACCATAATTCTCATCATTATCATCTTAGCATAAGTACGAAGTAATATAAACAGGTACTTTCATATGAATAGTTATGGCAAGGGCTCATTAATCATAATTTCAAACACTCAAATACTATTCTACAACACACTTGTTTCTTTAGTTGTGACGGTCGGTTTGATTAGGATATGATAATACACCCGACGATACTCCTTCTATAGCAATTCCTCATTCTCAATATAGGTCATAGCAATACAAAACAATAATTAAAGGGTATTGATAAACATCATCCGGATGTTTTCTTTCTAACTATCATCCAGATTTGGAGATCCAACGGTCACGAATTCTCCCCACCCCCTCCAAAAAAAATCTCCCACCTCCAAAAAAAAATCTCCCCCCTCCAAAAATAAGAGGCCGTTAGATCTCTAATCCAACGGTCCGAAATTTAGATAATTGTTAGGAATAAAACATCCGGATGATACCTATACACACCTTTAACGCTTCTATCCGTTTCTCAAATCCACTATTCTTCTATGTTACTGGACGGTCACGAGCTTACCCTCATGAAAATGTTTCCCCTTATACACGCATGGACACGATCCAACCTACGATACAATCTAAACCGTCCGATGAAGCCGCACAACACAATCAACGGTAGCCGACCCGTATAAGTTTTCTTCGTCTCTCATGTGCAGTAGTGCACAAGCAGAGAAGCAGTGCTGCTACATACGTACTCCACCGTAACTCGCAACCTTTTGACCGTTTACTTTGTATACGTACATGCAGGAGATGTACGTCGTGGCACAGGAGGACAAGGCCAAGTGGCAGGCGCTGCCGAGGGGTAAGTACCCCAAGCCCATGGTGTTCCACGACGGCCGCCTCACCTTCCGGCCTACCGCCGGCAACACGCTCGCCATGTTCGTGTGGCTGCCCTTTGGCGTCGCCGTCGGCGCCGCTCGCCTCGCCGTCGGGCTCACCGTGCCGTACAAGTACTCCACGTCCATCCTCGCAGCCACCGGTCAGTCGTGGCGCCTCAAGGGCGAGAGGCCGCCCCTGCCGGGCGCCGGCGGCCGCGGCCGAGGAAAGCTGTTCGTGTGCAATCACCGCACGCTCATCGACCCGCTGTACGTGTCGGTGGCCCTGGACCGGCAGGTGCGCGCCGTGTCGTACAGCCTCAGCTGGTTGTCAGAGCTCATCTCCCCGATCGGCCGCACCGTGCGGCTGACGCGCGACCGCGACAGCGACGGCCGCGTCATGGCGCGCCTCCTGGACAGCGGCCACCTCGTCGTCGTCTGCCCCGAGGGCACCACCTGCCGCGAGCCGTACCTGCTCCGGTTCAGCCCGCTGTTCGCCGAGCTCAGCGACGACGTCGTCCCCGTCGGGATCGCCGTCGACACGACCATGTTCTACGCCACGACGGCCGACGGGCTCAAGTGCTTCGACCCGCTCTTCTACGTGATCAACCCGAGGATGTGCTACACGGTGCAGTTCCTGGATAGGGTGGACACGACGGCGGTGAGGGAGAGGAAGGTGCCGAGCACTGACATGGCCAACCTCGTGCAGAGGAAGATGGGCGAGGCGCTCGGCTACGGCTGCACCATGCTCACCAGGAAGGACAAGTACCTCATGCTCGCCGGCAACGACGGCATCGTCAAGACCAACGGCAAGCACTCCGCTTCTGCTGCAGGGAAGAAGAACTGATTCATTAAGAAAAAGAACTGATTAGTTCTAGCTAGACTTCTGGTTTCGATTTTTTTAGTTTGTTGCTAGTTTAGTTTGGTGTGTTTTGTTGGTTACCTTATTTGGGTTTTGTTAAACGTCATCCGGATAAATCTCCCCCCTCTAAAAAAATCTCCTCCCTTCAAAAATAAGAGGCCGTTGGATATCTAATCCACCGGTCCAAAATTTGGATGATTGTTAGGAATAAAACATCCGGATGATACCTATACACACCCAAAGAAACATGTGCATCCAAGTAAAAGAAAAATAAAAAAAGAAGTAGGCATGCATGATATTCTTACTCCTTGAAAAAGTTATGATGATTTTGTCACAAAAAAAGGTTGTACTGATTTTTGTCCTATCAAAACCAACACAAGATTTGTTCATTCCTTCAACGTAAAAAAAAGAGAAGAAAATGTGCATCCAGGTAAAAGACAAAGAAAAAAAAGAAATATTGCATTTGGCGGGAGTGGAAGGCAATTATACATAACTAGTAGGGTACCCGTGCTAACGCTACGGCGGCATTTGAGGGATGCACATGAAAACAACCAAATGACAATATTTTTTCCTTGCTCGTGCTAACGCTACAGTAAAATACAAAACAAGATAAAATTTGTCCGTATCCTGTCCAAACAACAAATGAGTAAGATTAACGAGAGATGCACATTTTAAAGCTATATACAAGAAAGATCGCGTCAAGGAAACAAAATCCTTCAAATGTTTAAATCAACCACCACAGATTCCCATATGCTATGACAATTAGATAACAAGAACTCAATTACCAACCACCGGATAAATTAAACGAAACATAGATTTCGTATCTGGAGATACAGCTTTATTGAAAAGTAAACATAAGATGCACATGTCTAGACCACCCAAGCCAAATCATAGATCATGCAGGAAATAACAGTTGACATTATTACTAAAGCATTCACTCTCGTGCTTAACTCTTCCTAGATATTCTCAATGCATAGGTCATACTACATATTTCACAATTTTATTCCCTCAACTGTTTAAAATCATGCATTCTTAACTCAAATTATAATAATGTTTTAAGAGTGAAACAATTTACAAACAAACCAGCAATCTAATGAGCAACTCCAAAGGAACACAAAGAGGTATAAAGAGAAGGATTAGAACGAATCAATTAATTTTGTTTGAGGGAAGGAAAGAATGAATCGATGAAGGATATGAAAAAGAAAGGCAAAGGAATGAGTAAAGTTACACCAACCTAATTTGTGCATCTTTAATATGCCTGGTGCTGCTGCATGCTTTGCCAAAAGTGTATTACAAAACAAAAAAAATTTCACACTGTTAACTGACAGTAGAACCCTAATGGACAATCAAAGTTTCTGGAAACAATTATCGCCTAGTGTAGCACATAACAATCCCTAGTTATTACACTAAAAAGGACAGGGATCTATCACTGACATTCTGTAAAATCATATATAAACTAAAAACTGCAGAAACATTAATATTTTACACGCATTGGAATTTTAGTCAAGCACTGAGTGTTAACATCATTTGGCCACAAAATGCAGCACCAAAAGCATGTATAAGAGTACAGTTGCCAATCACCAGCAACATGCTTTAAATGCCACGTATAAGAAATATGGTTTATTAAACAGATACACTGTACAAGACAGACATCGATGACTCCATGCATTTTCTCCCCATGGTTTCATTTAGTTGTATTTCGATAAATAAAAAATGCCACAATAGCTCTGGAGTATCATATCACTCTGCATTAGTAGGTCAAGTTCAATAGTTCATCATATATCAGATCATAACGCAGTGAATAAGTGATAGTAAAGCATAAATTATCCATGCCATGAACTGGCCCAAAATAAGAACATTGACAGATCATTACTGTTCTTTCTCTTATATCTGTTCTATTGTAGTCCACAACGGCAGGAATTGAAGCACTAAGCACAAAGTTGGAATGAGCACAAAACACAGATATGCATATACTACCATATACTGCTATACAATTTCTATCTTCCTATATTTAATCTGCAGCCCTGCTCTAAAACTCTCCGTCAGTTTGGGTCTTCGATCAATAGAAATTAGGAGACTCAAATATCCTATTACTATAATTCTGATATCACACTTGTCTGGCTTGATAGTGGAATCACCTAAGTGGAACCACAGTGTGCACTGTACACTGAAAACGACTCCTTTACGCAGCATTATTCCAGTGCCTGTCAATAGTGAAATAGCATAAGCCTCACTTATGTAGTGTTGGACCATGAATTCCAAACCAGTTTTTTTCTTTCTAATGTTTCCAGATCCAAGCCAGGAATTCATCCCCAGCTCCAGATTTGCGTTGATTCCGACACTGGGTGCTTTCCTCAAACTGGTAACCATTCTCAGACAAAGAATTAACGTTTCATCTGGTCTAATTCTAATCCCAATCCTTGTGCAATCGGTGGCGAATTCCATGATTCAGGCGCCTAAGATGGTATCAGGTTGCCATTGTTGCATCAATTGGTAACCGAGCAGTTGGATTCCAATTCCAAGAAGAGATATCATATGATTCCATATCAACGTGGTCGTAACCAACGTGGTTGTAAACCAAACAGAGCTACCTTGTAATATTTAATCCAAATGAAGCTATTCTCCACAATTGATCATTAATACTAAAGCAGCACAATCAGACCAGAAAGATATAATAATACAAGCAGCAACAATAATAGCAGTATTATACTA
Organism: Dendrocalamus sinicus; assembly: GCA_036346575.1. Classification (NCBI taxonomy): domain Eukaryota; kingdom Viridiplantae; phylum Streptophyta; class Magnoliopsida; order Poales; family Poaceae; genus Dendrocalamus; species Dendrocalamus sinicus. The sequence goes on along the minus strand of CM070672.1, from coordinate 1,576,441 downwards.
CAGCACATCGTTGTGATGAACAGGACAACAATCATTTGTCCACGCCAAGCAAAAGTAAAATCACAACAAAAGAACAAAAATCATTTCACCTTATGTCCTTCAGCAGGTAGGCTCTCCTCCGGTGCCGATGCCTCTGGCGACACAACCATGCTCCTAGAGCTTTTGTGATGTTGTTTTTAGCAGAGATGCAAAACCATATTCTACTCACAAGTGTTTGGTTTTGTTCAGGTAAGCAAATGATTTAGGTATGGGCCCAGATATATGATTCTGATTGATCTGAATCCTATCAAGGTTAGGAAGGAAGCCAATCTCCTCAGGTAAAGAACCAGTCAACTGGTTCCCATTTAAGAGCCTGCAAATATGGACAATGGACATCTTGTTACAAGAGAAGAAATAACTGTATAAAAGCAACAAGTGATCACAGAGCCCTTTCTGGCCACCAGAGGATATGACAACAATGACACACCTACCAACAAGTTATCTCAGAGAAACAACTTTTTAATTTAAAAAACTGTTATATTATGAAGGACATGTTAAAATGGAAAATAGAAATACAAAGTATCATAGTGCAGACTATATTTAGTCAATTACAAATGTATAGCAAATAACTAAGTTGAACTACCATATCAAGACAGAGCATACGAAGGAAACTGATTCAGGCGGACAATGTTTTTGACCAAATTTATAATCACTGCAGCAGATTTCAACTTACAATAGTTTTAGAGAAGTGATGTTGCCAACCTCCTTAGGTATGCTCCCAGTGATTGAATTGCACATAAAATCCCTTCAAAGGAAAAAAAATCAGAAAGAAGTACGCAGTCCCCCTTGTGTATGTAGGATGAAAGGAATGGGCAATCCACACAACCATAAGGCAACCTAAGGCTATTTCCATAACTAATTAGCCAGCTCAAATCATTCCACTTACATTATTTTCATCTGAGAAAGCTGACCAAGCTCAGGAGATAAAGTTCCACTTAAATTCAACCGTAGAAGCTGCCTGTAATCAGATGGAAGATCTCATCAAGTGAACATATTTTGCTGAAGCCTAACAACAATTAGATTCACTTGAAAAAAATAAGCATGCGATTTTCAGCGGGAAAAATGCCCCAAGTCCAATCTAAACACACTTTGGATCCATTTTTATTGCATTAATAGCTCCATCAGAGCTTCCAATACTTCAAATAATATGGTTTATTTTGCAAGAATGGCAAAACAATAAGAACTTAATGAACGCTGTAACATATTTCTGCTTTCAAAAAAGACAAGCTGTCAACAGCAGTGAGTTAGTGTTAAATCGAATTTTTGCCAAAAAAAAAATTTGACAACAAATTCAAAGATGCAAACTTGATCTACTAAGTCTTGAAAGTCAACAAAATTGTATGTAAGACCAAGTTCAAGTTGTCCAATTCATCACCAAAAGCAACCCATAACAGAAGCACAGCAATTGTACACCTAGTTACTTTCATAATGGAAGTAGAAGAAATTAGCAAGACTATTAAAAAAATATATAACCAAGAATATATGTAGCATTCCTGACTTGTGCCCTCCTATGCATCTCTCCTCAAGTGAGGATCATGCTTATGAGGCAAAAGGTAAAATGAACATGAATTTGTAGAGATCAAACAAAAATAAGAGGTCTAGGGGTGAAGTGCACTGGTTAAGATGGATTTTACCTTCCCATGGTGCCATGATCTGTGCAGTTCAATCAACTTGAAATCGTCAAACAAATAAGACATTTGTTGTAGATGAAAACTAAATTTACATTTTTAATACTGCCATAGCAACAAGAGAAGGTTCAACATAAGAACATAAATAATGATAAACATATTGGGAAGGCTGCAACAACTACCCTTCACCCGGTTTCCAAGTACAAACCTCAGATAGATGTATATCAAGTTCCCTAGAACCCTAGAATCCGAGCCTAAACATTGAATCCCCAAATCGAAGTTCCCATTTCAGAATTCCCAAGAGCAGAAGCAAGATATTACTCGAAACTTAGAATCCCCAAACAAGTCGGGATCCAGAATTTGCATGATCGGAACCAAAATTTTGATGGAAACCGCGAACCCTAGAAACCAAATTCTAGCATGGATTACCCAGATGACAGTTGGTAATCCCCAGAATGAAATCGCGTGACTGGAACCAGAATGTAGACGAAATCGGGAACCCTAGAAAGCGGATTGAATTGAGGCACGTGAGAAGTTGGAGGTCGGATTGTAGCAATTGGAGAGCATAGAAGCGAGTTGGGGAGGGGAGGGGAGGAAATACCTGCGCTACGTCGTCGCCTGTGAGCGGGTCGGAGAATGAGAGGACGGACGAGACGGGGGCCTCGGATCCGGCGGTGGTGGGGGAGGAGGAATATAGGCGCTGGTCGGGATCGCTCCAGCGCGGAACCTAGTCGAGCGTCACGGCCGGCTCCACCCCGCCCACGCCGGCGGCCGCCACCGGCGAGCGGTGCTGCATGGGGACGGCCGGATCAGGGACGGGAGCGGGGGGGGAGGGGAGGAGGCGGCGGCGTGGGGTGGGGTGGGAGGAGGAAGAGGAGGCGGCGCGGGGGGGGGAGGAGGAGGCGGCGGCGGAGCGGAGGGGTGGGGGGAGGAGGAGGCGGCGGCGCAGGGGGGGGAGGAGGAGGAGGCGGCGGAGCGGGGAGGAGCCGGAGGAGGAGGAGCGGGGGAGGCGGCGGTGGAGACGGCCGGATCCGGCGAGGAGTGGGTGACGGCCACGGGAGGCGGTCGGAAGTCGGCGGAGAGCGCCGAATCCGGCGGCGGAGAGGTTGGATCCGGCGGCGAAGAGCCTGGATCTGGGCTTGCGAGGAAACGTGGTTCACTGCACCGGAGGCGAGGAGGCGGAGGGGTGGGGGAGGAGGAGGCGGCCGCGTTGGGTGGGGTGGGGAGGAGAAGACGGCGGCGCGGGGTGGGGTGGGGAGGAGGAGGAGGCGGCGGCGCAGGGGGTGGGGGGAGGAGGAGGAGCGGGGGAGGACGCGGAGGAGGAGGAGCGGGGGAGGCGGCGGTTGGACGAGGAGCGAGGGCGGAGCGGGAGGAGGGACGCGGCGCGGGGGGTGGGGGAGCAGCGTCCGGGCGGAAATTTCGCGATTAAGACGAGCGTCAGGACGCTGGAGAGGTACTGGAGATCCATTGAAGGATGATCGTCGGATATGGTTGAGTAAGGAGAGAGAATAGAGGAGAGTTAATCTGGTGCAGACGTTTTTATGATGGTGTAATTTTAGGTGCATATTGTGGTGTGGACATAGTTAAGGTCATGACTGTGGAGCAGCTAATTGTTGGGTGGATGTAGGATAATTTTAACTGGTGGATTATTAGTTTAGACATCGCTGGCCTCGGCCTCGCCGGAGAAGTCACCGGCTTGGGGCAAGATGTCGCCGGTGACGAAGCACGGGCGTCCCCAAACCTGGCGGAGGACGATGCTGCATGTGCTCGCTGGCCGTGCGCTGGATCAGGATCGATCGATCGCGAGTCATTTTCTAGTGCCAAATTAAGAGGATCGACGAATTAATTAAAGAAGGAAACAAGCTAGCAGCGAAGACGGCGGGTTAGATCTCCACACCACATCACAGATGCATGAGCACTGCATAAATGCGACTGTGCGAGCCCAATGAAAGACGGCCATTACTTCCTCCCATCCTGCGATCATGGCCGCTGACAGATAGATATTGCCTTCACATGTCGCCGGTCGCCCGGTCCGGCCGGAATCAATGCACCGCCCACCGGCGCGTCCATGCATGGCATGGCATGGTTATATTCAGGCCACATAGGCGTCAGCATTCAGTAGGTGAAGAGTTGAGTCTCCCTTTCTCCTGCTTCTGCAAGACTGCAATCCAGGAAACAGAAATCTGAATCCCCAAGAACTTGTTCTTCTTCATGTTCTCATGATCTGAATCTGAATCCCAATTCCCAGAGAAGTCGCTTAAACCTCAACTAACCTCACCATCTGCTAGTATTACCAGATGAAGAGCGAAACACGGTGATGAAATGCCACCAACCAGCACAAGATCTGGAAGGGACCACAGCAAGTGTCCTTGAATTCTGAACCAGAGAATAATAAAACTGAATGTCGCATCAGTAGTTTATGCAGTTGCTCACTGGTGGATCAGATCTGACAATGAACGGCCAAACAGTACATGTGCATTGTAGATTTGTAGGCCGGAAGGATAGGGTGTCCGTGTGATCTGGTCCCAGTAAAGTTAAGCACCAAATCTGAATAATCTCTCTGGGTGACCATTTCTTGCTCGTACTGTTTCTTCCCGGTGTCTAATGAAACCAGCCAGGACCACATCCACAGATGGGTAGACTATCCTGTTCACCAACTCTGCATAAAAATCCCTAAAAGGGAGTAATGTTTTGTACTGAACAACTACAACGAGCTATGATGTGAAAAAGTAAACAGTTCTCAAGAATCTTAAGGCAAGCTTCACAAGATAGATTTAGTTTCATTGATCGAATTGCAAGTCCTGTTAGTCTTCTCAGACCCGCATCACGGGTCTTCAGTGTAACCTGAAACAAATTGGAGCATCAGCAAGATTTGTCTGCTTTGTGTTAGTAGAAGCAAATGAATCTTGATAATATGAAGGAATGCCATCCTAACTGTATAGCGGCAAACGTAAACCAAGACCTGCGATGCAGGGAACAAGGCTAGCAAGGACACAATCATTCGGTCACTGACAAGCATTCCTGCCGCATTCCTTGGTTATCTCTTATCTGCATAGCTCTCAGATGGGCTCGATTCAATTGCAACGAAATGTGGTTGAGATCTGGGCAAGAGCACATTCGTTGATGACAATTATTGATCTATCCATTCATTTCGGATAATGTAGTGGAGTGGTACAATCTACGGTAGGAAAGTTGCAACAAACAGGAGACGAGAATTAAGAGGATTCGAACTATGAACATCCTTGAGAATAAATTTCACGTCACGCCCCACGAAAATAATGTCTCACATGCTATAGTGTTACACATTGCTTTGATTCGAACTGTGAATGTTAGCTGCCAATATATACTTTCTTTTTTCTCTAATAGCTGCCAACTAAGAATTTGTTCAAAGTTAAACAAAACCTCAACCAAATCCTCCTCATCCAAACAGGCAAATCTTTCCACAACCAGATCCAAGAGTCTGCTACAACATTTTCAGGATTTTCACCAGTAGCTGAAAGCTTGGCGTCCTAGTTGGGGCTTGGGAAGCACGAACCTCCAGCTCGAAATAGGCTGTAAACTTGCAAAACAAATAAGATTTTGAGTTTGATGATATAGATTTATCAATCAAAAGACAGATAATAGACCACAAGAGAAAAATGCTTTACGTCTGAACGTAAGTGCAAGTGCAACTGCTATATTGCAGATGCAACCTTCCTGTCTAACATTAAAAATATTGACCATGGGTCCATGACAACTAATAATTAGAATGGAGCGCAACTAAGATGATTTCCAATACAACGCAGCACTGAAATTAACAAAAATATGTCATCTCTAAGAAAAAGCAATGAATTAGTTGTGTCGTATGTACTCAAGCTTCTGGAGAACACAAACACTGTCCAAAACTGCTAGACACTCCTCTAAGTTCATTGCCAATGCCTTCTGAAGCAAAAATATTTAAAAGCACAACCAGTTTACTCTGAGGAACACATGCTGAGTCAGGGTGGCAACATTGCCAATCAGCCATGAACGAACTTGAAGGGCACTACGATCGGCATTAATCCCACTGTCATCTTTGCACTCACTCTGCGTCGTGGAATTAGACCACAAGTCCAAGACCCATACCATAGGTCCCCGAGACATAATTATGGTTAATGCACATCGAGCTCCTCATTGCGCTTCCAGTTATTGGTGAGAAAGATTGGCCCACTCAGTCAAAGAAAATGGGATTTTCAATAGTATCATTTGTATTCATCCTAAATATCTCAGAGATTAGTAAATGCACTCAGATTCCTAGTGTTTCAGTGATTATGGAAAACTGAAAACTGAACTAAGGAGAGCTAAGATGAGTTGTTCACATTAGTAAATGCTATTTTTTAGTATTGTACCTACAAATTGCTGAATGGATATGCACTACATCTTCATTGAGAGTTGTTCCTCAACAAGTAGACATTGCTCTTCAAATTTCAGCAGTACTTGACAGTTCGCTGAATGGATATGTACACATTTATGCATTCTCTTTTCATGGTCCAAATTATACAATCAACACAGCTAAATTTGATATTAGATACTTTTTGGCGTAAGTTATGCACCAGTAAATAGAATAGTCAATGGATTGAGACCTTAGCGGTTCTTTTGTGAAAAAGATACCCTACAGTTTGCTACAGGCTCATCCATATAACTTGTGTTTGGTGATCAGGTTGGCTGTGGCAGGCCATGTGAAAGTTGGAACCTAATCAGTATATCAGTACTTGATTGCACACATGAAACCTATTGCAGAGCACAACAGTACATAATAATTAAACAACAGCGACCAGTTTTTAAATACTAAGGAGCAAAGTAGGAACTGCAACTGACATGATGCGGTTCATGTTCAGTATATGCGCTACGAACGGCTGCATTCTTTTCGGCTGCGGCTGGTGGTTTTTGGTCCTAGAATAAGTGTTTGTGCGAACAAACTAAATACCAATAAGCCAATAAGTCGCTTCGAGAAGATTATCTCAATAAATCGCTTCGGAACGGTAACAGAAAAGCCGTCCTGTTTGTTTGTTCGAGAGAAACCATAAGCTATAAGATATAATCCATAAGCTAAAAGGAATGGAGCCATTAGCTTATGAATCTTCTCCTGGTTGCAGATAGATAGGGCTGGATATCGAGCTGGCTCGGCTCGGCTCGGCTCGGCTCGTTTGGCTCGGTAGGATAACGAGCTGGCTCGAGCTGGCTCGTTATAACTAACGAGCTAAAAAGCTAGCTCGGCTCGGCTCGACGACAAGCTCGGCTCGGCTCGTTTGGCTCGTGAGCCAGGGCCAAAAAATGTCTCCATCATATATTCATCCATGGAAGCATGGCTCGTTTGGCTCGTTTTGGCTCGTTTGGCTCGTTAGAGTACAAATTAACACATGCATGGCTCGTTTGCATACAATAGAGTACAAATTTACACATTAACACATGCAATAGAGTACAAATTAGGTCCATGGAAGCAGCATATGTATATCTAAATTCCTGGAAGCATGGCTCGTTTGGCTCGTGAGCGGCTCGCGAGCTGGCTCGAGTTGGCTCGTTATAGCTAACGAGCTAAAATCTTGGCTCGGCTCGGCTCGTTATCCTAACGAGCCGAGCCGAGCCGAGCCAGCCACGAGCCGAGCGAGCTAACGAGCTTCGAGTTTTTCGTCCAGCCCTACAGATAGATGGTTTAAAAAACACATAAGCAGATTCTTGATGCATTTATTAACGAATCATCAAAGTGATAACCATAAGCTTCAACTGTCTTAGCTGATTAAAGGGTTTTGCTTCTTCAGATTACATAGATTGTTATATTGCATTGAGGATCATGATTTTTTTAACCCAAATTTTCTAACAGCATTTAGTACCAATATTGAGGTCTACAATTTTGAGCATAACATTGCATCATAATTTCATAGTTATTGACAGCTACCTTGAAAAAAAAAAATCTAACGAGCATTCTAATCTGGGGTGAGTGGAATACAAAAGAAAGCTAAATTGTGGCAAACTAAAAGAGGATTCAAGTAGCAGATATTGCAATCAGCTCACCAATTTCTCCTCGTGGCATTTGTGCATCAAGGACACAATCCCACTCCCTTCTCGAACGGTGACCCCGACGCCGGCCACACACGTAGTTAGTGAAGGCACCGAGCTCTACGGTGTGGTCCCCCCGCCGCCGCCTCCGTCCTCGCCAAGCCCACCGTCGACCACGGTTCTCGCGCCGCGGCTCTATGTCAAGCTGCTTCCATCCTCGTTCTGACAGCACTGGTTTCTTTTTTTCATGGCTGCACAGGCGGCGGGTGATCACGATACACCCAATGTGTACCAATTGATATGTACTCGCACGGGAATGGATAGTCACGCAGATTTGTCCAGTCAAGCGCATCAAGATCATGCAGGATGGAACATCGAAATGGTATCACATCTTAAGAAGAAAAATTCTCTACATCTTCCATTGGGAACAAAACGTCTGTGTAGTGAAAGCATAAAGGAGGGCGCTCACATGTACTCCCGGACGATTGTTAGTCATGTAGATGCATAAATCCTTGACTACGAAAATAATAATAACAAAGCATGAAGTTTGCAAAGAGAAACTACTGCTGTTACCACAAAAGTCCTATTTTTCTCCAACCACCAGTTTTCTCTGTACAATCTTATTGAATCAACTGCCTTTTGTGTACGCCTATCTCACCAAAAATCTGAACAAGAGCATGATCCGCCTTTGAAATGGTGGAACCTGTAAGGATCTCTCAGCACAATATCCCTGTTAAAAATCATGCTAACCAGCTTAAAGACCAGATGGCAGTCTGCACAGACCCTGAGATTCTTGAATATTCTTAGCATAGATCCTTCCGGAACAGCGATAAGGCCATATGCCAATGCAAGCTTCTCGCTGTGGTTCCAAAGGTTCTGCTCCTTTTGCTCTTCATCCGTATCATGCAATGCAGATGAGGTATCAGCGATATAACCTACCTCCCTGAGCTTCAGCAAAATTTCGTCCAACTTTGCATAGATCTTCTCTGCATGCGTATGACTCCGGTCACCTATACCAAAGGTGCTTACCTCATTCTTCAGCTTTAGCCAACTGCAAGCACGTCTTTTGTTTAAATTGATGGTCTTCATGTGACTTCTTAATCTGTCAACATCCATCCATCTTGCATTTGTAGCATATAAGTTCGACAGAAGGACATAAGCTGAGTCATCGAATGGATCCAATTCAAGAAGTTTCTTGGCAGCTTTCCTCCCAATATCCAGATTTTTGTGAGTTCTACTAGAAGACAACATACTCCGCCATATTAGATCATTTGGTAAAACTGGCATTTCTTCAATAAATTTCTCTGCCTCAGTAAATCGCCCTAATCGCCCAAGGAGATCCACTATGCAAACACAATGTTTTATTCCAGGGGAAACGCCAAATACAGAAGCCATGGAGTTATAGTAATCAATACCCTTGTCTACAAGGCCAGCATGACTACAAGCTGACAGTAGGGCAACAAATGTTACATAATCTGGCTTTCTCCCCATTGAGACCATAAGCTTAAATGTATCCTCAGCTTCCTTGAAATAGCCGTACCTTGCATAACCTGATATCAATGTATTCCAGCATTGTTGTGGTCGAATGGAAGGGTTAGGAAGCATTTTCAACATTTCATCCATCTTTCCACATTTCCCATACATATCCATTGCAGCATTAACCACATGACCGTCTGAATCCAGCCCACATTTCACACCAAGACCATGTAGCTGCATGCCTTCTTCCAAGGATGCGAGGCTTGCACTGGATGACAAACATTCAGCTAGACAAACATGATCAAGTTTGTTTCCAGCATGCCGCATATCCATGAAGAGCTTTATGGCCTCCTCTCCATGGCCATGTTGAACACTCGCAGCTATCATGGCATTCCAGGAAACCACACTTTTGTTGATCATTCTGTGGAATATATTAGTACTTGACTCTAAATCACCACAGTTTGCATACATTGTGATCAGAGAGTTAGTAACATACTCATCCGATGAGAATCCAGTACGAATTATGTATGCATGTAGGGGCATTCCATAATTACGCAACTCACTTAAAGATGTGAAAGAACCCTGGATATTTATCATTGTTATGTAATTCAGCTTTATCCCCATGCCTCTCATCCAAGAAAATACTTGCATTGCCTTCGTACCATCCTCAAGTGCTGCATAGCCCCCAATAAGCGTGTTGCAACTAACAACATCATGAGTCGGCATTGACTGAAATACTCTCTCAGCATCTTGCATGGAATTGCATTTACCGTACATCGTGAGGAGAGAATTACCAACCAGTAGATTGTTGTGAAGACTTGATTGCAATATCATGGCATGAACCATTCTACCATCCATCAGAGCTCCTGGACTTGAACATGCTCCTAGAGCGCTGGAAAATGTCATGTGATTTGGACCTCCATTCATTCGAAGCAACTGACCTAATGTCTTCAACGCATTAATGCAATAATCATTCTGCACATAGGATCCAATCATAGTGTTCCATGATATTAGATCCCTACTGGTCATGTTCCAGAACAGAAACTCAGCATCACTCAATTTCCCAGCAGCAGCATACATATTAACAAGGGCATTAATCATGGGAATACAAGAATGCAGACCACTCCTGATACAAAGGGAATGAATTCCGCTTCCGTGGCTGACATGATCTGAGGAGCCACAGACAGATATCAAGCTGCACAGAGTTGTTGCATCAGGCCTCAACAATCCGCCACGACGCATATATGAAAACAGAAGAAAACATTTGCTGCACATTCCTTCATGTGAGTACATCGATATCATTGCGTTCCATGATATAGTGTCGCATTCGTCCATTCGATCAAAGAGCTGCTCAGCATCCTGCACCCTTCCAAGGTTACCAAACATGGTGATCAGTGAATTTGCCACGGAGACCTGCGTTTGGAGGCCAGAAACCACGACATGGGAAGCAACTTGAAGCCCAGCCACCTCGTTCACGAGGGATCCACACAGGCTGGCCACTGTCGCGAACGCATTTGAGTTGCTCGCGACCCCTTCCCTCCTCATCTGACTGTAAGCTCCCAACGCTTCTTCCAGGTGCCCGTTAGATGACAAGGCCACCATCAACGCCGTCCACGACACCACATTCCGCTCGGGCATCTCCCAGAACAGCCTCTGGGCATCCAACACGAGCCCACGGGAACCATACAGGTGCAAGAGGGCCGTCCCGATGTAGACGTTACCCATGAGCCCGGCCTTGTGGGTGAGCGCGTGGATGGCGGCCCCGCACGCGCCGCCCTCCTCCCCCCAGCGCCCGCACGCGGTGACGAGGCTGGCGAGCGCGAACCCGCTGAGCGGGACGTCATGGTCCCGCATTCCCCGCAGAAGCTCGAACGCGGCGCCGTCGCGGCCGCAGCGGACGCAGCCGGAGACGGCGGTGTACCAGGAGGACGGGATCCGGTCGGGCATTGCGTCGAACAGGTGGAGCGCGGCGGCGGAGGAGCCGTGGCGGAAGTAGAAGGTGAGGAGGGTGTTGCGGTGGAAGGCGCTGAGCGGGAGCGCGCGGCGGAGCGCGAGCGCGTGGATGGCGCGCGCGAGGAGGGGTTGGTCGGCGAGGAGGGAGAAGCCGGTGCCAGGGAACTGTGCGACGGCGGGGTTCGGGTGGTCGGCGAGGAGGGCGACGGGGTGAGGCGGAGGCGGTGGGTCGAGAAGGCATGGTGAGGCCGTGGAGAGGCGGCGGCAGGGGGACGCGGCGAGGCGGGTTGGTGCTCGTTTGGTGTACAAGTAGTAGTACTTGGCGGCCAGCTTGGTTGGTGGTTCGTCGGAGAAGGACGCAGAAAATAGATGCGTCGTAGTGTAGCGGCGGGCCGACCGGCTGCGAGGAAGGAGAAAGAGAACCCATGGCCCCATCAAAATTTGTATGGCGGACAAGAACACATGGGCCCAAGTCCATTTGACGTCCCACGGTAGTGTAGCTCGCGGGCCATCAAAATTTGTAACTTTCGGCCCATATCCACTGGTCGGGCGGCCATGTCTCGCATCCCATGGCGCTCGTCGTCGAAGGGCGGTGAGATTCAGTGGCGAATTCAACAGGGGGGTTTAGTAGGGCTCAAGCCCACCCTCTACCGGTGGCCCGGCGTTCACATCTATGATGCTTGCTAGGCTTGCGGAAGATTAGGATTGGGAAGTGAAGTGTTAATGGGAGAACTAGAAACCACGAAAAGTAGTATGTTTGCTATGATTAATCCTTTTATGCATACTAACAACTTCAAACCAATCAATATATCAATTTATTTTATGTTTTCTTAAAGTCAAACATCTGTTCACTAATAATAGTATGAATTTTGATTACATAAAATTATATTTGCTGCATTTATCTCAAGTTAGCTTAACTCTACTAGCTCTTTCTCTATTTTTATTTTGGTATGTAGATAACTGATCTCTACTTACAGGAAGTATATTTATATATTTTTGCGATATGCTTTCTATTACTGAGGTACTTTCATTGTATTTCTTCTCTTTTGCTTTGTTTCTTTTCTATTTATGTATGAATTTGAATTATACAAGAGTAAAATATTATGTTTGTAACAATCTAGTTTAACCCATCCTTGATTTTATTTCTGGATTCGCCACTGGTGAGATCCCGAGGATCGCCGGCGATTCCCGCAGCGATCTCGTCCGGAAAGTCCGACCAACTCTGGCTACAGCAGCATACATTCCAGCAGGTCAGCATTCCCAAACGAGGTTCGCAACAAATCTGTAATTTTCGCTTTGGTGTTCTCTTCTCTGAAAGTTCTCATACATGATTTATTTCGTCTTGCTTAGTATATGCTTTTCTTCTGCAAAATTTCCGCATTTGATGGAGAAACCTTCAGATTATCATAAACTCCAATGGCCTGTGGGGTTCAGAAACCGGACCGAAGACTTTGCCACTGTCATCCTGCTTGTATGAATTAGTCAGATTAATCCTTCTATTAGATTAGGTCTTTAGGGATCTCCTAGGTTAGATCTAGCGGGGTCTTTTCTCTACTAGGGTTCGCGTTCTTGAGGGATACCGAGAGGGAGAGGGGTACCAACCTTCGGGTGCAGAGGAAGCAGAAGCGGCCATCGCGGGTTCGTTGATGAAGATCTGCGCACGGGCAGCGACGGTCGGGGTAGAGGTTCTGGGTTCCTCTGCGGCGTGTCCCGGGCGGCGGCGTCTCCCTGGCGGCGGTGAACGGCGCCGGTGGTGCTTCCCGTCAGCTTAGCGCCCCCTCTTAGATCGGTCTTAGGGTTTTGTCGGTGGGGTTTGGCGGCGGCACGGTGAACATTGGTGTGTGTGCCGCCCCGGCCCCCACCACTATTTATATGGCGCTGGCGACAGGGGCCCACCAGCCAAACGGGCTGGGCGTCCCCGATCAGGGCGCGGTCAAGGAGGGGGGTTTGGCCGTTGGGCCAAATCCCCTGAGATCATTCTAACATTCTCCCCCTTGATCTCAATCTATACTTTATCTTTAATTACTTTTGACTTTACACATTCCATCACAGATTAGTGCATAGAACATGTCTCATCGTCACGGTCAATCGCCGATAGATTCATGATTACAATACACCTCTCTGCTCAAAAAGCGATTACTTTAATCTTTGGGCCATCTTTTAGTCCAGAATCATAGGCTTTCCTTAAACCCATGCCGCTACATGTTCTCTCGAACACGTTGGGTGGTAAGCCTTTGTAAGCGGATCCGCTAACATCTTTGCGGTACTTATATGCTCTAGACTTATAATTTGATCCCGAACTTTGTCTTTCACAACATAGTACTTTATGTCAATGTGTTTGGCAGCACCACTTGACTTATTGTTGTGGGCATATGTTACTGCGGGTTCGTTATCGCAGATACAACTTAAGTGGTCTATTGATGTCGTCAACCACTTTTAAACCGGTATGAACTTCTTTAGCCGATTCACTGCCCGTAGCCTCATAACATGCTACAAACTCGGCATACATTGTGGACGATGTAGTGACGGTTTGCTTTGAGCTTTTCCACGATATAGCTCCTCCAATGAGAGTGAATACATATCCGGATGTAGACTTTCTATCATCTCCGCAAAATCGAATCAGATACCCCACTATATGGAGTAAACTGATCTTCGTATGTCATCATGAGGCCTTTTGTTCCTTGCAAATAACGCAAGACTTTCTTTATCAATTTCCAATGTTCTATTCCAGATTGCTCGAATCGCCAAGTAACCCAAGAATAAACGCTAAGTCGTAGCGCGTACACACTTGAGCATACCGTAAGCTTCCGACAATTGAAGCATATGGAACCGCTTTCATTTGATCGATCTCATATCGGTTCCCGGGCATTGAAAATCCCCATATCGTCGCCTTGACTATAGGTGCAGGTGATGGACTACATTTATGCATACCAAATTTCTTTAAGACTTTCTCTATGTATGCCTTTGTGACAGTCCCAATACCCTTTGTTTCTATCTCGGTGAATTTCGATCCCTAGAACGAATGAAGCTTCACCAAGATCTTTCATATCGAAATTTGAGGACAAAAATTCTTTGTTTCGAGAGTGCATGACATCACTACTAGCTAGTAGGATATCATCCACATCTGAGATTAGGAAGATAAACTTCCCATCTTTAAACTTTGCATAAACACGCTTGTCCTCTACATTCTCTTTAAACCCAAATTTTCTTATTGTGATGTCAAACTTCAAGTACCACTGTCTTGAAGCTTGCTTTAACCCATATATTGATTTCTTTAGCGGCATCCCATTCTTTCATTTCCTTCCACGACAAAACCTTTCGGTTGTGCCATGTAAACATTTTCCTCCAAATCCCCATTAAGAAATGCCGTCTTTACATCCATCGATGTAACTCTAAATCATAATGTGCTACTAATGCCATTATGATTCGAAGGAATCTTTACATGAGACCGGAGAAAAGGTCTCATTGTAATCAATCCCTTCTCTTTGCGTAAATCCTTTTGCCACAAGTCGCGCTTTGTATCTTTCTACATTCCCTTGGGAGTCATGTTTAGTCTTGTAGACCCATTTACACTCTCTGCTTTGGCTCCTTTAGGAATAATTTCCAAGTCCCGCACTTTATTAGTCTTCATGGACCTCATTTCCTCTTCCATGGCCTCAAGCCATTTTGAGGAATTTCCGCTTCTCATGGCATCTTCAAATGAGGTGGGATCATCCTCCATTTGAAATTCCTCTGTATGATAAATCTGATAATCATCGAAATAGCTGATCTTCTTACTCTTTGAGACCTCCTGGGCCTCCTCATTTGGTACGTCTCATCGCTTGAGGTCTTGCTGTTGCTCCCCTCATCGTGGCAATAGGTTCTATATGATCTGAAGAATGTGTTCTTCATTCTCATTCATTGTTGCCACGGGAGGAACGATAACAGTGCCGGCACCACGATGTCTTGCACCGTCGGTGCAATGGCAGCAGTAGTGTGAAAAATGGCTCTTGAATCATCGAGTGGGTGCATACACCGCTTCTCTTCAAGGTCAATCTCTCGAGCTACCATGCTCCCCTCATCATTTCATCCTCTAAGAAGACAGCGTGTCTCGTTTCTACAAACTTTGTATATCTGTCAGGCAGAGAAACGATAACCTTTTGACTTTTCAGGGTAGCCTATGAAATGGCAACTTCTGCTTTGGGATCAAGTTTCCCAAGGTTTGGGTTAAATACTTTAGCCTCAGCAGACTCCCACACACGTAAGTGGTTTAGTGAGGAACTCTTCCGTCCACAACTCGCATGACGGTGTTTTGGGCACCGACTTACTAGGCACTCTGTTGAGAATATGAATGGCGGTTTTCAATGCCTCCATCCATAAACTCAATGGCGGTGTGGAATAGCTCATCATGCTTCGCACCATATCCATCGAGTGCGGTTGCGTCTTTCACTACTCCGCTTTCTTTGAGGTTCGCCGGCATAGAATCTTGGGCCACTATTCCATTTTCTGTAAAAACCTCGCAAAAGGTCCAGAACTTGTCCATATGGGGTATGTCGACCGTAGTACTCCCCACGATCGATCGGACTATCTTAATCTTTAAATCGTGTTGGTTTTCAATTTCAGCCTTAAATATCTTGAATTTATCCAAGGCTTCATTTCTTTCTTTGATTGGATAAATATATCCATAACGGGAGTAATCATCTGTGAATGTTATGAACGAGTCATATCCATCCACACTTTTCACAGGAAAAGGACCACAAATATCTGTGTGAATAATTTGTAGAACTCCTGTGCTTCTTTTAGCGTCTTTTTTAATTTTCTTTACATATTTACCTTTAATGCATTCTCTGCATTGTTCTAAGTCTGAGAACTCTAATAGAGGAAGAATTTCATTCTTAACAAGTCTTTCTATTCTCCCCCTCGAAATATGGCCTAAACGACGATTGCCATAATTTCGACGATTCATTATGAGTTCTCTTTCGTTTCTGTTTACATTCGTAGACGAGATTCAATCACTTTCTCGCACGCAACGCGTTCTCATTATCGCATACGACATTCACATCATCACACAATGATAACAAATAAAGCTCATTCTGTAATATGGCAAGACCAACACATTCTTTATTAAACATTATTTCGCACTTGCCATTTCCAAAATTGCAATCATAACCATCTTTGTCCAAATTTGACACACTAATCAAATTCCTCTGTAAAGAGGGTACAAAAGGACATCTCTAAGTAAAAGAGTGGAGCCATTAGCTAATTCTAATAAAAGATCGCCAACGGCTTCAACTTCAGCTTCGACTCCATTTGCAACTTTAATGCATCTTTCGTTTCTTTGAGTAGTCCTCGTCGAACGGAATCCCTGTAATGAATTAGCAACATGAACAGTTGCTCCTGAATCAATCCACCAAGTGGATTTCGAATATTTCACATACAGGCATTCATTAACAAAAGTAATAATGTTCTCACCTTTCTTTGCCATTATCATCTTTAAAAAATCAGGACAATCCTTCTTGTAGTGTCCCGTCTTCTTGCAGTGAAGGCACTGGTCTTTGTCTACAGCAAATTTATTCTGTTGAGGCTGATGTACAGAGGTTTTGCTCTTGTTCTTTGAGAAGGAGTTACTGTTGTAATTCTTTTTCTTGTTTTCCCTCACAAAGTTGATAGCACCACCATGTGAGGATTTGATTCTTTCCTCCTCTTGCACGCACATAGCTATGCACTTTTCCATGTCCCATTTCTCGGGCTGCATATTATAGTTGACAACAAAGGTGTCAAACTCTTTTGGCAAAGAAGCAAAAACCAAATGAATAAGGAACTCATCCTTGAGAGCCAAATCCATCGGTTTAAGTTTAGATGCCATGTTGCTCATTCTAAGAATGTGCTCTCTTATTCCATTGCCACCGCTGAATACCTCTCATTGCACCGCTTAATCAGTGTGTAGCATAAGTCTTTGAAGAGCCAGTGAACCGACTCTTTATTTTATCAAGGTATTCAAGGACAGTGTCACACACTGCAATTGAGCCCGAATAGCAGTGCTCAATTGTGTTCTTTATCACACCATACATTTCTTGTTGGTCGTGGTCCATTTCTTATGATCAAGGTCATAAGACATCCGTAAGGGAGCATGATCCTCATGTCTGCTCGCCATGCAGTGTCATCCTCATTCTGTTCCCTCACTGGCGCCAAAGGCTCAGTGGGACGTGCTGTAGTGAGGACCCAGTCCACCTCAGCCAAGATAAAAGCTAAATCTAACTTTTTCTTCCACTCTCCATAATTATCACCTTTGAGAGTGGGGATTTCTCTAATACAACTCATTAAGTTGTATCCTCCTGAAAAAAATATTTCAAATACAGTGAGAACGTAACATCAAAATTATATGCCTTATTTCCAACGTTGGTCAAAAATTCGACATACAATTTGAATCAATTTTATCATACATTAAATCTACATCACCGTTGGGCAGAAATAGAAATAGTGCATGAAATCAACATTAAAGATTTATAATACTGTTATTAACAACGTTGGTCAGAAAATAACAATATCATAAATTTCTGAAAATTTTATCTATTTTTCCAAAATTAAATTCTCCCGTTGGTTCGAATTTAATAATGAAAAACAATTAACAATAACTTTTGCAGCGGAAACTGTAATTATTCATTATACAGAAGCATTATACTGTACACTTTTAATCTCTGAAAAATTAACACGTTGGTGCAAAAATTACAGAGAAATTGGTTCAAATTTCATTGAAATTCATCAAAAAATGCTTCTGAAAAACAATAAACATCAAAAATCGGGAATTACTGTTCAAACCGGCCATTTGGCCCGGCTGCGCAGAATCATGCCCACGGCGGCGCTCGCACGTGGCCTCGGCGCCGCTTCGGCTGCTCGCTCGCGCTGCTCGGCGGCCTCTCTCGCGCCTCGCCGCGCGCGCGCGCCATGCTCACGCACGCGGCGGCCGCGCCCAGCAGCCGCCTCGCGCGCCGCGCCCGGTCTCGGCCGTCGGATGCGAATCCGACGGCTCGTTTGGCGGCCGAGCGCTCGCGCGCAACCGGGCTCGGCGCGAATTCTTCGCCGCTGGGCGAAGCCGCCGCGCGCGGTCACCGTCCGATCGCATCCGGCGGCTGCGCGGCGTTCGCCGATCAAAACCACGCGCGCGACGCCCGAAACCCTAGATTCATTCCTCCTCTCCTCTCGCTCTCCGTCCGCACCGACCGAAGCGGCGGCGGCGGCGGCGATGGCGACGCCCACGCCGCCGGGAAGGAGAAGCCGGCGCCATCGCGGGCCTCTCGCCGGCGCGCGCGCCTCGAGAGGAGCGCGCCGCCGAGCGGCTCCGTGTTGGCGCCCGTCCCGCGCGTCGACGGTAGCCGCACGTGGAGCGCCGCGAGCACGCGGCTCGGCCGATCTCCCGCACGCCGGCGACGACAACGGCGGCCCCGGCGACGACGGCCAGGTGAGCTCTTTTCTTTTCAGATCTAGGGTTTCCCCTTCTCTGTTTTGTTCTTTTCTCTAGGGTTAGGGGTTCGGGTTAGGGTTCTTCGTTCCCCTCTTTTTCTTTCTTTTCTTTTTCCTCCGTCTAGATCTAAAAGCTAGGGGCTCTGATACCATTATTAGATTAGGTCTTTAGGGATCTCCTAGGTTAGATCTAGCGGGGTCTTTTCTCTACTAGGGTTCGCGTTCTTGAGGGATACCGAGAGGGAGAGGGGTACCAACCTTCGGGTGCAGAGGAAGCAGAAGCGGCCATCGCGGGTTCGTTGATGAAGATCTGCGCACGGGCAGCGACGGTCGGGGTAGAGGTTCTGGGCTCCTCTGCGGCGTGTCCCGGGCGGCGGCGTCTCCCTGGCGGCGGTGAACGGCGCCGGTGGTGCTTCCCGTCAGCTTAGCGCCCCCTCTTAGATCGGTCTTAGGGTTTTGTCGGTGGGGTTTGGCGGCGGCACGGTGAACATTGGTGTGTGTGCCGCCCCGGCCCCCACCACTATTTATATGGCGCTGGCGACAGGGGCCCACCAGCCAAACGGGCTGGGCGTCCCCGATCAGGGCGCGGTCAAGGAGGGGGGTTTGGCCGTTGGGCCAAATCCCCTGAGATCATTCTAACACCTTCTACTCAAGAGAAATTGGCTTGGGTGATGCGCTTAGTGTACTTGCTACTCAAGTGAAATTGAACCTGCTATGCCAAACTGCATCTCCGTCCGATCAACAAAAGGGGTTCGCCCCTAAATAACTATATTTAATCTTGTATATGAATTAGTCAAATTAATCACATACGGACATAGGGCGAGTATATTAAACGTTAGGTGATTGCTCCCCTACGGCTAATAATTAGCTACGTTAGGTCATGCCTTTGTGGCGAAGTTCTGGATATATTGTTTTCTGAAGGAGTCGCTGGATGGAAAACACGGCATATAAGGATTATAAATCGCAATCATTTCCCCGTCATCGGACATCACGTAAATTGATGTTTGCTTTTTTTATAGGACGAATTGTTGCAAAATAAAATACAATAACATTTCTACTAAATGAACTCTATACCATTGGAAATTGTGCTTAAACGAGCTTTTTTCTCCTTGACTCCCGCTCACCAAGTCTTGGACTCGTTGACTTCTTGATTTAGCGAATGCAAGGATGCATCATGCCGCATATCCACGAAGAGCTTTAGGGCCTCCTCTCCATGGCCATGTTGAACACTCGCAGCTATCATGGCATTCCAGGAAACCACACTTCTGTTGATCATTCTGTGGAATATATTAGTACTTGACTCTAAATCACCACAGTTTGCATACATTGTGATCAGAGAGTAACATACTCATCCGATGAGAATCCAGTACGAATTATGTATGCATGTAGGGGCATTTCATAATTATGCAAGTCACTTAAAGATGTGAAAGAACCCTGGATATTTATCATTGTTATGTAATTCAGCTTTATCCCCGCTCCTCTCATCCAAGAAAATACTTGGACACCACAACGCCGTCCTCTCATACATGATTTATTTTCATCTTGCTTAGTATATGCTTTTCTTCTGCAAAATTTCCACATTTGATGGAGAAACCTTCAGAATATCATCAACCCCAGTGGCCTGTGCGGTTCAGAAACCGGACCGGAGACTTTGCCACTGTCATCCCGCTTGTACGAATCAGTCAAATTAATTCTTCTACTCAAGAGAAATTGGCTTGGGTGATGCGCTTAGTGTGCTTGCTACTCAAGTGAAATTGAACCTGCTATGCCGAACTGCATTTCCGTCCGATCAACAAAAGGGGTTCGCCCCCTATGGACGCCATTTTCCTTTCTGAAGGGCTGTCATGGCACTCCATAGCCATCATGTGCGCTGTTCTCCATGTGAAAGCCTTGTCTCGGTGAGGCGGGCGGCGTCGGCGACCCTCGTCGCCTCTTTGAAGACGTCGCTTCGGAGATTCATCTTCACTCAGGATAGACCGGAGTTTTGGGTGGCTCATTTGGAGAAAATTAGGGGCTTGGTTGAAAGCAAGGACGGAGAAGAAGTTCTGAAGCTTAGTCTTTCTAGCTTTTTCATAGTCCTTAAGATCGCTTTCTTGCTGTTATGTACTCCTCAGTGTTGAGGCTTTGGGCCTAAGAGCTCGTGTAACTTTTGGCTGTGTATATCCCTTGTGGATATAGAGGCCGGATTTTATATCCTTTATCTAAAAAAAGGGCGAGTATATTAAACGTTAGAGCAACTCCAGCAGGGCCCCTACTGGAGCCCTCAAACCTCATATTTGAGAGCCAGAGTAAAAAATTGAACTCCAACAGGGCCCCTACTTGGCTCTCAAAAATAGAAGGCCTCTCAAATAAGGTCTCCAAGCCCTCATTCCCAGGGGCCCTCTCCCTGGCTCTCATCCTACGGTTTTTTCCCGCTCGTGAAACTTTCCCCGCCTCCGCCCCCAAAATTCCCCGCCTCCGCCCCCAAAATCCACCGCCCCCCCAAAATTCCCCGCCTCCGCTGCCCGCTCGCCCGCCGCCTCCGCTCTCCACCACCTCGCCCGTCGCCTCCGCTCTCCGCCGCCTCGCCCGTCGCCGTCGCCACGCCCGTCGCCTCGCCCATCGCCGACGCCTCCGCCCGTCGCCCAACTCCTCCGCTCGCGGGTCCCATGTGTCAGTGTGTAGTGGAATGGATTTGAGTGGTGCTGTTGGAGTAGATGCAAAAAAAATTGGGCCCTCAAAAGTAGGAGGAGCTCTCAAATGAAAAGTAGGGGCCCTATTTTGAGGGCTACTGCTGGAGTTGCTCTTAGGTGATTGCTCCCTTACGGTTAATAATTAGCTATATTTAATCTTGTAAGAATTAGTCAAATTAATCACACACGGACATAGGACGAATATATTCAATGTTAGGTTAGGTGCTCCCTTTGAGGCGAAGTTCTGGATATATTTTTTTTTTCTGAAGGAGTCGCTGGATGGAAAACACGGCATATAAGGATTATAAATCGCAATCATTTCCCCGTCACCGGACATCACGTAAATTGATGTTAGCTATAACTTGGGCTCGTTGCCTTGACTCCAGCTCACCTAGTCCTGAACTATAACTTGAACTCGTTGTCTTCTTGATTTACCGAATGCAAGGGTGCATCCTCTTGAGTCACCGTGATGCGAATTGCCAAGAGCAAAGAGCAATAAAAAACCTGCAGCTCTAATGGCGGATCCAGTGACCGTTGGTGCCGCAGTGGGCTGGGGCATATCTGCCGTTGGGTGGGTCGTCTCGCCCATCATCTCTAAGCTCCTCAACAAGGGCTTCTCCTACCTCGGGTTTGATGGATCAGTGAGGCTGAAAGAACTTGAGACTAAAGTTTTACAGCTGGAACTGATGCTGGAAGCAGTTGAGGAGAGTCCTCACAGGGATCGTTTGGAGAAATCGTTGAAGGAGCTTAGATCTGCTTTCTATGAAGCTGAAGACATCTTGGATGATGTTGAGTATTACCGTGTCGAAAGGCAGATCTTATCTCAGCCTGATGATGGCATGCCTCCTCGAAGGAGGAATTGGGTGAAGAAGCTGCAGTCTGCCCTGCCCAAGAGCTCCTGCCTAAAAAAACCGGTACTTTCGCTTAGAGCCACATATATGCAATATATCGCCTGTTATTACTGCTCCAACTCTTAGATAACTATTGGTTGTGTAGCATCCTAAGCCTAAATTTCGCTTAGAGCCTAGCCTCCACATAGTATGAGACTACACATATGTAGAAACTTGCTTGGACTTTTGTCTACGCTTCACCGAAAGGGGTAACCTAGAGGTGCTACGATTCGGGTCAATGGTCATTACATGCAAGTGTAACTCACTTTAAACTAGCACACACATCAGCACACAACAACACTGTCTACACATACACACACGCAGGTGCTCCCCCTAGCATGCACCTAGAATTGAGGAGGCTACAGATAAATCTGCGGCCTCACGATGCACGGATATGCATGAAAGGTGCACTTGTATATGCATGAAGGTGGGCAAGTAAGATTCAAAACCTGGTGGATACAGTCATACTCCCAAGTCTCTACCAACCGACCAACATGAGGCCCCTCTACTGTTAATTTCGAACATTGGATATAACTACTCAGCATATGACTGTTGCGGTGTTGCCTCCATTTTGAAACAAATGTCATTTTAGACATTGATATAGTCTTCAATATACACATTTGATCAATAACTTTTTTATTAATATGTTGATAAAAACTATAAGAACATAATATTTCGGAAGAACTTTTTTAGGAGAATTTTATTATTTTCTGAATAATCTAAGTGCCTTTTGGGTATATTACTGATCAATGTATATAATGTTTGACTGCTCGTATTGTAAAAGAACGTCTGTCTTGAAATGGAGGTAGTATTACTTTTGCAATTGTGGCTCTCCCCAACAGTCATCATGCTTTCCCAACTCAGGTTGCATCTACTCCATAGACCTGATGCATAATGAAGTTTAGCAGTCAATCTTGGAGGGAAATGCAAAAGTTTTATTTTCTTCAAAGAAAAGCATGATATGTATTAAGACAAAAATGTAGGGGTGCTAGAAAATTTCCCTAAGTTATCTTAGGCTTTCTTTTATGTTGGGGTGACTCGTGAGTCCTCGTAAAAAATTCTCATAAAAAACCTCACCTGTTATTTTTGTTTTACAGGCGAGTGGTACCATGTCAGATGCCGCACCCCCTGATATGTCAAAAATAGAGTTGAAGAAAATCCTAAAGAAGATAGAAAATATTATCAACGAAACACAGAAAATTTTGCAACTTCTGAACTTGCCAAGCCTAACTAATGTTGACAAGAGACAAACTGTTGCTGCCAATGCACGTGGTGCAGTCACTACTGCAGCTCCTCCACCAGTAGTAATTGGCCGAGATGAAGATCGTGACGAGATCATAGCTATGCTTCATGAGACAGTAGGTGATGGTAAACAAGAATCCAACAGTGCTCTACCCTATTCTATAATTGGCATTCATGGTATCCCTGGGTCTGGGAAATCTACCCTTGCACAGTATGTTTGTGTCCATGAGGAAAATGGTAACCATTTCGACCTTGTTATGTGGGTTCAAGTTTCGCAGAATTTTAGTGTGCAGACCATTTTGAGTGAGATGATTGAGCAGGCCGCAGGGAAACCATGCCCTCAATACAAGAGTCTTAACGCCCTAGAAAAATATTTGAAGGAACTGCGTGGAAAACGGTTCCTCTTGGTACTGGATGATGTCTGGTATAATAAGGATGCGATTCGTCAGCAGGAGCTACAACAGATACTTTCTCCACTGAGGGTTGGCAAGGCAGGAAGCAAGATCCTAGTGACCAGTCGAACATCAGATGCATTGTTAGCTTTGGGTGCTGTGAGATGTATTCCCATATCTGACCTGGATGGCAATGTGTTCCTTGAATTGTTCATGCATTATGCACTTAAAGGTGCAAGGATAGATGACCAAAATCGAAAAATGTTTGAAATGATTGGGTCTGACATTGCAAAAAAGCTAAAGAGATCACCTCTAGCAGCCAGCACAGTGGGAGGACAGCTACGTATAAGACCAAACGTTCAGTTTTGGAGAAGTGTTCGGGATCGGGATCTTTTGAATGAGACAATGGGAGCTCTGTGGTGGAGCTACCAGCATCTTGATGAGCAGGTCAGGCGATGCTTTGCTTACTGCAGTATGTTTCCTAGAAGACATCAGCTGAAGCGTGATGAGTTAGTCAACTTGTGGGCTGCAGAAGGGTTTATAAAGATTAGCGATGCAGGGAAGCAAATTGAAGATATAGGTCAATCCTACTTCGATGAATTAGTGTCTTGCTCATTTCTGCAACAGACAGGAAGAGTTGGTGATAGTGACACAGTGTGTTTTACCATTCACAATCTACTCTATGATTTAGCAGAGTGGGTTGCCGGGAGCGATTGTTTTACAGTCTTGGAAAATAATGTAGAAATTCCTCCAACTGTTCGCCATCTGTATATCGATTCCTATAATGCAATGGAGATTGCAGAGCAGATTTGCAAATTGGAAAACCTGCGCACTCTCATTTTTACTGACATTATTGGACAGGGGATAACTGAACGAGCTCTTGATGGTATGCTGAATAAATTAAGGAGGCTACGTGTTGTGAAAGTAAAGCTAGACAGTGAAGATAATAATCTTATAGCAATCCCAGCCTCCATTGGTAACTTGAAACATCTACGTTGTCTCAGCATTTATGACGACATGCCTATGGGTGTGGATCTATGTCTGCCAAGCACTTTTGACAAGCTTTATCATTTGCAAATCCTAGAGTACCCTTCTAGAAATAATTTAAGAGGTTCTTGTGTTCGAAGTATAAACAATCTGATCAACTTGCGCCATGTAAAGAGCACTTCAACTTTGGATTTGTTTGACGATGACAATGCTGCTTTGGAAATTCCTGGCATTGGGAGGTTGAAGTCGCTTCAAACATTAGGTTGCTTTGGTGTGCGGAAGGAGAAGGGGTACGAGTTACAACAGCTGGAGGGCCTAAACCACCTCCAGGGTATCCTGAGAATTAGGGGTCTTGGAAACGTTGAAAGCAAGGAACAAGCTCTAGAAGCTAAGCTAGCCGATAAGGAAGGCCTCACATCATTGGCACTGGAATATGGGGTGACTGATGAATGCCCTCCAGACCTTCAAGCGGACATCCTCGAGGGCCTCCGTCCACCATCATCGGTTACACAGCTGAGAATCCAAGGCTACCATAGTCGGAGGTACCCCAGTTGGCTCTTGGTGAAGCAGAATGCTCCAAGGAATCTGCAACGTCTTCAGCTCGATTATTGTCATGAGCTGGAAGATCTACCTGAAATTGGTGAGATTTTCATTCATCTTCACGAGCTTAGACTCGAAAGTCTTAGAAGCCTAACATCGCTGCCAAGACTTCCTGAGAACTTGAAGAAGCTGGTGATTAAGTGCTGCACATCCCTTGCCTTCATCTGCATGGAGGATGTGGAAATGCTAAGAACCATGCTTGTCGAGCGAGCATGTCAAGCTGATCCATCCCTGAAGAGTGTAAATCCAGAAGGAATAGCTGGATTCTCTCCCGAGCAGTGTGACAGGTTCAAAGCAACCTTATATGATCTCATCCGCGAATCTGGTAATTCTAATTCACTGTCATATTCCAGAAGCTCGTACAATCTTATGTTGGAGAACGTCTTTCCATTAGTCGGGGGCAATTGCATTGAAGAGGATTCTCAATTGCTAATTCCAGGATCTGTTGAGCATCTCAGTATTGGATTGTGTACCATCACTGACTCCACCTTGCGTAATTGCTTAATAGGTTGTACCTCCATAACTTGCTTGGAACTGTCTGGGATTCTTTGTTTAACAGCAATTCCTTGGGAGTTCCTAACTAGGCTTAGGGAGCTCTCAATCACTGAATGTGTGGCCCTAACCACCCTACACGGCCTGAATGATCTCCGGAACCTGGAACATCTTACTATTAAGATGTGCCCCAATCTCAAGGCTCTACAAGACAGCAAGAAAGTGGGAGCCCTTCGCACGCTCATTGTGGATGATTTATCTCTTGTGCCAGAGCTGCTCTCAACAGAAGGACGCTCATCTCTGACGAAGCTTAAAATCGTGGATTCAAAGGAACGAAAGGAGGCTGAATTCCTGCAGCAGTTGACATCATTAATCTTCCTCGGGTTTTGGGACTGCGACTGGGACACCTTACCGGAGAATTTGGTGCACCTCACATCGCTTGAATTTTTGGGTATTTGTAGATGTGAAGAGATGCAGTCACTGCCAGTACTACCAGAATCTCTAGAATACTTTGCACTCAATAAGTGCGATCCAGAATTCATGGATAGCTGTCAAACCCATGGAGATCCGAACTGGCAAAAGATTGAGCATGTCCCCACAAAAATAATTGCATGATACTTTCGTGAGAAGTCAAGATTGAGCCTGGATGAAGGTGGGGAACGGGTGCTGCATCGGGAGAGTGGAGGCCATGACAGTGGAATTTGGACGTCCAAGCCCACACGAGCGCATATGCATCCATATTAGGCGAAATTTTCTGTGTGTGTATGTAACGTGGTGAATTGCAATCAGATCTGCTGTAAAAGGTGATATTGTCTTCCCTTAGTTAACATTATGCATCCATAGACCATAGCCTGTACATTGATGAAAGGTGGTGCTACATCTGTAAGATTTTGGCTGGTTCTTGGTTATCTGTGAGTGAAATGAACAATGCTGAGTTGGCAAGAACCGTGTTTATTTTATTTTTTGCCCTGTGAATTGGGCAGTAGCAACGTTGCGTTGCGTTCACAGCGCATCATGCATTAGCCATCAGAGAAGCTTCCATGGGAATCTGGAAGCAAGACTGACTTCCACAATATGTCGGTGTTTGCATTCTATTGTCCTACTTTGCTGTGATGTGTGAGGGCAAGTGACTATGAACAATGCTAGTGCGATTGAAATAGGCATGAAGCCGTCAATATTCACCTCGCCAATCTGATTGAACTAGAAAATGGTAATTGATGACTTTAGCCATTTGACAAGCATCGCACACATACCTTTTATTTTTATTGGACTCAAAAGATAGAAATTTTTGTACGGATAACCCATTTTTTATTCGAAAATACAGAAATATACCCGCGACAAAAATTTTTACACAAATAGGCTCGAGTTGCCAAACCATTGGGCGATTATCGCTTGTCGCCCCACCAAAAAGCGACTTATAAAGAATCTGGTAACCGTTGGACGATTAAATGCAATCGCCTCTCCGTTAAGCGATTCGATTGAATCGCCCCCCGCGTTCGGCGACATAAAGAAGAGTCGTCCAACGGGGCGACTGCATGTGAATACAGCCCAACGGCCAAGCCCCTTTTCTTCCCCACGCCTGCTCGCCATTCACTCTCCGCCACGCAAGGAAGACAGAAGCAGAAGAGAGGAAGGAAGAGGAGGAGGAGAGGGGAAGAAGAGAAGGAGAGGGAAGAAGAGAAGGAGAGGGGGAGGAGAGGGAAGAAGAGAAGGAGAGAGAGAGAGAGAGGAGAAGCCGCGGGATTTGCAGGTATTTTTCTAATTTTAGAAAATTTGTTTCGATAAATTTAGTTTAGAAAATCTAGTGTAGATATTTAGTTTACAAATTTAGTTTAGATATTTAGTTGAGATATTTAGTTTAGAAAATTTAGTTTAGAAAATTAGCTTAGATATTTAGTTTAGATATTTAGTTTAGAAAATCTAGTTTAGAACATTAAATTTAGAAATGTAGATGCAGTTTACAAATTTAGATGTACAAATTTAAATGTAGAAAAATATAGTTTTTTGTATAATATTTGTAATGCATTATTGTGGAAAATTTACTTTAGAAAATTAGTTTAGATAAATATAGTTTAGAAAATGTAGTGTAGATATTTAGTTTACAAATTTAGTTTAGATATTTAGTTGAGATATTTAGTTTAGAAAATTTAGTTTAGAAAATTAGCTTAGATATTTAGTTTAGATATTTAGTTTAGAAAATCTAGTTTAGAACATTAAATTTAGAAATGTAGATGCGGTTTACAAATTTAGATGTACAAATTTAAATGTAGAAAATATAGTTTTTGTATAATATTTGTAATGTATTATTGTGGAAAATTTACTTTAAAAATTTATTGTAGATCATTCAATGTACAAATGTAGATGCAGTTCTGAAATTTAAATGAAGAAAATTTAAATGTAGAAAATTGTTGTGTCGAAATTTTGTATACTATTTTTCATGTATTATTGTAGAAAATGTAGTGTACAAATTTACATTTAGATAATTTTGCGATTATGGCGGGTGATGGCGGTACCATTGTTGGACGAGCACTTGGACCGCGTGCACGCGCTTCCGTCGTCGGCGCCGCCACCGGGAGCACGGACGAGTCGATCGAGTGGGAGTGGTCCGGACACGCACACCTCGTGTGGCTCGGGACTCGACCCCGTTGGATCGCCAGTTTGCGAGACGCCAACATTTTAGTATTACCATAAAACATTTAATGCTGACCTTCACTTTATTTGCAGTGCGGATGCCGGACTTCTCCCTCTTGCCCGGATGGTGCAGGCCACGGATGAGGACGGAGGTGCCTTGGCCGGGGAGGGGGACGAGGCGGGCGTGGAGCGATCACGACGCTTCCCGTTCGACCGTTCCCTGCTGACGGCTTTGGTGGACCGTTGGCGGCCCGAGACGCACACTTTCCATCTACCAGTCGGGGAGATGGCGCCGACCCTGCAGGACGTGTCCCTACTCCTAGGCCTTCCGGTCGCGGGAGACGCTGCCTTCCTACCGGAGGCTCCCGCCGAGTGGCGCGATGACCTGCTCGGCAGATTCCAGGGGGTCCTTCCACCGGCCGATCACCACCACATCTTCGACGAGAGGCAGAAGCATGGACCGACGCTGAGGTGGCTGGCACAGTACCGGGTACGTGGTGTTTCAAGTCGATCGCGTCTTCGAAACTCTTATTTGTGCAATTACATACTAATAAGAACTTGTTCGCATTCAGGTTGAGCGCATGGTTGCAGATGCTGACGATTACCAGGTCGCGCGCCACCTGGAGGCTTACGTGCTGTGGCTGTTTGGTTGGGTGCTCTTCACGACCAGCCATGGCAACACCGTTGACGCGCGCCTTATCGCTTATGCGAGGGCGATTGCGACGGCGAGGCCGCCCGGATCGGTGAGATCGGCCGCACTTGCCGCGACGTACCGCGGCCTGTGCGATGCGTGCACAAGGATTAAGGCGAACTCAATCCTCACGGGATGTCCCCTGCTGCTGCTGCAGTTGTGGTCGTTCGAGCGCTTCAGTCTCGGACGACCTGTACTAGACGACATGGGTCCCTACGGCCGAGATGTACCCGGGAGACATCGACCGCCGACGATGGGTTCTATTTGGTGTCGTCGATGAGTGAGTTTTATTTTATCGTAGTCAACTTATTAACGATCGTCGTACTAAACAATTTGCCTTTCTTGCAGTGCGATTCGCGCGACGCGCGTGTCACGCGGCGTACCACCCTTCGTGGAGCGCTTGGACCGCCTCGCAGACTCCGACGCGCGCTGGGAGCTTCGCGCGGAGGCGTGCGAGCCCGTGCTCGACGGGCCGTTATCGCACCTTTGTCTTTGGCGTGACCAGGCTTTCTAGCTAACCCGCCGGAAGCTCGTGTACGACATATACGTGGAGGACTACGCACCGCAGCGAGTGATGCGGCAGTTTGGGCTACGGCAGGCACTTCCTGTACCAGTCGGGTCGCCGATTCCGCCGCGCGTGCACGCGTGAGTGATCGCTTCTGATATTTTTGTACGTACTTACTATTGTGATCGCAAGTACTTATATTACGTAATGGTTCCATAAACAGGCACAACACGAAGGGCGTCAAGAAAGGCACGGACTGGTCCAGGAGGATGCAGCCCTGGATTGCGCAGTGGGAGGGTGCGTTGGATGACCGCGTGGAGGCCACCATCAACGCCGTCCAGGACACCACATTCCGCTCGGGCATCTCCCAGAACAACCTCTGGGCTTCCAACACGAGCCCACGGGAACCATACAGGTGCAAGAGGGCCGTCCCAATGTAGACGTTACCCATGAGCCCGGCCTTGTGGGTGAGCGCGTGGATGGCGGCCCGCGACGCGCCGCCCTCCTCCCCAGCGCCGCACGCGGTGACTAGGCTGGCGAGCGCGAACCCGCCGAGCGGACGTCATGGTCCCGCATTCCCGCAGGCTTCGAACGCGGCGCGCGCGCGCCACAGCCGACGCAATGAGCGGCGGTGTACCAGAGGACGGATCCGGCGGGCATTGCGTCGAACAGTGGAGCGCGCGGCGGGGAGCGGTGGCGAAGTAGAAGGTGAGGAGGGTGTTGCGGTGGAAGGCGCTGAGCGGGCGCGCGGCGGAGGCGCGCGTGGATGGCGCGCGCGAGGAGGGGTTGGTCGGCGAGTGGGAGAAGCCGGTGCGAGGGAACTGCGCGACGTCGGGGTTCGGGTGGTCGGCGAGGAGGGCGACGGGTGAGGCGGAGGCGGTGGGTCGAGAGGACATGGTGCGGCGGTGGAGAGGCGGCGGGAGGGGGACGCGGCGAGGCGGGTTGGTGCTCGCTTGGTGTACGAGTAGTAGTACTTGGCGGCCAGTTTGGTTGGTGGTTCGTCGGAGAAGGTAGCGGCGGGCTGGCCGGCTGCGAGGAAGGAGAAAGAGAACCCACGGCCCCATCAAAATTTGTATGGTGGACAAGAACACATGGGCCCAAGTCCATTTGACATCCCACGGTAGTGTAGCTTGCGGCCCATCAAAATTTGTAACTTTCGGCCCATGTCACTGGTCGGGCGGCCCGTATCTCCCATCCCATGGCGCTCGTCGTCGAAGGGCGGTGAGATCCCGAGGATCGCCGGCGATTCCCGCCGCGATCTCGTCCGGAAAGTCCGACCAACTCTGGCGACAGCAGCATACATTCCAGCAGGTCAGCATTCCCAAACGAGGTTCGCAACAAATCTGTAATTTTCGCTTTGATGTTCTCTTCTCTGAAAGTTCTCGTACATGATTTATTTCATCTTGCTTAGTATATGCTTTTCTTCTGCAAAATTTCCACATTTGATGGAGAAACCTTCAAATTATCATCAACCCCAGTGGCCTGTGGGGTTCAGAAACCGGACCGAAGACTTTGCCACTGTCATCCTGCTTGTATGAATTAGTCGAATTAATTCTTCTACTCAAGAGAAATTGGCTTGGGTGATGCGCCTAGTGTTCTCCGTCCGATCAACAAGAGGGGTTCGCCCCCTATGGTTAATAAATAACTATATTTATTATTGTATATGAATTAGTTAAATTAATCACATACGGACATAGGGCGAGTATATCAAACGTTAGGTGATTGCTCCCCTACGGTTAATAATTAGCTATATTTAATCTTGTATGAATCAGTCAAATTAATTCTTCTACTCAAGAGAAATTGGCTTGGGTGAGAGCAGTCCCAATGGTGTATTGATGATGGTTTCTATCCTCATTAAATGATTTGCCACGTAGGCAAAATGCTGACATGGCAACGTAATTAATGATGAAAGAGAGCACAAATCCTAGAAACGGTTTCCTCATGAAGAAATCAGGTCTTCACTCCACCCAATGCACCAAGAAACTATGAAATCGCCATTGAGAAGAAACCACCCGTTTCTAAGGGGCTCGTGGCACACTCTCATTGGAGGAAGAAGATAGAGTTGGGAGAGAGAAAGAGAAAATAATTATTACTCGAAGACACCTCCACTGTGGAAGATAGTTTCTATAGATAATTTCTTGTGCTATGGAAATCGTGTCAGTTTTTTCCATTGGGACTGCCCTGATGCGCCTAGTGTTCTCCATCCGATCAACAAGAGAGGTTCGCCCCCTATGGTTAATAAATAACTATATTTATTCTTGTATATGACTTAGTTACGGACATAGGGCGAGTATATCAATGTTAGGTTAGGTGATTGCTCCCCTACGGTTAATAATTAGCTATATTTAATCTTGTATGAATTAGTCAAATTAATCACATACGGACATAGGACGAGTATATTCAATGTTAGGTTTGGTGCTTCCTTCGCCTTATAAATCGCAATCATTTCCCCGTCACCAGACACCACGTAAATTGAATCCCCCCCCTCCGGCTGTAAGTAAGCTTCTAATGGCGGATCCAGTGACCGTTGGTGCCGCAGTGGGCTGGGGCATATCTGCCGTTGGGTGGGTCGTCTCGCCCATCATCTCTAAGCTCCTCAACAAGGGCTTCTCCTACCTCGGGTTTGATGGATCAGAGAAGCTGAAAGAACTTGAGACTAAAGCTTTAGAGCTGGAACTGATGCTGGGAGCAGTTGAGGAGAGTCCTCACAGGGATCGTTTGGAGAATTCGTTGAAGGAGCTTAGATCTGCTTTCTATGAAGCTGAAGACATCTTGGATGATGTTGAGTATTACCGTGTCGAAAGGCAGATCTTATCCCAGCCTGATGATGGCATGCCTCCTCGTAGGAGGAATTGGGTGAAGAAGCTGCAGTCTGCCCTGCCCAAGTGCTCCTGCCTAAAAAAACCGGTACTTTCCTCCCTCAGGCCCTCTAAACTTAGTTGTGCCACATATACGCAATATATCGCCTGTTATTACTGCTCCAACTCTTAGATAACTATTGGTTGTGTAGCATCCTAAGCCTAAATTTCGCTTAGAGCCTAGCTTCTACATAGTATGAGACTACGCACACGTAGAAACTTGCTTGGACTTTTGTCTACGCTTCGCCCAAAGGGGTAACCTAAAAGTGCTACGATTCAGGTCAATGGACATAACATGCAAGTGTAACTCACTTTAAACTAGCACACACCAACATTGTCTACACATACACACGCAGGTAGGAATGGCAATTGTACCTGTTTACCTATAGGTAAATATCCTAATAGAGTTGGGTATGAGATATTTTCTTTATCCACAGGTATGAAAATAGGGGAATACTCTACCCGTCGGGTAAACGGGTACGGGTATGGGTAAGCTCCACCCGTACCCGCCCCGCCTATTTACCCACGATATAGATTGACAGGTGACGCAGTCATAGCGATATCTCTAATTGCTATTGATTGTTATAAACTTTTGCATATCTCTAATTGCTATTGATTGTTATAAACTTTTGCATATCTCTAATTGCTATTGATTGTTATAAACTTTTGCATATCTCTAATTGTTATGATTGTTATAAACTTTTTGATAGCTATTATATTTCCTAGTAACAGCTATTGCTTATATGTATCTGTCATTAGTTCAACTCTCAGATGGTGACTCTCAGTTCGCGGGTAAATTGGCATGCCCACGGGCGACGGGTACCCATGGGCGATGGGTATGGGCGAGGTTCTTCACCCATCGTCCTTCGCGGGTATACCCGTGGGTGTAAATCGGGGTCGCGAGTATGGATATGAACGAGCACTACCCGTCGCACCCAATTGCCATCCCTACATGTAGGTGCTCCCCTAGTATGCACCTAGAATTGAGGAGGCTACAGATAAATCTGCGGCCTCACGATGCACGGATATGCATGAAAGGTGCACTTGTATATGCATGAAGGTGGGCAAGTAAGATTCAAAACCTGGTGGATACAGTCATACTCCCAAGTCTCTACCAACCAACCAACATGAGGCCACTTTACTGTTAATTTCGAACATTGGATATAACTGCTCAGCATATGACTGTTGCGGTGTTGCCTCCATTTTGAAACAAATGTCATTTTAGACATTGGTATAGTCTTCTATATACACATTTGATCAATAACTTTTTATTAATATGTTGATAAATACTATAAGAACATAATATTTCGGAAGTACTTTTTTAGGAGATTTTTATTATTTTCTGAATAATCTAAGTGCCTTCTGTGTATATTACTGATCAATGTATATAATGTTTGACTGCTCGTATTGTAAAAGAACGTCTATCTTGAAATGGAGGTAGTATTATTACTTTTGCAATTGTGGCTCTCCCCAACAGTCATCATGCTTTCCCAACTCAGGTTGCATCTACTCCATAGACCTGATGCATCATGAAGTTTAGCAGTCAATCTTGGAGGGAAATGCAAAAGTTTTATTTTTTTCAAAGAAAAGCATGATATGTATTAAGACAAAAATGTAGGGGTGCTAGAAAATTTCCCTAAGTTATCTTAGGCTTTCTTTTATGTTGGGGTGACCAGTGAGTCCTCGTGAAAAAAATTCTCATAAAAAACCTCACCTGTTATTTTTGTTTTACAGGCGAGTGGTACCATGTCAGACGACGCACCCCCTGATATGTCAAAAATGGAGTTGAAGAAAATCCTAGAGAAGATAGAAAATATTATCAACGAAGCACAGAAAATTTTGCAACTTCTGAACTTGCCAAGCCTAACTAATGTTGACAAGAGACAAACTGTTGCTGCCAATTCACGTGGTGCAGTCACTACTGCAGCTCCTCCACCAGTAGTAATTGGCCGAGATGAAGATCGTGACAAGATCATAGCTATGCTTCATGAGACAGTAGGTGATGGTAAACAAGAATCCAACAGTGCTCTACCCTATTCTATAATTGGCATTCATGGTATCCCTGGGTCTGGGAAATCTACCCTTGCACAGTATGTTTGTGCCCATGAGGAAAATGGTGACCATTTCGACCTTGTTATGTGGGTTCATGTTTCGGAGAATTTTAGTGTGCAGACCATTTTAAGTGAGATGATTGAGCAGGCTGAAGGGAAACCATGCCCTCAATACAAGAGTCCTAACGCCCTACAAAAATATTTGAAGGGGGAACTGCGTGGAAAACGGTTCCTCTTGGTACTGGATGATGTCTGGTATAGTAAGGATGCGATTCATCAGCAGAAGCAACAACAGATACTTTCTCCACTGACGGTTGGCAAGGCAGGAAGCAAGATCCTAGTGACTAGTCGAACATCGGATGCATTGTTAGCTTTGGGTGCTGTGAGATGTATTCCCATATCTGACCTGGATGACAATGTGTTCCTTGAATTGTTCATGCATTATGCACTTGAAGGTGCAAGGATAGATGACCAAAATCGAAGAATGTTTGAAATGATTGGGGCTGACATTGCAAAAAAGCTAAAGAGATCACCTCTAGCAGCCAGAACAGTGGGAGGACAGCTACGTATAAGACCAAAGGTTGAGTTTTGGAGAAGTGTTCGGGATCGGGATCTTTTGAACGAGACAATGGGAGCTCTGTGGTGGAGCTACCAGCATCTTGATGAGCAGGTCAGGCGATGCTTTGCTTACTGCAGTATGTTTCCTAGAAGACATCAGCTGAAGCGTGATGAGTTAGTCAACTTGTGGGCTGCAGAAGGGTTTATAAAGATTAGCAATGCAGGGGAGCAAATGGAAGATATAGGTCAATGCTACTTCGATATACTAGTATCTTGCTCATTTCTGCAACAGACAGGAAGAAGAGTTGGTGATACTGACACAGTGTGCTTTACCATTCACGATCTACTCTATGATTTAGCAGAGAGGGTTGCCGGAAGCGATTGTTTTACAGTCTTGGAAAATACTGTAGAAATTCCTCCAACTGTTCGCCATCTGTATATCAATTCCGATAATGCAATGGAGATTGCAGAGCAGATTTGCAAATTGGAAAACTTGCGCACGCTCATTTTTCCTAAGTTTGGACGGGGGATAACTGAACGAGTTCTTGATGGTATGCTGAATAAATTAAGGAGGCTACGTATTGTGCAAGTAAAACTAGACAGTGAAGGTAATAATTATATAGAAATCCCAGCCTCCATTGGTAACTTGAAACATCTACGTTGTCTCAGCATTTATGGCTACATGCCTATGTTTGTGGATCTATGTCTGCCAAGCACTTTTGACAAGCTTTATCATTTGCAAATCCTAGAGTACCCTTCTGGTCAACTTGCGCCATGTAAAGAGCTCTTCAACTTCGGATTTTTTTGACGATGAAGATGCAGCTTTGGAAATTCCTGGCATTGGGAGGTTGAAGTCACTTCAAACATTAGGTTGCTTTGGTGTGCGGAAGGAGAAGGGGTACGAGTTTGATGAACCATGTGGAGGTGACCACATGTGTATGATGAGTAATTGACATTGTTTATGCTAGTCGAGTTTGGTTTAAGTGGTTCGGAGTCGAGTCGTTGCATGGTGCGACGGGCTCGGTCGGACTTGGTCATTCCTGGTCAAACGGGTTAGGATGCATATTCTGATATTTTGACAGGTTTGGACTTCAGTGTGCGTAAGTATGGTGTTTTGATGCTATTTACGCTTTGATGTATCGAGCGGTGCTATTTGACGTGTTTTTTTGTCTGTGTGGCTGCAGGACGTCGAGTGGAGTCGTGGCGAGACACGGTGGACCGGACTAGGCGCAGGTGGCGCTGAGGTCAGAACGGTCGGGATGTGTCGAAGACGACGTGGACTCGAGGTGGTTGCGAGGCGTGCGAGACAAGGAACGCGGAAGCTTCCCGGAAGGTGCAGCAGGGGCGTTTCGGTAAAAGCGCGAGGCTGCAAAAGGAAGCGGGTTAGCGGGCAAAGCATGGAGGGGTAAAATGGGCAAAGCAAAGTGTAAACCCATCAAGGAATGCTATAAATAGGGGTGTATTTCCTGGTTGTTTGCAAGACTTGGAGAGGGGTTTTAGGGCTTTTGCTTTGTGCTTTAGTGGTTGAGAGAATAGGTGTATGAGATAGGGTTGTGTTCCTCCCAAGAACCATGTAGTTCTTGGTGTTCTTGAGGATTGAGAGAGAGAGATGAGCTGAACAACATTGTAATCATTCCTCTTATTTAATCATGTATGTCTCTTTGTCTCTTTTAAGAAATCTTGTTTGAAGATGGCTTGGTTTCATTAGTTTCCTTGTGTTCTTGTCTCGGTTACTTAGTTGTTAAATGAACTCTGTCTGTTTCCTGCTCTCTTCTTTCTTCATGTTGTGCTTGCACTTGTTTGAGTTCTTGTTGAGAAGCTGAGTGATTCATTTGTTCTGGGATTGTCTTCGGCTGGAAGCATCCATTTCCAATGACCATTGATCATTCGGCCAGTACATACAGTGCAGGTTGTTTTCTTGCTGGCAATCAATTAAAGAGCCTTGCTTGTCTTTGGTACTTGCGGCAAAGGAGCATCATTTAATGTCTTCCTTTAATATCAAGTTTCCAGCAAGGCCTTATTTTATTGTTTGGTTTTGGTTGCCTTGATAGTTCACGGATGGGAATGAGAATGTCTCTTTTTGCATTTGGGTGTTCCTCTCGGATTGGCTACTGACGCTTGCTATGCTTCCATTTCCTTTGTTTTGCGACTGCTAGTTCCTGCAATTTTTCTTGTTAGCAATTGGTTTTCTTTAAAAAAAAAAATCAGTTCGGCTGCCATTTCTTGTCTCTCGGCAGCTGGTGGCAGTGCAGTTTTTTTTTTAAAAAAGGAGCTTTGGCCAAGGTAAAAACTGCATGCCCTATGCTTTATTTGTTGTTCTGGGTACTAGCCGAAAGCATTGCAAAGACCAGTTCCTTTTGATCATGAACTGCTAGCTCTTGATCTTTTTCTCTTTTCCTGTGCTTTATCTTTTCTTTTCTCCTTTTTCAGTTGAAGCCTTTGGTCTATTTTTCTTAGTTCTCCAGAATAGTTATTTCGATCAAACGTCTTCTTCTTCATAGCTTTCTGTAGCTATCGGAGAGAGTACTCCTTAGTGGATACTTGCGAGGGGTGATTTAAAAGAGAGCGACATTCACCCCCCTCTGTCGCCATTTCGGTCCTACAATTGGTATCAGAGCCGGTTAGCTCTAATCCATAGATCTTAACCGGTCTCAAGAGCCATGGCGACGGACAAGTACTCGACCAAGCGCGCCTGCTGATGGCATCGACACCCTTCCGGAAGAGCCGAATGGAGACATACATCCAGGCTGTGGGTACGCCATCCGCGCAAGGTCAAGGTCCGTTTGTTGTTCCTGCCGATGAGAACATCAATGCCGGGAACATGGCTGATGTTGAGGCAAATGCTAAGGCGAGGAACATCATTATCCAGGGCCTGAGTCGTAGTGAGTTCGACCGCATCTCTCATCTCTCGTCCGCCTTCGATATCTGGGAGACTCTCGATGCATACCATGAGGGCACCACCCAGATTAAGACGGTGCGACAGGACCAGTTCAAGCGTGAGTACAACAAGTTCGAGATGCTTGCTGGTGAGTCGTTAGATGAGTGTTTTGCGCGATTTCACAAGATCCTGAGCAATCTCCGAGCCGTCGGTCTCACATACTCCGACTCGGATAATGCTCGTCAAATGCTCACTGCACTTGATCTGCGTGTTTGGGAGATGAAAGTGACCACCATCAAAGACACGACAGACCTCTCGACCTTGACTCTTGACGCGTTGTACTCACGCCTCAAGACTCACGAGATTGACGTTGTCTCTCGTAGGTCGAAGTCACAGTCGATGGCCTTGGTCACCGATCCCGTTTCTTCTTCTGGTCCTTCTTCGGGTTCGCTTTGCGGTTTCTCCCTTGCTGCTCTATGTGACGTAACTGATGATCAGTTGGAGCAGCTCGAGGATGAGCAACTGGCCCTCCTAGCTCGGAAGTTTTCCCATGCTTACAAGAGAAGGAGGGACAGAAAGAGAGGAGGACCTGTCATTTGCTTCGAGTGTGGTGGCCCCAACCACATTCGGGCAAATTGCCCCAAGCTGGAGAAGGGCAAGAACGACTACGGCGGTTCAAGCAAGATCGACTACACCGACAAGAACCGCAACAAGAAGCCTCCAGCTCAGACGCCGGGAAAGAAGAAGTTCCGCAACTTCGGGAAGGCCAAGAAGCTCTTCCACCGCGTCCTTACCGCTTTCGACGACCTCGATCTCAGCGAGGTGGAGGGATGGAGCGACGACGACGGAACCGGTGACCAAGAGCCCAAGGATGGCGGCGACGACTTCTCCGGCATGTGCTTCATGGCCCTCGAGGGCGAACTCAGCGACAGCGAGCTGTACTCTGACTCGGATGAGGTACTCCCTTCTTATGACCAGCTTAATGATGCTTTTCTTAAGCTAGGTGGATTTCATGCTAGAGCTAGGTCTAGGTGTACCGAGTTAGAGAAGGAAGTAGATAGACTATCACGGGAGATTACTTCACTTAAATCTGCTCCCTCCCGTGACGATTGTGATACATGCTGTGCTTTGTTGGGTGATTTGGAGAAACTAAGGACCTCGCATGATAGTGTGTCCTCCGAGCTTGATGTTGTTAAGGTGGAGAATGTTAGTCTGCTTACTGAGTTAGAGTTGAGTAGGATGGCTGTTACCCTACTTACTACTGATGAGACTACTTCTCCCACCTCATGTGAGGTTAAGGACATTGCTGCTAGAGGACCTTATACCATGCTCCTTGATCTGCCCGATTCTTGTGAAAATTGCAATAACCTGAAGATGAACTTAAAACGGGCAGATCATAAAATTGCTGAACTACAAGCTTCTTTACTTGAGCCGATTGATTCATGCTTGAACTGTCCTAAGTTAACTGCTGAACTTGAAGCTGTCTCTAAACAGTTTCAAGATATGATTGATCATGATAGAAAGTTGGCTCAGTATGCTTCTAAGGACCCTGTTAGCTCACCTTGCAAAAATTGTGAAAAACTAAAAATTGACTTAATTACATTGGATGAAAAATGTGAAGCTAACTAAGGACCTACTAGAGAAGCCACCATCGCTTGTATCTTGTGATTGTTGAGGCGGGGGAGAAGCCCCAGGGTAAGGTTGAGACGTTTAGCAACGTGAACCAAACTGCTAGTAGTAGGACTGTCCCTTCAGGGTCGGCTGTGCATGCACAAGCCATTCTCTCTTCTACTGTTGGTTCTTCTTCTGCTCCCTTACCCTCTGCTGTTCCTTCTCCTCCCTGCTCTTCTTGCACCTCTCTCTTTCGGGAGTGTCAGTACCTTATGAACACTCTCGAGAGATTTGTAGGCGGCAAGAAGAAGCTCAATCTTATTCTAGACCAATCTAAGATCTGCAGATTTAATCAGGGTCTAGGATACGATTTTTATGAGGATATGAGAAAGCACCCACCTGCTATTCTTAGACCCATAGTAGGTGGTGCGATCGAGGTCGAGCCCAGATCTGATGAGGTCAAATTCAAATCAGCGGGCTTTGTCCAAGGGATCTCGACAAAGAAGATGAGTTCACCGCTACTTCGGCTCCTCGGCCGG
Source organism: Dendrocalamus sinicus (assembly GCA_036346575.1). Lineage (NCBI taxonomy): Eukaryota > Viridiplantae > Streptophyta > Magnoliopsida > Poales > Poaceae > Dendrocalamus > Dendrocalamus sinicus. The sequence goes on along the minus strand of CM070672.1, from coordinate 1,536,293 downwards.
CCATCGCGCGCTACTTCCACCTCTTCAAGGTGAGGTACCACTGCACCTTCTGTCAGAAGGATGGACATTTGATCGACCGATGCTTCAGGCGCGCCAAGATCGCGCGTAGAGATCGTGTTGAGTCTCCTAGGGTATTCGTGGTCGCCCGGATCTCGAGTGCACCTAAGACCAACACGAGGTCTAGGGTTGCGCGTTGTTGGTTTTGGGCATCATCGAGGACTCGGATTTTCTGAGTTTTCTGGCTTTTGTCCTCGATATGCTCCTGGTCATGACTTCCGCCGTCCTGAGGGTAGATCTCGTTTCCCCCGTCGAGACAGCTACCCGCGACGTGATCAGCTGGTTGCCGATGCTCCGACTCGCTTTCCGTAGCGATCGGACCGCAGCGATTTCAGTCCGCTCGCGGACCTTCGCTTCTTTGAGTCTCGAGAGCGTAGGGTAGATAGAGGTCATCGTGTTTGACTACTTCATCCGCTCGACGTGTTGTTCAAGATTGGGTGCCAAAATCACTCTTGATTTACCCAAGATCGAGACTTTACTCTCCGTTGACTCGTGTTCGCGGGTAGGGAAGGAGAAGGTTTGGCTTGTAGACTCGGTTGTTCTCGCCATATGACCGGAGACTCCCGTTGGTTCTCCTCCCTAGCCCGCGCTCCGGTGATGAGACGATCACCTTCGAGACGCCGTCGTGCGCGCGTCATCGCTAAAGGTGCGTGCGCATTAATGCTTCTTTTATTCTTAAGGATGTTGCCTTGGTTAGTAAGCTGCAGTACAATTTGCTTTCGTCTCTCACTTACCGATGACGATTTCGAGGTGAGCTTTAAGAAAATGCTTGCAAAATTCTTGATTCTTGGGTAGTCTTGTTTATGGATTTCGCTTTGGGAGGATCTTTCGTGCTGATTTTTCGAGTCTTCCGTGATCCTCTCCGGTGTTTAGTTGCTTCGAGTCCCGCGACTTGACTTTCTCGCATAGGAGACTTGGTCATATAGGATTTGACCATTTGACCCGAGTTAGCGCCACGATCTCATTCGTGGTCCGCCAAGCTCAAGATGGTCAAAGATCTTGTTTGCTCTCCTTGCCAAAGACGGCAAGATGGTTGCCGCTTCACATCCTCCGGTCCATCGTGACCATGACCGATGCACCGGACAGTTGCTCCATATGGACATGTTGGACCCACTCGAATGCGAACACCGAGGGAAATGGTATGTCCTTGTCGTGGTCGATGACTATTCGAGGTTCTCTTGGGTGTTTTTCTTAGCCTCGAAGGATGAGACGTTTACCCATTTTCAAGGCTTGTTTAGTAGGCTTTCTGTTGAGCTTCCGGGTGCCTTGAGAGCGATCCGCAGTGACAATGGCACGGAGTTCAAGAATTCCTACTTTGAGAGGTTCTGCGATGAGACGGGTGTAGAGCATCAGTTCTCTTCTTCGCACGTCCCACAGCAAAATGGCGTCGTGGAGAGGAAGAACCGTACCTTGGTCGAGATGGCCAGGACGATGCTTGATGAGTACTCCACACCGCGGAAGTTTTGGGCTGAGGCTATAGCTACCGCTTGCCATGTTTCTAATCGAGTTTTTCTTCGGGCTCACTTGCACCGCACTTCCTACGAGTTGAGATATGGGCGAAAGCCCAGCGTCTCTCATTTTCGTGTGTTTGGTTGCAAGTGCTTTATTTTGAAGTCCGGGAACCTAGACAAGTTCGAGTCACGCTCTTGTGATGGTATCTTTCTAGGTTACTCGTCTTCTTCGCGGGCTTATCGGGTTTGGAACTGCGAGTCTAGCAAGTTGGTAGAGACCTGTGAGGTGACCTTCGATGAGGCCAGTCCGGGGACTAGGCCCGATATCTCAGGTTCTTTAGAGCAGTCCGAGCCCATCTTCGTGGATGATGAGGATGATGGAGATGAGGGTTGTCTACCTGATTCAGTCCCTCATCCACCCCTTGAGGTGCCTTCTTCCACCGCACCTCAGGGAGATCAGCCCATGCCCTCTGCTTCTTCTGGAGCTAGTGGCTCTGTTCCTACCTCATCAGCTCATGAGGTAGAGGCCACTTCTTCATCCCATCCTGAACCTCCTCGACATATCCAGAAAAGACATCCTTCCGAGCAGATGATTGGAGACCTCTTTGAGCGAGTCACACGCTCAAAATCTGGCATGTCTCAATTCTGTCTCCATTCTGCCTTTGTCGCCTTATTCGAGCCCAAAGATGTTTTTCATGCTCTTTCCGACGAGTCTTGGGTCAATGCCATGCATGAGGAGTTAGAAAACTTCGAGAGAAACAAGGTCTGGTCGCTTGTCGAGCCCCCGCGAGGTCACAATGTCATTGGGACTAAGTGGGTGTTCAAAACAAGCAGAGCGAGGATGGAGTGGTTATTCAAACAAGGCTAGACTGTAGCTCGGGGTTCTCCTGTGTTGAGGGTCCGGATTTCGAGGAGACCTTTGCCCTCGAGCTCGACTTGAGGCCATTAGAATTCGCTTGCCTTTGCAGCTTCTAAGGGTTTCAAGTGTACTGCAGATGGACGTCAAGAGTGCCTTCCTTAATGGGTTCATTGAGGAAGAAGTCTATGTCGACGACCTCCGGTTTGAAAACCCCAAATACCCACACCATGTTTTCAAGCTTTCCAAAGCGTTGTATGGACTTAAGCAGGCCCCCAGAGCTTGGTATGAGAGGCTTAAGTCCTACTTGTTGAGTCATGGGTTCGAAATGGGTAAAGTAGATAAGACCTTGTTCATCCGCCGTCTTGGCAATGACCTTCTGCTCGTCCAGATTTATGTCGATGACATCATCTTTGGCGGCTCCTCACATGCTCTCGTTTCCCAGGTTTCCGATGTCATGAGCTCGGAGTTTGAGATGAGCATGATGGGCGAGTTGAGCTTCTTCCTTGGCTTCCAAATTAAGCAGACTCGGGAGGGTACTTTCTTGCATCAGGGTAAGTATACTCGAGACCTCCTGAAGCGCTTCGATATGAGTGATGGTAAGCCGGTGTCCACTCCGATGGCTACCTCAGCTTCACTCGACCCAGATGAGGATGGCGAGCCAGTTGATCAGAAGGAGTATAGAAGTATGATCGGCTCCCTCTTATACCTCACTGCCTCGAGACCAGACATACACTTCTCTGTGTGTCTTTGTGCTCGATTTCAGGCATCTCCTCGCGTATCTCACCGCCAGGCGGTGAAGCGCATTCTTCGGTACCTTCGAGCTACCATTGACTATGGTATCTGGTACTCTTCCTCTTCTTGTCTTTCCTTGAGAGCCTTCTCGGACGCAGACTTTGCCGGCTGTAGGATAGATAGGAAGAGCACTTCTGGCACCTGCCAATTCATTGGCACTTCTCTTGTCTCCCGGTCTTCTAGGAAGCGATCCGAGTTGCACACCCACCGCAGAGGCCGAGCACGTTGTCTGCGGCGATTCTTGTCAGAGCAGTGCTTTGGATGGTCTCGACTCTGCGGGGCTTTGGGTTAGCTATCGATAGTGTGCCACTCTTTTGTGACAACACTTCTGCGATTAACATTGCTAAGAACCCAGTGCAGCACTCCCGGACCAAGCATATTGATATTCGCTATCACTTCCTTAGAGACCATGTAGAGAAGGGTGACATAGTGCTCCAGTTTGTGGAGAGTGACCACCAGTTGGCTGATATCTTCACTAAGCCATTGGATAGCTCTAGGTTTTCAGCTCTGCGGGGAGAGCTTGGGGTGGTTTGTCCTTACGGACTGTTGTGAGGGGGAGTTGCATGCTTTACTGTTTTATATATTGATTATGCTCTTACTCCTTACTGTTGCGTTGCTTTCGGGGTGATTTGGGTTAGTCTTTCTAGCATAGGTTAGAGTGTTTTTTCTAGTCTAGTGCTTAGACGTCTTCCTCTCATCTTGTGATCTAGGGTTCTGCTCTGTTAGCCGCTTCTCTCTTTTCACTAGGTTGAGCCCACTCACTGCTTTTAGGTTCTAGCGAGGGTCGGGCCACCCTCGGGTAGACAGGGCACGTGTTTGCTCCTTAGTGTGATTGATTACCGGTCTAACAGTCCTAGTGTCATATGGGGTAGATGAGAGTCAGTCTGAGCCATAGTTGTCTCCATATCTTATCTATGCTTTAAGGACTACCCGTTTGCTGTTTTCTTTGCCAGCTTCTCAGTTTTTATTGCTTTGGTTCAGGGGGAGTTCATTTGGGAGCTTCTGGAGCTTAATATTGACATAACTTCACTTGAACTAAAAGATGCATCTCGTGTTGAGGGGGAGTTGGATTTTCTGCATTTTTCTAGCATTCAGCATGGAGCCTTGGTTATTATCCATTCATGACATATTCATAGTGCATTACACTTGCCATGACTTGTGCTTAAGTTGCTAGATTGATCATGACTTCACATGTGTAGGCTAGCTCTTGATAAGCTAATTAAAACTACTTGAATTAAAATTTGTCATGCTAGCTATTGAGATTAGTCTTGCATTTGTTATCCTCTTATGATTCCGACCATGTCAACTAGGCTTAGTAGAGTCTTGAATCTATAATTGAGCGTTTAGATTGAGCTATAATAGTTCTTGATAATACATGAGTTAGTCCAATCTTAAAAATGCAAAAAGATCTCTTTTTATGTGCGAAAAAACTGATCTCACCAATTCTTTCTCATGAGACTGCTTGCCATTGCACTTGGCATGAACTCAGGGGAGTTTTTGGATGACCAAGATCATTTCCTTAAGCTTATCGCTTGGAGTGGTCGCATAAGGCTTGAGATCTAGCACATGTCTGAAAATTTTGGTTGGAAACGACCATGAGCTTTAAAAGAAAATATGACAAATGTGCCCAATTTGCTTAATCTTCAAAAGAATCAAGTACTTAAACTAATGTCTTATTCTTGAGCGTCTGGCACTCTAGATTTGCTCATTTGTAGCTTCTTGGTTCCGCTTAACGTAATTGACATGGTTTGCATCATCCTTGGATAACTCGTGTTAGACTTTGACCTCAGATAACTTGACATATTCACCAAATCGCTTTTCATTTCAGATTGTCATTTGCTTGGTCTAGCTAGCATACATATCTCTTGTCATGATCTAGATAGCATTTTCTTGAGTTATGGCTTGTTGTAATACTTGTTGGTCATTATGGATAATCTTCATGGCTCCCATTGCTTCACATAAATAAACTTCAGTCATTTCATCCATTTTTGTGACCTTATTCTCCTTTTGCTTCCTTGATGTGTTTATTGCCAAAAGGGGGAGAATGGAGTAGAAAAAGTCATTTGGAACATTTTAGAGCTTTGGAGAAAAATTTGCTCTTTCTGTTGTTGCTCTAGTGTTCTTTCTGTCGACATGGTCATTAGCTTCACTTCCTTCTTTGGACCATGTTGGATTCTTCAATTTCAAACTCAACTTTGTGCTTTTTCGAGGTTTGTCAATATACTCATCAAGGGGGAGATTGATGAACCATGTGGAGGTGACCACATGTGTATGATGAGTAATTGACATTGTTTATGCTAGTCGAGTTTGGTTTAAGTGGTTCGGAGTCGAGTCGTTGCATGGTGCGACGGGCTCGGTCGGACTTGGTCATTCCTGGTCAAACGGGTTAGGATGCATATTCTGATATTTTGACAGGTTTGGACTTCAGTGTGCGTAAGTATGGTGTTTTGATGCTATTTACGCTTTGATGTATCGAGCGGTGCTATTTGACGTGTTTTTTGTCTGTGTGGCTGCAGGACGTCGAGTGGAGTCGTGGCGAGACACGGTGGACCGGACTAGGCGCAGGTGGCGCTGAGGTCAGAACGGTCGGGATGTGTCGAAGACGACGTGGACTCGAGGTGGTTGCAGGCGCGCGAGACAAGGAACGCGAAGCTTCGGAAGGTGCAGCAGGGGCGTTTCGGTAAAAGCGCGAGGCTGCAAAAGGAAGCGGGTTAGCGGGCAAAGCATGGAGGGGTAAAATGGGCAAAGCAAAGTGTAAACCCATCAAGGAATGCTATAAATAGGGGTGTATTTCCTGGTTGTTTGCAAGACTTGGAGAGGGGTTTTAGGGCTTTTGCTTTGTGCTTTAGTGGTTGAGAGAATGGGTGTATGAGATAGGGTTGTGTTCCTCCCAAGAACCATGTAGTTCTTGGTGTTCTTGAGGATTGAGAGAGAGAGATGAGCTGAACAACATTGTAATCATTCCTCTTATTTAATCATGTATGTCTCTTTGTCTCTTTTAAGAAATCTTGTTTGAAGATGGCTTGGTTTCATTAGTTTCCTTGTGTTCTTGTCTCGGTTACTTAGTTGTTAAATGAACTCTGTCTGTTTCCTGCTCTCTTCTTTCTTCATGTTGTGCTTGCACTTGTTTGAGTTCTTGTTGAGAAGCTGAGTGATTCATTTGTTCTGGGATTGTCTTCGGCTGGAAGCATCCATTTCCAATGACCATTGATCATTCGCCAAGACATACAAGTGTGAGTTGTTTTCTTGCGGCAATCAATTAAAGAGCCTTGCTTGTCTTTGGTACTTGCGGCAAAGGAGCATCATTTAATGTCTTCCTTTAATATCAAGTTTCCAGCAAGGCCTTATTTTATTGTTTGGTTTTGGTTGCCTTGATAGTTCACGGATGGGAATGAGAATGTCTCTTTTTGCATTTGGGTGTTCCTCTCGGATTGGCTACTGACGCTTGCTATGCTTCCATTTCCTTTGTTTTGCGACTGCTAGTTCCTGCAATTTTTCTTGTTAGCAATTGGTTTTCTTTAAAAAAAAAAATCAGTTCGGCTGCCATTTCTTGTCTCTCGGCAGCTGGTGGCAGTGCAGTTTTTTTTTTAAAAAAGGAGCTTTGGCCAAGGTAAAAACTGCATGCCCTATGCTTTATTTGTTGTTCTGGGTACTAGCCGAAAGCATTGCAAAGACCAGTTCCTTTTGATCATGAACTGCTAGCTCTTGATCTTTTTCTCTTTTCCTGTGCTTTATCTTTTCTTTTCTCCTTTTTCAGTTGAAGCCTTTGGTCTATTTTTCTTAGTTCTCCAGAATAGTTATTTCGATCAAACGTCTTCTTCTTCATAGCTTTCTGTAGCTATCGGAGAGAGTACTCCTTAGTGGATACTTGCGAGGGGTGATTTAAAAGAGAGCGACATTCACCCCCCTCTGTCGCCATTTCGGTCCTACATAGTTACAACAGATGGAGGGCCTAAACCACCTCCAGGAGATCCTGAGAATTAGTGGTCTTGGAAACGTTGAAAGCAAGGAACAAGCTCTAGAAGCCAAGCTAGCCGATAAGGAAGGCCTCACATCATTGGCACTGGAATATGGGGGGACTGATGAATGCCCTCCAGACCTTCAAGCGGACATCCTCGAGGGCCTCTGTCCACCATCATCGGTTACACAACTGAGAATCAAAGGCTACCATAGTCGAAGGTACCCAAGTTGGCTCTTGGTGAACCAGAATGCTCCAAGGAATCTGCAACGCCTTCAGCTCGATTATTGTCATGAGCTGGAAGATCTTCCTGGAATTGGTGAGATTTTCATTCATCTTCACGAGCTTAGACTCGAAAGTCTTAGAAGCCTAAAATCGCTGCCAAGAAGCCTTCCTGAGAACTTGAAGAAGCTGGTGATTAAGCGCTGTACATCCCTTGCCTTCATTTGCATGGAGGATGTGGAAACGCTAAGAACCATGTTTGCCGAGCGAGCATCTCAAGCTGATCCATCCCTGAAGAGTGTAAATCCAGACGGAATAGCTGGATTCTCTCCCGAGCAGTGTGACAGGTTCAAAGCAACCTTATATGATTATGATCTCATCCGCGAATCTGGTAATTCTAATTCACTGTTATATCCCAGAAGCTTGTACAATCTTATGTTGGAGAACGTCTTTCGATTAGTCTGGGGCAATTGCATTGAAGAGGATTCTCAACTGCTAATTCCAAGATCTGTTGAGCATCTCAGTATTGAATTGTGTACCATCACTGACTCCGCCTTGCGTAATTGCTTAAGAGGCTGTACCTCCATAACTTGCTTGGAACTATCCGGGATTTTTTGGTTAACAGCAATTCCTTTGGAGTTCCTAACTAAGCTTAGGGAGCTCTCAATCACCGAATGTGTGGACCTAACCATCCTACACGGCCTGAATGATCTCTGGAACCTGGAAGATCTTACTATCAAGAAGTGCCCCAATCTCAAGGCTCTACAAGACAGCGAGAAAGTGGGAGCCCTTTGCTCGCTCACTGTGCCAGAGCTGCTCTCAACAGAAGGACGCTCATCTCTGACGAGGCTTACAATTATGAATTCAAAGGAACGAAAGGAGGCTGAATTCCTGCAGCAGTTGACATCTTTAGAATTCCTCGAGTTTTGGTCCTGCGACTGGGACACCTTACCGGAGAATTTGGTGCACCTCACATCGCTTGAAGATTTCGTTATTTTCGGCTGTGAAAAGATCCAGTCACTGCCAGTACTACCAGAATCTCTAGAATCCTTTGAAGTCGGTTATTGCAATCGAAAATTCATGGACAGCTGTCAAACCCCTGGAGATCCGAACTGGCAAAAGATTGAGCATGTCCCCTCAAAAAATATTTATGGCAGAGAACTTCCGTGAGAAGTCGAGATCGAGCCTGGATGAAGGTGGGGAACGGGTGCTGCATCGGGAGAATGGAGGCCATGACAGAGGAATTTGGACGCCCAAGCCCACGCGAGCCCATATGCATCCATATTTGGCCATTTTTTTTATGTAGTGTGGTGAGTTGCAGTCAGATCTGCTGTAAAAGGTGATATTGTTAGGGGTGAAAACGGATCGGATTCGGACGGATATTGCTGTTACCATATCCTAACCCATATTTTTTTTCTCCGGATTCGGTATCAATCGGATTCGGTACCAATCGGATTCGGTGTCGGATCGGTCGGGATTAACCCAATTCTCCTACTTGTTTGTAAGGAATGCATACAGTGCAGTAAATGGAGTAGGACGCACTGATTTGATGTTACTATTTAATAGCTGATGTGGAAGATTTTGTTTTACCATTACAAAAGAAAACGAAACGTTAAATAGTAGCACTAACCTGAAATCATACTTGAAGACGTATCGGATTCGGACGGATATTCGAATTCGGACGGATATTACTGTTACCATATCCTAACCCATATTTTTTTCTCCGGATTCGGTACTAGTCGGATTCGGTACCAATCGGATTCGGTGCCAGATCAGTCGGGATTAACCCGACCCGTTTTCACCCCTAGATATTGTCTTCCCTTAGTTAACATTATGCATCCATAGACCATAGCCTGTACATTGATGAAAGGTGGTGCTACATCTGTAAATTTTGGCTTGGTACATTACATAGAATGTTATATTGCATTGAGGAGCATGATTTTTTTTTAACCCAAATTTTCTAACAGCATTTAGTACCAATATTGAGGTCTACAATTTTGAGCATAAAATTGCATCATAATTTCATAGTTATTGACAGCTACCTTGAAAAAAAATCTAACGAGCATTCTAATCTGGGGTGAGCGGAATACAAAAGAAAGCTAAATTGTGGAACCTGTAATTCTAAATTGCGGAATACAAAAAAAATCTAACGAGCATTCTCTGTACAGTCTTACTGAATCAACTGCCTTTTGTGTATGCCTATCTCACCAAAAATCTGAACAAGAGCATGATCCGCCTTTGAAATGGTGGAACCTGTAAGGATCTCTCAGCACAATTTCCCTGTTAAAAATCATGCTGACCAGCTTAAAAACCAGATGGCAGTCTGCACAGACCCTGAGATTCTTGAATATTCTTAGCATAGATCCTTCCGGAACAGCGATTAGGCCATATGCCAATGCAAGCTTCTCGCTGTGGTTCCAAAGGTTTTGCTCCTTTTGCTCTTCATCCGTATCATGCAATGCAGATGAGGTATCAGCGATATAACCTACCTCCCTGAGCTTCAGCAAGATTTCGTCCAACTTTGCATAGATCTTCTCTGCATGCGCATGACTCCGGTCACCTATACCAAAGGTGCTTACCTCATTCTTCAGCTTAAGCCAACTGCAAGCACGTCTTTTGTTTAAATTGATGGTCTTCATGTGACTTCTTAATCTGTCAACATCCATCCATCTTGCATTTGTAGCATATAAGTTCGACAGAAGGACATAAGCTGAGTCATCGAATGGATCCAATTCAAGAAGTTTCTTGGCAGCTTTCCTCCCAATATCCATATTTTTGTGAGTTCTACTAGACGACAACAAACTCCGCCATATTAGATCATTTGGTAAGACTGGCATTTCTTCAATAAATTTCTCTGCCTCAGTAAATTGCCCTAAACGCCCAAGGAGATCCACTATGCAAACACAATGTTTTATTCCAGGGGAAACGCCAAATACAGAAGCCATGGAGTTATAGTAATCAATACCTTTGTCTACAAGGCCAGCATGACTACAAGCTGAGAGTAAGGCAACAAATGTTACATAATCTGGCTTTCTCCCCATTGAGACCATAAGCTTAAATGTATCGTCAGCTTCCTTGAAATAGCCGTACCTTGCATAACCTGATATCAATGTATTCCAGCATTGTTGTGGTCGAATGGAAGGGTTAGGAAGCATTTTGAACATTCCATCCATCTTTCCACATTTCCCATACATATCCATTGCAGCATTAACCACATGACTGTCTGAATCCAGCCCACATTTCACACCAAGACCATGTAGCTGCATGCCTTCTTCCAAGGATGCGAGGCTTGCACTGGATGACAAACATTCAGCTAGACAAACATGATCAAGTTTGTTCCCAGCATGCCGCATATCCATGAAGAGCTTTAGGGCCTCCTCTCCATGGCCATGTTGAACACTCGCAGCCATCATGGCATTCCAGGAAACCACACTTTTGTTGATCATTCCGTGGAATATATTATTACTTGACTCTAAATCACCACAGTTTGCATACATTGTGATCAGAGAGTTAGTAATATACTCATCTGATGAGAAACCAGTACGAATTATGTATGCATGTAGGGGCATTCCATAATTACGCAACTCACTTAAAGATGTAAAAGAACCCTGGATATTTATCATTGTTATGTAATTCAGCTTTATCCCCGCTCCTCTCATCCAAGAAAATACTTGCATTGCCTTCGTACCATCCTCGAGTGCTGCATAGCCCCCAACAAGCGTGTTGCAACTAACAACATCATGAGTCGGCATTGACTGAAATACTCTCTCAGCATCTTGCATGGAATTGCATTTACCGTACATCGTGAGGAGAGAATTACCAACCAGTAGATTGTTGTGAAGACTTGATTGCAATATCATGGCATGAACCATTCTGCCATCCATCAGAGCTCCTGGACTTGAACATGCTCCTAGAGCGCTGGAAAATGTCATGTGATTTGGACCTCCATTCATTCGAAGCAACTGACCTAATGTCTTCAACGCATCAATGCAATAATCATTCTGCACATAGGATCCAATCATAGTGTTCCATGATATTAGATCCCTACTGGTCATGTTCCAGAACAGAAACTCAGCATCACTCACTTTCCCAGCAGCAGCATACATATTAACAAGGGCATTAATCATGGGAATACAAGAATGCAGACCACTCCTGATACAAAGGGAATGAATTCCGCTTCCGTGGCTGACATGATCTGAGGAGCCACAGACAGATATCAAGCTGCACAGAGTTGTTGCATCAGGCCTCAACAATCCGCCACAACGCATATACGAAAACAGAAGAAAACATTTGCTGCACATTCCTTCATGTAAGTACATCGATATCATCGCGTTACATGATATAGTGTCGCGTTCGTCCATTCGATCAAAGAGCTTCTCAGCATCCTGCACCCTTCCGAGGTTACCAAACATGGTGATCAGTGAATTTGCCACGGAGACCTGCGTTTGGAGGCCAGAAACCACGACATGGGAAGCAACTTGAAGCCCAGCCACCTCGTTCTCGAGGGATCCACACAGGCTGGCCACTGTCGCGAACGCATTCGCGTTGCTAGTTATCCCTTCCCTCCTCATCTGACTGTAAGCTCCCAACGTTTCTTCCAGGCACCCGTTAGAAGACAAGGCCACCATCAACGCCGTCCACGACACGACATTCCGCTCGGGCATCTCCCAGAACAGCCTCTGGGCATCCAACACGAGCCCACGGGAACCATACAGGTGCAAGAGGGCCGTCCCGATGTAGACGTTACCCATGAGCCCGGCCTTGTGGGTGAGCGCGTGGATGGCGGCCCCGCACGCGCCGCCCTCCTCCCCCCAGCGCCCGCACGCGGTGACGAGGCTGGCGAGCGCGAACCCGCTGAGCGGGACGTCATGGTCCCGCATTCCCCGCAGAAGCTCGAACGCGGCGCCGTCGCGGCCGCAGCGGACGCAGCCGGAGACGGCGGTGTACCAGGAGGACGGGATCCGGTCGGGCATTGCGTCGAACAGGTGGAGCGCGGCGGCGGGGGAGCGGTGGCGGAAGTAGAAGGTGAGGAGGGTGTTGCGGTGGAAGGCGCTGAGCGGGAGCGCGCGGCGGAGGGCGAGCGCGTGGATGGCGCGCGCGAGGAGGGGTTGGTCGGCGAGGTGGGAGAAGCCGGTGCGAGGGAACTGCGCGACGGCGGGGTTCGGGTGGTCGGCGAGGAGGGCAACGGGGTGAGGCGGAGGCGGTGGGTCGAGAGGGCATGGTGCGGCCGTGGAGAGGCGGCGGGAGGGGGACGCGGCGAGGCGGGTTGGTGCTCGCTTGGTGTACGAGTAGCAGTACTTGGCGGCCAGCTTGGTTGGTGGTTCGTCGGAGAAGGACGCGGAAAATAGATGCGTCGTAGTGTAGCGGCGGGCCGGCCGGCTGCGAGGAAGGAGAAAGAGAACCCACGGCCCCATCAAAATTTGCATGGCGGAAAAGAACACATGGGCCCAAGTCCATTTGACTTCCCACGGTAGTGTAGCTTGCGGCCCATCAAAATTTGTAACTTTCGGCCCATATCCACTGGTCGGGCGGCCCATGTTCCCATCCCATGGCGCTCGCCGTCGAAGGGCGGTGAGATCCCGAGGATCGCCGGCGATTCCCGCCGCGATCTCGTCCGGAAAGTCCGACCAACTCTGGCGACAGCAGCATACATTCCAGCAGGTCAGCATTCCCAAACGAGTTCGCAACAAATCTGTAATTTTCGCTTTGATGTTCTCTTCTCTGAAAGTTCTCATACGCGATTTAATTCATCTTGCTTAGTATATGCTCTTCTTCTGCAAAATTTCCACATTTGATGGAGAAACCTTCAGATTATCATAAACTCCAGTGGCCTGTGGGGTTCAGAAACCGGACCGAAGACTCTGCCACAGTCATCCTGCTTGTTGAATTAGTCAAATTGATTCTTCTACTCGAGAGAAATTGGCTTGGGTGATGCGCTCAGTGTACTTGCTACTCAAGTGAAATTGAACCTGCTATGCCAAACTGCATCTCCGTCCGATCAACAAAAGGGGTTCGCCCCCTATGGTTAATAAATAACTATATTTAATCTTATATATGAATTAGTCAAATTAATCACATACGGACATAGGACGAGTATATTCAATGTTAGGTTAGGTGCTCCCTTTGTGGCGAAGTTCTGAATATATTGTTTTCTGAAGGAGTCGCTGGATGGAAAACACGGCATATAAGGATTATAAATCGCAATCATTTCCCCGTCACCGGACATCACGTAAATTGATGTTTGCTTTTTTATAGGACGGATTGTTGCAAAATAAAATACAATAACATTTCTACTAAATGAACTCTATACCATTGGAATTTGTGCTTAAACGAGTTTTTTTTCCCTTGACTCCAGCTCGCCAAGTCCTGAACTATAACTTGGACTCGTTGACTTCTTGATTTAGCGAATGCAAGGGTGCATCCTCTTGAGTCACCATGATGCGAATTGCCAAGAGCAATAAAAAAAACCTGCAGCTGTAACTAAGCTTCTAACGGTGGATTTTTTGGTTTCGAGATTATGTAATGTCATCGCCCAAGAAAATTACTTGAGATGTCCAGATTCTAGATGAAGATATTTGTCTACTTGTCCGTTTATATTGACTTTGGGTTTTGGCCTTTAATTTTAGTTTATAAATAGTAACAATTTATATAAACTCTTGTATAATTTTGACCGATATAATTAAAATTACTAAAGTGTATGACAATTGACTAATAGACCTAGCTTGAAATATAGCTTTATATGTGTTCTTGTGTTCACTCGAGCATCAGTTTTGTCCTTGCAATCTTTTGTTTCCAATTATTTTCAAGCTCATTGAATCGAGGTCGGGCCAATTAGAGCTTTATCTAGCCTGAGCTCAAGCTTGTCACAGTCCTAAGATGACTTGCAAGTCTTCGCGTGCAAACAAACAGGGGGAAAGAAGATCGAATGCAGAGAATACGCACCGCCCGTGTGAAATTTATGAAGTGGAAATGAGTGGAGGAGGGTGCACGAAGAATAGTACTTCTCATCGTTATCGCCATCGAGTCCTGAGCAGATAAGACTTCAGAGGATGTGCATCACCCATGCCAATTCACGATGTTAAATTGACGAGGAGAAGGGGGTGTTAGTACTCCACATCGCTATTACGGGTTGTGTTTTAGTCTTTCAGAGTTGTTTTCGCTACGCAATCCTCTTGATTCACCGTGAAGCCAATTGCCAAGAGCAATCAAGAACCTGCAGCCTAGTCCCCGCGCCCTCCTGCCGTAAGCTTGTAATGGCGGATCCAGTGACCGTTGGTGCCGCAGTGGGCTGGGGCATATCTGCCGTTGGGTGGGTCATCTCGCCCATCATCTCTAAGCTCCTCAACAAGGGCTTCTCCTACCTCGGGTTTAATGGATCGGTTAGGCTGAAAGAACTTGAGACTAAAGTTTTAGAGCTGGAACTGATGCTGGAAGCAGTTGAGGAGAGTCCTCACAGGGATAGTTTGGAGAATTGGTTAAAGGAGCTTAGATCTGATTTCTATGAAGCTGAAGATATCTTGGATGATGTTGACTATTACCGTGTCGAAAGGCGGATCTTATCTCAGCCTGATGATGGCATGCCTCCTCGTAGGAGGGATTGGGTGAAGCTGCTGCAGTCTGCTCTGCTCAAGAGCTCTTGCCTAAAAAAACAGGTACTTTCCTGTCTCAGAACTTGCTCATTTCATATTGAGCTTCCGCATCTAGCTTATTTTTCATTATTTCTAAATTTCGTCTTTTTCTGGCCTTTTGATTTTTTTAGTTTTTGCCCTTTTTTCCATATTCATTTGCATTGTCCGTGATTGACTAATCTGTTTTTTCTATTCTTAAATTTTTTAAATTTAATTACGCTAAATAAGCCACCATCAGCTATAATGTAATATCAGCTAACTACAGTGCAATTTCAGCCATTAGACATTTTTTAGCCGAAATGAGCGGACTGTTAGTTGTACGACGTATATGCAATATATATTGCCTGATATTACTGCTCCAACTCTTAGATAACTATTGGTTGTGTAGCATCGTAAGCCTGAATTTCGCATAGAGCCTAGCCTCCACATGGTACGAGACAACGCACAAGTAGAAACTTGCTTGGACTTTTTGTGTACCCTTCGTCCAAAGGGGTAATCTAGAGATGTTATGTTTGGGTCAATGGACATTACATGCTAGTGTAACTCACTTTAAACTAGCACACACCAACAATGTCTACACATATATACACATGCAAGTGCTCTCCTAGCATGCACCTCGAAATGAGGAGGCTAGGATAAATCCGCGGCCTCACGGTGCACGGATATGTATAAAGGTGCACTTGCATATACATGAAGGTGGACAAGTAAGATTCGAAACCTGGTGGATAGAGTCATACTCCCAAGTCTCTGCCACCGACCAACATGAGGTCCCTCTACTGTTAATTTCGAACATTGGATAGAACTCCTCAGCATATACTGTTGCCTCCATTTTGAAACAAATGTCATTTTAGACATTGTTATAGTCTTCAATATGCACATTTGATCAATAACTTTTTTTATTGATAAGAACATAATATTTGGGAGCTACTTTTTTAGGAAAATTTTATTATTTCTGAATAATCTAAGTATTTTTTGTCTATATTAGTGATCAATGTATATAAAGTTTGATTGCTCGTATTGTAAAAGAACATCTATCTTGAAATGGGGGTAGTATTACTTTTGCATTTGTGTCTCTCCCCAACAGTCATCGTGCTTTCCCAACTCAGGTTGCATCTACTCCATAGACCTGATGCATAATGAAGTTCAGCAGTCAAACTTGGAGGGAAATGCCAAAGTTTTATTTTGTTCAAAGAAATCTTCTAAGGCATGATATGAATTAAGACAAAAATATAGGGGTGTTAGAAAATTTCCCTTATCTTAGGCTTTCTTTTATGTTGGGGTGACCAGTGAGTCCTCGTAAAAAATTCGCATCAAAAACCTTACCTGTTATTTTTGTTTCACAGGCGAGTGGTACCACGTCAGATGACGCACCCCCTGATATGTCAAAAATGAAGTTGAAGGAAATCCTAAAGAAGATAGAAAATAAAATCAACGAAGCACACAAAATTTTGCAACTTCTGAACTTACCAAGCCTAAGTAACGTTGACAAGAGACAAACTGTTGGTGCAGTCACTACTGCAGCTCCTCCACCAGTAGTAATTGGCCGAGCTAAAGACCGTGACAAGATCATAGATATGCTTCATGAGACAGTAGGTGATGGTAAACAAGAATCCAACAGTGCTCTATCCTATTCTATAATCGGAATTCATGGTATCCCTGGGTCTGGGAAATCTACCCTTGCACAGTATGTTTGTGCCCATGAGGAAAATGGTGACCATTTCGACCCTGTTATGTGGGTTCATGTTTCTCAGAATTTTAGTGTGGAGACCATTTTGAGTGAGATGATTGAGCAGGCTGAAGGGAAACCATGTCCTCAATACAAGAGTCTTAACGCCCTAGAAAAATATTTGAAGGAGGTACTGCGTGGAAAACGGTTCCTCTTGGTACTGGATGATGTCTGGTATAATAAGGATGCGATTCGTCAGCAGGAGCTACAACAGATACTTTCTCCACTGAGGGTTGGCAAGGCAGGAAGCAAGATCCTAGTGACTAGTCGAACATCGGATGCATTGTTAGCTTTGGGTGCTGTGAGATGTATTCACATATCTGACCTGGATGACAATGTGTTCCTTGAATTGTTCATGCATTATGCACTTGAAGGTGCAAGGATAGATGAACAAAATCGAAGAATGTTTGAAATGATTGGAGCTGACATTGCAAAAAAGCTAAAGAGATCACCTCTAGCAGCCACAATAGTGGGAGGACAGCTACGTATAAGACCAAAGGTTGAGTTTTGGAGAAGTGTTCGGGATCGGGATCTTTTGAATGAGACAATGGGAGCTCTGTGGTGGAGCTACCAGCATCTTGATGAGCAGGTCAGGCGATGCTTTGCTTACTGCAGTATGTTTCCTAGAAGACATCAGCTGAAGCGTGATGAGTTAGTCAACTTGTGGGTTGCAGAAGGGTTTATAAAGATTAGCAATGCAGGGAAGCAAATTGAAGATATAGGTCAATCCTACTTCGATGAATTAGTGTCTTGCTCATTTCTGCAACAGACAGGAAGAGTTGGTGATAGTGACACAGTGTGCTTTACCATTCACGATCTACTCTATGATTTAGCAGAGAGGGTTGCCGGAAGCGATTGCTTTACAGTCTTAGAAAATAATGTAGAAATTCCTCCAACTGTTCGCCATCTGTATATCGATTCCTATAATGCAATGGAGATTGCAGAGCAGATTTGCAAATTGGAAAACTTGCGCACGCTCATTTTTACTGACATTGGACAGGGGATAACTGAACGAGTTCTTGATGGTATGCTGAATAAATTAAGGAGGCTACGTGTTGTGCAAGTAAAGCTAGACAGTGAAGATAATGATCTTATAGCAATCCCAAACTCCATTGGTAACTTGAAACATCTACGTAGTCTCAGCATTTATGACGACTGGTCTTTGGATATATGTCTGCCAAGCACTTTTGACAAGCTTTATCATTTGCAAATACTAGAGTACCCTCCTTTTGATAATTTAAGAGGTTCTTGTGTTCGAAGTATAAACAATCTGATCAACTTGCGCCATGTAAAGAGCTCTTCAACTTTGGATTTTTTTGACGGTAACCATGCAGCTTTGGAAATTCCTGGCATTGGGAGGTTGAAGTCACTTCAAACATTATGTTGCTTTGGTGTGCGGAAGGAGAAGGGGTACGAGTTACAACAGCTGGAGGGCCTAAACCACCTTCAGGGGATCCTGAGAATTAGTGGTCTTGGAAACGTTGAAAGCAAGGAACAAGCTCTAGAAGCTAAGCTAGCCGATAAGGAAGGCCTCACATCATTGGCACTGGAATATGGGGGGACTGATGAATGCCCTCCAGACCTTCAAGCGGACATCCTCGAGGGCCTCCGTCCACCATCATCGGTTACACAGCTGAGAATCCACGGCTACCGTAGTCGGAGGTACCCAAGTTGGCTCTTGGGGAACCAGAATGCTCAAAGGAATCTGCAACGTCTTCAGCTCAAACATTGTCATGAGCTGAAAGTTCTTCCTGAAATTGGTGAGATTTTCATTCATCTTCACGAGCTTAGACTCGAAAGGTTTACAAGCCTAAAATCGCTGCCAAGACTTCCTGAGAACTTGAAGAAGCTGGTGATTAAGTGCTGCATATCCCTTGCCTTCATTTGCATGGAGGATGTGGAAATGCTAAGAACCATGCTTGTCAAGCGAGCATCTCAAGCTGATCCGTCCCTGAAGAGTGTAATTCCAGAAGGAATAGCTGGATTGTCTCCCGAGCAATCTGACAGGTTCAAAGCAACCTTATATGATCTCATCGGCAAATCTGGTAATTCACTGTTATATTCCAGAAGATCGTACAATCTTATGTTGGAGAAGGTCTTTCCATCAGTCGGGGGCAATTGCATTGAAAAGGATTCTCAATTGGTAATTCCAGGATCCGTTGAGCATCTCAGTATTGGATGGTGTACCATCACTTACTCCGCCTTGCGTAATTGCTTAGGAGACTGTACCTCCATAACTTGCTTGGAACTGTCTGGGATTCCTTTTTTAACAGCAATTCCTTTGGGGTTCCTAACTAGGCTTAGGGAGCTCTCAATCACTGAATGTGTGGCCTGAATGATCTCCGGAAACTGGAAAATCTTACTATCAAGAGGTGCCCCAATCTCAAGGCTCTACAAGACAGCGAGAAAGTGGGAGCCCTTTGCTCGCTCACTGTGGATGACTTATCTCTTGTGCCAGAGCTGCTCTCAACAGAAGGACGCTCATCTCTGACGAAGCTTAGAATCGTGAATTCAAAGGAACGGAAGGAGGCTGAATTCCTGCAGTTGACATCGCTTGAATTTTTGCATATTTTGTGGTGTGAAAAGATCCAGTCACTGCCAGTACTACCAGAATCTATAGTATGTGTACTGGCAAAAGATTGAGCATGTCCGCCATATAATAATTGGTGACAGAGAACTTAGGTGAGAAGTCGAGATCGAGCCTGGATGAAGGTGGGGAACGGGTGCTGCATCGGGAGAATGGAGGCCATGACAGAGGAATTTGGACGCCCAAGCCCACGCGAGCCCATATGCATCCATATTAGGCGATATTTTCTGGGTGAATTGCAGTCAGATTTGGTTTAAAAGGTGATATTGTCTTCCCTTAGTTAACATTATGCATCCATAGACCATAGCACCCGGAAATCCCCAAACCCTTGTTCGACCCGGACGCGCGATGGGCGACGACCACGGCGGCGGTGACCACGCCGGAGTTGGCCGCGCCGAGTTGATCCCTTTTGAAACTGAATGAAGACTGATTCAACATCAGATTTGTGTTTTATAAGGTATATTCATATCCATGTAAACTTGCTACAATTGTTAGCAAAATTTACATAGTACTTAAAGTTTCTGAAAGATGTAACTGCTGGATCCCACACATCTGAAAACACAAGCTCTAATGGTGAACTAGAAGTACTGATAGAACTAGAAAATGGTAATTGATGACTTTAGCCATTTGACAAGCATCGCACACATACGTTCTATTTTTATTGGACTCAAAAGATAAACCATTGGAACTAAGGACATATTGAATGACTCCTGATGCAGGATGACCAAGACGATTATGCCAAAGACTGATGGATGGTTTTTAAATAGCAAGAGCTTGATGGATTGAACTGAACCCAGCTCCAGAAACAGGGTATAGACTACCCCTACTTCTGCCTCCCAGGAGCAACCTCTTCGTTTTGCAATCCTTTATAAGAAAATGGTTAGGATGGAACCCAAAGAAAACATCGTTATTGGATGCAAAACGATGAATAGAGAGGAGATTTTTAGTGGCCTGTGGTGCATGGAGTTTGTTCTTGAGAAAAAGATTTTTTGATAGGAGTTTGAATATGAGAGTGACCAATATGAGATATGAATAAACCTGAGCCATTAGCAGCCTAAATTTGATCTTTCACATTGTACCTTTCATGGCCAAGAGTGAACAGATTTAGCTCCCCTGTGATATGGTTAGTGGCTCCTGAGTCACTATACCAACTTCCATCTCTAGAATATGTAGTATTTCCTGCAAAAGCTGCATTCTTGTTTTCTTCAAACTGATAAGAATGATCAAACCTGTGATAACACTTCAAAGCAACATGTCCAACTTTGCCACACACTTGACAAGTTGGTCTGTTGCCCCCTAATTGTTGTTCTATCGGCCACCTCTCTGGTTGGACTGGAAGGACATGTTACCTCCTCTGTTTCCATCACGACCATGGCTTCTCTAATTTCCTCAACCTCCTCTATTGAAACTATTGTTGTTGTTATTGTTATAGCCTCCACGATTTCCTTGTGCCACAAAGTTGACACTGGATCCATCAATCTGAGATAGATTACCTCTCAGTTGAAGACGAAGTTCAAAGCTAATTAGATGAGCATACAACTCATTAACTGGAATGGTATCTGCTCTCATGGTCACAGAAGTGACAAGGGCATCATAGTCGGCATCTAGACCAGCCAAAACATATGCAACAAACTCCTCATCTCGCAGTGGCTGACCAAAACTAAGGAGCAGCGCCAACTATATCAGTTGCAGTCGAAGATCCCACGCTGTCGGAAAAACGCAAAGGGATCGAAAGATTGAACGTGGTCAAAAGCAGTGTGATGTGATCTGGATTTGACCGTGGTCGAAACTAACATAGTCAAAACTCGAAAGATTGAACATGGTTGACAACGACGCGATACAGTCTAGGAATTGATCGTGGTCGAAACCAACATGATCGTAAAGCCGATCGTTGTTCCAAACAGTGAACAGCGCCAGCACCGACTGTTTCATTTTAGAAACAAAAATGAAAACCAATGAATCTTTCGATCCATAAACTCAAATGATGTGAAACTTTTGCAGAGATCATCTCTGGGGTATTGTGAACCTATTTCAACAAACGATTATTAAAATCGTGGATAAAGATGAGACATTTTTTAATTTGTTGGAAGGTTACATTAAAACCGAGTCAAAATCAAAATCGGTGAATAAAACTAGTTCGTAGGTGGATGATGACCAAGATGAGTGTAGATGTATTTTCACATGTCACAACAAGTTAGAACACCAAAAAAATTGACTCACAGCCCTTTGGATCAAGAAATCAAAATTTGAGACCAAACCAAGAGCAAATCAAGAACAAAGCAGCCAAATTGAGGTGGATCTATGAAAGTATGCAAAAACGTTTAAGGAATCAAGGCACGAGGAGAAGAATGAAGGATGCGAGGCAGACGGGGAGGCGTGGGCCGAAAAAAATCTACCGAACCGGTAGGGAGTTTTTTGCAAAAACGTTTAAGTGGCTTGGATGCTTCCACCTTTAAAGATCCAGGCCGTTTGAGGTACATCCGATGGTCCAAATCCAGAGTTCACATGTTAGCACCGAATAGTGCATTAGCACGGATACGTTCCTATATATATATATATATATATATATATATATATATATATATATATATATATATATATATAAACATACATATTAAAAATTTGGCACCTACAATTTAGTGCCAAAAATATACATAAATATAAAATCAGGCAAGTGAGAGGGGATGAATAAAACATGACTACCATATACACACAAATGCATACTCCAAAACAAAAGAAAAAGAAAATAAAAGAAAAGGAGAAGGGGCCAGGCCAGCCATCAAACCCGGCCCAACCCCCACCTCCTCTCCCGCCCCTTCCCGCTTCGGCTGCACGGCCCAGCCGCCCCGCGCGCGCCCTCAGCTGGCCCAGCTCGCCTCTCACCCCTGCCTCTACCACGCGGACCCCGCCTCCATCTCGTGCCGTGTCCCTGCTAGCGGGCCCGCCCCGCGCACGGCCTCTCCTCCTCTCTTTTTTTCCCCCGTGCGCCCGGCTCTCCCTCCTCCTCCGTTTAGCTCCGGTCAAAAAGCCGAGAGACACGGTCGCGAGAGCCAAGCCGAGCAGCGACGTGCGAAAAGCCCGGTCGAACCGCCCCGAATCTCACTGCATGCCCCGCCACCCGCTATCGCCGCTGACAACGCCGCCTGCCAAGCGCCACCCGACATCGCCGCCTGTCCCCAACGTGCGCGCACGATCTCGCCGTGGCCAGCTCACCCCGCTCGCCTATAAAGCCCGAGCAGCCCTCCTCCCACTCCACCACACCCACCTCTGCTATCCACCGAAAGTAATTGAGCCCGAGCCCCCTCAATTGCCAGCGAGCCACCTCCGTCCCTAACTTCGGCCGCTGACCCTCCTCGCCGTTCCACGCTGTTAGAGTTCAATTCCTCGTGGCCGAACCGTCTCCATAGCGCTGCAAGGTCATCCACGGTCACACCCGTACCTCCCGCCGCCCGTACCGCGCCGGCGTCGAGCTTCTCCCAAGATCGCCGCCACCGCATGTCGCCGACCTACCTTTGGCACTCCCCGGTCCACGTCACCACCACCTCCGGCATCACCACGACCCCCGCATTCCATTTTGACCCACCCCAACACCTCTCCGGCCGCCCCTCGCCGCCGGCACCGCCACCCCTGACCACCTCTGCTCAGCCCCCTCTGCAGGTTGGTATAAAAGGCTCACACGCCCTATATGGTCAGGAAACACCGAGTGACCGACTGGCTAGCATCGCTATCTCTCTTCCCCCCGACTCCCTCGGCCGCGCACGTTCGAGCCCTCGACTCCGCAGCGCGCTGAGGTCGAGTTTTCCATTTGTCGGTTAAACCCGGGTGGGCCCCACTTGTCAGTGGCTTAACGTCTGAGAGGCCCACTGATAGCCGGGTCCCACCTGTCGGGATCAACCACTGACATGTGGGCCCGGAGCCCGAAGGGTCCTGCCTGTCAGAGGCCGCCAGCACGCGCGGCCACTGACAAAGGGGTCCCACCTGTCAGAAACCGAGTATAAATGAACACCACTACCATAAGGGCCCCACCTGTCAGAAATTTCATGTTTTCTAGGTTTAAATTGGACTGAGAACTTTAAAATGGGCTTAACTTATTCATTTTAACTCCAAATTAAATGAAACAAATTTCTAAATTCATCTAAATTCAAGATCTATCCAATGGAACTGAAACCATGATTTTTAGAGTTCATTTGAATTTTTGGTAAAATTTTGTTTGATTTACTGATTTTTATCCAAATTTTCGCACACGTAAAAATAGCGTACGAAGTTCAGGAGGAAGAAGCTGAGGCAGCAACTCTAGAAGCTCAAAACAATCAAGACCAAGACCCCTGTGACCAAGACGAGTTAACACTTTGACCATGTTGAACCCATGTTTATGCAAAGTTAATTTCTTTTAAATTATCCATGTGCATGCTATATTTTATATGGTAAGTTACTTTCATTTTTAAAGATGTTAGATATAATCCCAATAATATGCTTGTTAGTATTACTCTGTTGAAACTCTTGTATGAATGAACCTTGTCGCCGTAGTAAAATGTTAATAATGTAGCTTTTACAAATAAGTCCTTATTATATCACGTTGCTTAGTATTGATAGTTAATCGGGGGTATCTACATACCCCAAAATCATCTCTTGCAAATTTGAAATGAATTGGGCAGTCATGGTGGGAATGACTGGAGAATGTTGGTATGTTATTTTGTGTTCCCCGAAAACCCCAATATTGCTTAAATACTTTGGTGGATGGTTTGGGGGCTGGTATGTGGTGCAGTGGACGCACAAAATGTGAAATGTGGTAGAACCATCCAGGTAGCCCTAAGGACCGAATTTTATCATGTTAACCCGTGTAAAACAGTACAACCATAAGTCTATAAAGTACAACTTGGCTAAGTAAATTTATCGAAACCTCCGGACTTATCTCACCGGTAGTGGATAGAAGTGGATACGCAAGGGCAAGGGAGACATAAAGGGACACCAAGTGGAGGGTGAAGTTTCCTAGCTGTTCTAGCGTTGCGGGAAGTGGAGCCCGGCTGCGTTAGTAACTATGGGAAACATCCCGTGCATTGATGGGACCCACCGCAAGTGGGAGCAGCTCATAAGGTGAGATGACGAAAGGGACTAGATACTTTGAAAAGTCACTGTGATGGTCTGCTCAACCACATGACTAAGGAATCGTGTGGGGCAATGAGTTGATTGTCTCTTGTGGTGAAAGTGTACAAACTCTGCAGAGTCAAAACTATTTGAATAACCGTGCCCACGGTTAAGGGCAGATATGGGGATTTAACTAGATATAATTCTATTTAAAAAAAAGTTAGGAGAATGGGAATGGAATTATGGAGGGCAACGGAAAGCCCTAATTTGAATTGTCCTGGGTGTCGTCCCAGTGGTAAGTTAAGCGGCTATAACGCTGAATGATGCTATATGGTGCAGATGTCATGTAACGGTGGATGGAATCTGTATCGCTAATATGTTGGACTTACTTCGCAAAATTTATGTCATTTTAAACTGCTAGGTCTTAGGAACTTTTAAGTAACATGTTTGTAAAGGCAGTTTCTGGCAAAATAAAATAAATCCGAACCTTCCTTGGTAAACCTTGCATATTATCTATTGCATTTTATGTGTTGGCTCGCTGAGCACGGTGGATTTGTGCTCACACTCGCATTACCAAAAACAGAAACAGGGACACAGGATCATTACGACCATGAGGATACCTCAGCTACTGAAGGAAGGAACAATGAAGGAAATTAAGGCGTAGTCTACATTTTCTGAACCTAGACAAGTTGACCTAAGGCAGTGTGTGTACGTATTTTATCTAAGTCCGGGTAATATATAATGCACACATTATCCCCAGTCGCTTGTCTGTGGTTATGGTATCACTTTTGCTTTCATTTCCGATGTTTATCTATAATGAAGACATTTTTGTAAACTGTCACCCGACATGATGTATTTTAAATCCTGTAATATTATTAATGTCTATGCGATGTATGATGTGATTCAACAATGTACCTGTGTGCACTATCTACTGATCCAGAGAATAGTGCAGTAAAACACGGTAGATTCTGGATTGAAAAATCCGGATCTGACAGTAAAGATCTAATCCACGCTAGCCAGTCCTGCCCGTCAGCCCCATCTTCCCAATCACCGCCGGCACGATGTTCTCGACAATTAAGTAGGTGCCGACCTGTTCAAATTAATTGTTTAATTAGGCCGATTCAATAGGTGCATATATAGTTGTTCAAATTTGATGAGCATGCATGAGCTTACGTCTACGTCTTGGATTTATTAAAGATGCTCTCGAATGTTAGAATGCAGGAGATGACAAAGATCATAAAGTTCAGGGGTTTATTAAAGTTCTGCTGGTAGTGGTGCTCGATCACGTACACCGACGTGCCCGCCATGTCCAAGTTATTGAACGTCAGGCACCACACCGCCTTCTCTCCGTGGCGCTCACCGAGCACCCCGTACAGGAGCTTCTCTCTGAACACCACCACCACCGCGCCGCGGAGGACCAGACCCGCCTCCAGGAGGAGTTGGCTCGACACTACCACCCGGGCCTCCGGCCCACAGAAGCACACGTCGAACACGAAGCCTTGCTCGCCGAGCGCAGTGTAGGCGTTGGCCATGAGGAAGGTGAACTGTGTGCCAGAGTCCACCATGGTCTGCCCAGCGACAGTGTGGTCTGCGTGAGCACAGACTTGGGATGGAATTCTAAGATTTTTTTTCTTAATAAGAATTATCTTCTCTTCTAAATTAAGAAAAAATATATCTTTAAACAGTAATATCTTAATAAGAATTATCATCTCTTTTAATTTAGAAAGAAATATATCTTTAAGCAATAACATCTGATGGCTGCTATAGTTTTGCTTAATTAAGATCCACTTGATTAAAGGCTAGATATTTATTTTTTATGAAAATTTTTAGCTTTTTATCTTTTTTCTTAACGATTCTAAAACGTCTGTTATTGATTTTAGGTAATAAATAAATTATTTTCAAGGTCATTGAGTCGAGGTCGGCCAATTCGAGCTTTATCTAGGCTGAGTTCAAGCTTGTTCACAGTCCTAGATGACTTGCAAGTCTTCGCGTGCAAGCAAACAGGGAAAAGAAGATCGAATGCAGAGGATACGCACCGCCCCGTGTGAAATTCATGAAGTGGAAATGAGTGGAGGAGGGTGCACGAAGAATAGTACTTCTCATCGTTATCGCCATCGAGTCTTGAGTAGATAAGTCTTCAGAGGATGTGCATCATCCATGTCAATTCATGATGTTAAACTGATGAAGAAAAGGGGGTGTTAGAACTCCACATCACTATTACAGGTTGTGTTTTACTCTTTTAGAGTTGTCTTTGCTAGGCAATCAAATCATTTTGATGTACAACTGTACACATGTACTTCATATCATAGAAGGCTAGGCAATCAAATCTTTTTGATATACAACTGTACACATGTACTTCATATCATAGAAGGCTAGTGTTGCATCCCCTGTATGTTATATTGTTATATTAGGGTATTTTGGTACTTTTTTTACCCATCCATCATCAAAAAAAATATTTACATAATACTATACAGTTTCTTAAAATTTTGGCAATATGTTATTGCTATAAAATTTTTGTACGGATAATCTATTTTTTATTCGAAATTATAGAAATATACCCGCGGGAAATTTTTTTACAAAAATAGGCTCCAGTCGCCTAATGGTTGGGCGACTGGAGCCTTTCGCCCAACCAGACTGCGACAACTACTGAATATACCAACCGTTCGGCGATTAATTGCAGTCGCCCCACCGTTGGGCGACTGCAATCCAGTCGCCGAACCGTTGGGCGACTGGGGGCGATATAAACCCCAACGCACTCCGCCATTGCACTGTTTTCATTCGGCCGCGCAGAGGAAGAAGAGGAGAAGAAGAAGAGAAGAAGAGAGGAAGAAGGGAAGAAGAGAAGGGGGAGAGAAAGAGAGGGAGAGGAGGAGAAGAGGAGGAGAAGAGGAGGGGGAGAGAAGGAGAGGGAGAGGAGGAGAAGAGGAGAGGGAGAGCGCGATTTTTAGGTATTTTTTTGTGTTATATTTTTGTTAGTGTTAGAAAAATAGTTTAGAAATGTGTTGGACCGAAATGGCGACAGAGGGGGGGGGGGGGTGAATGTCGATCAAAAATAAATAAACCCCTCCTCCAATAGCACTCACTTGAATTTTCCTCCAATAGCTAAAAGAAAGCTATGAAGAAAATCTTTTCCTTACTGCAAACTTGCAATCCCAGAGAGAGGAGGCAAGGCAAATACACTGGAACAAGACACCAAGAAAACCAAGCAAATCAGAGCCAACAAGAAGGGGGCCGGCCTGACTTGTACTGCTGGGGCGGTCTGACCGCAACTTCACCGCCGGTCAGACCGGCCCTGGTACCCCGGTCAGACCGGCCTGCAAGTGAAAGTTGGCCCGGCCCTCGGGTTCAGACTGCAGAGGGACTGGATTTTCAGATTTCAGACTTGGATCTTGACACACAAGAGAAATTGAGGATTCTCCTTATGTTACCTCGGCCTAGAAATGATAGACTAAGGCATAAAAAGCCAGAGAAACATAGGGAGCCAAGAATAAGCAACTCAAACTAAGTAATTTCAGATTTGACACAGAATCTGAAAAATACAAGTGACATCCACTCAAAAGTGAATTTCTCCTTAACAAAGAATCCTTTGACTCTGAAACTTGGAGAGTATGATAGCAATAGCTACTGGAGTTTGTGAGCCAAGTTTCAAGTCATCTCCTCAAGGAAAACACAAAAATCCATCAAACCCCAGAACAGCTGAAGAACTACAGAGAGGTCACCCAAACATCAAATTACTCCATGATCTTTAATCCTTGGCTCAAGATATCTTGCAGTTATGTTAGCAATAGCTCAAGGGATTCTCAGACCGAAGATTAGGCCATCTCCACAAAGAAATCAAGAACTGGACAAAACCCTAGAATCAAGAAACTAGAACAGAGGAGGCAAAAACTCAAATATGAGAATCAAACTCAGTTTGCTCTTGGGATTAAATAGCCAAATGGCTTTTGAGCATCACCCATGTCATAGCAATCCATTTTGGCACTCTTCAGCAAGTAAGAACTCAAGACAACGAAAATCAAGAAATCTTGCAAAGAGAGAAAATAAGAACAGAGGCTACGAACTTGAGAAAGCACACTTCAGATTTTCATTTCTTGAATCACAGGGAATACAGAGGAGTCCCGATACGCATGGACATTAGGACATAGATGATTACAAGACTCTCCACTCAATCCCTTTCCTCTCAATCCTCAAGAACACCAAGAATCACACATCTTCTTGGGAGGGAGAAACCACATGAGAGGGGACTCACATAGAACATATCGATGGAGCTACAGAGGGAGCACTAACTCTGCCATCTCCACCAACTCACCAACTCCTAAAGCCTCTTTTGACTAGAGCTAACCCCCAATTCCCTCCAAAATGCTCAAGTGGGCATGCAGCCCCTCCTCTCCTTTTATAGCCTTGGCCAACGGGTCTCCGCCCCGTTACGCCTGCTAAATCCAACGGCGCCCGCTCCCGCTTGTGCAGCCTCGCGAATTTCCCGATTCGCCCCTCCTGCACCTTCCGGGAAGCTTCCGCGCTTCCTTGCCTCGCACGCCTCGCAACCACCTCGAGTCCACGTCGTCTTCGATACATCCCGACCGTTCTGACCTCAGCGCCACCTGCGCCTAGTCCGGTCCACCGTGTCTCGCCACGACTCCGCTCGACGTCCTGCAGCCACACAGACAAGAAACCCGTCAAATAGCACCGCTCGACACATGAAAGCGTAATTACCATCACACTTACCACAGATGAAGTCCAAACCTGTCAACACATTAGAATATGCATCCTAAGCCCAAATGACCAAGTTTGACCAAAGTCCGACCGAGCCCGATTGCACCACGCAACGACTCGACTCCGAACCACTCAAACCAAACTCGACTATCCTAAACCGATGTCAATTACTCATCACTCATATGTGGTCACCTCCACATGGTTCATCAAAATGTACTTTAGAAAATTTAGTTTACAAATTTAGTTTAGAAAATATAGTTTAGAAATATAGTTTAGAAAATGTAGCTTAGAAAATTTAGTTTATAAAGGTAGTTTAGAAAATTTAGTTTAGAAAAATTAGTTTAGAAATTTAGTTTAGAAAATATAGTTTAGAAATTTTAGTTTTCAAATTTTGTTTAGAAAATATAGTATAGAAATTTAGTTTAGAAAAATTAGTTTAGAAAATTTAGGTTAGAAATTTAGTTTAGAAAATATAGTTTAGAAATTTAGTTTAGAAAATATAGTTTAGAAATTTAGTTTAGAAAATATATTTTAGAAAATTAGATGTAGTTTACAAATTTAGATGTAGTTGAGAAATTTAGTTTAGAGAATTTAGTGTCGAAATTTTGTATAGTATTTTTATGTATTATTGTAGAAAATTTAGTTTAGAAATTTTGTATACCATTTTTAATGCATTATTGTAGAAAATATAGTTTAGAAATGTAGATGTAGAAAATTTTGTGTATGTATTATTGTAGAATATGTAGTGTACAAATTTAGATGTAGAAAATTGAGTGTACAAATTCTGTATAGTATTTTTGATGTATTATTATAGAAAATTTAGTGTAGAAATTTAGATGTACAAAATTTAATGTTGAAATTATTGTACAAATTTTGCAGGTATGACTCGTGCTGGACGTGACTCCGACTGGTGGTACACGCTGTTGGACGAGCACGTGGACCGCGTGCATCGCGTTTCCCGTCGTGTGCCGCCACCGGGGAGCACGGACGAGCCACCTGAGCTGGAAGTGGTCCGGACACGCACACCTCGCGTGGCCTGGGGACTCGACCCCCGTTGGACTGCCAGGTTTGCACTACGTCAGCGTTTAGTGCGATCGTAAGAACGTTTCATGCTGACCTTCACTTTGTTTGCAGGCTGCGGGATGCCGGGCTACTCCCTCTTGCCCGGATGGTGCAGGCCACGGAGGAGGATGGAGCCGCCTTGGCCGCGGGCGGGGACGAGGCGGGCGGGGAGCGATCACGACGCTTCCTGTTCGACCATTCCCTGCTGACGGCTTTGGTGGACCGTTGGCGGCCCGAGACGCACACTTTCCACCTCCCATTCGGGGAGATGACGCTGACCCTGCAGGATGTGTCCCTGCTCCTTGGCCTTCTAATCGCGGGAGACGCTGCCTTCCTACCGGAGGCCCCGGCCGACTAGCACGCTGACCTGCTCGGCAGATTCGAGGGGGTCGTTCCACCGGCCGATCACCACCACATCTTCGAGGAGGATCAGACCCATGGGCCGACGCTGAGGTGGCTCGCACAATACCGGATACGTGGTATTTACAATTGATCGTGTCTTCGAAGCTCTTATTTGTGGTATTACGTACTAATAACAATTTGTTTGCATTCAGGTGGAGCGCATGGATCCGCAGGCAGATGATTACCAGGTCTCACGCCACTTGGAGGCGTACGTGTTGTGGCTGTTTGGTTGGGTGCTTTTCACCACCAGCCACGGCAACTCGGTGGATGCGCGCCTTATCGCTTATGCGAGGGCGATCGCTGACGGCGAGCCCCCCAGGTCAGCTGGGGATCGAGCGTACTTGCCGCAACGTACCGCGCCCCGTGCGATGCGTGCACGAGGATTAAGGTGAACTCGATCCTCAAGGGCTATCCCCTGCTGCTGCAGTTGTGGTCGTTCGAGCGCTTCAGCCTCGGACGACCTGTGCTAGACGACATGGGTCCGTACGAGCCCGAGATGTATCCAGGGGGAGACGTCGACCGGCCGACAATGGATTCTCTCTTGTGCCATCGACAAGTAAGTATTATCATAGTCAACTATTTCTTTCTTATTGACGATTGTCATACTAAACAACTTGTCTTTCTTGCAGGTACAGTTCGCGCATGTGCAGGTCACGTGGGCGTACCTGCCCTTTGTGGAGCAGTTCGACCGCCTCACAGCCGACGATGTGCGTTGGGAGCCTTACGCAGATACGGCAGTGCAGGCCCGCGCTCCTGACGGGCTGTCCGCACTTTACTGGCGTGACCGGGCTTTCTGGCTCACCCGCCGGAAGCTCGTGTACCATATCTATATGGAGGACTACGCATCCCAGCGAGTCATGCGGCAATTTTGGCTACGGTAGGCGCTTCCTGTACCAGTCGGACCATCGCTTCCGCGGAACGTGCATGCGTGAGTGATCGTTTCTGCTAAATATGTACATACTTACTACTGTGTTCGTAAGTACTCACATTACGTAATGGTGGTATATCTCAACCATATGACTATAAGGATATATATATAGTGATTACAAAAAACTTCTAGTAACAATAGAACTCTTTGTTAGAAACAGAAAAATCTGAATAAAATTCGAATCACAGTTTACCAGCACCCTATCACCAGGCGGAGGACCGCCCATGCAGTGGGGAATGGCACTTGACAATCCATATCTCTATCGTTGTTACGTACTGGGTTCTGTGCCTGATAGCAAATCGGATTGACATGATTTGAGCTTTGCTCGACTATAGATGTATACGAGTTCTTGCGTTCACTAGAGCATCAGTTTTGTCCTTGCAATCTTTTGTTTCCAACTAGCAAAGTGACCCACGTATTCATGAGAGCAACATTTTAAAACACGTTTAAATAATTTGATAATATATATACAATTTTGCTTTTTTAAAATATATTATTATAAAACTTCATTTGTGATATTTTAATATTATATATTACAAGAGAGAAAAAATACTTATTTTGTTCCCTAATACTTATCACGTGTGACCAAAACTTTCTTCTCCGGATACTTTTTGACACAAATACATGCCTAGTAAATAGTAAATATATTATTAAATAACATTTTTTATTTATATCATCATCGTTTTTTATTATTATAATGTTTATCTATACTATATACTCGAAACACTTATTATATAACTTACATCAATAAAGATCTAGTTCTACGTAGCCAGTCCTGCCCCGCCAGCCCCGTCTCCCCAATCACCGCCGGCACAATGTTTCTCGAATGGTGGTGATCAGTTGGGCTTAAAAGCTCATGGCTTATGGCTGAAAACATCAGAGTTGGTGAAAAAATATTATAGTGATGAGGCTTATTTAACATAATTAAATTTAAAAAAATTTAAAAATATAAAAAAATATGTTAGCCCAATATGTATAATACAAACGAATATGGGAAAAAAAGAACCGGCAAAAAAGCTCAACAAAAAGCCAAAAGTTCAGAAAAAGACGAAATTTATGAATAGTGAAAAATAAGCCAGAAGCTCAAGCCGAACCGATCAGGGCTACTTGCCGACCTGTTCAAATTAATTGGTTAATTAGGCCGATTCAATAGGTGCATATGTAGTTGTTCAAATTTGATGAGCATGCATGAGCTTACGTCTACGTCTTGGATTTATTAAAGATGCTCTCGAACGTTAGAACGCAGGAGATGACAAAGATCATAAAGTTCAGGAGTTTATTAAAGTTCTGCTGATAGTAGTGCCCGATCACCTAAACTGACATACCTATCGTATCCAAGTTGCTGAATGTCAGGCACCACACCGCCTCCTCTCCATGGCACTCGCCGAGCACCCTATACAGGAGCTTCTTCCCGGACACCACCACCTCCGCGCCACGGAGGACCAGGCCCACCTCCAGAAGAAGCTGGCTCGACGTGGCCGCGGAAGCACACGTCGAACAAGAAGTCTGACTCGCCGAGCGCAGTGTAGGCGTCGGCCATGAGGAAGGTGAACTGCGTGCCGAAGTCCACCATGGTCTACCTAGTGACAGTGTGGTTTGGCGTGAGCACAGATTTGGGATGGAACTCTAAGATTTGTTTCTTAATATCTTTAAACAGTAATATCTTAATAAGAATTATCATCTCTTTAAATTTAAGAAGAAATATATCTTTAAGCAATAATATCTGATAGCTGCTATAGTTTTGCTTAATTAGGATCCAATTGATTAAGGGCTCGATATTTTGCTTTTTATGAGAATTTTTAGTTTTTTAATCTTTTTTCTTAACGATTCTAAAACGTTTGTTATCGATTTTATGAGTCGAGGTTGACCCAATTCGAGCTTTATCTAGGCTGAGCTCAAGCTTGTCACAGTCCTAGATGACTTGCAAGTCTTCGCGTGCAAACAAACAGGGGAAAAGAAGATCGAATGCAGAGAATACGCACCGCCCGTGTGAAATTTATGAAGTGGAAATGAGTGGAGGAGGGTACACGAAGAATAGTACTTCTCATCGTTATCGCCAGTCTTGAGTAGATAAGACTTCAGATGATGTGCATCATCCATGTCAATTCATGATGTTAAATTGACGAGGAGAAGGGGGTGTTAGTACTCCACATCGCTATTACGGGTTGTGTTTTAGTCTTTCAGAGTTGTTTTCGCTAGGCAATCAAATCATTTTGATATACAACTGTACACATGTACTTCATATCATAGAATGCTAGTATTGTATCCCTTGTATGTTATATTGTTATATTAGGGTATTTTGGAACTTTTTTTTACCCATCCATCATCAAAAAAAATATTTACATAATACTATAGTTTCTTAAAATTTTGGCAATATGTTATTGTTATAAAATATTGGTCGAAAGCATTCCTTCGAGATTGCATAAATGTCCAAAATGGGATACGTATATAAGCAGAGAGAGTAAAAAGGGTCATGTAAGGCAGGTGTAACAATTTCAGCGAAGTGTTTCATGTTAACTTAAACTCAACTGAAGCGACCTTCTCGAAAAATTTTGTACCAGAAATACTCTGTATGTGTATTACTGTATCTTACTTCTGTAATGTCATCGCCGTTGAAAATTACCTGAGATGTCCAGATTCGAGATCGAAGATATTTGGTTACGCGTCTGTTCATATTGGCTTCTGGCTTTGATTTCTGGTTTTAACTTATAAATAATAACAGTTTATAGAGAAACTTATAGAGAGACATTTGCGTGTGATTTTAGACAATATAACTAAAGTCATTACAGTGTATACTACAATCCACTAGCGAATTTCGTTTTGAAATATATATGTATACAAGTTCTGTTCAGTCGAGCATCAGTTTTGTCCTTGCAATCTTTTGTTTCCAATTTTCAAGGTCATTGAGTCGAGGTCGGCCAATTCGAGCTTTATCTAGGCTGAGCTCAAGCTTGTCACAGTCCTAGATGACTTCCAAGTCTTCGCGTGCAAACAAACAGGGGAAAAGAAGATCGAATTATGAAGTGGAAATGAGTGGAGGAGGGTGCACGAAGAATAGTACTTGTCATCGTTATCGCCATCGAGTCTTGAGTAGATAAGTCTTCAGAGGATGTGCATCACCCATGCCAATTCATGATTCTTGAGTAGATAAGACTTCAGAGTCTTGAGTAGTACTCCACATCGCTATTACGGGTTGTGTTTTAGTCTTTCATAGTTGTCTTCGCTAGGCAATCCTCTTGATTCACCGTGGTGCCAATTGCCAAGAGCAATCAAGAACCTGCAGCCTAGTCCCCGCGCCCTCCTGCCGTAAGCTTCTAATGGCGGATCCAGTGACCGTTGGTGCCGCAGTGGGCTGGGGCATATCTGCCGTTGGGTGGGTCGTCTCGCCCATCATCTCTAAGCTCCTCAACAAGGGCTTCTCCTACCTCGGGTTTGATGAATCAGCGAGGCTGAAAGAACTTGAGGATAAAGTTTTAGAGCTGGAAAAGATGCGGGAAACAGTTGAGGAGAGTCCTTACAGGGATAGCTTGGAGAATTCGTTGAAGGAGCTTAGATCTGCTTTCTATGAAGCTGAAGACTTCTTGGATGATGTTGAGTATGACCGTGTCGAAAGGCAGATCTTATCTCAGCCCGATGATGGCAATCCTCCTCGTAAGAGGAAATGGGGCTTCCGCCTAAAAAAACAGGTACTTTCCTGCCTAGGCCCCCTAACCACGTTTGTTAGGGCATCTCCAGCAGGAGCCCTCAAAACAGGCCTCCTACTTTTAATTTGAGGGCTCCCTCTTCTTTTGAGGGCGCTGTTTTCAAAGGCTGCAGACTCAGTGAGAGCCCTCAAAGCAGGGCCTACTTCTCAATTCCTCTATTTCTCACACACTATATGCATATGTATGAGACAAAAGCACAATACACAATAAAATATTTATGATTTCAAAATGAGGACAATATTTAAATTTATGAATTCAAATACGAATATTCAAATTTGTTTGAATTTTATTGTTCCAAATTTAAATTCAAATTTGTTTGAATATTCAAATTTAAATTCAAATTTGTTCGAATATTCAAATTTCAATTCAAATTTGTTTGAATATCCAAATTTGAATTTAAATTTGTTCGAATATTCAAATTTAAATTCAAATTTGTTCGAATATTCAAATTTAAATTCAAATTTGTTAGAATATTCAAATTTAAATTCAAATTTGTTCGAATATTCAAATTTAAATTCAAATTTGTTCAGAATATTCAAATTTAAATTCAAATTTGTTTGAATATTCAAATTTGTTAGAATATCCAAATTTGAATTTAAATTTGTTCGAATATTCAAATTTAAATTCAAATTTATTTCGAATATTCAAATTTGTTTGAATATTCAAATTTAAATTCAAATTTGTTCGAATTTAAATTTGTTTCACTCATCGGAAAAAACGAGGAAAATTTGAAAAATGAGGGTAGGAGTAGGGGCCCTAGGAATGAGAAGTGAAGGGGATTTAAGGGCCCTCAAATTTGAGGGCTCTAGTAGGGCCTTCTTTGGACCTCTATTTTTGCCTCAAGCCCTCAAATTTGGTTTTGAGGGCTCAAGTAGAGGGCCTCTTTGAGATGCTCTTATTCTGCTCCAACTCTTATAGGTGAGTTCTTTTTGCTTCATGTTTATAGCTTTTGTCTTATATTACAAGAACTAGAAATTTATATATATACTATATATTTATATATATATTTCTGAGTAGCTTGGGCATCATGGTGCCCATGTTATTTATACTATATATATATATATATATATATATATATATATATATATATATATATATATATATATATATATATATATATATATATATATATATATATATATATATATATATATAGAAAAATTACATAAGGCACCATGGTGCCTAGGCACCAACATCCGATACACGTGTATGATTGATAATTTTTTTGAGTTTGGGTATGAAAATGTTTTATACCCTTGATATATTTATGGTAAGTTTTGAACTCAGTTCAAACTAGTTTGAACTACTTTTGAGTTCAATGCAACTACAGTGAGTATATACCATAAAAATAGTTCAAACTAATTAAACTGAAGTTGAATTTAAATTTTTTCGGAGTTTGACATCTCAAATATACTTTTTTATGGGTATATGAAGATACCCACATCAAACGTTGCGAATCTCGAAGCAAATCAATGGGTATTGATATTGGTGCCTATGCACCTTGGTGCATGAAACACTCGTCCTATGATTTAGGGTTTAGGGCCATAGTGCTTGGATTCTATGATTAAGACTTTCCATTCATGATTAATTTAGCATACTAAATCAATGACTTCTTTTTCTATATGATTGATTAAGACTTTCCATCAATGACTTCCTTTCCAAATCAATGCATTTTCGAATTAATGAATTTTAACGGCTTTGCATGATATATTATACATCATTGCACTTACACGCATCTAAAAACAATCCAAAAGACAGGGAGGCTTTGTGCCTAGATACTATGGTGCACCATTTCAACATCATATATATATATATATATATATATGTGTGTGTGTGTGTGTGTGTGTGTGTGTGTGTGTGTGTGTGTGTGTGTGTTGCAGTCTTACCGATTGCTCCTAGGATCATACGACCACGTTGTAGTGGCTATGACCATCTCCTGTGTCGTTACGACCGCTCTGTTGGTTCTCTGACCACACAGACAGTTGTTACGACGACACTATGATCCCTCCAATCATGCCTCGCTCCTCCGATCTCGCAGTCATAAGCTTCAGCTGAAGTTACGACCACGTTCACCGCCTCGTGCTGCACTTCCTTCGACCACGGTTGATCACCGTAGTCGTGGCTTCTTACGACCACGTAGTAATTCTGTTGACCGCTGTGGTCGTAACGACTTACGACCACGTCTTCTCACTGTGGTCGTATCGACTTACGACCAAGTCTTCTACTCTGTGACCGTAGTCGTAACCAGAGTTACGACCACGTCTTCAGCACTGCGAACACCTTCACTCGTTGTCGTGGTCGTAACTCTGATTACGACCACAGTGGTCAACACAATGAACTCGATAGACTTCCAGAGACAAATCGCTCTTCTCCTCTTTATTTCTTTCTTTTGATAACAAAAATATCTACAATCACCCTGATCGTCCTCTCTCTCTCTTGCCTCTTGATCACACTGATCGCCTTAGCCTCTCTCGCCCTTCTCGCCTTGCTCTCTCGGTTACATGGCTCTGTCTTTTATACCTTACTCTACGACTCCGACTCGGTTACGACCACAACTATTACTCGAACTCGGCTACGACTATGAAACAGACTCAAACTCGACTATGACTGTGAAGCGTACTCGTATACGACCACGACCCAAACTCGTATACGACCATAACCTGGACTCATATACGACCACGGCCAATCGTACACGACCCTAACACTCGTACACGACCAAGACTACGCCCACGACTGAAAAAACAAGATTACAACTCTAACATATATATATATATATATATATATATATATATATATATATATATTGCTTGTTATTACTGCTCCAACTCTTATAGGCTGAGTTCTTTTCTACTCCATGTTTATGGCTTGTCTTATGTTACAGTAACTAGATTTCAAACAGTGTGTCTTTTTAAGGTGGGATCTAAAAGTAAATTATAGTAAACACTTTATTAAATTCATTTATATCGGCCAAAATCACACGCGAGTGTCTCTTTCTCCATACTCTATCTCGCGAATAGCCAGAATTCAGAAAATTTTAAAAATTTATGCCAAAAGCTATAAACCACAGCCCAAAAGAACCCATCCGATAACTATTGATTGTGTAGCATCGTAAGCTTAAGGCCCCACTTATTTCGGCTTGAGCTTCTGTTTTCTTTCTTATTTTTCACTATTCTTAAATTTCATCTTGTTTTGTCTTTTTTTAGCTTTTTCGCTAGTTCTTTTTCCCATATTCGTTTGCATTGTCCGTGATAGACCAACATGTTTTTTCTATTTTTAATGTTTTTAAATTTAATTACGCTAAATAAGACACCATCAGTTACAATGTAATTTCAACTAGCAACAGTGCAATTTCAGTTATAAATCACCTTTTTTCAGCCCAAATAAGCGGCCTCTAAATTTTGCATAGAGCCTAGCCTCCATATGGTATGAGACTACGCATATGTAGAAACTTGCTTGGACTTTTGTGTACGCTTTGCCCAAAGGGGTAACCCAGAGGTGCTACATTCGGGTCAACAAATATTACATGCTAGTGTAACCCACTTTAAACTAGCACACACCAACACTATCTACACATACACACACACGCATTCAAGTGCTCCCCTAGCATGCACCTCAAATTGAGGAGGCTATGGATAAATCTTCTACGATCTCATGGTGCACGAATATACATAAAGGTGCACTTGCTTATGCATGCAGGTAGGCAAGTAAGATTTGAAACCTGATGGATAGAGTTATACTCCCAAGTCTCTACCAACCGACCAACATTAGGTCCCTCTACTATTAATTTTCCGACCAACATTAGGTCCCTCTACTATTAATTTTGAACGTTAGATATAACTCCTCAGCATATGATTGTTGCCTCCATTTTGAAACAAATGTCATTTTAGAGTTTAGACATTGATATAGTCTTCAATATGCACATCTGATCAATAAATTTTTTATTAATATGTTGATAGAAACTATAAGAACATAATATTTGGGAAGTACTTGTTTAGGAAAATTTTATTATTTTCTAAACAATCTTAGTGTTTTTTATGTATATTAGTGATCAATGTATATAAAGTTTGACTGCTCGTATTGTAAAAGAACATCTATCTTGAAATGGAGGCAGTATTTACTTTTGCATTTGTGTCTCTCCCCAACAGCCATTGTGCTTTTTCCCAACTTAGGTTGCATCTACTCCTATAGGACCAAATAGGTAACAGAGCGGGGTGAATGGTGCCTTGAAATTCCCCCAAAAAATTCACTAATCCTTTACTCCGATTGCTACAAAGCTATGAAGATTAGGATATGAAGTCTTTTTGAACAAACAGAGAAGCATAGAGCTGTGCACGACTAGTTTAGAATACTATGTGGTCGGATTACGACCACTGGTCTAAAATTAACATGGTCGGTTACGACTATCGGATGGAAATCGCCGTGGTCAGAGATCGATTGCCCGTCAGATACCAACGTAGTCAAAAACCGACTATCAGATGGAAATCACCATGGTCGAAGATCGATTGCCACTCGGATACCAATGTGGTCGAAAATTGACTATCGGACGGAAATCACCGTGGTCGGAGATCAATAGCTAGTCGGATACCAACGTAGTTAGAAATCAACTCTAGCGGTCGACGATCAGAGAGCGGTCGAAAACCAACATAGTCGATAACCAATCGTGATCGAAATTTGATTTGAGTGGTTAGCGACTAGGGCTATGCATTTTGTCACCAAATCAAAAAACTAAACCGCATTGGTCAACTCGGTTTGACTGATTTTCGGTATTCGGTTCGGTTTTTATATTTTAGGTTTTTTTGATGTTCGTTTTTTTAGAAAACCTGACTAAATACCGAAAAAAACCGAAACCGCGCTCGTCTGTGCCCTTGCCATTTTGGCGTGGTCTCCGGACTGAGCAATTGCCTTCCTCATTTTCCGCAACAGACAGAAGCACCAACAGCCGTTCTCGTCAAGCCCAAAGAAAAAATCATGTAAAAAAGGGATTCACGAGGAGCAACGTCGGCCACGTAACTTCATCCAGCAAAACTCGCTTGACATTGCTACACGTACACGATCTGTGTACCAAAATTCTTGATAAAGTTTTGCTAGGAACACACGAGAAGGCTAACAGGACTGTTGAAGTTTACTGCTACATACGCACAAGGAATCGTATCAGGCGTCTATCAGCAAATTTCAACATCCTCAACTCAGGGATTTCGATTCACCTCCACTCGCTTTATAGTTTTTTTTACTGTAATTTATTAATCTAATGAATAATGATTACTAATAGAAATTAAAAACTAAAAATAGCTGAAAAGAAAAAAGAATAGAGCCTTCCAAGCAAGGAGCCTGCATCTGTAATCTCCGGCGTAGACCTGCAATGCATGTGAATGCACTCGTAGTAGCCGGCGTTGTGACGGCTCATAGTATATATATTGTCGCCTACTCGTCTCGCTGGTCACTATATCGTTTGCAATTTACGTCAACTTTGGTAAATATGGTAATTACCGATACCGCACTGAAATAAATTGGGATTTACCGATACCGAATCGTATTTTCAAAAATACCATATACTACCAAGCTAACAATACCTTATTTGTCATATATACCGAACCGATTTTACCAAACTAACCGAATGCACAGTCCTATTAGCGACCAGAAAGCGGTCGAAAACCAACATGGTGGAAATCAATGTAGTCGAAACCAATGTGATCGAATGAACATGGTTGAAACAAACGTGGTCGAAGGCCAACAAGTTGTCTAAAACCAACGTGGTCAAATCTAGTCGAAATACGACTTGAGTAGTTGACGACTAGAGAGCAGTTGAAAACCAACGTGGTCAAAATCAATGTAATCAAAACCAATGTGGTCAAATGAATGTGGTTGAAACCAACGTGGTCGAAGGCAAGTGAGTGGTCTAAAACCAACATGGTCGAATCTAATCGAAATACGACTAGTGAGGTCAACAACCAGTGAGAGTTCAAATGCCCAACGTGATCGTAAGACAACAAGTGGTCTGAGACCAACATGATTAAAACAGGTTGAAATACGACCAGTGAGGTCAACGACCAGTGAGCGGTCGAAAACCCAATATGGGCGAAAGCCAACGAGCAGTCTGAGACCGACGTGGTTGAATCAGTTTGAAAATCAACTAGTAAGATCGATGACCAGTGAGCGGTCAAAAGCCTGACGTGGTCGAGAAGATGCGACGTGGTCGGAGGCCTAAATGTGGTCGAAAAAGAAGCGGTGCGATCTAAAACTTGACCATGATTGAAACCAACGTGGTCGAACTAGAAAGGCAGCGAAGAACAGAAGGTCAGACAGCACAGTTTCAAAACGAAAATGGATGCAACTTTTGATTTATAGATCCAAATGATGTAAAACTTTACAGAGATCTTCTCTATGGTATTGTGAACTTATTCCAATGAACGATTATGAAAATTATAGCCAAATTCAAGACCTTTTTTAGTTTATTGGAAGATTCCACCAAAACCAAATCAAAATCGAAATTAGTGAATACAACTTGCTCATGGGTGGGTGATGACCAAGATGGGTCTAAATATATTCTCACATGTCATAGCAAGTCAGAACACCAAAGAAATCGACTCAAATACCCTTGGATCAAGAAATTACACTTTTAGCCCAAAACAAGCAAAACCGAGTTTTCTTGATAAATTTACTATCAAAGTGTCTAGATGGATAGAGATAGATTCTTAGAGATAGTCTCCATCTCTTATACATCATTGGTATAACAAGATCAAGAAAGGAAAGAGGAGAGAACAAACCAACCAAATCAAGAGCAAATCAATCAAGATAGAATGAATCCATGAAGATGCACAAAGATTGATATATTGCTTACTTGAGATAGATTGTTTTACAGCCACTCCACTTTGAAGGACAAAGAGCATACCAACTGTTCCACTCTCAATCCTAAACCTAAACAAGAGCGCACAAGAGAGGGGAGTTGGATGGTTAACGCTACATGTCTCCATCTTAACCCCTTTTCTAGGTGGGTAACCAGCCACCTACACCCCTTAATGAATCCTGTTACAATGGGGGAAGACGCTAACCTTCCACACATGGGTTTTACTCACTCAAGTTCACTTATGCACGCTTTTCAAAGTACGTAAGTGTGCATCTGTTAAATCCTTAATTTTGATTCGTCTTGAACAAACCAACTCCATCTTGACCTAAAACACTCTCCAACGTATCACTCATGCGCCACGGTTTTGATCCAAGATGATTTTTGGTATTTTGGTCAAAATACCATAATACCCCTTGTTGACTCAGTCATCACCATCCTTTGCAAAAAATCACCATGCTTGCCACGTGTAGGTGCACCATTAGTTTTCCACGCGTTGCCAAGTCTCTCCCTTCCTGGTTCCACCAAACCACGACTCACTTGGCCTGTGCAAGCCACCTAGCGACATCCCACCATTCGAACTCGCATTCAACATTTCTCACCTTTCTTGTACCATTCTTGAGCTCACTGTCTCACCCGGCACCCTTGATCGTTCTGGGCCTTAACTCCTTCATGAGCCTAGCCCCAATCCTCGCCGTTGACCACAGTTGACTCCAAGCGACCCTACACATCCAAAGATAAAGAAATTGTAATCTTAACCTACATTAACCAAGACATGCATCATGTAATCTTAATCTGATGACACAGGTCATCCCAACTTAATCCATGACTCAAATCCTAAAATCCTCAAATTCTGCCAAAAACCATTCCAAACAAAGTGCGATCTTTGCAAAACCAATTAACCACTCCACAAATATTACAATATTTCATCACAACACTATTCTGGACCTTCTCACATGGTCCTTCAACTCTATAGACCTAACGCATAATGAAGTTCAGCAGTCAATCTTGGAGGGAAATGCCAAAGTTTTATTTTCTTCAAAGAAATCTTCTAAGGCATGATATGTATTAATACAAAAATGTAGGGGTGTTAGAAAATTTCCCTAAGTTATCTTAGGCTTTCTTTTATGTTGGGGTGACCAGTGACTCCTCGTAAAAAATTCTCATAAAAACCTTACCTGTTAGTTATGTTTCACAGGCGAGTGGTACCACGTCAAATGACGCACCCCTTGGTATGTCAAAAAGAAAGGAGTTGAAGAAAATCCTAAAGAAGATAGAAAATAGTATCAACAAAGCATACAAATTTTTTGAACTTCTGAAATTATCAAGCCATTTCCAACGTCTGGACTTACAAACTGGTGATGCCAATGCACGCGGTGCGGTCACTACTGCAGGTCCTCCACCAGTAGTCATTGGCCGAGATGAAGATCGTGACAAGATCATAGCTATGCTTCATGGGACAGTAGGTGATGGTAAACAAGAATCCAACAGTGCTCTACCCTATTCTATAATCGGAATTCATGGTATCCCTGGGTCTGGGAAATCTACCCTTGCACAGTATGTTTGTGCCCATGAGGAAAATGGTGACCATTTCGACCCTGTTATGTGGGTTCATGTTTCTCAGAATTTTAGTGTGGAGACCATTTTGAGTGAGATGATTGAGCAGGCTGAAGGGAAACCATGGCCTCAATACAGGAGTCTTAACGCCCTACAAAAATATTTGAAGAAGGAACTGCGTGGAAAACGGTTCCTCTTGGTACTGGATGATGTCTGGTATAGTAAGGATGCGATTCATCAGCAGAAGCAACAACAGATACTTTCTCCACTGACGGTTGGCAAGGCAGGAAGCAAGATCCTAGTGACTAGTCGAACATCGGATGCATCGTTAGCTTTGGGTGCTGTGAGATGTATTCCCATATCTGACCTGGATGGCAATGTGTTCCTTGAATTGTTCATGCATTATGCACTTGAAGATGCAAGGATAGATGACCAAAATCGAAGTATGTTTGCAATGATTGGGGCTGACATTGCAGAAAAGCTAAAGAGATCACCTCTAGCAGCCAGCACAGTGGGAGGACAGCTACGTATAAGACCAAAGGTTGAGTTTTGGAGAAGTGTTCGGGATCGGGATCTTTTGAATGAGACAATGGGAGCTCTGTGGTGGAGCTACCAGCATCTTGATGAGCAGGTCAGGCGATGCTTTGCTTTCTGCAGTATGTTTCCTAGAGGACATCAGCTGAAGCGTGATGAGTTAGTCAACTTGTGGGTTGCAGAAGGGTTTATAAAGATTAGCAATGCAGGGGAGCAAATGGAAGATATAGGTCAATGCTACTTCGATATACTAGTATCTTGCTCATTTCTGCAACAGACAGGAAGAGTTGGTGATACTGACATAGTGTGCTTTACCATTCACGATCTACTCTATGATTTAGCAGAGAGGGTTGCCGGAAGCGATTGTTTTACAGTCTTGCAAAATAATGTAGAAATTCCTCCAACTGTTCGCCATCTGTATATCAATTCCTATAATGCAATGGAGATTGCAGAGCAGATTTGCAAATTGGAAAACTTGCGCACTCTCATTTGTCCTGACTTTTTTGGACGGGGGATAAACGAACGAGTTCTTGATGGTATGCTGAATAAATTAAGGAAGCTACGTGTTGTGCAAGTAAAGCTAGCCAGTGAATATTATAATTTTATAG
Source organism: Dendrocalamus sinicus (assembly GCA_036346575.1). Classification (NCBI taxonomy): domain Eukaryota; kingdom Viridiplantae; phylum Streptophyta; class Magnoliopsida; order Poales; family Poaceae; genus Dendrocalamus; species Dendrocalamus sinicus. Next base: position 1,491,579 of record CM070672.1, on the reverse strand, counting down.
CAATCCCAGCGTCCATTGGTAACTTGAAACATCTACGTTGTCTCAGCATTTATGACTCGTTTTTGGATATATGTCTGCCAAGCACTTTTGACAAGCTTTATCATTTGCAAATCCTTGAGTACCCTTCTTTTAATAATTTAAGAGGTTCTTGTGTTCAGCGTATAAATAATCTGATCAACTTGCGCCATGTAAAGAGCTCTTCAACTTGGGATTTTTTTAACGGAGAAGATGCAGCTTTGGAAATTCCTGGCATTGGGAGGTTGAAGTCACTTCAAACATTATGTTGCTTTGGTGTGCGGAAGGAGAAGGGGTACGAGTTACAACAGCTGGAGGGCCTAAACCACCTTCAGGGGATCCTGAGAATTAGTGGTCTTGGAAACGTTGAAAGCAAGGAACAAGCTCTAGAAGCTAAGCTAGCCGATAAGGAAGGCCTCACATCATTGGCACTGGAATATGGGTGGAGTCATGAATGCCCTCCAGACCTTCAAGCGGACATCCTCGAGGGCCTCCGTCCACCATCATCGGTTACACAGCTGAGAATCCAAGGCTACCATAGTCGGAGGTACCCAAGTTGGCTCTTGGTGAAGCAGAATGCTCTAAGGAATCTGCAACGCCTTCAGCTCAAAAATTGTGATGAACTGGAAGATCTTCCTGAAATTGGTGAGATTTTCATTCATCTCCACGAGCTTAGACTCGAAAGTCTTACAAGCCTAAAATCGCTGCCAAGACTTCCTGAGAACTTGAAGAAGCTGGTGATTAAGTGCTGCACATCCCTTGCCTTCATCTGCATGGAGGATGTGGAAATGCTAAGAACCATGCTTGTCGAGCGAGCATCTCAAGCTGATCCATCCTTGAAGAGTGTAAATCCAGAAGGAATAGCTGGATTCTCTCCCGAGCAGTGTGACAGGTTCAAAGCAACCTTATATGATCTCATCCGCGAATCTGGTAATTCTAATTCACTGTCATATTCCAGAAGCTCGTACAATCTTATGTTGGAGAACGTCTTTCCATTAGTCGGGGGCAATTGCATTGAAGAGGATTCTCAATTGCTAATTCCAGGATCTGTTGAGCATCTCAGGATTGGATTGTGTACCATCACTGACTCCGCCTTGCGTAATTGCTTAATAGGCTGTACCTCCATAACTTGCTTGGAACTGTCTGGGATTCTTTGTTTAACAGCAATTCCTTGGGAGTTCCTAAGTAGGCTTAGGGAGCTATCAATCACTGAATGTGTGGCCCTAACCACCCTACACGGCCTGAATGATCTCCGGAAACTGGAAAATCTTACTATCAAGAGGTGCCCCAATCTCAAGGCTCTACAAGACAGCGAGAAAGTGGGAGCCCTTTGCTTGCTCACTGTGGATGACTTACCTCTTTTGCCAGATCTGCTCTCAACAGAAGGACGCTCATCTCTGACGGAGCTTACAATCGGGGATTCAAAAGAACGAAAGGAGGCTGAATTCCTGCAGCAGTTGGCTTCATTAAACTGCATCGAGTTTTTGTACTGCGACTGGGACACCTTACCGGAGAATTTGGTGCACCTCACATCGCTTGAATATATGGATATTTTAGGCTGTGAAGAGATCCAGTCACTGCCAGTGCTACCAGAATCTCTAAAATACATTGCAGTCAATGATTGCGATCCAGAATTCATGGACAGCTGTCAAACCCCTGGAGATCCGAACTGGCAAAAGATTGAGCATGTCCCCACAAAAATAATTGATGACATAAAACTTAGGTGAGAAGTCGAGATCGAGCCGGTGCTGTATCAGGAGAATGGAGGCCATGACGAGGAATTTGGACGCCCAGGCCCACGCGAGCGCATATGCATCCATATTAGGCGATATTCTGTGTGTGTATGTAGCGTGGTGAATTGCAGTCAGATCTGCTGTAAAAGGTGATATTGTCTTCCCTTAGTTAACATTATGCATCCATAGACCATAGCCTGTACATCGATGAAAGGTGGTGCTACATCTGTAAGATTTGGGCTGGTTCTCGGTTAGTTGTGAGTGAAATGAACAATGCTGAGTTGCCAAGAACCGTGTTTATTTATCTATGTTTTGCGCTGTGAATTGGGCAGTACCAACGTTGCGTTGACATGGAACCTACACGTACTTCACAGCCCATCATGGATGCATCATGCATTAGCCATCAGTCGGTGAGTAGAACGTCGATGCATCATGCATTATCCATCATGGATGCATCATGCATTAGCCATCATCATCGTTGACGTTGAACGCTCGGATCCATCGACGCTTCATTATTGTCCTGCCAAAGTGTACGCAAGATCTGTCGGTGAGTAGAACGTGGTGGGTCGGGCTCGGGCTCGGCCGCTTTAAGATTGGTAACAGGCTAGAGAAGGCCGGGCAGAGAGCCCATATCCTCGACCCGGAGAGAAATCCAGCCCAGAAGAATTTGGACACGCCCAAGCCCACACGAGCCCATATTCACGACCAGTCGAGCCCATGTTCAGTATATGCGCTACGAACGGCTGCATTCTTTTCGGTTGCGGCTTATGGCTGCGGCTGGCGGTTTTTGGTCCTAGCATAAGTGGTTGTGTGAACAAACTAAACACCAATAAGCCAATAAGTCACTTCGAGAATATTATCTCAATAAATCGCTTTGAAACGGCAACAGAAAAGCCGTCCTATTTATTTGTTCAAGGAAAGTCATAAGCTATAAGATATAATCCATAAGCTAAAAGGAATGGAGCCATTAGCTTATGAATCTTCTACTGGTTGCAGATAGATGGTTTGAAAAACACATAAGCAGATTCTTGATGCATTTATTAACGAATCATCAAAGTGATAACCATAAGCTTCAACTGTCTCAGCTGATTAAAGGGTTTTGCTTCTTCAGATTACATAGAATGTTACTAGTAGTGTGCCCGTGCTAACGCTACGGTAAAATACAAAACAAGATAAAATTTGTAAAAAATAAAACGAACAATCAGATTCATTAAGATTCACGTCTCATATATTGTATAACCAAATATTTTTGTCACATAATAAATGTCACATAACGACTGATCCTTTGAGGAGGCGACAACATCATTGGATTCATAAAAAAATTCTAACAATAAGCATCCGATGTTACAACTCAAGGCTGTTTCCAAGTTCCCATCTCACTGGATTTCCAAGGGTCTCCATTATTAAAAGAAGGCTAGGTAACGTTGCATACCGCGCCTCAACTAAAAATTGGTTGTCTTCGGCTAAGACTATCTCAGGCTCTCAGCTGGTGACGAAAGTAGCTCGACATATCGCTGATGTAATCGCTGGAGCAATCAGAATAGAATTTGGACCAATCGGAGAGCCTGAGTAATGAACATACTTTGTTAGTTAACTTGTGACATGATAAAGCTAAGAACACATGAAGCACAGTACAAGTCCTTACCGCCATATTTTCAGAACTGATTCTTGCACAGCAACACTGCTCAACCAAATGTTTTCTAGCTGTTGCTGTAGAGAAGCAATTCAGAACCAAGAACTAAAAGGAACATGTTCATACAATGTGACTTGGTAGTAAGAGGAACTTACAGCTGGGCATCATTAGCTGTCCTTTTTGATTTGTGCTTTGACTTCTTTTCTTTCTTCTTATGCCTGTAGAGATATGCAAATAACGAAACATGAGTACAACGGTTAATAGTCATGGAGGACATGCTGACTTGTAAAAATGAGAGAGCATACTCATCCTGTGAGCTTGGATCCAAACAATGTTTCAGCTTGCGGTCAATATGCCTCATGTCCTTAAGAGTAGGTATTTTTAGCTGGTCAACCTGCAAAAAATGCAAATAATATCAAGGAAATGCCAAAGGTATAATAACTACTCCCTCCGTTCCTGAATACATGTCATTCTAGTTTTCAAATTTTGTTCCCAAATACATGTCATTCTAAAATTTCGAGACAACTTTTAACTGTTTTTCCCTTTGCATACCCCTCCATTCATTATTCCCAAGGTTATTTGCTATTGTGGATTAGAGTAACACACAACATCCAATAGCAATAAGTGAGCTAAGGAAGGAGGACAATTTGGTCCTTTCTACACGTGCCTTGGTTTAAGTGCAAAATCCTAAAAAGTCATCTATTCAGGAATGGAGGGAGTAAAATATTGGCAATGTAATAAGGCACAATAACTGCCGTATTCATTTGATTTGCAAAATAAATACTCAAAGTGGCATAGCAGAAGAGTCTAATTCAATATTTGCAACCACATTAGCAGCATACCAATTCGTACTCTTTGATATCTATAGCGCTTGAGCTCATCTAAAAGTCCAGTAACAGTAATCCCTAAGGTTGCCATAGTTAGATTTTTCTCACACAGTGGTCCTTGGGCCCTAGTGTAAGTTTTACAATAGAATGGCCTATGCGGCTTGATCTTGTATGAAGAACCATACAAAAACATTCTGTTATGGGATAGGAGATACAAATGTGAAGCCTAAGCATTCCAGAAAGGAAGGCCCCATTTGCAGCAGCAACTAAATGCTTTCCAAATTGTCCCATTGTCCCACTTAAACTCTTCTCCAAATACTTTTGACCATTAGCTTATCTAGATGAGTCCCAGGGTTAACTGAACCATCAACCATGTATAACAGTCTGAGGCTTCCTCAAGAGTGTCATCTATCTAAAATTGTACAAATATCTATGCAATCAAAGATGCAAGCGTAGAAGAATGAACATACTCTCTGTAAGGTCAATAGCATATCAACACCCTATTGAACATTTACATAAGTTCGATCAAGCGTCATGATTTTTTTTATCATTTTGTGGTAACACACAGTGCTTATGTAAACTGGTGTAGTGAAAACATGATTGAAGGACTATCCTTGGTGGGAGTTTACATGATTATACTAAATTGTATTTCACCAAGCCAGACAAAAGTTCTTACATTAGAGGCTGCCAACAAAAAGATTACAAGCAAGTGAAGGTTATAGAGTAATGGAGGAAAATGAGGTAGTCATAAGAACCATAACTGGGCAAGGAAGAACAGTTTTAAGTGATCAAAACTAAAGAACAAACAAAATAGGAATTACCTGGAGAGGAGATTGCAAGAAATCCCTATAGTTGATCTGGAACAGGGCAAATAACATGAGGTCAAGAAGGATCTCAGTCAATAAGTTAAATTGTGGGTCATGGCAGAGAGATAGTCTCAGAATGGATACCTCAAAGCATTCCTGCTCAGGAAGTGGATCCATCCTCTGATATAGGTACGCAATGTAGTCGAGGTATGGACTCAATGCATGCCGAATGGGGGTATCTAAAGCAACAATTTAGGCCATGGATAAGTCATACGCTTAAAGAAAGAAAGGGTATTTTGCAGTGAGCCTCACAAATCCAGGCAGTTAGTTCATACAGAGGGTAGGAAAAATCATAAAATGCCCAAATTTCTCTCATTAAAAAGGAGGACGGGGGTCTTTATTTGAACATTCGAAGTTTTGAGCTCTCAAATTCATTCCCAAAGTTAACTTTCTAGAGTACCATACTTACTTTAAACGTAATGTAATGACAACATTGTCTATGCATAATCATGTGTGGGTAAAGAACATAACGAACCAACAAATCTCAAAATTCGCAGGAGTTACCTTCATCGTGGTTTCCATCACCTGAGAGCAGTCCTTCATATACTTGGGAAACGATATGATTTGATCTCCCAGAGAGTACGACCTAAACAAAAATAAAAATGCAAAAAAAATCAGGAATAATGGTACACCTCAATTACCTCCGAAGCTTAGAACTATTTGCAAAAAGAAGGCAGGTTGTACATTGGGTCATTAACTCGAAAAGCTACGAGCCTATGACAAGAAAGGCTTGATATAAGGAAGCATAATAAAGAAACCACCTGAACCGAATGGTTAAAAAATCCAGTAAGCAGTTTCTGATGGCGCTTCGACAGGCAAGGGTAGCCTTTTGCGTTTGTTAGAAAAGCCTGTGAAATGAAAGCCAATTAGTAATGCAAACATGACATATCTTGATATCCTAAGAGGGAGGTGATTGCATATCAACATGAATTGAGTTGTATGATTACATTTGTTTGAAGAATTGCAGCTCTTACAGGCTCCCCAAACCACCGCCCTAGTGAGTTCATAGATGGCAGTGTGCTCCTGATAAGTGAAAAGACAACCTTTGAATACCAAAACTATGACATTATAGATGAAATATCAGCGGCAGCTTCACTTGGAAGAAAGCACTTGGTCTTGGTGTAACAAATACAAAAACACAGTTGACTGCTATGATCGCATAATAATCTGAATGAATTCCACCATTCCCACGAGTCTACTAATTCACTCTGCAATTTAAGAAAAAACATAAACAAGAGAAATCACTACTGAGTATATTTGTCATTCCTTTCTTAATTTAGTGACATCATAATTCCAGAAAAGCTTTTTTTCAAACATTCCACTTATAACCATCCATCTCCAACCCTAGGAGCATGCATAAAATTAGAACTAACACAAGCACAACCCCAATTATACCAGTATTAGTTTCGCTCTTACCAATTAAACGCCTTCCGTGCGATAAAACACATTGCAATCGTTGACTAAAGCACGATTAATGTAAATTTTGTGTGGATTCTGCATCAGCAGCTCACCAGGCTTGAAGAAGGCGGAGAAACAATAGGGGGCAAAAGAAAAACTCAGAATTTCCTATCAAGGTAGTGCGTGCTATTAGTACCAAACGAACAAAGGAAGTTCTTACCGTGAAACTACAAGCTAGCAGCATTCTGCTAGAAAATATGAAAACCGTATATGGGAAAAAAAATTCAAACTTCACATTGGTATGCATGGAAATCTGGACATTGATCAAATCCCATTATTATTTCACAGAACAGTAGGTCATACAAGCGCAATACGTATACTCCCAGCGTGTACACCACAATAGAGCTTTTCTTGTCAGCGTTTCCACAAAAATTTCATGGGTTACCATGGCGGGATTGTGTTACGATAAAATTCAAAATGACAAGCAAGTTAAAAATACCTGTAAGTACAAAATGTATTGTTGAATACTGAAGTCTTGATAAAACTGGATGCCTTTTTTCTGTTGCAGGCAAGTCGAAAACTATGGCGATAGCAAAAAAATTGACAAACTTATCCAAGAAGGCAAGTGGTGTTGAATCCCCATTTCGGAGCACAAAACGTCATCGACAAGATACTGCTCTTAGGCCCTGAAATGCAAAATTGCTTCATCAACGAATTTAACTATGACAATATATATGGCCATCAATGCAGCATTCATCTAAAAAATAATACAAAACTATATAGTTTGAGTAATTGACATTTCCCATAACTTGCCTCGTCATGTATGAATCATCCGCGGTACTGACAACAATATTCTCACCCGCATCAATAAAGGGTGGTGCCTAAGATAACGGCAAAAGAGTAATGGAAGTAAGAAATATTTCAAAGCTGCATGACTCTATCAAAGTTCATGATTTCTAATTTTCAATAATCATCATTAGGATGTGTAACCAGAGTTTCAAAACAGAAGGAACTTATTTGTAAATAAAAACAAGGTGTTGTATTAATCAAAACAATTGAATTAAAAAGGGGAAATGAAGCAGGTACATAGCGGCTAAAACTTCAATCACCAAAAGAAAGGCAAAAGGGGGTGGAACATGATAAATTCATATAAAAGTTATGTATCTTAACTTTCAAGTACATCATATATAGAAAGAAACAGTGCTTATTCCGTAACTCCAAATAAATTCTGTACAGAAATGATTTGATGACCGCTAACTGATTAATATATAACAAAGACATTACAAAGCAAAATCATTTCAAGTAAATCAGTTCTTAGCTTGTCTAATTGTTTTAGTTTCAATTAAGATTGGTTAGGGATTGTGGTCCATTCGATTTTGTGTGTCTACTTGTAATATAAATTATACCATATAAGACATTACAAAAACAAAAACATGTATACTGCAACGACAGCTTTACCACACACAGTTCCACCAAAAGAAAGATATCAGGGTAACAATGCATATAACAAGCATTTCTACATGTACTTCAAGCATTCATTACAAGGCTAGGTAAATAAACTCTAGAAAATGGTGCCCATCAACTTACAAGCACTGTAAGACCATTATCCAGCAAGACCCTTTTATATCTGCATTTGGTACAAATACAAGCTTAGTCACTGCATGACTCTGAGCCTCAAACATCTGATGATAAAAGATTATGAAACTGATTATAATAAAATCTACGTAGTGCTTGTGAATAGTGCATAGATACAATCCCATAATATTGCAAGTCACAAGAACCAGAGAAGATATGTTCTTAGTGTAACATGCAAGGAGAATGATAGACAATGCTCAACAAGTCTTGCTTCTCAAAAGTCCTTTGCAACATTAGACAATGGACAACAACAACAAAGCCTTTTGTCCTAAATAAGTTAGGATAGATTAGGAATGAAACCTCTTTAAGGTCAAAAAAATGAGAGCCTTGTAATAAAACCTACAGGGTTAAAATCTTCTCTAAAACTTTTATCAAGTATTCTACTTGAGACAGCACGAAGATATTACACCATCATTCACTGTAGTAATTTTTGCCACATCATTTCAATAGCTATTATTTTTGGAAAAATATTATTCACATTAAAGTAAACAGAGATTATCTAGCCCCCTATACATTTACTCAAAGTTAACTGATCAATGGAATTAACAGAAACATAACTTGTTTCTAAAGCTGAAACAAAAGTTAACGAATTACCAACAGTGAGAATACCATACACTAAGAAACATCAGAACTGCATATCAACTTAGCATTTACTGTCCATCTATGCATATAGCGTTTTCTCTCTAAATAGGACATGCATTTGGTTTCATAAGAGCTCAACTTCATCATTAGTGGTGCAATGAACTCTTTTTTTACTGAATACACCAATCATGAATTAATCAAGAAACTTTACAGCTGAGTCAGCCAAAAATGCATAACATTTGCGCAATATACCAACTTCTAAATAATGGAGGAAATTACTCAAATTCATAGTTTGTAATACTCTGTACTATCCAAACACTTACCAGGCAAACAATGACCCATAAGTCCAAAAAGCCTGATAATCTACATCACAAGATTGGTCAATCAAAGCACACGCTAAGCATTAAAACAAAAAAAATAGTGAATGGCCTCGTCTCTTCCCCTTAATGGTACTGCGATTTTGGACTCTAAAATTTGCAGTTCTACACAGCTGTACCGGCAACTGTGCCCATAACTTCAACTGCAAACTTATGAGGCATGAATTGCTACAATGATATAAACTATTGGGCAAACGGTAAATTTCTAAAGACGTCTTATTTATATGGATTACCGCGGCCACAAATTCAGATGAACTCAATTCTACGCATGTTGAGCTAACAAGCTGACGGCATCACTTCCATAATAAATAAATCATGTGAACTACTCTGACAGCAGCAACTTTGCAACAGGAAACTCTCATCTTATCCATGGACTAACTACGATCTGTAAAATCTACCGACCGCATAATCTGTGCCAGTAATAACGGTCGTGAATTCCAGCACAGCATCGCAAAAAACACACATCACACGTCAATCAATGCAGGGTGGCGATCCTCCAACCAACACGGAATCGGCCATACCTTGAGGCTCTCGACGACCCCGGGCACGACCTCGTGCTCGAGCCCCGAGTACTCGCCCTCGGAATTCTCCCTGATGACGACGATGTCGACGTCCTGGTGCCTGGTGGGCAGCCCGGGGAGGTTGGAGCAGTTGACCACGGACATTGCATTGCATTGACTGGTTTACGGGCACATGACAGTAATTAGAACAGGTCCTCAAAGCTGGTCCCTGGTACATAAATCCTTGGTATGTGTTACGTTACAGTAAGGTTGACCCAAGTTTAGATGCAACACTAAACTTGGGGATGTTGTAAGTTGCAACACAACCACCATTTCATAGCTAATCCTAATGATGGCCCTTGCCACCAGGATCTATGAACCCACAGAAATATTCACAGATATTGTACAATAAAATTATTTCATTTATACGCACAAAGAGAGAATGCATTACCATCATGCATTTTTCAACAGTTCAGTGAGTCTACTACAAATGGAAAACTTTTTCCTAAGAAACTAATTATCAGATAAAGGGAGCTCACCAGAAGCCTTTTCCACTCCTGGACTGCATCAACACCAACATATGTCTCAAGGTCCTGCAGGAATTACAAGTCAGAATGTAATCACTACTGGTCAGAGCATCCTGACAAACAAAAGGTTAACATTAAACATCGAATAAATGTGATAAGAGCACTACTAAGTTCCATAAGCAACCATGACATGTTTGAGAAAGACATAACATCTCTTGTAAGTTGTAATTATGCACACTGGTTACTCCGACAAATGTTAACCAATTACAAGTCATATTATTAGCAATTTTCCATCAAATCGTACCCACAATCAGAGAGCAGTCATAGGAATGAGTATCAAAACAACTCGCTGCAAATTAAGAAACGGTACGTGCTAAAAGTACAGTGAATGGTACATCAAATCAAATAGTCCGAGAGTTACCTTGTAGAAATCAGTTGGCCCAATCTGCGAGAGGAATTGGCCTCCAGGTACATAAACCATCGAAGAGTAGTCATACAAAGCACATCTGCACATGGAATCGATTCGCCTAGCGCATTGAGGACCTGGGCCAGTTGAATGATCACGTCAGCTTCAAGTTCTCACCACCAATAAACATTGGTAATATCTCGCCCGTGCTAACGCTACGATAAAATACAAAACAAGATAAAATTTGTAAAAAAATAAAACGAACAATCAGATTCATTAAGATTCACGTCTCATATATTGTATAACCAAATATTTTTGTCATATAATGAATGTCACATAAATACGTGACCGGTCGGAACCACCCAACACGCAATGCTCAAAAGCCTACGACCGATTCCCAGGTCTTGCGACCGCTTCGTGAGACCATACGACTGGTTAACAGAAGCTACGACCGTTTATCGCGTGATTTAAACTCCTTCCTGACATACAATTCAAAATGCGCAAAATGCGCAACAACATATAATTCATGCCACTGTCTCATTGAAATTATCATAGAAAAAGCCATTTGTATCAAATGCAAGTATATATACCTCATAGCATTATAAAGAGGGCGATACCATAACACATCTGCACCAAGAACCCCAGAGATGAAGTAGATGATTGCCAGAAACCAGATCTTCACACCTGAAAATGGATAGACCATTCATAAATAAGTGTTAATTAATTTTCTAGATGCACATTGCACAGGCAACACCAAAAGGGCTTGAGTATTACCTTCCCCTTTAATCCAAGCTGAAGTAACTGCAATGATGTTCCAGAAGAGACAGCAAACCAACCCTATTCAATGCCAGAGAAAGCTTTCTTAGTTTTGCTGATAACGAAATAAAACAATCAATATATTTATACACAATATAGGAGGAAGATTTATTCTCACTATGGCCTCCCATTTCTACCTTTAAAAATAGAATTGGAATGACCATCCATAGCACCACCATTAGATTTTACTGTATCATTAATTAATTATTATGTTTTTCTGATGATTCTGCTCATGTTCTCATCCAACCGTGATAGTAGTTTTGTATTCTGAAAACTCAGAATTGCCATATGTGCTTGCTGATTTTGCATGTTATATTGCACACCGACCCACCAGCGTAACTGCAAGAAGAAAGTCACAACCACAAGTTGATCAAGAATTCAGATTAGTAGTAGACATGCTGACATGCATATGCATCGTGCTACTTTGTAGTGTCAAAACTGTTGACAATTGCCACCAGAAGTTCTAAACATGCTTTTCTTGAAAAGTGGTTTGCATTTTATCAACCATTTCATTCTCAAACATCTGGAGAGAGAGAGAAAGCATGGGTAAAATTTCAGGTGATTGGAGTGTTAGATTTGGGAAACAACCTGCATTTTCTAGCACAGTTCCGGACCAATTTGCTATGGTATACACTGCAAGCAGCACAGACCCTGCAGGGTCAATCCACCAGAAGAACTTGTCTCCAAGAACAGCAGCCACCAAACCAACAACATTGATTATCACATCAAAATAGTAGTCCTGAATGGCACAAGGACAACTAATATTAGAGAAGCAAAATTTTCCGTCTTCAACAAGGCAATCAACTTGAGAATTTGAATGGAGAAATGACATTGCCTAATCATTTTGTTGCCATTGTTCCAAAATTAGTTCCAGACTTCCAGAATGACTATTGAATGCAAAGGAGAAATACCAGTTCTTTTGGTTTTGTGTAAAAACAATCACATCCGCTCCAAGCCTCATTGTGCTAGTTTTGAAACCATTTCCATCTGATACAACAAGCAGCAGTAAATCCAATGGTAGGGGTTCAAGACATCAATTTGACAAGGAATTAAAGAAAACAACACAAAGGTCATACATTGCCCAATGAAAGCATCAGACTACTTATCTGAAAATCCAAAGCTCATGCAACATCTCAGCGCCTCTGGATCAATTCCTCCTCCATCATCTTGTCCATGTGAAACACCATAAGATCATTATAAAGATAAAATTTTATATGAACTGAGCAGATTCACATCTATTTATATTATTGAATCTGCCAACCTTGAATCAACAATGAGGGGCTCCCATCCCGTGGATTTGTAAATTTATTAACACGAACAAACGTTGCCCCATTGTTCACCTGACAGAGAAGATGCAACAAAACAAACCATACATAGCATTTATGTTCAACCTCAATTGCTTTTAGCATTTGAGCTAAGTGCGCCTTGTTAATTACCTCATCAATTGCATTATCAAGAAGCTCAGCAATGGCTGCAAAAAAATGACAAAACCAACATGGAACATGAATCAGTGGAGCGATAGTGCCATATATATATATATATATGCAACATGCGTGTTAGCATCTAGCTATGATTGACTTTGCCTAAACAGGATCATATAATGAAATTGTAGAAACCTAGAATAGAAATGTGCTACATTTTTAAAGGGATAATATTTTCTCATAAGTACACAATGATTTAAGTTTCTACTTATAAAGGTTTTGTAAACAGTGGATCACCTGTGACAGTACCAATTCCTGAGCTCAAAAGGTAGATTCATGCGCAACATTATAATTACAAATGGGCTAGGCTGCCTTTTATATGGCAAAGACAAATTTTAGCCTTAATCGTCGACAATCTTGAAAACACATCTTTTTTTTACTGAAGTGGATAGTTCATTTAAAGGTGAAAGTTCTATTTAGTTTAGCAAACATGCAATGTTCCAAATTACAAGTTTACCACCAAAAATCAATGCTGTCAGCAAGGAAGAGAGTTGACCCATGACAATTAAGTACATAGATCACAAATTCTTAGTAAAAGAACCGCAGTTGGTAAGAAACTGAGGTGCAATTATGTGTATGAACGAATTCGTGATCCTAAAAACTCAGCCAATTTCCTAAAATGAAGTTTGTTTCAGATAATAAGATTAGCCAATTCTCGCATCGCCAAACGCCCACTTGTGGGAAGTAGCATTTGAGTGCAGAACTTGGGATTTATCCATGGCCGGTTCCGCCCACTGCAGACACCACCAAATCGTAGCTCTCTCGGCCTCCTCACCACCCGCCTCCACCAAAATCAAAGGAAAGCTAAGAAGTAACCGAAATGGGGATATCCCCCGAGATTTCTAGAGCCGACCTACCGGTGTGTCGTCCGGGTTGTTGCGCGCGACGACGTAGTCGCGGACTTCGAATCGGCAGCAGAGCGCGCGCGCGGTAGGGCCTCGGGCGGAGAGGAGGCGGCAGCAGGGCGGGCACGGGCTCCTCGTCCTGACCGCACGAGCGCGCGGCGGCCGGGAGATGGAGCGGCGGGAAGAGCGGTGGCTTCACATCGGCGAGCGTGCGCTTGACGTCACGGGGAGGAGAGGGGATGCGGTGGCGCTGGTGCTAGGGACGGGTTCCTCGTCGCCGTCATTGGAGAGCTCAATCACCTCGGCGTCGCTGCGCCGGACCTCATCGCCGTCGCCGGCGTCGGTGCCTATATTAGGGCTCGCGCGCGCTCTCTCTCTCTCTCTCTCTCTCTCGGGAGGCGCGGACTCGTCACGTGCGGGCGTGTCTGTCGCCTCGCCGGTCAGTCGTTTCTCTCGGGCGGTGGCGGCGGCGGCGCGGGGTGGGGGGAGGAGTAGGCGGCGATGGAGCGGAGGAGGAGGCGCGAGGGAGCGGCGGGAGCGGAGGCGCAGGGGAGCGGCGGGAGCGGAGGCGCGGGGGAGGCGGAGATGGGGGAGGATGGGGGGTGGCACGGTGGAGGATGGGGGGAGGCACGGTGGAGGATGGGGGAGGTGGAGGGAAGGGAGGCGCGGTGGAGGAGAGGGGGAGGTGGAGGGAGGGGAGGCGCGGGGGAGGAGGGGGGAGGAGCAGAGGAGGCGCGGGGGAGGCGGAGGGAGGGGGTAGCGCAGGTCGAGCGGGGGCACAGGGGAGAACAGAGCGGTCTGCGGGGTGGATTTCTAGGTTAAATGATGTGCATGATCCAAATGATTTTGGCCTTAGGATCTTCAATGAGTAAGAGAATAAGGTTTGAGGAGAGATCCAGGCCATTCATTCGTATGAAGTTGGATTACTTTGGTACACAAATCTGGGTGGACTTAGATTAGACATGACTGTGGGGGTGATTGAGGGGGGTGGATTTAGTAAAAAAAATTTGGTGTATTATAGAGTAGGGTAGATATTGCATTGAGGATCATGATTTTTTTAACCCAAATTTTCTAACAGCATTTAGTACCAATATTGAGGTCTACAATTTTGAGCATAAAATTGCATCATAATTTCATAGTTATTGACAGCTACCTTAAAAAAAATTCTAACGAGCATTCTAAATTGTGGCAAACTAAAAGAGGATTCAAGTAGCAGATATTGCAATCAGCTCACCAATTTCTCCACGTGGCATTTGTGCATCAAGGACACAATCCCACTCCCTTCTCGCGCGGCGACCCCGACGCCGGCCACACACGGTCGGCGGTGAAGACACCCCTGCACCCTGCGCCCCCCTTGGGTTACCTAATTACGTCAGGGCGTGGCGAGGGTCTTAGTGACACCGTCTCGATATTGAGGCCGGCGAGGCACAGCGTGAGCCGGCGCTGGGCGAGGACCGGCGGTGGCGGCCGACGAAGCCACCATGGGATAAGCCCACATGTCAGTGAGAGGGAGGGATCCACCCCTAGGCCATGGTATACCGTCCGATCAAACTGTGCGGCCCAGATCGATCCTAGTAGTGTGGACTGTGGCCGATGGAGTTTTGCGAACGAAGCCCACCTTGCGCTCAATTATCCGTTAGGCCCCCCAGAATAGAATGCAAATAATGATAATAAAGCATGAAGTTTGCAAAGAGAAACTACTGCTGTTACCACAAAAGTTCTATTTTTCTCCAATCACCAGTTTTCTCTGTACAATCTTATTGAATCAACTGCTTTTTGTGTACGCCTATCTCACCAAAAATCTGAACAAGAGCATGATCCGCCTTTGAAATGGTGGAACCTATAAGGATCTCTCAGCACAATTTCCCTGTTAAAAATCATGCTAACCACTTAAAAACGGATGGCGATCAGGCAGACCACGAGATTCTTGAATATTCTTAGCATAGATCCTTCCGAACAGCGATAAGGCCATATGCCAATGCAAGCTTCGCTGTGGTTCCAAAGGTTCTGCTCCTTTTGCTCTTCATCCGTATCATGCAATGCGGATGAGGTATCGCGATATAACCTACCTCCACGAGCTTGAAGATTTCGTCCAACTTTGCATAGATCTTCTCTGCATGCTTATGACTCGGACACCTATACCAAAGGTGCTTACCTCATTCTTCACTTAAGCCAACTGCAAGCACGTCTTTTGTTTAAATTGATGGTCTTCATGTGACTTCTTAATCTGTCAACATCCATCCATCTTGCATTTGTAGCATATAAGTTCGATGAGAAGGACATAAGTGAGTCATCGAATGGATCCAATTCAAGAAGTTTCTTGGCGACTTTCCTCCCAATATCCAGATTTTTGTGAGTTCTACTAGAAGACAACATACTCCGCCATATTAGATCATTTGGTAAAACTGGCATTTCTTCAATAAATTTCTCTGCCTCAGTAAATCGCCCTAAACGCCCAAGGAGATCCACGAGTTATAGTAATCAATACCTTTAATTTGTCTACAAGGCCAGCATGACTACAAGCTGAGAGTAGGGCAACAAATGTTACATAATCTGGCTTTCTCCCCATTGAGACCATAAGCTTAAATGTATCCTCAGCTTCCTTAAAATAGCCGTACCTTGCATAACCTGATATCAATGTATTCCAGCATTGTTGTGGTCGAATGGAAGGGTTAGGAAGCATTTTCAACATTTCATCCATCTTTCCACATTTCCCATACATATCCATTGCAGCATTAACCACATGGTGTCGAATTTAGCCCACATTTCACACCAAGACCATGTAGCTGCATGCCTTCTTCCAAGGATGCGAGGCTTGCTTTGGATGACAAACATTCAGCTAGACAAACATGATCAAGTTTGTTTCAGCATGCCGCATATCCATGAAGAGCTTTAGGGCCTCCTCTCCATGGCCAAGTTGAACACTCGCAGCTATCATGGCATTCCAGAAACCACACTTTTGTTGATCATTCGTGGAATATATTAGTACTTGACTCTAAATCACCACGGTTTGCATACATTGTGATCGAGAGTTAGTAACATACTCATCCGATGAGAATCCAGTACAATTATGTATGCATGTAGGGGCATTCCATAATTACGCAACTCAGCTAAAGATGTGAAAGAACCCTGGATATTTACCATTGTTATGTAATTCAGCTTTATCCCCGCGCCTCTCATCCAAGAAAATACTTGCATTGCCTTCGTACCATCCTCATGTGCTGCATAGCCCCCAATAAGCGTGTTGCAACTAACAACATCATGAATCAGCATTGACTGAAATACTCTCTCAGCATCTTGCATGGAATTGCATTTGCCGTACATCGTGAGGAGAGAATTACCAACGATGGGTGTTGTGAAGACTTGATTGCAATATCATGGCATGAACCATTCGCCATCCATCGAGCTCTGGACTTGAACATGCTCCTAGAGCGCTGGAAAATGTCATGTGATTTGGACCTCCATTCATTCAAGCAACCGACCTAATGTCTTCAACGCATCAATGCAAAAATCATTCGCACATAGGATCCAATCATAGTGTTCCATGATATTAGATCCCTCACGGTCATGTTCCGAACGAAACTCAGCATCACTCAATTTCCAGCAGCAGCATACATATTAACAAGGGCATTAATCATAGGAATACAAGAATGCGGACCACTCGATACAAAGGGAATGAATTCGCTTAGTGGTGACATGATCCGAGGAGCCACAAACAGATATCAAGCGCACGAGTTGTTGCATCAGCCTCAACAATCCACCACGACGCATATATGAAAACAGAAGAAAACATTTGCTGCACATTCCTTCATGTGAGTACATCGATATCATTGCGTTCCATGATATAGTGTCGTGTTCGTCCATTCGATCAAAGAGCTTCTCAGCATCCTGCACCCTTCCGAGGTTACCAAACATGGTGATCAGTGAATTTGCCACGGAGACCTGCGTTTGGAGGCCAGAAACCACGACATGGGTATTAGGGGTCTAGTTCTTTAGGGATCTCCTAGGTTAGATCTAGCGGGGCTTTCCTTTTCTCTAGGGGTTTCGGGTTCTTGAGTGCTACCGAGAGGGAATGGGGTACCAACCTTCAGACGTGGAGGAGGAAGAGCCGGCCATCGCAGTTCGTCGGTGAAGCTCTGCGCACGGGCAGCGACGGTCGGGGAAGAGGTGCGGGGCTCCTCGGCGGCGGCGCGGCGCGGGCGGCGGCGACCTCCCTGGCGGCGGCGTTGAACGGCGGTGGTACTTCCCGTCGCTTCAGCGCCCCCCTCTTAGATCGGTTAGGGTTTGTTGGTGGGGAAGGTGGCGGCACGGTGAACCTCGTCGTGCGTGCCGCCCGGCCCCCACCTCTTTATTTATAGCGCTGGCGACAGGGGCCCACCAGCCATAATGGTGGCGCCCGATCGTATGCTGAGCGAGGGGGATTTGGCCGTTGGGCCAAATCCCCTGAGATCATTCTAACATTCTCCCCCTTGATCTCAATCTATACTTTATCTTTAATTACTTTTGACTTTACACATTCCATCACAGATTAGTGCATAGAACATGTCTCATCGTCACGGTCAATCGCCGATAGATTCAACAGTTACAATACACCTCTCTGTTCTGAAATAGTTACTTTAATCTTTGGGCCATCTTTTAGTCCAGGAATCATAGGCTTTCCCTTAAACCCATGCCGGCTACATGTTCTCTGAACACGTTGGGTGGTAAGCCTTTGGTAAGCGGATCCGCTAACATCTTTGCGGTACTTATGTGCTCAAGACTTATAATTTGATCCCGAACTTTATCTTTCACAACATAGTACTTTATGTCAATGTGTTTGGCAGCACCACTTGACTTATTGTTGTGGGCATACGTTACTGCGGGTTCATTATCGCGATTACAACTTAAGTGGTCTATTGATGTCGTCAACCACTTTTAAACCGGTATGAACTTCTTTAGCCAGTTCACTGCCCGTTGCCTCATAACATGCTACAAACTCGGCATACATTGTGGGCGATGTAGTGACGGTTTGCTTTGAGCTTTTCCACGATATAGCTCCTCCAATGAGAGTGAATACATATCCGGATGTAGACTTTCTATCATCTCCGCAAAATCAGAATCAGTATACCCCACTATATGGAGTGTATCGATCTTACGTATGTCATCATGAGGCCTTTTGTTCCTTGCAAATAACGCAAGACTTTCTTTATCAATTTCAATGTTCTATTCCAGATTGCTCGGAATCGCCAAGTAACCGGTAACAAACGCTAAGTCGGGCGTGTGCACACTTGAGCATACTTGTAAGCTTCCGACAGTGAAGCATATGGAACCGCTTTCATTTGATCGATCTCATGGTTCTGGGGCATTGAAAATCCCCATATCTGTCGCCCTTGACTATAGGTGCAGGTGATGGACTACATTTATGCATACCAAATTTCTTTAAGACTTTCTCTATGTATGCCTTTTGTGACAGTCCCAATACCCTTTGTTTCTATCTCGGTGAATTTGATCCTAGAACGAACGAAGCTTCACCAAGATCTTTCATATCAAAGTTTGAGGACAAAAACTTCTTTGTCTCCAGTAGTAGACTGACATCACTACTAGCCAGTAGAATATCATCCACATACAGGATTAGGAAGATATACTTCCCATCTTTAAACTTTGCATAAACACAGTTGTCCTCTACATTCTCTTTAAACCCAAATTTTCTTATTGTACTGTCAAACTTCAAGTACCATTGTCTTGAAGCTTGCTTTAACCCATAAATCGATTTCTTTAGGCGGCATCCCATTCTTTCATTTCCTTCCACGACAAAACCTTTCGGTTGTGCCATGTAAACATTTTCCTCCAAATCCCCATTAAGAAATGCCGTCTTTACATCCATCTGATGTAACTCTAAATCATAATGTGCTACTAATGCCATTATGATTCGAAGAATCTTTACATGAGACTGGAGAAAATGTCTCATTGTAATCAATCCCTTCTCTTTGCGTAAAGCCTTTTGCCACAAGTCGCGCTTTATATCTTTCTACATTCCCTTGGGAGTCATGTTTAGTCTTGTAGACCCATTTACAGCCTACTGTTTTGGCTCCTTTAGGAATAATTTCCAAGTCCCAGACTTTATTAGTCTTCATGGACCTCATCTCCTCTTCCATGGCCTCAAACCATTTTGAGGAATTTTCGCTTCTCATGGCTTCTTCAAATGAGGTGGGATCATCCTCCATTTGAAATTCCTCTGTATGATAAATCTGATAATCATCAGAAATAGCTGATCTTCTTACTCTTTGAGACCTCCTCGGGGCCTCCTCATTTGGTACATTTTCTGTTTGAGGTCTTTGTTGCTCCCCTCATCTGTGGCAATAGGTTCTATAGGATCTGAAGAACAGGTTCCTCATTCTCATTCATTGTTGCCACGGGAGGAACAATAACAGTCTTGGCACCACGTTGTCTTGCACTGTCGGTGCAGCGACAGCAGGTAGTGTGAAGAATGGCTCTTGAATCATCGGAGTGGGCGCATACACCCGCTTCTCTTCAAGGTCAATTTCACGAGCTACCATGCTCCCCCTCATCATCTCATCCTCTAAGAAGACAGCGTGTCTCGTTTCTACAAACTTTGTATATCTGTTTGGACAGTAGAAACGAAAACCTTTTGACTTTTCAGGGTAGCCAATGAAATGGCAACTAACTGTTTTGGGATCAAGTTTCCCAAGGTTTGGGTTAAATACTTTAGCCTCAGCAGGACTCCCCCACACACGTAAGTGGTTTAGTGAGGGAACTCTTCCTGTCCACAACTCGTACGGTGTTTTGGGCACCGACTTACTAGGCACTCTGTTGAGAATATGAATGGCGGTTTTCAACGCCTCCATCCATAAACTCAATGGGAGTGTGGAGTAGCTCATCATACTTCGCACCATATCCATCGAGTGCAGTTGCGTCTTTCACTACTCCATTTTGTTGAGGTTCGCCGGCATAGAATCTTGGGCCACTATTCCATTTTCCGGTAAAACCTCGCAAAAGGTCCAGAACTTGTCCATATGGGGTATGTCGATCGTAGTACTCCCCACGATCGATCGGACTATCTTAATCTTTAAATCGTGTTGGTTTTCAATTTCAGCCTTAAATATCTTGAATTTATCCAAGGCTTCATTTCTTTCTTTGATTGGATAAATATATCCATAACGGAGTAATCATCTGTGAATGTTATGAGCGAGTCATATCCATCCACACTTTTCACGGAAAAGGACCACAAATATCTGTGTGAATAATTTGTAGAACTCCTGTGCTTCTTTTAGCGTCTTTTTAATTTTCTTTACATATTTACCTTTAATGCATTCTCTGCATTGTTCTAAGTCCGAGAACTCTAATAGAGGAAGAATTTCATTCTTAACAAGTCTTTCTATTCTCCCCTCGAAATATGGCCTAAGCAGCGGTGCCATAATTTCGACGATTCATTATGAGTTCTCTTTCGTTTTTGTTTACATTCGTGAGACGAGATTCAATCACTTTCTCGCACGCAACGTTCTCATTATCGCATACGACATTCACATCATCACACAATGATAACAAATAAAGCTCATTCGTAATATGGCAAGACCAACACATTCTTTATTAAACATTATTTCGCACTTGCCATTTCCAAAATTGCAATCATAACCATCTTTGTCCAAATTTGACACACTAATCAAATTCCTCTGTAAAGAGGGTACAAAAGGACATCTCTAAGTAAAAGAGTGGAGCCATTAGCTAATTCTAATGAAAGATCGCCAATGACTTCAACTTCACCGACTCCATTTGCAACTTTAATGCATCTTTCGTTTCTTTGAGTAGTCCTCGTCGAACGGAATCCTCAGAATGAATTAGCAACATGAGCAGTTGCTCTGAGTCAATCCACCAAGTGGATTTCGAATATTTCACATACAGGCATTCATTAACAAAAGTAATAATGTTCTCACCTTTCTTTGCCATTATCATCTTTAAAAAATCAGGACAATCCTTCTTGTAGTGTCCCGTCTTCTTACAGTGAAGGCACTGGTCTTTGTCTACAGCAAATTTATTCTGTTGAGGCTGATGTACAGAGGTTTTGCCCTTGTTCTTTGAGAAGGGGTTACTGTTGTAATTCTTTTTCTTGTTTTCCCTCACAAAGTTGATAGCACCACCATGTGAGGTTTTGATTCTTTCCTCCTCTTGCATGCACATGGCTATGCACTTTTCCATGTCCCATTTCTCGGGCTGCATATTATAGTTGACAACAAAAGTGTCAAACTCTTTTGGCAAAGAAGCAAAAACCAAATGAATAAGGAACTCATCCTTGAGAGCCAAATCCATCGGTTTCAGTTTAGATGCCAAGTTGCTCATTCTAAGAATGTGCTCTCTTATGCCATTGCCACCGCTGAATACCTCTACATTGCAATTTGCTTAATCATTTGTGTAGCATAAGTCTTTGAAGAGCCAGTGAACCGACTCTTTATTTTATCAAGGTATTCGATGTGATGTCACACTCTGCAATTGAGCCAGAATAGCGAGCTCAATTGTGTTCTTTATCACACCATACATTTCTTGTTGGTGTGGTCCATTCTTATGATCAAGGTCATAAGACATCCGTAGGGAGCATGATCCTCTGCATGCATTACGCCATGCGGTGTCATCCTCATTCTGTTCCCTCACTGGCGCCAGAGGCTCAGTGGGACGTGCTGTAGTGAGGACCCAGTCCACCTCAGCCAAGATGAAAGCTAAATCTAACTTTTTCTTCCACTCTCCATAATTATCACCTTTGAGAGTGGGAATTTCTCTAATACAACTCATTAAGTTGTATCCTCCTGAAAAAAATATTTCAAATACAGTGAGAACGTAACATGAAAATTATATGCCTTATTTCCAACGTTGGTCAAAAATACGACATACAATTTAAATCAATTTATCATGCATTAAATCTACATCACCGTTGGGCAGAAATAGAAATAATGCATAAAACATCAATTAAAAAATTTATAATACTGTTATCATCAACGTTGGTCAGAAAATAACAATATCATGAAACTCTGAAATTATCTCTATTTTTTCAAAATTAAATTCTCCCGTTGGTTCGAATTTAATAATGAAAATCAATTAACATTAACTTTTGCAGCGGAAACTGTAAATATTCTAAAAATAATTCAATATTCAGAAGCATTAAACTGTACACATTTAATCTCTGAAAAAATATACACGTTGGTGCAAAAATTTACAGAGATTTGGATCAAATTTCAATCAAATTCATCAAAAAATGCTTCTGAAAATCAATAAAATCAATTTTCTTGATTTACTGTGCAAAACCGCCATTTGGCCCGCCCACGCGACCATGCCCGGCCCGGCCTGCTCGGCTGCGCTCTCTCGCGCGCCGCGCGCCGCGCGCTGCGCGCTGGCGGCGCTTGGCGGCTGCACGCGGCCGGCAGCGCGCGCGCTCGGCTCTCGGCGGCCTCTCGCGCCTCACGCGCCCGCGCGCGCGCGGACGCTGCGCCGCCCGCGCCGGCCGCAACCTGGGCACTGGCCGAAATTCCCTCGCCGCTGGGCGAAACTTCGCCGCGGCGCTCGGCGCTATCACGGCCGCCGATCGGATCCGACGGCCGCGCGGCGATTTCGCCCGATCAAAACGGCGCACCGCGGACTCCCCGAAACCCTAACTCACTTCTCTCCTCTCCCCTCTCTCTCGCCTCGCACCCGAGCGGACGCAGCGGCGGCGGCGGCGACAACGTCTACGCCGCCGGAGAAGGAGAAGAAGACGGCGCCGACGCGGGCCTTCTCGCCGGCGTGCGCGCTCCCCTGAGAGGGAGCGCGCCGCCGTCGAGCAGCTCCATGTCGGCGCCCCTCCGAGCACGCGGGCTCGGATCTGTCTGGCGCGTCGACGGTGGCCCGTGCGTGGATCGCCGGCGAGCCCACGGCCCGATCGATCTCCCGTACGCCAGCGACGACGCGACCAGCCGACAACGGCCAGGTAAGCCCAGTCGGTTCTTTTCTAGGGTTAGGGTTTGGGTTAGGGTTAGGGTTCATCCTTCCCCTTTTCTCTCTTTTCTTTTCCCGTGTAGATCTAAACGCTAGGGTCGCTCTGATACCATTATTAGGGGTCTAGTTCTTTAGGGATCTCCTAGGTTAGATCTAGCGGGGCTTTCCTTTTCTCTAGGGGTTTCGGGTTCTTGAGTGCTACCGAGAGGGAATGGGGTACCAACCTTCAGACGTGGAGGAGGAAGAGCCGGCCATCGCAGTTCGTCGGTGAAGCTCTGCGCACGGGCAGCGACGGTCGGGGAAGAGGTGCGGGGCTCCTCGGCGGCGGCGCGGCGCGGGCGGCGGCGACCTCCCTGGCGGCGGCGTTGAACGGCGGTGGTACTTCCCGTCGCTTCAGCGCCCCCCCTCTTAGATCGGTTAGGGTTTGTTGGTGGGGAAGGTGGCGGCACGGTGAACCTCGTCGTGCGTGCCGCCCGGGCCCCACCTCTTTATTTATAGCGGCGGCGGCGAGGGCCCACCACCATAATGGTGGCGCCCCGATCGAGCGCGAGCAGGGGATTTGGCGTTGGGCCGTCCCGAGATCATTCTAACAATGGGAAGCAACACGAAGCCCACCACCTCGTTCTCGAGGATCCACAGAGGTCGCCATCATCGCGAACGCATTTGCGTTGCTCGCGAACAGCATTTGCTCCCAACGCCACCATCAACGACAAGGCCACCATCAACGCCGCCCACGACACGACATTCCGCTCGGGCATCACCCGAACAACCTCGGGCATCCAACACGAGCCCACGGGAACCATACAGTGCAAGAGGGCCGTCCGATGTAGACGTTACCCTTGAGCCCGGCCTTGCGGGTGGCGCGTGGATGGCGACCCGACGCGCCGCCCTCCTCCCCCAGCGCCGCACACGGTGACGAGGCTGGCGGCGCGAACCCGCCGAGCAGACGTCATGGTCCCGCATTCCCGCAGGCTTCGAGCGCAGCACCGTCGCGGCGCGGCGGACGCAGCCGAGACGGCGGTGTACCAGAGGGCGGGATCCGGTCCGGCATTGCGTCGAGCAGTGGAGCGCGGCGCGGGAGCGGTGGCGGAAGTAGAAGGTGAGGAGGTGTTGCGGTGGAAGGCGCTGAGCGGGAGCGCGCGGCGGAGGGCAAGCGCGTGGATGGCGCGCGCGAGGAGGGGTAGGTCGGCGAGGTGGGAGAAGCCGGTGCGAAGGAACTGCGCGACGGCGGGGTTCGGGTGGTCGGCGAGGAGGGCGACGGGGTGAGGCGGAGGCGGTGGGTCGAGAGGGCATGGTGCGGCCGTGGAGAGGCGGCGGGAGGGGGACGCGGCGAGGCGGGTTGGTGCTCGCTTGGTGTACGAGTAGTAGTACTTGGCGGCCAGCTTGGCTGGGGTTCGTCGGAGAAGGACGCGGAAAATAAATGCGTCGTAGTGTAGCGGCGGGCCGGCCGGCTGCGAGGAAGGAGAAAGAGAACCCATGGCCCCATCAAAATTTGTATGGCGGACAAGAACACACGGGCCCAAGTCCATTTGACATCCCCCGGTGGTGTAGCTTGCAGCCCATCAAAATTTGTAACTTTCGGCCCATACCACTGGTTGGGCAGCCCATGTCTCCCATCCCATGGCGCTCGTCGTCGAAGGGCGGTGAGATCCCGAGGATCGCCGGCGATTCCCGCCGCGATCTCGTCCGGAAAGTCCGACCAACTCTGGCGACAGCAGCATACATTCCAGCAGGTCAGCATTCCCAAGCGACGTTCGCAACAAATCTGTAATTTTTCGCTTTGATGTTCTCTTCTCTGAAAGTTCCCATACATGGTTTATTTCATCTTGCTTAGTACATGCTTTTCTTCTGCAAAATTTCCACATTTGATGGAGAAACCTTCAGATTATCATAAACTCCAGTGGCCTGTGGGGTTCAGAAACCGGACCGAAGACTTTGCCACTGTCATCCTGCTTGTATGAATTAGTCAGATTAATCCTTCTACTCAAGAGAAATTGGCTTGGGTGATGCGCTTAGTGTACTTGCTACTCAAGTGCAATTGCACCTGCTATGCCAAACTGCATCTCCATCCGATCAACAAAAGGGGTTCGCCCCCTATGGTTAATAAATAACTATATTTGATCTTGTATATGAATTAGTCAAATTAATCACATACGGACATAGGGCGAGTATATTCAATGTTTGGTTAGGTGCTCCCTTTGTGGCGAAGTTCTGGATATATTGTTTTTCTGAAGGAGTCGCTGGATGGAAAACACGGCATATAATGTAACGCCCTGCGTTCTCTAATTAAGTTAAACGCTGTTAGCAGTGTTGCTAATAACAATTAAGGGGTCAAATTAAAATTTAGGATTTATTTGATTAAACTCAATTGCTGCCAAATTAGTAGTAATTTATTTATTCATCAACACAATTACAATTGAGAGCATCAATTACAACTAGCGACCCATGTCATACATCAATATTACATTCGGGAAATAAAGAATAGAAATTACATCATGTTGTATACATCAATACTAAAAGGGAAACTAGATTACAATTAGGCCATTTCATACATTGTAGTTTGTTACCACCACATCAATGTTTTCTTTGTGAGCGAATCCAATGATTTCAATGCCGAAAAAGACCGAATAAAAGAACGAATAAAAATAAGCGAATAAAAGAAGAGTGTTGCCGTCAGAGCCCTAGGGGTTAACTTTGGGCAGGGTAATCCGTTCACAGAGATACTTGACCGTCCGGGGGCCAGTCAGCACCTCTCACAACCATAGACTCATCATCCGGCAAAAACAAACCTGATTGATTATAAAAAACCAGCCAAAATATCTTCCAGCCCAAGACAGTAACCAGAGGCACAGCAAGGCCACTGTAGCCGAAACAGCCAGCTCACCCATTAGAGAAAACCCAACTCGGCCAGATAGCTCGGGCCAGATAACACTGCCAGCAGAATTAAAGAGAAGGAAGAAAGTGAGAGTGAGCACGGCATCACACTTCTTATTTCCCTTCTACATCCAGCACAAAACCACAGAGCACGGAGGAGAGATAGCACGACGGAGCAATTGCCACGGCCAGGAGACCCGACAGGAGCATGGCGACGGTAGGAAAGTGAGCCATAACCCATCAGTCAGCCCTAGGAGGAGGAGGTCACCACCGGGGGAACGACCGCCACAACCACCGAGAGCACAACCACCACAAGCCGCCCTAATTCATTTTCACGGCAACCCAACCCTCCACCGGCAAAGGTAAACCCTCACAAATGAACTAGGTATGCATTTCCAATACTAAATCTAGCTTAACACATTCGACAAACCACCAACACATTCGACAAACCACCAGTCGCATTCGAATAGCACCACTATCACCATGAATCAACCTAGAGCTTACCACCAGAGAATTAGAAGAGGGGTAAACGAAGCTTATCGGAGATGGAGGCGGCTGCGTGCTGCCGTCGGTGTAGCCCCACCAAACTGCCACCACGCACTCCCCCGGCGTGCGGGCGGCTTTAGCCGGCCGAGACTACACTGGGGACAACACACCCCCCTAACCACCATCACATAAGCAAATCCCATTAAATCAAAACAAAATAGCCACCAAACCACATCAAAACAAGCTTAAATTGGAAGAAATTGAGGGGCAAGGCACCAGATCCGAGCCTAGATCCACGGATCTGGCCGTGGAACCCGGGCGGCGCGTCGCGTCGCCACTGGGACCGACGGCGCGTGGGGAAGGCACGTCGGAGGGGCGGCGCCTGGAGACCGAGCGTCGGGTAGCCGGCGCGAGGGGAGGAGGGGTGGCGGCGCGTTGGGGGAGCCCGACCGGGGAGAGGCGCTGGGACACAGGCGCGGAAGAACCCAGGCGGCGGCGGGGTGAAGAGAATCGGGAGAAGAGAGAGGCGCCGAGAGGAATAGAGAAGAGGAGGAGATGAAGGAAGCGTCGGCGGTGGGCGCAGAAAAAGAAAGAAGCGGAGGGGAAGCCAAGGCGTCGGTGGAAGGAGCGGCGAAAAAAAACAAAAGAAGAAAAGAAAAGAATGAGAGAAAATAGGAAGAAAACAAAAAGTTGCAAGTAAATTGATAAAAGTAGTAATTATTGCTCATAAGCGTATCATATAGAAATTCTTTTAATAAACTAGAAACCTAGAAAAACCTGTACGCATAATTAGTAACATTCGCCTAATTAAATCAGCCCTAATATGTTACAAAGCTCTAGATTAATTCATAATATAATTTTCAGGCGAAGGGCTAAATCTTCAAAGGAAATTATACCAGGGTAGTCCAGAGACTCAGCATCTTATCATTAATGCAGGCAAGCATTTCTTTGAACATATCTGCCAAATATATTGATAAAACAAGTATTTTGTATTATTCTAGTATCACTTGCATGAAATAAATAAAGACTTTTGAATCGAGCAATGGTTATTTGTGAAGTAAGAGGGTAGATGGCGACTGATGGAGCAGTTGGTCATCTAAATTAATTAAGAAGGTGGGCAGAGGTTGCCAGGGCAGGTGATAAAAGGGGCAGGTGTGG
The DNA here is from genome assembly GCA_036346575.1 of Dendrocalamus sinicus. Lineage (NCBI taxonomy): Eukaryota > Viridiplantae > Streptophyta > Magnoliopsida > Poales > Poaceae > Dendrocalamus > Dendrocalamus sinicus. The sequence goes on along the minus strand of CM070672.1, from coordinate 1,463,463 downwards.
GACCTCTGCATAAGCATAGAATATAAGAAGTCACCAGCTTCATCCGTGTGAACAGACCGTACCAAACCGTATCAACCAACATCCCGTTCGAGGACGGACAGATTAGTAGCTCTATCACAGTGTTATATTCTCCACATGGGTAAGTATTTTAGTTGGGAGAACCCACACGATCCGGGCCAGCACTTGGGTGCCGGGTGGGGGACCCCGTGGAGGAACCCACAAGATCCGGGCCAGCCACTGGGTGCCGGGTGGGGACCTCCACCACTGCAGGAACCCACATGATCCGGGGCGGTAATTAGGTGCCGGGTGGGGGATGCAAGGCGCATATATTAGCGCGGGTGGAAGTTGGGGAAGGGCGAGGCCGCCCCAACCAACAACTATGTCGAGGTTAGTGGGTACTGGGTGAGGGTGAGAAACCACCCCGGGCCGCTGACTAAGAATAGTTGGGTGGAGATATAATATACTGAGATAGATGTAAAAGTCTGATACTCTGATCTGGGCACCGCATCTAAGGAATTGCGGAGAACCATGAGCCGCCAGGACCAAGAGTGGTGATGGGTAAAGTGATACAAGCTTGCGCAATGCTATATAAATCATGAATTCATGCCTGTCTCCAGGAAAGGAGAATTACGGAAACTTATGGGGGTTTTTGCTGTTCATGCGTATGTTCAGTAGATTTCCAAAATAATGAATCCATAATCTTTCGCAACCTAAAAATCTATTTTCTATAAGTCGGGAACTTGGGTTTGGTTATGAAATTGGAAAGGAACATTGGAGATAGAACAGGAGCATTCAGTGCATCTTCGTTACATAAGCTTGATGAGTACTCTGTACTCACCCTTGCTATTATTTCCTTTGTTTAGAGGATAGCCAGCAGTTTGCGGATGGAGATGAAAGGTTTTCGGAGGAGGAAGGTTGTAGCGAGGACGAGCCGTATGAGGGTCACTCCATATACGAGGATTGGGACGACTAGAGAAATATGATCAGTGGACTCCGCCCTTAGAATACCTGTAATATTAGTGTATGGTAGTGGTGCCTCTTTTGTATAATTAGAACTTTGAATCACTATCTTTTAGTATTGTAATTCTATGGCCTGAATCAGTTGTATAATATTTTAGCCCTGCGTGGCATTGTGAATGTATGTAACTTTCTGTCTCTAATTATTGTTCTGTTGCAACACTCTGGTTGGCTTATTATTTGTTAAAGCGATGTTTTATCGGCTAAAACGAATACTAATCCGTTGACTAGCTTAATTACCCCATGGTAATTGAGCGGGTCGTCACATTAAGGATTATAAATCGCAATCATTAAACCCTAAGGATTATAAGGATTCTTTGGCTTCGAGATTCTGCGATGTCGTCACCCAAGAAAATTACTTGAGATGTCCAGATTCTAGATGAAGATATTTGTCTACTTATCATTTATATTGACTTTTAGTTTTGGCTTTTAATTTTAGTTTATGAATAATAACAATTTATATAAACACTTTTATATGATTTTGATCAATATAATTAAAGTCACTACAGTGTATTATAGTCGACTAATAGATCCGACTTGAAATATAGCTTTATATGAGTTCTTGTGTTCACTCGAGCATCAGTTTTGTCGTCGCAATCTTTTGTTTCCAATTATTTTCAGGGTCATTGAATCGAGGTCGGGCCAATTTGAGCTTTATCTAGGCTGAGCTCAAGCTTGTTCACAGTCCTAGTTGACTTTTAAGTCTTCGCGTGCAAACAAACAGGTGAAAAGAAGATCGAATTATGAAGTGGAAATGAGTGGAGCTAGGTGCACGAAGAATAGTACTTCTCATCGTTATCGCCATCGAGTCTTGAGTAGATAAGACTTCAGAGGATGTGCATCACCCATGCCAATTCATGATGTTAAATTGACGAGGAGAAGGGGGTGTTGGTACTCCTCATAGCTATTACGGGTTAGGCAATCCTCTTGGTTCACCGTGATGCCAATTGCCAAGAGCAATCAAGAACCTGCAGCCTAGTCCCCGCGCCCTCCTGCCGTAAGCTTCTAATGGCGGATCCAGTGACCATTGGTGCCGCCGTGGGCTGGGGCATATCTGCCGTTGGGTGGGTCGTCTCGCCCATCATCTCTAAGCTCCTCAACAAGGGCTTCTCCTACCTCGGGTTTGATGGATCAAAGAAGCTGGAAGACCTTGGGACTGAAGTTTTAAAGCTGGTAAAGACGCTGGAAGCAGTTGAGGAGAGTCCTGACAGGGATCTTTTGGAGAATTCGTTGAAGGAGCTTAGATCTGCTTTCTATGAAGCTGAAGACTTCTTAGATGATGTTGAGTATGACCGTGTCGAAAGGCAGATCTTATCTCAGCCTGATGATGGCATGCCTCCTCGTAAGAGGAAATTGGGGAAGATGCTACAGTCTGCCCTGCGCAAGAGCTCCTGCCTAAAAAAACAGGTACTTTCCTGCCTAGGCCCCTAAACTTAGTTGTGCCACGTGTGTGTATATATAATGAGAAAAAATATCTTTTACTCTAGGTGTAATTATACCCACCTCTGATATATCACCTAAACAAACTTGAAATACCCCTATATCACTTTAGATATACTCGTATACTAGTTATAAGACACTCCAATATGAGCCACACGAAAAAATTACAAGAGAGTCCTTATTTTTTAGCGTATTTTGTAAATACCTTCATATACGCACATAAAAAGGAGTATATCGAAAAAATGTACATACCATCTTTAAATAATTATTCATATCACCTAGATGATCTTAAATACTCATATACTACACGTACATACCCTCTATTACGGGAGATACTCTCTACATTGTGAGATACGATATCGGGTATAATTACACCTAGGAGTAAAAAAGAGGCATATATATATATATACTCCTTAAAAATATGAGTTGGTAGTCGACGGTCCGTTCTCCCTTCTCTCTTCTCAGCTGACCGATCAAAGATCAGCCGTCTAGATCTACATGTAGGTAGTTCTTCCGCTCCTCGTAGAAAAGGTCGGGCCAACGCGTGGGCCACGCTCCTCCTCTTCTCTTCCCCCGCATCCTCCGCCTCCCGCAACCACTCCACCTCCCGCAACCGCCGCCTCCTTTCCCTCAAACCCTCATGCCGTGCCTCCTCCTCAGCGCCACCACCAATTCCTTCCCCACGCAGCAGCATCTGGTCGTAGTCCCCCAACTTCCCCCAACAAGGCCACATCCCCCGTCGCCGCCTCCCCAACGCATTCGCCCACCGCTTTCTCCCCCCATCTGCCAGTCGTTGCCTCCCCACCTCTACCTCCCGCAACCGCCGCCTCCTCTTCCCCGAACCCTCATGCCATGCCTCTTCCTCCTTTGCACCGCCACCAATTCCTTCCCCGCGCAGCAGCATCTGGTCACAGTCCCCCAACTTCCCCTAGCAGCGCCGCATCCCCCGTCGCCGCCTCCCCAACGCATTCGCCCACCGCCTTCTGTCCCCATCCGTCCGCCGCCGCCTCCCCACCTCCACATCCCACAACCACCGCCCCTTCTCTCCCCCGAACCCTCATACCGCGCCTCCTCCTCCTCGGTGCCGCCACCAATTCCATCTCCCATCGCCCCTCCAACCAGCGGCACGATGCTCGGTGATAGTGGCCGGTGGATCGGAGAGAAGGGCGCTCGGTGACAACGGCCAGTGGATCAGAGAGAAGGGTGCTCGGCGATGGTGGCAGCGGCTTCCTCTTCCTACGCCCACCCACGTGGCTCTCCCCCCGCCGTCGATGCCCAGCGGTTGCTCACCTGGTGAGCCTCTCTACCTCTTGCTCTTCGCTCGGAGCCCATCGTGCTGTCTGGCGATTTTAGTCTCCCATGCTGGTCATTAAAGTTGGTGCCGTGGTCGAAGGGGGCCGTGATTGAAGGGGGGCCGTGGTCGAAGGGGGCCGTGGCCGAAGTCAAAGATCCGTGGTTGAAGTCGAAGTCATGGTCGAAGGGGATGTGGTCGAAGTCGAAGGGCTATGGTCAAAGTCGGGTCGTGGTCGAAGTCCAAGCCGTGGTCGAAGAGGGCAGTGGTCGAAGTCGAAGGGTCGTGGATGAAGTCAGTCCGCAGTCAAAGTCGAAGGGCTGTGGTCGAAGTCAGGTCGTGGTCGAAGTCCAAATCGTGGTCCAATAGGACAGTGGTCGAAGGGGCAGTGGTCAAAGTCGAAGGGCTTTGGTCGAAGTCCAAGCTGTGGTCGAAGGAGACAGTGGTCAAAGGAGGCAGTGGTCGAAGTTGAATGGCCGTGGACAAAGTCGGTCCGCAGTCAAAATCGAAGGGTCGTGGTCGACGCTGGGGCCGTGGTCGAAAGGGGCCATGGTCGAAGGGGGCCGCAGTTGAGGGGTCGTAGCCGAAGTCGAAGATCCGTGGTCGAAGTCAAAGCCATGGTCGAAGGGGGCGGTGGTCAAAGGGGGAAGTGGTCGATATCGAAGGGCTGTGGTCATCGAATGGCCATGGTCGAAGGGGACAGTGGTCGACGTCGAAGGACCGTGGTCGAAGGGGACAGTGATTGAAGGGGACGGTGGTCGAAGAGAGAAGTGGTCAACGTCGAAGGGTTGTGATCGAAGGGGATAGTGATCAAATGGTGCAGTGGTCAAAGTTGAAGATCCGTGGTTTAAATCGAAGATCCATGGTCGAAGTCGAAGCCGTGGTCGAAGGGGGCTATGGTCGAAAGAGGGTCGTGGTTGACGTCGAAGCGCTGTGGTTGAAATCGGGGCCGAGCAGGCTGGCGTCGGCAGTCAGGCGACAGAGCACAAGTGCACCAGAGGCTTGTCAACGTACGACCACCAGCGATGGTCGACCGCTCCCGACCTACGATCACGCGCGATGGTCGATGGCTTCTAACTTATGACCACGAGGTGTGATCGACGGCTTCCGATTTACGACCACGAGCACTAGTCGATGTGTTCCGACTTACGACTATGAGGTGTGGTCGATATGTTTCGACTTACGACCACGAACGTTGGTCGATATGTTTCGACTTACGACCACAAGGTGTCCTCGATGGCTTTTGACTTACAACCACGAACGATGGTCGCTGGCTTCCGATGTATGACCACAAGCCATTATCAAAGGCTCCTGATTTAGGACCACAATCGATCGTCGACTGCTGTCGACTTACGACCATCAATGATGGTCGACTGCTCCCGACCTACGATCACATGCGATAGTCGACGGCTTCCGACTTATGAGGATGAGGTGTGCTCGAGAGCTCCCGACCTATGACCACGAGGTGTGGTCGATGTCTTCCGACTTATCACCATGAGGTGTGATCGACAGCTTCTGACTTATTTGACAGATTTAAAACTTTTAGAACATGTTTGTATGCATATTCTAAAAATTTTTACCACCCATGAGTTTTAAAACATCTAGTATGATAAATTTTAAAGTCCGTATTAATGCACGGGCATTCAGCTAGTATATATATAGTAAAATAACGGGTGCTCCTTGGTGCCTGGGCACCATAGTCTAAAATAGGTATGTATCGTGTGTGAAAAATTTTAAAATTTCTTGGATGTCAAGTTTAACTAGTTTACTAACTAGTTCAAACAAGTTTGAACTAAATTTCGAATTGTAGTTGTCTTTTTGTTATGATAGTTTGATTGTAGGTATATGCTGATTATATATATAAATCAAAAGTGTGTGGTCTAAATTCATTCAAAACTTTGAATTTGAGTATATTTTTTCAAACTTATACATTTCATTTGAATTGTTGTAGATGAGTATATACCCTAAAACTAATATTTTAAAAAAATATATACCCGAATTTAGATGGAATTGATACATTTGAAATCATGGTGCCCCATTTCAGCGTCCTATATATATATATATATATATATATATATATATATATTATAAATAACAGGGGCACTATGGTGCCTAGACTTTATGATTGAAACTTTTCAGCCATGATTGACGCCTTTTCGAATTTATGAATGTTAACGGGTTTTCCTGACATATTACACTTGCACAATTTTAAAGGAAACCAAAAGTAGGGAGGCTTGGTGCCCAGACACCATGGTGCCCCATTTCAGTGTCCTATATATATATACTGTTATTACTGCTCCAACTCTTATAGGCAGAGTTTTTTTCTGCTTCATGTTTTTGGCTTTTGTCTTATATTACAGTAACTAGATTTCAAACAGTGTGTCTTTTTAAGGTGGGGTCTAAAAGTAGATTATAGTAGACATTGTATCGGATTCATTTATATCGGCCAAAATCACGCACGAGTGTCTCTTTCTCCATACTCTATCGCGCGAATAGCCAGAATTCAGAAAATTTTAAAAATCTAAGTCAAAAGCTATAAACCACAGCTCAAAAGAACACATCTGATAACTATTGATTGTGTATCATCGTAAGCCTAAAAGCCCTGCTCATTTTGGCTTGAGCTTCTGGTTTCTGTCTTATTTTCCACGATTCCTAAATTACATCTTTTTCTGGCTTTTTTTGAGCTTTTTTGCCGGTTCTGTTTTCCCGTATTCGTTTGCATTGTCCGTGGTGGGCTAACCTGTTTTTTCTATTTTTATTTTTTTAAATTTAATTACGTCGAATAAGCCACCATCAGTTACGGTGTAATTTCAGCTAGCTACAGTACAATTTTAGTCATATGACACCTTTTTTCAGCCCAAATAAGTGGCCTCGAAATTTCGCTTAGAGCCTAGCCTCCACATATATGAGACTACGCATATGTAGAAACTTGCTTGGACTTTTGTGTACACTTTGCCCAAAGGGGTAACCTAGAGGTGCTACATTCGGATCAATGAACATTACATGCTAGTGTAACTCACTTTAAAGCAGCAGACACCAACACTGTCTACACATACATGCACATTCAAGTGCTCCCCTAACATGCACCTCAAATTGAGAAGGCTACGAATAAATCTGCGATCTCACGGTGCACGAATATACATAAAGGTGCACTTGCTTATGCATGGAGGTAGGCAAGTAAGATTTGAAACTTGGTGGATAGAATTATACTCCCAAGTCTCTACCAACCGACCAACATTAGGTCCCTCTACTATTAATTTCGAACGTTAGATATAATTCCTCAGCATATGACTGTTGCCTCCATTTTGAAACAGACATTGATATAGTCTTCAATATGCACATCTGATCAATAATTTTTTTTATTAATATGTTGATAGAAACTATAAGAACATAATATTTGGGAAGTACTTTTTTAGGAAAATTTTATTATTTTATGATCAATCTTAGTGTTTTTATGTATATTAGTGATCAATGTATATAAAGTTTGACTGCTCGTATTGTAAAAGAACATCTATCTTGAAATGGTTACTTTTGCACTTGTGTCTCTCCCCAACAGTCATCGTGCTTTTTCCCAACTTAGGTTGCATCTACTCCTGTAGGACCAGATAGGTAATAGAGGGGGTGAATGGTGCCCTGAAATTTCCCCCAAAAAATTCACCAATCCTTTATTCTGATAGCTACAAAGCTACGAAGATTAGGGTATGAAGTCATTTTGAAAAAACAAAGAAGCACAGAGCTATGTACGACCAGTTCAGAATACTACGTGGTCGGATTACGACCACTGGTCGAAAATCAACGTGGTCAGTTACGACTATCGAACGAAAATCACCATGGTCGGAGATCGATTGCCAGTTGGATACCGACATAGTCGAAAATCGACTATCGGACGGAAATCACCATGGTCGAAGATTGACTGCCAGTTAGATACCAACGTAGTTGGAAATCAACTATAGGACGGAAATCACCGTGGTCAGAGATCAACAGTTAGTCGGATACCAACGTAGTAGGAAATCAACTCTAGCGGTCGACAATCAGAGAGCAGTCAAAAAACAACATAGTCAATAACCAATCGTGGTTGAAATTTGATTTGAGTGGTCAGCGACCAGAGAGCGATCGAAAACCAACGTGGTGGAAATCAAGTAGTCGAAACCAATGTGATCGAATGAACGTGCTTGAAACAAACGTGGTTGAAGGCCAATGAGTGGTCTAAAACCAACGTGGTCGAATATGGTTGAAAATACAGCTTGAGTGGTTGACGATCAGAGAGCAGTTAAAAACCAACGTGGTCGAAATCAATGTAATCAAAACCAACATGATCGAAACCAGCGTGGTTGAAGGCCAACGAGTGGTCTAAAACCAACGTGGTCAAATCTGGTCGAAATACAACTAGTGAGGTCAACAACCAGTGAGAGTTCAAATTCCCAACGTGGTCGTAAGCCAACGAGTGGTCTGATACCGACGTGATCAAAATAGGTTGAAATACGACCAGTGAGGTCAATGACCAGTGAGCGGTCGAAAACCCAACGTGGTCGAAAGCCAACGAGCGGTATGAGACTAACGTGGTCGAATCAGTTTGAAAATCAACCAGTAAGATCGACGACCAAAACCGAGTTTTCTTGATAAACTTGCTATCAAAGTGTCTAGATGGGTGGAGACAGATTCTTAGAGGTGGTCTCCATCTCTTATATGTCATTGGTACAACAAGATCAAGAAAGGAAAGAGGAGAGAACAAACCAACCAAATCAAGAGCAAATCAATCAAGATAGAATGAATCAATGAAGATGCACAAAGATTGATATATTGCTTACTTGAGATAGATTGTTTTACAGGCACTCCACCTTGAAGGACAAAGAGCATATCAAGTGCTCCACTCTCAAATCCTAAACATATATAAGTGAAAACAAGAGAGAGGGGTTGGATGGTTAACCCTATATGTCTCCATCCTAACCCCTTTTATAGGTGGGTAACCAACCACCTACACCCTTAATGAATCCTATTACAATGGGGGAACCCGCTACCCCCCACACAGGTTTTCCTCACTCAAGTTCACTTATGCACACTTTTCAAAGTGCATAAATGTGCATCTTTTAAATTCTTAGCCTTGATTTGCCTTAAACAAATCAACTCCATCTTGACCTAAACCACTCTCTAACGTATCACTCATGCACCACGGTTTTGATCCAAGATGGTTTTCGGTATTTTGGTCAAAATACCAAAATACACCTTGTTAACTCGGTCATCACCATCCTTTACAAGCAATCACCATGCTTGCCATGTGTAGGTACACCACTAGCTTTCTACGCATCACCAAGTCTCTCCCTTCCTGGTTCCATCGAACCACAATTCACTTGGCCCGTGCAAGCCACCTAGCGCCATCTTGTTGTTCGAACTCGCCCTCAACATTTCCCACCTTTTTTGTAGCATGCTTGAGCTCACCGTCTCACCCGGCTAGGCCTCAACTCCTCCATAAGCCTAGCCCCGATCCTCGTCGTTGACCACAGTTGACTCCAAACGATCCTATATATCCAAAGATAAAGAAATCATTTTCAGGTACAAGTTCTTCACAACTTGACCTATATTAGCCAAGACATGCATCATGTAATCTTAATCTAATGACCCATGTTATCCCAACTTAATCCATGACTCAAATCCTAAAATCCTCATATTCTGCCAAAAACCATTCCATAAAGTACGATCTTTGCAAAACTAATTGACCACTCCACAAATATTACAATAGTTTATCATAATACTATTTTGAATCTTCTCACATGGTCCTTCAACTCCATAGACCTGATGCATAATGAAGTTCAGCAGTCAATCTTGGAGGGAAATGCCAAAGTTTTATTTTCTTCAAAGAAATCTTCTAAGGCATGATATGTAGTAAGACAAAAATACAGGGGTGTTAGAAAATTTCCCTAAGTTATCTTAGGCTTTCTTTTATGTTGGGGTGACCAGTGACTCCTCGTAAAAAATTCTCATAAAAAATCTTACCTGTTAGTTATGTTTCACAGGCGAGTGGTACCACGTCAGATGACGCACCCCTTGATAAGTCAAAAAGAATGGAGTTGCAGAAAATCCTAAAGAAGATAGAAAATAGTATCAACAAAGCACACGAATTTTTGGAACTTCTGAACTTACCAAGCCATTTGCAGCGTCTGGACTTACAAACTGGTGATGCCAATGCACGTGGTGCAGTCACTACTGCAGCTCCTCCACCAGTAGTAATTGGCCGAGATGAAGATCGTGACAAGATCATAGCTATGCTTCATGAGACAGTAGGTGATGGTCAACAAGAATCCAACAGTGCTCTACCCTATTCTATAATTGGCATTCACGGTATCCCTGGGTCTGGGAAATCTACCCTTGCGCAGTATGTTTGTGCCCATGAGGAAAATGGTGAAAATGGTAACCATTTCGACCTTGTTATGTGGGTTCATGTTTCGCAGAATTTTAGTGTGGACACCATTTTGAGAGAGATGATTGAGCAGTCTACAGGGAAACAATGCCCTCAATTCAAGGGTCTTAACGCCCTACAAAAACATTTGAAGGTGGTACTGCGTGGAAAACGGTTCCTCTTGGTACTGGATGATGTCTGGTATAATAAGGATGCGATTCGTCAGCAGGAGCTACAACAGATACTTTCTCCACTGAGGGTTGGCAAGGCAGGAAGCAAGATCCTAGTGACTAGTCGAACATCGGATGCATTGTTAGCTTTGGGTGATGTGAGACGTATTCCCATATCTGACCTGGATGGCAATGTGTTCCTTGAATTGTTCATGCATTATGCACTTGAAGGTGCAAGGATAGATGACCAAAATCGAAGAATGTTTGAAATGATTGGGGCTGACATTGCAAAAAAGCTAAAGAGATCACCTCTAGCAGCCAGAACAGTGGGAGGACTGCTACGTATACGACCAAAGGAGGTTAAGTTTTGGAGTAGTGCTCGGGATCGGGATCTTTTGAATGAGACAACGGGAGCTCTGTGGTGGTGCTACCAGCATCTTGATGAGCAGGTCAGGCGATGCTTTGCTTACTGCAGTATGTTTCCTAGATGTTAGACCATGTGGCTCGGTCTAGGTTATTTTGGTGATGAATAATTGACAATAGTTAATCTGTGATGATGGATATTTGGTAATTTTGTTTAGCGGCGTTATGTGAGTTGTGTTGCGTGTGTGCGGATTGACGTTGGTCAAGTTTGGACGAACTTGTGCCGGAAGAATGTTCTTTGGTCTTTGCATGTGCAGGTTGAGCATGGAGGCGATCATGGTCGGTGACGAGGTGGACCGGGACTAGGATGGGGAGATCCGAGGTTCAGACGGTCAAGGAGGTCACGAGATGGTCGGGCTCATGCTTGGGGCGCATGGAGATTAAAGGTGGATGATGCGTGGAGAAGCTACGGGAGGTGCGGTCCTGGAGGCTTCAACACGAGACGAGTTAGAAAAGTTGGAATTTTGAAAAAACCCGTGTTAGGAAGGGTTTCGGGTCCCTTTGGTGCTGGAATTGGATTAGAACTCGTGGGCTTAGGGTAAGCCCAGGTTTTGGGCCCTAAACTATAAATAGAGAGGTGGGGTTGGAGGCTAACCCCGTGGCTTTTAGGAGAGACTAATTTCGTGCTAGAGTTTAGGGGTGCTTGAAGGGCACTTTGTCGCCACCATGATTCAGAAATAATAGATCTATTCCAGAAAAAATATATTGTTGATCATTAGTAGCGATAAATTTTTCTTCCGCAGGGTGCGTCTTTATTCTCTCGGTCGGCGTGTGCCTTCGCTCAGCGCCTCGGAAGTGTGCGCCGCCTGATCGCAGGCAACGGCAGCAGCGCTCAACGAAGTACAGCGTCTGCTCCTACGTTCCTCCGTTTGCGTGCGACAACACCAGCAGCGACACAAGCCATGACATCCAAGAAAAAGCCGTAGCCAAGCCTTTGCATGTGATGAAAAAGGAATACGTGAGAAGCTGATGGATATAAGTGCATGCATGTATATTGAGAAGGGCACGATTTACGAGATTGGATGGATAATGGGATTCATGGCTGGTATTGAGAAAAGAAGAAGCGTTGCTGCATGCATAGTTGATTGAAGTCGCGCATGCACGAACGCCTGCCGTGAGTTGATAGTCTTCACGTAAAGATTTTTCTACCGAGCGTCTCTGTAGATCGCAATCCCGCACGGTAAGGCATCGTCAGTCGCACGCAATTTTTGACGGAGGGAACACCGCCTGCAGCCTGTCGGCACCGTGAGTTCCGCGCGTTGTGTTCACCGGTTCCGCATGGAGTTCCTTGCCGCCATGCACCGGGCACTCCGTACGTGAGTTTCATTGCGCCGTTCACAGGTCAGAATAACAGAGATAGTATTATTTATTTTTACTGTCTTTTGTTTTTGTTTTTTTTTGTGTGCTTCAGTGATTTACAGGTTTAAAAATAATAATAATTTTTGGAAAGCTTCCGCTAGACGTTGCAATCATTCACCCCCTCTGATTGCCATCAACGATCCTACACTAGAAGACATCAGCTGAAGCGTGATGAGTTAGTCAACTTGTGGGTTGCAGAAGGGTTTATAAATATTAGCAACGCAGGGGAGCAAATTGAAGATATAGGTCAATCCTACTTCGATGAATTAGTGTCTTGCTCATTTCTGCAACAGACAGGAAGAGTTGGTGATAGTGACACAGTGTGCTTTACCATTCACGATCTACTCTATGATTTAGCAGAGAGGGTTGCCGGAAGCGATTGTTTTACAGTCTTGGAAAATAATGTAGAAATTCCTCCAACTGTTCGCCATCTGTATGTCGCTTCCTATAATGCAATGGAGATTGCAGAGCAGATTTGCAAATTGAAAAACTTGCGCACGCTCATTTTTACTGACAATGGACAGGGGATAACTGAACGAGTTCTTGATGGTCTGCTGAATAAATTAAGGAGGCTACGTATTGTGCAAGTAAGGCTAGCCAGTGAAGATAATGATTCTGTAGAAATCCCAGCCTCCATTGGTAACTTGAAACATCTACGTTGTCTCAGCATTTATGGCTACGCGCCTTTTGTGGGTATATATCTGCCAAGCACTTTTGACAAGCTTTACCATTTGCAAATCCTTGAGTACCTTTCTAGTGATTATTTAATAGGTTCTTGTGTTCGAAGTATAAACAATCTGATCAACTTGCGCCATGTAAAGAGCTCTTCAACTAAGGATTTTTTTGACGGTCAAGATCCAGCTTTGGAAATTCCTGGCATTGGGAGGTTGAAGTCACTTCAAACATTAGGTTGCTTTGGTGTGTGGAAGGAGAAGGGGTACGAGTTACAACAGCTGGGGGGTCTTGGAAACGTTGAAAGCAAGGAACAAGCTCTAGAAGCTAAGCTAGCCGATAAGGAAGGCCTCACATTATTGGCACTGGGATATGGGGGGAGTGATGAATGCCCTCCAGACCTTCAAGCGGACATCCTCGAGGGCCTCCGTCCACCATCATCGGTTACACAGCTGGGAATCCACGGCTACCACAGTCGGAGGTACCCGAGTTGGCTCTCGGTGAAGCAGAATGCTCCAAGTAATCTGCAACGTCTTCAGCTCTACTATTGTCATGAGCTGGAATTTCTTCCTGAAATTGGTGAGATTTTCGTTCATCTTCACGAGCTTAGACTCAGAAGTCTTAGAAGCCTAAAATCGCTGCCAAGACTTTCTGAGAACTTGAAGAAGCTGGTGATTGAGTGCTGTACATCCCTTGCCTTCATTTGCATGGAGGATGTGGAAATGCTAAGAACCATGCTTGTTGAGCGAGCATCTCAAGCTGATCCATCCCTGAAGAGTGTAAATCCAGAAGGAATAGCTGGATTCTCTCCCGAGCAGTGTGACAGGTTCAAAGCAACCTTATATGATCTCATCTGCGAATCTGGTAATTCTAATTCACTGTTATATTCCAGAAGCTTGTACAATCTTATGTTGGAGAACGTCTTTCGATTAGTCTGGGGCAATTGCATTGAAGAGGATTCTCAACTGCTAATTCCAAGATCTGTTGAGCATCTCAGGATTGGATTCTGTACCATCACTGACTCCGCCTTGCGTAATTGCTTAATAGGATGTACCTCCATAACTTGCTTGGAGCTGTCCGGGATTCTTTGTTTAACAGCGATTCCTTTGGAGTTCCTAACTAAGCTTAGGGAGCTCTCAATCACTGAATGTGTGGCCCTAACCATCCTACACGGCCTGAATGATCTCCGGAACCTGGAAAATCTTACTATCAAGAAGTGCCCCAATCTCAAGGCTCTACAAGACAGCGAGAAAGTGGGAGCCCTTTGCTCGCTCACCGTGGATGACTTATCTCTTGTGCCAGAGCTGCTCTCAACAGAAGGACGCTCATCTCTGAGGAGGCTTAGAATCGAGAATTCAAACGAACGAACGGAGGCTGAATTCCTGCAGCAGTTGACTTCATTAAACTGCCTCGAGTTTAGTAAGTGCTACTGGGACACCTTACCGGAGAATTTGGTGCACCTCACATCGCTTGAATTTTTGGGTATTTACTACTGTGAAGACATCCAGTCACTGCCAGTACTACCAGATTCTCTAGAATACTTTGAAGTCCGTTATTGCGGTTTCAATTTCCTGGACAGCTGTCAAACCCCTGGAGATCCGAACTGGCAAAAGATTGAGCATGTCCCCTCAATAATAATTGATGACATAAAACTTAGGTGAGAAGTCGAGATCGAGCCTGGATGAAGGTGGGGAACTTAGGTGAGAAGTCGAGATCGAGCCTGGATGAAGGTGGGGAACGGGTGCTGCATCGGGAGAATGGAGGCCATGACTAAAGATGGCAATGGGTCTATACCCATTGGGTTTCACCATCTCAAACCCACCTCCATTAAGCAAAAGCATCCCCGCTGGAGGACCCAATAACACAGATGGGTACAACATTTTCCCCAAACCCATACTCGCGCGGGTGAAATAAACCCGGCGGGTGACCCATACCCGAGACATGATATACAAGATTAAGGATCAAATCACCTAAACAACAAGATCACCATTTAAATTAAAGAGTGCATAAGCATACCAATGCATAACCCAATCCAACATAATAGTGCATAAAGCTTCCTGCAATGGAAACAAGGGTTAAAGGAGGCGAGGAAGCTTCACCGACTGTCGTCGTTCGTCGAGTCGAAGAGTGCCGCCATGGGCGTCGGCGGCTTGGCAGATGGGCGACGGCGGCTTGGCAGATGGGTGACGGCAGCGACTTGGCGAGCGCGCGGCGCGGCGGCAGCGAGGCGCGAGATGGCTTGAGGCGGCGGCGTCGAACGGCGAGGGGGCAGCGGCGCGAGCGGCTTGGCGGCGGCGGCGGCGGCTGAGGCGCCGGCCCGAACGGCTGGAGGCTGTGAAATGGGAATTGGGGTCCGCGCCGTCGGGAATAGGGTTAGGGTTTTAGTTTACATCTATTGGGCTGGGCCAAATATAATTATTTGTTGTGTGGGCTGGGCTACAAATAGATGGCCCATAAATACTCGGGTATCCATTGGGTAATGGGTATGGCTAGTGTCAAACCATACCCACACCCGCGTACCCATTGGGTCCTATTTTTCTCCATTAGTAGACCCATGGGTAGATATTTTAACCCATATATGTACCCTAATAGGGTAATTACCCATCGGATTTCGGGTTATGGGTACCCATTGCCATCTTTAGCCATGACAGAGGAATTTGGACATGTGTGTCAAATAAACCAGGCTTTGCTCATTTGTTTTCGTTTCATGGGAATTCTGAACTGTCAATTTTAATGTTTTGTAGGTTGAGCCCGATACTTAGAGTCCGGGCGCGTCAGTCAGCGTGTGAAACAATCCACTCAAAACTTGTTATCCTACATGTCTCCATCTTAACCCCTTTTCTAGGTGGGTAACCAGCCACCTACACCCCTTAATGAATCCTGTTACAATGGGGGAAGACGCTAACCTTCCACACATGGGTTTTACTCACTCAAGTTCACTTATGCACGCTTTTCAAAGTACGTAAGTGTACATCTGTTAAATCCTTAGTTTTGATCCGCCTTGAACAAACCAACTCTATCTTGACCTGAAACAGTCTCAACACATTACTCATGCGCCACGGTTTTGATCCAAGATGTTTTTCGGTATTTTGGTTAAAATACCATAATACCCCTTGTTGACCCGGTCATCACCATCCTTTGCAAGCAATCATCATGCTTGCCATGTGTAGGTGCACCATTAGTTTTCCACGCGTCACCAAGTCTCTCTCTTTTTGATTCCACCAAACCACGACTCACTTGGCCCGTGCAAACCACCTAGCGCCATCCCACTATTCGAACTTGCATTCAACATTTCTCGCCTTTCTTATGCCATTCTTGAGCTCACCGTCTCACCTGGCACTCTTAATCGTTCTAGGTCTCAACTACTCTATGAGCCTAGCCCCGATCTTCGTTGTTGACCACAGTTGACTCCAAGCAATCCTACACATCCAAAGATAAAGAAATCGTTTTTAGACACAAGTTTTTCACAACTTGACCTACATTAGCCAAGACATATATCATGTAACCTTAATCTAATGACCCGGGTCATCTCAACTTAATCCATGACTCAAATCCTAAAATCCTCAAATTCTGCCAAAAACCATTCCACACAAAGTGCGATCTTTGCAAAATCAATTTACCACTCTACAAATATTATAATATTTCATCACAACACTATTTTGGATCTTCTCATATGGTCCTTCAATTCTATAGATCTGATGCATAATGAAGTTCAACAGTCAATCTTGGAGGGAAATGCCAAAGTTTTATTTTCTTCAAAGAAATCTTCTAAGGCATGATATGTATTAAGACAAAAATGTAGGGGTGTTAGAAAATTTCCCTAAGTTATCTTAGGCTTTCTTTTATGTTGGGGTGACCAGTGACTCCTCGTAAAAAATTCTCATAAAAAACCTTACCTGTAAGTTATGTTTCGCAGGCGAGCGGTACCACGTCAGATGACGCACCCCTTGGTATGTCAAAAAGAAAGGAGTTGGAGAAAATCCTAAAGAACATAGAAAATAGTATCAACAAAGCATACAAATTTTTGGAACTTCTGAAATTATCAAGCCATTTCCAACGTCTGCACTTACAAACTGGTGATGCCAATGCACGTCGTGCAGTCACTACTGCAACTCCTCCACGAGTAGTAATTGGCCGAGATGAAGATCGTGACAATATCATAGTTATGCTTCACGAGACAGTAGGTGATGATATACAAGAATCCAACAGTGCTCTACCCTATTCTATAATTGGCATTCATGGTATCCCTGGGTCTGGGAAATCTACCCTTGCACAGCATGTTTATGCCCATGAGGAAAATGGTGACCACTTCGACCTTGTTATGTGGGTTCATGTTACGGAGAATTTTAGTGTGCAGACCATTTGGAGGGCGATGTTTAACGAGGCTGCAGGGAAACAATGCCCTGAATACGAGAGTCTTAACACCCTAGAAAAACATTTGAAGGAGGAACTGCGTGGAAAACGGTTCCTCTTGGTACTGGATGATGTCTGGTATAATAATGATGCGATTCGTCAGCAGGAGCTACAACAGATACTTTCTCCACTGAGGGTTGGCAAGGCAGGAAGCAAGATCCTAGTGACTAGTCGAACATCGGATGCATTGTTAGCTTTGGGTGCTGTGAGATGTATTCCCATATCTGACCTGGATGACAATGTGTTCCTTGAATTGTTCATGCATTATGCAGTTGAAGGTGCAGCCGTGCAGGGATAGATGACCAGAATCGAAGAATGTTTGAAACGATTGGGGCTGACATTGCAGAAAAGCTAAAGAGATCACCTATAGCAGCCAGAATAGTGGGAGTACAGCTACGTGTAAGACCAAACGTTGAGTTTTGGACAAGTGTTCGGGATCGGAATCTTTTGAATGAGACAATGGGAGCTCTGTGGTGGAGCTACCAGCATCAGGTCAGGCGATGCTTTGCTTACTGCAGTATGTTTCCTAGAAGCCATCAACTGAAGCGTGATGAGTTAGTCAACTTGTGGGCTGCAGAAGGGTTTATAAAGATTAGCAATGCAGGGAAGCAAATTGAAGATATAGGTCAATCCTACTTCGATGAATTAGTGTCTTGCTCATTTCTGCAACAGACAGGAAGAGTTGGTGATTGTGACACAGTGTGCTTTACCATTCACGATCTACTCTATGATTTAGCAGAGAGGGTTGCCGGAAGCGATTGTTTTACAGTCTTGGAAAATAATGTAGAAATTCCTCCAACTGTTCGCCATCTGTATATCGCTTCCTATAATGCAATGGAGATTGCAGAGCAGATTTGCAAATTGGAAAAGTTGCGCACGCTCATTTTTACTGTCATTGGACAGGGGATAACTGAACGAGTTCTTGATGGTATGCTGAATAAATTAAGGAGGCTACGTGTTGTGCAAGTAAAGCTAGACAGTGAAGAAAATAATCTTATAGCAATCCCAGACTCCATTGGTAACTTGAAACATCTACGTTGTCTCAGCATTTATGAAGACTGGTTTTTGGATATATGTCTGCCAAGCACTTTTGACAAGCTTTATCATTTGCAAATCCTTGAGTACCCTTCTAGTAATAATTTAAGAGGTTCTTGTGTTCGAAGTATAAACAATCTGATCAACTTGCGCCATGTAAAGAGCTCCTCAACTTTGGGTTTTTTTGACGATATCGATGCAGCTGTGGAAATTCCTGGCATTGGGAGGTTGACGTCACTTCAAACATTAGGTTGCTTTGGTGTGCGGAAGGGGATCCTGAGAATTAGTGGTCTTGGAAACGTTGAAAGCATGGAACAAGCTCTAGAAGCTATGCTAGCCAATAAGGAAGGCCTTTGTAATGCCAGAGAGACCCAGTAGGACAACTCACTGTTAGACCATGTGGCTCGATCTAGGTTATTTTGGTGATGAATAATTGACAATGGTTAATTTGTGATGATGAATATTTGGTAATTTTGTTTGTCGATGTTATGCGAGGTGGGTTAGCGTGTGTGCGTATGGACTGATGTTGGTCAAGTTGAGATAACTTGTGCCGGGAAGAATGTTCTTTGGTCTTTACATGTGCAGGTTAAGCATGGAGGCGATCATGGTCGGTGACGAGGTGGACCGGGACTAGGATGGGGAGATCCGAGGTTCAGACGGTCGAGAATGTCATGGGATGATCGGGCTTATGCTTGGGGCGCATGGAGATTAAAGGTGGATGGGTCGTGGAGAAGCTACGGGAGGTGTGGTCCTGGAGGCTTCGACACGTGACGCGTTAGAAAAGTCGGGAGTATGAAAAACCCGTGTTAGGAAGGGTTTCGGGTCCCTTAAAAATTAATGGGTCAATAGCCTGGTTGAGGTAAAAAGACCCAGACCCAGTTGAATGAGTTGTATTAGGGTTTGAGTACGTTTGTGAGTTTATTTCAGATTGGTGGATAAGCTATAAAAAGATTAGGGCCGACGGCATGTGCTGTACGGTTTTTGGTGGACAAAGAAAAAAAATCTAATCGATTTCCACGCCGTCGTTGTTTTGTCTTCTTACGGCTTTTACGGCGTCTTCATCGATTGGCAGCAGGAGCACGGTCTTCTCGCGGCGTGCTCGAGGAGGCGCACAGGTCTTCAGTGTCTCGCGTTTTCGTTCCGTGCGCAGGTGACACAGCGGTGCCAGGACGCGGTGGAGGTTGCTCAACTTTTTGCTCGCTGGTTGGAAGCTTCGTCACGCATGCGTACAGCAGTGGAGAAAACCACGTTCAAGATATTATTTCCGTGAGTATTCTCGGTACGTGTGCACACAATCACGTGAACTAGCAACAGTATTATGATACCCATCCGATTTCTATTCATGTGCAATTAAGATCAGACTCTTGCATGCGTAGTAGTAGTTGAGCTCCTGTACTGGATGGTCCTTATTAAATATTATTTTGCATGCACTGATAAACATGGGTAAGAAGTTGCAACTTTAGTAATTGAGTTTAAAATATTAGTTAGTTGTTTTTGGAGATTTCTCTTTCTTCGTATACATATCCAGTGAATGCATGTGCAAAGCATTGGTTGGTCCAACGTGATGCTTATTGATTGAAAAGTCACATCTTCTTTCATCAATGTTTTTATTTGATTTTTTTTTTGTCCAGAGGCAAGCTCATAAAAAAAATCACATTAGTTTAGGTAGCTACATCTCAATTAACTAGTAAGTCAATTTTAGTTTCTTTTTCGTGTTTTTTTTGTGTGTGTCTTTACTGTTTAGCAGGTATAAAAAAAGGAATAGATTATAGAGAAAGCTTTCGCTAGCCGCTGCAATCATTCACCCCCCTCTGATTGCCATCGACGATCCTACACTCACCCACTTTTCCTCTGCCAGGGAGACGTGGCCAGCTGCATGCTTGCCCTAGCGTGCATGCACGCCACCTATGCCCTGCACCCTGCAGAAGTCATCACCCAGCCCCCTGCTTAAATCAACCCAGCAGATAGCCATCGCCACACCCATTTCTTCGCCCAAGCCGATACCCGGGTAGGTCCCCTCACCCTAGCTTTAAGGGAAGGAAGGGAGTGTGTACCTGGTGCGAGCCGAGGGAGGCGCGGTGGCGCAGACCGGAGCCGAGGGCGGCGGCCAGGCCGCTGGCCGAGCCGACTCGGCGGCGGCGCCGAGTGCCCCCACCGCCGTGCGTGCCAGGGGAGGTGCGGATTCGGTCGGGGCCGGCCGGATCTGAGGCGAGGTAGGCGGGGGCGAGCAGGGGGGAGGCCGGCGGCGGCGAGCTCCTGCACAGCCGCATGCGAGAGAAAGAGGGAGGGGAGTGAGATGGGAGGGGAGGGCGGAGGAGGCGAGGGAGTCGGCGGCGGCGAGCTTGGGGCCGGCGAGCCCGAGCTCAGCCGTGTGCCACCCCGCGCGCCCTAAGCCGCCTGGAGGAGAGCCGGTGGGAGGGAGAGAGTGGAGGTAGGAGAGGAGAGGAAGGGGGTGGCAGGAGAACCGCCGGCGCCGCCGCGCCCGGCCGCGCGCCGCCCCAGGCGGAGAAGAGGAGGAGGAGGCCGTTTCGGCCGAATGCAGTTGGAGAGAGAGAGGGAAATGGGTAGGTGAGGGAGGAAAAGAATGGGGGCCGGCCGGTAGAAAAAAAAGAAAAGGAGGCCGACCGGGTAGAGAAAGAAAAAAAAAGAAGAGAGGAAAAAAAAGAAAGAGGAAAGAAAAGGAAGAGAAAGGAGAAGAAGAGGAGAAAAGAAAAGAGGAGAAAAGGAAAGAGGGAAAAAGGGGGGTTTTCGGGACATGCGCGGCAGATCCCTAAAACCCGTGCGGTCCTGCGCCAGAAACGGGATATGCGTAGTATCGTCGTGGCCCATTTAATCTCTGGTCTTGTATGATGCGTTAAAATTGGACTGTTTGTTTGCCCAGGTGGAGGTCGCGAGTCGACGCCTTCTGCACGTCGTTCCGCTCCGCTCGGTTAACAGGCAAGTACATGGTAGAGCGGTAGACCAAGGTTTATGAATATGCGATGTTTATTTGGTATGATGACATTTATATAGAAATGCGTTGATTACATGATATCTATGTGGAAATGTGATATTTACCTGACATAAGGTTGCATGGTAAAAGATGGCAAGGATGATGGAGTGAGGTAGGCAAAGATTCTTGTCTACTAGTAATGCTAGTGATGAGCGTGATTATGATCATAGGCATATGCATTTACATGAGGAGCACTCAAGAGTGAGGACGGTGAGAAAGTCCCTAGCTATGAGTAAAGCTAGCGGACTAATCCGGAGTGCTCTTGAGTAAGACCTACTTCGGTAGGCCTCCACGGGAGTGGAGGGGTCCCGTGCCTATGAGGGCGAGCCCATGATGGGTGAACATCGACGGGTGTTCACTCGGCAGTACCGGTACTTGCAAAATGAAGAGCATATGAGCATGTAGAGTAATGAGGCATGGCATTGATGGCATTGCATTGCTTGGCTATGAGAATGATGTTTTGAACATGATGATATATGTGCATTATGTTTATATGCTTACTTATGTTGGTAGTGTCTATTGTTCTATTATGTACTTGCTGAGTCTTTGGACTTACCCTTGCTTTGTTTGTTTTTTTAGGTAACTTTTGAGGACGTCTTGCACGGGCGTGTGTAGCACATGAATGACTTCACGTTCTTGCAGCACTTCACATATCTAGCTTTTGGTAGTATGTTTAATTCCACTAGTAAGTTAGAAAAGTTGTTTAAAAATGGTATGGTGTAAGTGGTTGTTGCTTCATGATCAAGTTAGAGTTTGCTTAAATTGTTTAGCAGATGACTAGAAGTGGTATTATTATGCAGTGATGGTAGCACTCTAGGCTCAGAGGATGGGCGAGGTGTTACAGCCTCACATCATTGGCACTGGAATTTGGGGGGACTGATGAATGCCCTCCACACCTTCAAGCGGTTACACAGCTGAGAATCCACGGCTACCATAGTTGGTGGTACCCGAGTTGGCTCTCGGTGAATGCTCCAAGGAATCTGCAACGCCTTCAGCTCAAAAATTGTGATGAACTGGAAGATCTTCCTGGAATTGGTGAGATTTTCATTCATCTTCACGAGCTTAGACTCGAAAGTCTTAGCAGCCTAAAATCGCTGCCAAGACTTCCTAAGAACTTGAAGAAGCTGGTGAATAAGTGCTGCACATCCCTTGCCTTCATTTGCATGGAGGATGTGGAAATGCTAAGAACCATGCTTGTTGAGCGAGCATCTCAAGCTGATCCATCCCTGAAGAGTGTAAATCCAGAAGGAATAGCTGGATTCTCTCCCAAGCAGTGTGACAGGTTCAAAGCAACCTTATATGATCTCATCCGCGAATCTGGTAATTCTAATTCACTGTCATATTCCGGAAGCTCGTACAATCGAATGTTGGAGAACGTCTTGCAATTAGTCTGGGGCAGTTGCATTGAAGAGGATTCTCAATTGCTAATTCCAGGATCTGTTGAGCATCTCAGGATTGGATTGTGTACCATCACTGACTCCACCTTGCGTAATTGCTTAATAGGCTGTACCTCCATAACTTGCTTGGAACTGTCTGGGATTCTTTGTTTAACAGCAATTCCTTTGGAGTTCCTAACTAGGCTTAGGGAGCTCTCAATCACTGAATTTGTGGCCCTAACCACCCTACACGGCCTGAATGATCTCCGGAAACTGGAAAATCTTACTATCAAGAGGTGCCCCAATCTCAAGGCTCTACAAGACAGCGAGAAAGTGGGAGCCCTTCGCATGCTCTTTGTGGATGACTTATCTCTTGTGCCAGATCTGCTCTTAACAGAAGGACGCTCATCTCTGACGGAGCTTAGAATCGGGGATTCAAAAGAACGAAAGGAGGCTGAATTCCTGCAGCAGTTGACATCATTAATCTTCCTCATGTTTTGGGAATGCGACTGGGACACCTTACCGGAGAATTTGGTGCACCTCACATCGCTTGGATGTTTGTCTATTTTGGGCTGTAAAAAGATCCAGTCACTGCCAGTACTACCAGAATCTCTAGGATACTTTGAAGCCAGTTATTGCGATCCAGAATTCTTGCACAGCTGTGAAACCCGTAAAGATCCGAACTGGCAAAAGATTGAGCATGTCCCCACAAAAAAAATTATTGACTCAGATCTTTATTTTTTGCTAAACTCTGCACCACTCTCTTTCTCTGTGTTTGAATGAGATTCAAACGTTTGAACTAGAGGCTTTACTGGGGTTTTGATGATAGACAGTTACTAGTGGATAAATGGCTGGTTGAATAGATCAGTTACTAGTGGGTAAATGGCTATTTTAATCATGCCAGTTATCAGTCTGTCTATATATGCCTGGAGATGTCCAGAGTGTAAAGAGGAGAGAATCTCACTGCCTCCATTTTCATCTTCCCTGTGATTTTGTGCTTAAGTATTGTGCTGTCTGAACTTCGTCAACTCTTCTTCCCGGCGTGCACCGCGAAGAAGAGGAGCGGTATCTCCGGACCGTTGCTGCCGTGAAGACCTGCACGGGGGCGGCAATAAGGTTTCTGGGCAGCGCATCTGCGCGACCGCTCACTGCACTGCGACACCTTCGTTCTGCACTGCGTCAAGCCTGCGCGTCTTCCTGTTCTTCGTCAGGCTAACAAGTAAGTCATTCGTGCGCACGTTCGACTTTGTTACTTTACTGTTTTTCTTGTGTAATTTCTGAAGTATGATGAGTACCTTGCTGTTAGTTGCGAGTTTTGCATCATTAGTTTATTATTTCTGTCTCCTAATAAAACTTGGAATTAAAATATTGCCCATATATTCAACAATAATGTCTTCCCTTAGTTAACATTATGCATCCATAGACCATAGCCTGTACATTGATGAAAGGTGTTGCTACATCTGTATGATTTTGGCTGGTTCTCGGTTATTTGTGAGTGAAATGAACAATGCTGAGTTGCCAAGAACCGTGTTTACTTTATTTTTTTTCCCTGTGAATTGGGCAGTAGCAACGTTGCGTTGACATGGAACCTACACGTACTTCACAGCCCATCATGGATGCATCATATGCATTAGCCATCAGAGAAGCTCCATGGGAATCTGGAAGTCTGACTCAGTGGAGATGCTCGCGCTGTTCGATCCGACGAACTTACCCTTGCTCGCTGAGCATATGTACTGGACCCTTCTTTTTTTGAAGCAATATACTGGGCCAATTGATGTACACATATCTAGACCTACAAGATGTGTTTACTTCCTTGTCAGGAAGTGCTTATTATGTGCTATCGCTTGACAACGTTCACGGTATGTGGAGGAAGATTCATTTCTTGATTTGGACAATCAGAAACATTCCATTGTCAAAGCTGATGTATGTTTGTCAAGAGTATGTGGAGGAAGACTGATTCAACATCATATTTGTGTTTTATAAGGTATATTCATATCCATGTAAACTTCTTATAATTGTCAACAAAGCTTACATAGTACTTAAAGTTTCTGAAAGATGTAACTGCTGGACCCCACACATCTGAAAACACAAGCTCTAATGGTGAACTAGAAATACTGATAGAATTAGAAAATGGTAATTGATGACTTTAGCCATTTGACAAGCATCGCACATATACCTTCTATTTTTATTGGACTCAAAAGATAAACCATTGGAACTAAGGACATATTGAATAACTCCTGATGCAGGATGACCAAGACGATTGTGCCAAAGACTGATGGATGATTTTGAAACAGCAAGAGCTTGATGGATTGAACTGAACCCAGCTCCAGAAACAGGGTACAGACTACCCCTACTACTGCCTCCCAGGTGCAACCTCTTCGTTTTGCAATCCTTTATAAGAAAATGGTTAGGATGGAACCCAAAGAGAACATTGTTATTGGATGCAAAACGATGAATAGAGAGGAGATTTTTAGTGGCTTGTGGTGCATGGAGTATGTTCTTGAGAAAAAGATTTTTGACAGGAGTTTGAACATGAGAGTGACCAATATGAGATATGAATAAACCTGAGCCATTAGCAGCCTGAATTTGATCCTTCCCATTGTACCTTTCATGGCCAAGAGTGAACAGATTTAGCTCCCCTGCGATATGGTCAGTGGCTCCTGAGTCACTATACCAACTTTCATCTCCAGAATATGTAGTATTTCCTGCAAAAGATGCACCCTTGTTTTCTTCAAAGTGATAAGAATGATCAAACCTGTGATAACACTTCAAAGCAACATATCCAACTTTGCCACACACTTGACAAGTTGGTCTGTTGCCCCCTTGATTGTTGTTCTATCGGCCACCTCTCTGGCTGGACTGGAAGGACATGTTACCTCCTCTGTTTCCACCACGACTATGGCTTCTCTAATTTCCTCAGCCCCCTCCATTGAAACTATTGTTGTTGTTATTGTTATAGCCTCCACGATTTCCTCGTGCCACAAAGTTTGCATTGGACCCATGAATCTGAGATAGATTACGTCTCAGTTGAAGACGAAGTTCAAAGTTGATTAGATGAACATATAACTCATTAATCGGAATGGTATCTGCTCGCATGGTCACAGAAGTGACAAGGGCATCATAGTCGGCATCTAGACCAGCCAAAACATATGTGACAAACTCCTCATCTCGCAGTGGCTGACCAATGGATGCTAAGGTGTTTCTAAGTGCCTTCATCTTGTTGAAATATTCTTGTGCGGCCTGATCTCCATTCTTTAGATTTGCTAGTTGCATTCTGATCTGCATCATGTGAGCTCTGGATTGAGAGGAGAAAAGAGTCTCTAAAGTAAGCCATACCTCTCTAGATGTTGCCATGAACAGCACTTGGGACAAAACATCGTTTGTTAGGGATGAGAGGATGGCGTTCAGAACCATCTGGTCTTGTATAAGACTATAAGCCAGTGAAGGTATTCTGGGTTTGCAGTCTGCGTTGCACCAGACTCTGATGTAATGGTGATTGTGGCAGGAGGACAGACATTTGTTCCGTCGACGAACCCCAGCAGTTGCTGACTCCTCAGGTACGATAAGAACCGGGCCTTCGAGAGAAGATAATTATCACATGTGAGCTTGACGTTGATCATATTGCCAATTGATGGCGTCAGTAGTAATCCTGCCATACTTGATGAAGGTGCAGCAGTCACCGAGTTCATAGCGTCGGAGATCAGAGAAGAACTGGAAGCCATGGAATACATTGGATCTTGGCTCTGATACAAAGTTAAAATGAGTAGAGCAGAGAAATATGAAAGCTCGGCGCAATACCAACTGGGCGGAGTCATATGTATATATACTGAACTAATTACAAACCAAGCCAGATAGGAACTGTAGCTGATCAGAAAATCAATCCGTCCGGCTATTACAAGGAAATCTTAACTTCCTATATTTACAAAGCCTCTTTTCTATCCTTAAGTACATACTATCTTTAGGATATTATCTTTATGTCTAACAGACAGACAACATGCTAAAGACATGAGAGAAGTGTAGGACCAGACAGGTAACAGAGGGGGGGTGAATGATACCTTTCAAATTTTCCCCCATGTACTCACTTAACCCGCCGGCCTGGTCTGCCCAGCCCCAAACCATGCGTCACCCATCTGCGCTCGCGCCCGCCCGCCGGATGGCTGACGCGTCGCGCATTCGAAGTGCCCGCTTCGCCCGCGCTCATCCTGGCCGCTCGCCGCTCCCGTGCCACTGACATGTGGGGCCCAACTGTCAGAGCCTTGTCTTCGACCGGGTCTCTCGTCTCCGTGTTCGACATGACGCCGCCGCGGCGCTCGCCTCGATGTCCGTGTTCGAGTCGCGTGCACCGCCACCCGTGCCCGAGCCGGACTCTCCGCCGCCTCTGAGTCAGCCTCGACGTCGGAGCCATAAATAGCCGCGCCGCGCCTCGTTCTTTACATCCTGAGCCATCGCCCTCGCCGCCGCTAGTAGCTCGCTGAACGATTGTCGTCTTCGCCGTTCGCCGCCGCTCCCACCGTTTCCATCCTATGCCGACCGAGCCCCGCTGCCAGTGAGTCGCCATCCACCATCCGGTCCCGTCGCCTCAGTCTGCCTGTGACCAATGCCTCGCGCCGCTTGCCACCAGCTGCACCTCGCACCTGCGCGCCCCCGCCGATTCGCCTTCCCATGCACCCGGTCCACGTGCACCAAGCCACTGACATGTGGGGCCCGCATGTCAATCGTGGACCCGTGAGCCAGCCGAGTCCGCACTGCCACGCAAGCCGCCCACGTCCGACCTAGGCCAACGTGTTCGCCACGTCATCAGCCATGTGTCATGCCATGTCAGCATGCCACGTCAACATTAGCGCACACGTGTCCTGCCACGTCAGGCCGGTCTGCCGTGTCACCAAGCCCAGTCACATGCACTGTTCCATGAGCCGAGTCTACCATAGACCAGTTTTTTCCGTGCACCGGGTTCACAGCACAGTAGTTTTTCCGATTTTTAGCCTTTTTTCACCTGATTAGATTTTCCGAGAGCCCGTTCTCTTTCGTCCTAGCTCCGATCGACCCGATTCTTTTTCCTAAATTCATATAAAATTGAGCTCTATCTTTTAATTCTAGTTTTTAAGTTTTTGGACTTCATTTGAATTCCATTTGGATTTGTTTTGTGCTTTGTTTCATTTTCTCTCTCATTAGATCACGCGTTCGAAAGAGCTGAAGCACGATTCGAAGATCAAGGGCCGTTAACTGAGCAAGGTTAAGGCAAGTCGTGTTCTTTGATCATGTTGAACCTAGTTTTCAAATCTATTATATATTACTTTGTTTTAAATTATCACGCATTGCTACTTTATGATAAAACCCTTGTATTGGTAATTACTGTCCAAATTGATTAATTCCTCCTTGATAATTTGGTTGTCATGATTCTATTGTCACCATAGGATGGGTAATTATCTAGTGATGCAATAGTAGTTGTCACATGGGTTGTATGTTCAATTTGCTTAGCCATGCTTATAGACGCGTTAGGTTCATCATCACATGTGATCAAATAATTAATTATTGACTTAATGAGATATTGAATCGTAGTGGTAACCATAGTGATAAAACTTGTGTGCCATGACATTGGGGTGTCATTGGTGTTGGTTATACAAAATTTATTTTCACTTGGGCGAATGATCGTGCAGTAAAGAGAGTGCAATTTGCACATTGGGATGTGGATGTTTCGCCCGGGTAAATCTAAGGACTTAACTTTGTACGCCATTGATCTGAGCCTTACCGTACAATCACATGTCCAGTATGGGATGGACCTGGCTGATTAATTTGGGATGTTTTAATTTCGGTTCCATCATTGGGATGGGTGTGGTGTGGTCAGAGCCATGTATCTACATTGGCGCAAGAGGGAGCAATTATCGACTAGGTGGTAGCCTATTTGACGACGAAACCTTAACGAGGTGGAATTAGGTTGAGATTGAACATTGTAAAGGTATTGTTGTGATCTTCTTGGTTGGCATGCCAAAGGAAGCATGTTATACCGATGACATTACAAGATAATCATATCGTGTGGATAAGTTGTACAATCTCTACAGAGTGTAAAACTATTCGAATAGCCGTGTTCTCGATCATGGACACTGCTTGGTGATTTCACATGAGGGGTAGAGTTTTCATAAAAACCTGGTTGGGTTGAGTTGGGAAGTGAATGGGTAGTTCACTGGTGGTTTATTACGTGAATTTTGGTTCATGGGTGATTCATTGGAGTGAATGGTCAGTTTACTTGTGGTTGGTCTCCATTCCTTTGATTATTTATTTATTATCATATTCAAAGTTTTCTTTTCAATCTATTTATTGTATTTACCTTAAAGTGCTTCTTTCTGCAAAGTTAACCTTTCAGCCATCCATTGGTAAGTCTTGCGTACTATATTGCATTCTTTGTTACAAATGACTTGCTGAGTACTATATGTACTCACGACTTCATCCATATTTGCTCAGTTGAGGAAGGAGGACCAGATCAGCAGGTGGTACCAGAAGGAGGATACTTCGACAACTTCGTGGATTAGAATTTCGCTCCCCAGTCGATTGCCTGTGGGCATGTCGAATGCCTACTACGCTTATTTCTGTTTTTTCGCTACTAGTTTCTTTAAGCCTTTCAGGCGATTAATTGTAAGCTTGGCCATAGGATCGCAATTCTGATAATTATTAATAATATTTGAGGCTTTTCTTTGTGAATCGTGATATGGTCGATATTTCATATTTGTTTGAGTCTGAATTTCCATATTCGGGTATCGACACACACCATGTACTCCACTCTCAAAACCCTAACCCTGAATAAGAAAGCACATGTGAGGGGTGGGATGGTTAACCCTACATGTCTCCATCCCCACACCTTTTATAGGTGAGCAACCAGCCATCTACTCCCCCAAAATGGATCCTATGTACTATTAAAATGAGGGGAATTCGTTAACCCCACAAACACGGGTTTTACTCACTCAAGTCCACTTATGCACACTTTTCAAAATGCATATGTGTGCATCCGCTAAATCGTTAACCTTGATCCGTCTTGATCAAACTAGCCCCATCTTGACCTAACCCGCTCTTCAATGCATCGCCCATGCGCCGTGGTTTTGATCCAAGATAGTTTCCAATATTTTGATCAAAGTACTAAAATACCCCTTGTTGACCTAGCCATTACCTTGCTTTGCAAGCAATCACCATGCTTGCCACGTGTAGGTACACAATTAGCTTGTCACGTGTCACCAAGCCTCTCCCATCCTAGTTCCACTGAACCATGGCTCACTTGGCCCGTGCAAGCCACCTGGCATCATCCTGCTATTCGAACCCGCCTTCTACATTCCCATATTTCTCATACAATACTTAAGCTCACCGTCTCACCCGACATCCTTGATCGTTCTGAGCCTCAACTCTTCCATGAGCCTAGTGCTAATCACTGCCGTTGATCATAGTTGACTCCAAGCGATCCTGTACATCCAAAGACAAATAATTCATTTCAGGCTCAAGTTCTTCACAACTTGACCTATATTAGTCAAGACATGCATCATGCAATCTTAATCCAATAACTCAGGTCAACCTACATAAATCCATGACTCAAATCCCAAAACCACAATTTCTGTCCAACCAATCCTGACAGAGAGCAATCTTTACAAAGCCAATTGACCACTCTACAAACATTGCAATGGTTCATCACAATCTTAACCTGGACCAACTCACATGGTCCATCAATCCCCCCCTTGATGAGCCCATTGGAAATACTCAAAAATGCAAATTAGAGGTGGTTTTAGAAAAAGAGGAAGAAGTTTGCAAAGAGAGCTTTAAAATAGTCACAAGAGAAATGCAATGACTGAAAATGACCAAATGAGGCAGAAATGGAGTGAAACCAAATCCACTAAGTGAGTCAGGAAACCTCACTCTAAGTCCATATGAAAGAGCAATTGTTCAATTTGACCTTGATTATGGTGAGAATAAATCAATTTTATAAAAACTCCAAAACATGCTCTAGATATGCATTTTTAACCAATCTTTCTCCCTCTTTGACAATGGAGTCATCAAAATGTATGGAAGAAGATAAAGCATGAATGAAATAAATTGGTTGCAATTTATTCATTTTAAGTATTAGGAGCTATGAAGATTATCCAAAACGACTTTTTAGGTATTACACCAAGCCATAAAAAGTGAAAGTGCTATTTGGATCATGTCAACCCATGTATAGTCAAACTAAAGCCAAATAAGCCATAATTTGAAATTAAATGAATTGTTTAGCATGTCAAGTCACACAAGATTATAGTCTAGTTAAAGGTATCCAAAAATGAGTCAAGCTATGTCCATATACTATGTGGAACCAAGAAGCTATAATTGAGTCAATTTAGAGTGCTATAAGTTCAATATTGAGACATTTTGTTCAAGTACTTGATATCACTTGTAACTGAGCAAATTTAACATATTTGGTATTTTCAGAAATTCATAGTTGGTTTCAACCATTTTTTCACAAGAGTTTGTTTCTTGGTCATGTCTAGATCTCAAGCTTTGTGCGACCACTGCAAGCAAAAAGCTTAAGGAAGTTATCTTAGTCATCCAAAACTCCTCCGAGTTTATGTCTAGTGCAATGTCAAGTCATTTCATGTGTAACATCCCAAAATTTCGCTCTCTGAAAAATATAATTTCAAATTAATTAATTTAAAGTATTTGAACTTTATTTGGATTTATCTAAATTTTATTTCAAAAATCTAAATCAAATTTAATCCTCAACCTCTCTACTCGGCCATCACATGTCGCTCCCTGATTCAATCCATCCTCGCCCGATTTAATCTCAGCCCAACCCCGCCTGTCAGCTTCTTCTTTCTTCTTGCCTTCTTCAACCTTCCACCGCCACCATTAATGCCCAGCCCGAGCTCTTAAATTTGGCCGTTTCTTCTCGTTAGCCCGAGCATTTGCTACAATTGAAAGCCTAATCACTCCCGCATTTAACCTCCACCATTTCCCCACTTTAAACCCCACTTACCTCCCCCTTTACTCATCTTTGCGCCGACCTTAACTTTGGTATAACCGATAGCCGTTCGTCGCCTCCACCTTCGCCAGAATCGTGCGCGCATCCCCGCCCCTCCATCGAGTGAATCCACCGCCAAAGAGCCCTGCCGCCAACGCCCTCACTTCACCACCCCTGCATCCTCGTCGCCGGCTACCACCGACCATTTCTGAGTGTCGTGCCAAGGTGCACTTAACTCCCCGTGTCCTCCTCCCTCTCGCGCACCCCTCGCTGACCCCAGCATCGTCGCCATCCGCTGATGCCCTCAGTCCCCGTGCGCCACCTCAGCAGCCGTGAGCTACGCAAGCGCTACGCCAACTGCGTGCCACCTCAGCCTTCTCCCCGGTCAACGGACCCAGTCCACAAAAGCCGGTCCCACCTGTAAGTGAATAAAACCCTTTTCCTGTTGAAAAATAATTCGGCCAGAAAATCGAAATCCTTGCTGACGTCACCCTGACGCCATAAATCTCTTTTTCACAGAAAAATAATACCTCTAAAAATCAATTCCCCTGATGATGTCATAATCTGATTTTTCAGTTCAAAAATAATTTCAGAAAATCAGTTTATTCTTTTTCTTTCCTCTCAAACTTCCAAAAGTCCGTATTTCTTCATTTTAATTCCAAATGAGCCCATTCAAATTTCTAAATTCATCGAAAATTCCAATCTATTCATTTATATCCTCTTTTTAAATTTTTGGAGTTTTTGAATTTATTTGGATTAAATTAAAGCTTTGAAAGTAAAAATATTTTAAATGGTCTAAATAAACTTCAAATAAGTCCGAAATTATTTTATTTGGTGTTTTCGGGTTTCAGGGATGTTTGTAGAATTTTCCTGAATTTTTTTCGAATTTATTTTATTTTATTATTTTTTGGGAAAAATATTATTATTTATTATTTTGTGCTTTCTCTCTCCTCCCTTCATCTTCTTCACGAAGCGTTACTCTAGAACGTGGCCGCCATGCACAAGCTTTTAGAGCTCATGAAACCTTATGAATTTCTCAACGATTTTTCGTGCAATCAAGTGCATTCACTTGCTCTCTTCCAAACTCCTCCATTCCCAACTGTTCCTCTCCTCCTTCATGTGCATTTACATGAAAATGAAACTGTTGCTCTAAATGACATCGTTGTTTGATCTCCCTCTCCCGTCCACCTCCACACCTATAAAAGGGAGCACCGGGTGCCCCTCCTCATCCTCAGCCACCCCCAAAAATCTCAAATCCTCTCTCCCTTCCTTTTCTCCGCAATCGCCATTTTTGTTTTGTTAACCGAATGGTGTTCATCGGCCGGTTGCACCTCCTACAGTGGAGTTCCACCACTTTTGACCACACCATCAGCTTTGTCCTTGCGCGTTCTACGCGGTGCTTCCCTCGCCTTCGCCAGAGCTTCGCCGGAGCATCGCTGGACCACCGTGGCCAAACCGCGCCGTCGCTTCTCTCCTCGCTGCAAGCCGACCGTGCAGGTTCCACCATAACCGAGGTGAGCATTGTGTTCCCCACATTCTCCTCTTCGTTTCGCCGCAAACCTCACCCGCTAACTCCTCTCTGTTTGCCTGGAACACCGATGTCAACCCGATGGTCACCAAAAGTCTTCTCTACCGTGTTTCGCCACCATCCGATGTCCTTTGGCCGAACCGTCTGCACCGTTGAGTTTGCCTCAATGCGTTCTATATTGTGCTTCCATCGCCATCACCAAAAGATTCCCCAAATTCTCATCGACCTTGTCGAGCCAGACACAAAAATCGTGCATTCACGCGTACACCCCTTTTTCGGTGAGCGCTTTGATTTTTGTGCGCGTCATATCGTGTCCTCGCCTCTAAGAAATTTTTCTACCATTTTGTTTAATTTTTCATGAATCCAACTGTCAGGAATTGAGCTTTCCACGAAAATGTCCGTGTTGACTTCCCGACGTCAATTCGTCGCCTCCGGTAAGCTTTAGCCCGTGCCATAATTTTTCTTAGACTTGCCACACTGCGTTCTATGCCGTGCTCCCCAAAAAGCCTCCACAAATTTTCGCCTCCGACACCTCGCCATGGCCGCTAATGGCATCTCGTGTCCCCATCTATCCGTTGGTGTTTTCCACAATCCATTCACGTCATATCGTTCCAAACCATCCCAGGTAGCTATCTGCCAAGTGGTTTTAGATTTGCTTCACCGAGCACCAAGATATCAAGTTTTTTCTTTTTCTCTATCGTCTCCGTTCAATTTTCAACTTAGCCAATAATTTCCCTAGCTTCACCATACTGTGTTCTACCCTGTGCTCACCCTATATCTCCACATTACATACCCGGTACTATCTCTCTCCAACCTGCTGTTGTCGCTACCGTGCCGTCGGTGCCATTTTTCTCTCACTGCGGGTGATTGCCGCCGTTCCTCATCGCCGTACCCATGTCACCACCATCGCCTCATCGCCAGGATTCCATTTTGCCCGTTCGCCAGCCACCTCGCAGCCTACCAACATAATACTTTTCAAAAAGTAATTCTTGGATGTTGTTATCATTTCATGTGATGTCCAAACTTTCAGATATTCGTTCTCCCTCATACAAACTCCGAATCCATTGATTCTTTCTCCTAAATTCATATAAAATCATAATTTATCTGCTAGTGTATATTTTATAATTTTTGGATTTTAATTGGATTTTATTTGAATTTATTTTGTTGGTTCTTCGCATATAGACTACGACTATTTCGGAGAGTTCGATTTTGACGATTCGCAGCATCAAGTCTTCGAGCAAGGCAAGTCTCCTTTGAACATTTTGCACCTATGTTTGAGAAATGTTTTGATTATTTTAAAGATATGTGCATCGCTATTTACATAGAACTCTAATTTCTGTCTTAGCAAATTAGTTAAACCAATTATTGTTATGCCCTCGATTGAAGTTGAATGCCATGTACCTTTGTAACCTTAGGATTTTCTTTGTCTTAATAATGAGATTATTATTAATTCTTTGATAAATATTAGAACGGTAGTAAAATGCTTAGTCATGCTATTTAACCTTTGTAACCTTGGAATGGGATATTATAATTCTTTAAACTAGTCTTTTGTATTCAGAAATTTAGTGGTGATTTGTGTTGCCACTGTTCTTTTAAAATAAATTAAAATGTGAAAATTGTTTTAGACCGGGGCGGATGGTTGGTTTGGATTGGTGCAGTAAGTACGAGATCTTGTAAAGTATATGTTCCGCCCTAGTCAATTAAGGACCGACACTTGTGATTGTCCAGACTGAGCACTACCGTACAACCCCAAGTCTATATGGGTACGACCTAGCTGATTAACTTACGATAGTCTAGTTTAGGTGCCACCAGTGGAAAGTGGGTGCCAGGGATTTACTGGTTGTTCACAGTGAGGGACAGGGATTTACTGTACTCATATGGCGCAAGAGGGGGCTTCTGACTGGGTGGATTTAACCCTTCAACGGTGAAACCTCAGTGGGTGGTGTCTAGCTAGATTAGAGTGAGGTAAAGGCTTTGTGATATTTTATCTGGGTCTCATGCCAAAGGAAGCATGGTGACTATTAGGATAATTTATCTCTTGGGGGTAAAGTTGTACAACCTCTGCAGAGTGTTAAACTATTCGAATAGCCGTGCCCACGGTCAAGGGCAGGCAAGGAATGCATTCACATGGTAGATCTTTGGTTTTCGTTTTACAAAGCAAAGTTTTGGTATCCCGAGAGTGGAGGGAACTCTCGGAAGGTTGTCCTGGCGGTTGGAGCCAGTGTGGGTGGATGTAACTCGCGGCTTTAAACTTTATCGGTTAGAGCTGGTTAATTAGTGTGGTGGATAGAACCTTCACTATAAATTGTGTACTAGTTTCAGCTAAAACAATTACTTTGTTCAAATTAATGCCTTCGAAAATATTTACTGTTATTTAAAACAAAACATTGCTTTGTGCAAAAGAACCATATAGCCTTCCTTTGTTAAGCCTTACATCTACTGCATTTCTTTCCCAAGACTTGCGGAGTACTTTATGTACTCACATGCTGCACTAAAATCAACTCAAAGGAATATGAAGCTCAGGAAGGAGACTACGACTACTTCGCATGTGGATTCGACGAATGATTCCTGGAGTACTAGGTTGTGCTTCTCCAGTCAATTGCCTGTGGCGTATTGATGGGTCTTCGCCGGATTTATCTTTTGCTTCCGCTGTGTTTTGTGTGTGTGAGGTCTTGAAACCTCATTTGTAATAATGAGACCTTTCGGTCGGTACTCTCTATTATTGTAATAAAGCGTTGTTGGTTATGTAATCATTTCTGTTTGACTGTGTGCACTAGCTTTGATTTGGGACTAGTGCTGTAATACACAGA
The DNA here is from genome assembly GCA_036346575.1 of Dendrocalamus sinicus. Taxonomy (NCBI): domain Eukaryota; kingdom Viridiplantae; phylum Streptophyta; class Magnoliopsida; order Poales; family Poaceae; genus Dendrocalamus; species Dendrocalamus sinicus. The sequence goes on along the minus strand of CM070672.1, from coordinate 1,427,575 downwards.
GGGTCCGGATTCGGAAATCCGGGGTCCCGACATCATAAGAAAGAATTGGTGAGATCAGTTTTTTCGCACAAAAGAGATCTATTTGCATTTTCTTGATTTAGTTCAAGAACTAAGAGTTAATACTAACTCATGCTTTACTAATGAACTAGCATAGTTCAATCTAAAGCTCAATGCAAATTCAAGACTCGACTTAACTTATTTGACATGGCATGAATCATAAGAGGATCACTAGAGCCAAACTAGTTACAAGATCTAATAAGATATGATTTAATTCAAGTTGTTCACATTTAATCAAGCTAGTATGACAAAAACTAGGCTACACATAGAAAGTCATGATAAATCTAGCAACCTAGCATAACTCATGGCAAGATGTAAAGCAGTCTTATCATGTCACACAGGGATAATAATTAGGGCTCCATGTATTTATATTACAATGCATATTACTGAAATTAAATGCAATAAAAAGAAAATCCAGCTCTCCCTCAGCAAGTGAGTCAATTTTAGAAGCATTTTGGTTCAAGTTGAATTATGTCATCATTAAGCTCCAAACAATCTCAAATAAACTCCCTCTGGACCAAAGCAATAAACAAGAGGGAAGAAGCTTGGACAGAAAGAAGACATGGCAGTCCTTAGAGTATAGACAAGATAAAGGGAATACTATGGCTCAGACTTGCTCTCATCTACCCCATATGACTCTAGAATTATCAGCTGGTCATCTAAAACACTAGAGAGTAAACATGTTCCCTGTCTACCGAAAGGGGCCCAATTCTCGCTAGACCTAAAAGAAGTAAGTGAATTCAATCTAGTTAGAAGTGAATCAACTAATAAGCAACATCCTAAGATCACAAGATGAGAGGAAGAAGTCTAAGCAACTGAGAAATAGAACCACTCCAGTCTATACTAGAAAGACTAATCCAAATGCACCCAACGAACAAAGTGCAACAGAATGAAACAGAAGCATATAATACATAAAGTACAAGATGCTCCCCCTCAAATTAAGCCATAAGGACAGACCACCCCAAGCTCTCCCCACAAGGTCGTGAACCTCAGGCTATCTAAAGGCTTAGTGAAAATATCAGCCAACTGGTGGTCACTCTCCACAAACTGAAGCACTATGTCACCCTTCTCTATATGGTCTTTAAGGAAATAATATCTGATATCTATGTGCTTGGTCCTGGAGTGCTGCACTGGGTTCTTGACAATGTTAATGTCAGAAATGTTATCACAAAAGAGAGAAATACTATCTATGACTAACCCAAAGTCCCGCAAAGTCGAAACCATCCAAAGCACCTGACTACAGCAACTAGCAGCTGCAACATACTCAGCCCCTGCGATGGACTGTGCAACACTGGACTGCTTCTTAGAAGACCAAGAAAAAAGAGAAGTGCCAATGAAATTTCAAGTGCCAAAGGTGCTCTTCCTATCTATCCTACAGCCAATAAAGTCTGCGTCAAAGTAGACTCTAAGGGAAAAAACAGAAAGTTGAAGAGTATCAGATACCATAGTCTAGAGTAGCTCAAAACTACCTGAAGATGCGCTTCACCACCTGATGGTGAGAGACGCGAGGGAAAGCCTGAAATCGAGGGCACAGACACACGACGAAATGTATGTCTGGCCTCGAAGCAGTGAGGTACAAGAGGGAGCCAATCATGTTGCGGTACTCCTTTTGATCTACTGACTCGCCATCCCTATCTGGCTCGAGTGAGATTGAGGTCGCCATTGGAGTTGACACCAGCTTTGCATCACTCATGTCAAAGCATCTCAGAAGGTCTCGAGTGTACTTGCCTTGATGCAAGAAAGTACCATCCCGAGTCTACTTTATCTGGAAGCCGAGGAAGAAACCCAACTCGTCCATAATGCTCATCTCAAACTCTATGCTCATGACATCAGAAAATTGGGAAACTAGAGCATGAGAGGAGCCACTAAAGATAATGTCATCCACATAAATCTGGACAAATAGAAGGTCATTGTCATGCCTGTGAATGAACAAGGTCTTGTCTACCTTATCCATCTCAAACCTATGACTCAACAAATATCACTTAAGCCTCTCATACCAAGCTCTAGGGGCTTGCTTAAGTCCATACAGGGTTTTGGAAAGCTTGAAGACATGGTTAGGTATTTGGGGTTCTTGAAACATGGAGGCTGTTTAACATAAACCTTTTCCTCAATATACCCATTGAGGAAGGCACTCTTAACATCTATTTGGTATAGCTCGAAGCCCTTAGACGCTGCGAATCTAGCCTTGTTTTGAATCTAAACCCTCAACCTGAGAGAAACTCTAAGCTACCAATCTAGCCTTATTTCGAATGACTACCCCATCCTCACTCTGCTTGTTCTTGAAGACCCACTTGGTTCCTATGACATGATGACCACTAGGGGGCTCAACAAGCGACCAAATCTTGTTCCTCTCGAAATTTTCTAACTCCTTATGCATGACATTGACCCAAGACTCATCAGAGAGTGCATGATAAACATCCTTGAGCTCGAAAGAGGTGACAAAGGCAGAATGAAAATAGAAATGAGATAAGAAAGAGTTTGAACGCGTGACACGCTCAAAAAGATCTCCTATAATTTGCTCTGAAGGATGACGTCACTGAATGCGATTGGGAAGTCCTAGATGAGAAGAAAACGTGACCTTTATCTTATAAGGTATGGAGATAGGAGTAAAGCCACTAGCTCCAGAGGAACTGGAAGGTAAGGGCTGATCTCCTTGAGGCGCAGTGGTAGAAGCAGGCACCTCAAGGAAAGGATAGACTAGATCAGGTAAAGAATCTTCATCTCCATTCTCCTCATCATCTACAAAGATGGTCTCGGACTGCACTACTGGATTTGAGATGTTAGGCCTACTGTTATAATTGGCGTCATCGAAAGTCATCTCATAGGTCTCTATAATCCTGCTAGACTCATAGTTCCAGATCTTATAACCCGCGAAGAAGTCGAATAACCTAGAAAGATACCATCAGATAAGCGCAACTCGAACTTATCTAGGTTCCTAGACTTCAAAATAAAACACTTGCAACCAAACACATGAAAATGCGAGACACTAGGCTTTTGCCCATACCTCAACTCATAAGAAGTGCGATGCAAGTGTGCCCTCAGAAAAACTCTTTTTGAAACATGGCACGAGGTGGCTATAGCCTCAGTGCAAAACTTTCTAAGTATAGCATACTCATCTAGCATCGTCTTGGCCATCTCGACCAAGGTACGGTTCTTCCTCTCCACGACGCCATTTTGCTGAGGGACGTGCAGAGAAGAGAACTGATGCTCTACACCTGTCTCATCACAGAATCTCTCAAAGTAGGAGTTCTTGAACTCCGTGCCATTATCACAGCGGATCGCTCATAAGACATCAGGGAGCTCAACAGACAGCCTACCAACAAACCCCGAAAATGACTAAAAGTCTCATCCTTCGAAACTAAGAAAAACACCTAAGAGAATCTTGAGAAGTCATCAACCACGACAAGAACATACCACTTCCCACTGGCTAACTATGCTCTAGCTAGACCAATAGTGTCCATATGAAGAAGCTATCCTGGTGCATCGGTCGTAGTCACAGAGACTGGGAAATGAGAAGCAGCAACCATCTTGCTATGCTGGCAAGGAGCACGAACTAAGTCTTTGACCATCTTGAGCTTGGGCAGACCATGTATAAGACTATGGCCGCTAACTCAGGTCAAATAATCAAAGCCAATGTGACCAAGTCTCCTATACTAAAAAGAGATGTCATGGGATTCTGAAGCAACTAAGCACCTGAGAGAATCACTAGAAGACTCAATGAAATCAGCACAGAAGATCCTCCCAAATCTAGAAATCCCGCAATCTAGACTCCCCTAAGAATCAAGAATTTTGCAAGTATTTTTCTTAAAGCTTACCTCAAAATCGTCATCAGTAAGCTGAGAAACAGATAGCAAATTATAATGCAACTTACTTACTGAGGCAACATCTTAAGAATGAAAGAATCATTAATGTGCACAGTATCTTTAGCGATGACTCGACCAGAAGAGGTGTCTCCAAAGGTGATCGTCTCATCACCTGGAGCTCGGACTAGGGAAGAGAACTAACGGGAGTCTCCGGTTATCTGTCAAGAACAGCCAAAGTCGACAAGCCAAACCTCTCCCTTCCCAGCCTGGCGAACCTGAGTCAATGAGAAGACATCATTTGTGGCTCAATACTGGGGTAAATAAGAATAGATTTAGGAACCCAGTACTGAGTCACGCGATGAGCAAAAGAAGCAATCACAGAAACAAACGATAGACTTCTAACTACCCTACGCTCTCTGCCTCTCACAAAATCAAAAGGTCTGGGTGCAGACTTGAAGCCTCTACTGGGTCCAACCGCTATTGAAGAGTGGGCCTGACCTACAGCAGTATGCTGATCACACCGTGGATAGCTATCTCGATGGGGAAAATAAGATCTATTCTCAGGACGGCAGATACCTTGACCAGAGGCAACTCGAGGACCAAAAACAAAAGGAGCCAGAAAACCGAGTCCCCGACGCTGCTTAAACACCTCAAAAGAGCTATCTACAACTCTGGACCTCGTGTTGGTCTTAGGAGCACTCCGAGTCTGGGGCTGACCCTGAATACGCCTAAGAGCACAAACACGGTCTCTTCACATAATCTTGGTGTGCCTAAAGCACCTCTCAATCCCATGTCCATCCTTCTGACAGAAGGTATAATGATACTTTGCCTTCTAAGAGGTCGAAGCAGCATGATGAAGCTTCACCTTCTGATAGGTTGAAGCAGCAGGTGGCACACTCTTACTGTCAGAAATCCCCTAGACAAAGACCACAGACTTAAACTCAATTTTCTTAGGCTCGAGCACAACCTCGATCACACCTGCTGCTACGGATCTAATAATAGCAGGTGGATGTTTCCTTACATCCTCTAAGAAATCATATCATAGACCTTGATTAAACTTGCAAATCTTATATTTGTCTAGAATATGTTGAGCCTTTTCTTGCCTCGAACAAATTTTTCAAGAGTGTTCATGAGGTACTCACACTCCCGAAAAAGAGAGACATAAGAATAGGGAGGAGGAGAGGATGAGGAACCAGAAGGAGAGGAAGAAGAACCAGAAGCAGAGTATCGAATAGCTCGTGCATATATCTCCTTGTGCACGGCCGCCTCAACCTTGAAGGCTTCGCAAGACACACAGGGACAGTTCTAATCCTAACCATATGGTTCTCGTAACTCCTCCTAAAAGTCTCTACTATGTCCTTAAATTCCCCCCCTACTTCAGCATAGAAAGAGCAAGCAGATTGTGGCTTCTTTAGTAAATTCTTAGTTAGCTTCACATATTTGTCATCTAATACAATCAATCCAGATTTTAGTTTTTCATAATTATTGCATGGTGAGCTAACAGGTGGCTTACAAGCATATTGAACCATTTTCTTGTTGTGATCACACATGTCTTGAAATTACTTAGAAATTTATTCAAGTTTAGCAGTTAGTTTTGGGCAGTTGGCACAAGATGCAACAGGTTCAAGCAAAGTAGCTTGCATTTTAGCAATGTTAAGATCCGCCTTGTTTAAGTTAACTTTCAAGTTGTTGCAACTTTCACATGTTTCAAGCAGATCAAGAAGCATGGTATATATACCAATAAAAGCATTGTCCTTATCCTCACATGAGGTACAAAATGTAGTCTCAACAGAATCAGATAAAAGATGAGCAACTCTAGCCATCTTTATCTCAGATCAAAAGAACGGAAGACAAGAATTTAATATAGAAAATCCTTTTGGAAAAAATCACAGATGTGCAAAGATGGAATTCACTTAATGAGAAGAGATTATAAGTATAAGAAACTTTGGCATATCTCAATCATATGACTATAGAGATACATATATAGTGATTACAAAAAGACTTATGATAACAGTAAAACTCTTTGTTAGAAACAGAAATAAATCGAACAGAATTTGAATCACACTTTACTAGCACCCTAGCACCAGGCGGAGGACCGCCCCTGCATGTGGGGAATGGCACTTGACAATCCATATCTCTATCGTTGTTACGTACTGGGTTGTGTACCTGATAGCAAATCGGATTAACATGATTTGAGCTTTGCTCGACTATAGATGTATACGAGTTCTTGTGTTCACTAGAGCATCAGTTTTGTCCTTGCAATCTTTTGTTTCCAACTAGCAAGATGACCCACGTATTTATGTGAGCATCATCTTTAAAACACGTTTAAATAACTTGATAATATATATATATATATATATAATTTTGCTTTTTTAAAAATATATTGTTGTAGAACTTTATTTGTGATTTTTTAATATTATATATTATAAGAGAAGAAAATACTCATTTTGTTCCCTAATACTTATCACGTGTGACTAAAACTTTCTTCCCGGATACTTTTTGACACAAATACATACCTAGTAAATAGTACATATATCATTAAATAATATTTTTTATTTATATCATCATTGTTTTGTATCATTACACTACGTACTCATAACACTTATTATATAGCTTACACCGATAAAGATCTAGTTCCACGAAAACCAATCCTGCTCCGCCAGCCTCGTCTCCCCAATCACCACCGGCACGATGTTCTTGGCAATTAAATAGGTGCCGACCTGTTCAAATTGATTGGTTAAGGCTAGTCTCAATGGGAGTTTCATCTGCATTTAATAGGCTGCCATATAGGCATTTTTGATGATATGGCAACATTTTTAAGAAGAGAGAGAAGAAGTGAGTTTCATCTAGATGAAACTCTCTTGGCACGATTGCCAACTCTATATGAATCATGAAATTAAATGTCTATGAAACAATAGAATGAAACTATGCATTGAGGATGGATGTTTCATCCATGTTTCATTTCATTTTACATGATGTGGCAGTCTTGGAAACAACGCCATGAAACTCTCCACTGAGAATGATCTAATTAGGCCGATTCAATACGTGCATATATAGTTGTTCAAATTTGATGAGCATGCATGAGCTTACGTCTACGTCTTGGATTTATTAAATATGCTCTCGAACGTTAGAACGCAGGAGATGACAAAGATCATAATGTTCAGGAGTTTATTAAAGTTCTGCTGATAGTAGTGCCCGATCATGTAAACTGACATACCTATCGTATCCAAGTTGCTGAATGTCAGGCACTCCACCGCCTCCTCTCCATGGCACTCGCCGAGCACCCTGTACAGGAGCTTCTCTCCAGACACCACCACCTCCGCGCCGCGGAGGACCAGGCCCACCTCCAAGAGGAGCTGGCTCGACGTGGCCACTCGGGCCTTCGGCCCGCGGAAGCACACGTCGAACACGAAGTCTGACTCGCCGAGCGCAGTGTAGGCGTCGGCCATGAGGAAGATGAACTGCGTGCCGAAGTCCGCCATGGTCTGCCCGGCAACAGTGTGATTTGGTGTAAGCATAGATTTGGGATGGAACTCTAAGATTTGTTTCTTAATAAGGATTATCTTCCCTTCTAAATTAAGAAAAAATATATCTTTAAACAGTAATACCTTAATAAGGATTATCATCTCTTTTAATTTAAGAAGAAATATATTTTTAAGCAATAACATCTGATGGCTGCTATAATTTTACTTAATTAGGATTCACTTGATTAAGGGCTAGATATTTTATTTTTTATGAGAATTTTTAGGTTTTTATCTTTTTTTTCTTAATGATTCTAAAACATCTGTCATCGATTTTTAGTAATAAATAGATTATTTTTAAGGTCATTGAATCGAGGTCGACCCAAATCGAGCTTTATCTAGGCTGAGCTCAAGCTTGTCACAGTCCTAGATGACTTGCAAGCCTTCGCGTGCAAACAAACAGGGGAAAAGAAGATCGAATTATGGAGTGGAAATGAGTGGAGGAGGGTGCACGAAGAATAGTACTTCTCATCGTTATCGCCATCGAGTCTTGAGTAGATAAGTCTTCAGAGGATGTGCATCATCCATGTCAATTCATGATGTTAAACTGATGAAGAAAAGGGGGTGTTAGAACTCCACATCACTATTACAGGTTGTGTTTTACTCTTTTAGAGTTGTCTTCGCTAGGCAATCAAATCTTTTTGATATACAACTGTACACATGTACTTCATATCATAGAAGGCTAGTATTGCATCCCCTGTATGTTATATTGTTATATTAGGGTATTTTGGTACTTTTTTTTACCCATCCATCATCAAAAAAATATTTACATAATACTACAGTTTCTTAAAATTTTGGCAATATGTTATTGCTATAAAATATTGCTCGAAAGCATTCCTTCGAGATTGCATAAATGTCCAAAATGGGATACGTTTATAAGCAGAGGGAGTAAAAAAGGAGTAAAAAGGCAGGTGTAACAATTTCAGTGAAGTGTTTCATGTTAACTTAAACTCAATTGAAGCGACCTGCTCGAAAAATTTTGTACCAGAAATACTCTGTACATGTATCTTACTTCTGTAATGTCATCGCCGTTGAAAATTACCTGATATGTCCAGATTCTAGGTCGAAGATATTTGGTTACGCGTCCGTTCATATTGGCTTCTGGCTTTAGTTTCTAGTTTTAGCTTATAAATAGTAACAGTTTGTAAAGAAATCTGTAAAAAGATATTTACGTGTGATTTTGATTGATATAACTAAAGTTACTATAGTATATATTACAATCGACTAGTAGATTCCGTTTTAAAATATAGATTTATACGAGTTCTGTTCACTCGAGCATCAGTTTTGTCCCTGCAATCTTTTGTTTCCAATTATTATCAAGGTCATTGAGTCGAGGTCGGCCAATTCGAGCTTTATCTAGGCTGAGCTCAAGCTTGTTCACAGTCCTAGATGACATGCAAGTCTTCGCGTGCAAACAAACAGGGGAAAAGAAGATCGAATGCAGAGAATACGCACCGCCCGTGTGAAATTTATGAAATGGAAATGAGTGGAGGGGGTTGCACGAAGAATAGTACTTCTCATCGTTATCGCCGTCGAGTCCTGAGTAGATAAGACTTCAGAGGATGTGCATCACCCATGACAATTCATGATGTTAAATCGACGAGGAGAAGGGGGTGTTAGAACTCCACATCACTATTACAGGTTGTGTTCTAGTCTTTCAGAGTTGTTTCCGTTAGGCAATCCTCTTGGTTCACCGTGATGCCAATTGCCAAGAGCAATCAAGAACCTGCAGCCTAGTTCCCGCGCCCTCCTGCCGTAAGCTTCTAATGGCGGATCCAGTGACCGTCGGACGGATATTATAACCTTAATATATATTTTTCTCGGATTCAAAGCCGGATATAACTTTGAATTCGGAGTTTCGGATATAGTATCATCGAAACGGATACATGACGACTTCGGATCGGAAATAGATAATATAGGTGGATAGAATTGTGACACCTCGGCCCATATTGGTTCATGTGTGTGTGCACATGAATTTCTGGGTTAGTCCCACCTTGCTAGCTTACCTTGATAAGCACTTACATATAAGCCTAGGAGTTCCAATGGTAGCACCCTTGGTTAACTGTTTTGCGCGAAGCGAGGACAAAAGTGCAAGCGGGTTGCTACGTGTGCGTGGCCTATCCAGAATGTGATTAGGTCTGAGCTAGTTTGGACCCTAGGGCGTTACAAGTATGTACATATATATAAGAAATTATACATTGGACCATACCACCATCACTTCAAGTTTTAACTAGCAATAAATTCATTTAGATTACTTAAATATGATAGCTAACACAATACAAATTCAACACAAGCGATAAATTCATACATTAGTTCGAATACCAATAAATTCATACACAAGTTCAACATAAGCGGGGAGGATTGATGGCAACTGGTTAGAGTAGTTGGATTCTGGAGTTAGATTAGGACTTGGGTAAAATCTAAATTGGTTAGTGTCAATGATGATTGATGGACTGGATCGGTTAGGATACTAACTTGTTATTTTATGTCTGGACTGTGTCTTTGTTGGTTTGTTATCAAATTCATTTGTTTGAATCAGTTCAATCCCCTTGTCATCCAGCCGCAAGCAATGACTCAACAGGTATTGAGTTCTTTTGTTTATAATTTACTGCAGGTATTGATGCGACAATGTGCCAACATCTTTTTCCTCTCGGGCTACTCGGCATGCTCGGCGTGTTTATGTTGGTGGCCTTCCTCCAACTGCTAATGAACAGATCCATACTCTTGAATCACTTATTTTTACTTCCTATTTTCCAAGCCCCATGAACCCCAAAGCCGAAAGCAAGTGTGCGTGCACTGATACATATAATTGTTTAGTTGTTGGTTACATTGGTTTCCTTTTCTGCAGTCAGTTGCAATATACTTTAATCAAGTCATGGCTGCTTTTTGAGGGAACACTGCTGGTCCAGGTGATGTTATTCTTAATGCCTACATAAACCATGACAAGAAATTTGCTTTTGTGGAAATGAGGTCTGTGGAGGAGGGAAGCAACGCTATGGCCCTGGACGGCATTTTGTTTGAAGGGGCACCAGTGAAGGTTAGAAGACCAACAGACTTAACCTTCTCTGGCAGTTGCCCTGGGCCCATATCTCGGGTACCCAAGGAATATCTCGGGTTGTTGATGGAATGGATATGAGTATGCTTTTGAGAGTGTGCACGTCATGGGGATTTATTGGTTGGTTATGTTGTATTGTATGATATATTATTTTGACTAATATGAGTCAAGTGTATAGAATTTATGCTCGAGATAGGTGCAAGAACTAATTTGGATTTTAGGTATTCTTGAAACCTAGATTTGATTTTATTCAATTTAGTGAACGTGAGCCTAAGAGCATTTTGATTCTTGATTGGTTTTGGTTCCTAATGACTTGAACAGTTTTCATGCAAAATTAGGAATGTTTAAATGAGATTTAAGCAAATTCTTGATATTTGAGTTTTGATTCAAAAGATCTTTAAGTCTGGGAATAGGAGACCATTCAGACCAGCCCTATACCTGCGGTCAGACTAGAGATCAGTCAGCGGTTAGACCCATTTGGTGGTCTGACTGGCTATGTGCTGGATGTTCTTGATTTTGTTGATTTAGGTCTTGAGCTTTGTTTGTGAAATTTAGTTGGTGTAGTCTTAACTTGGTAACTTTCACAATCACTTTAGTGAAGATTTTAAATACTATTAGAAAAAAAGTTTTGAGAATCATTTACCCCTTTGATTGCTGGCATCTATTCTACATATTTGACTACAACTTGTGAGACGGGAGGCATAGTTATAGTTGGGTTCTTTTTCACTTATAATTTATATATGGCGTTACAATAACTAGTTTTTAAATGGTGTATTTTTAGATAGGATCTACTAGTCAATTGTAGAACACATTGTACCAATTTCAGCTGTAGCAGTCAAAATCGCATGCGATTATCTTCCTTTTTGTAATTTCTTGCGCAAACAGCTAGAATTCAAAAGATATAAGCCAAAAAGCATAAAACACAGCCCAAAAGAATCCACCTTATTTGTCCGAGAAGTTTCTCCTTTGCAATATCCATCTCTCTTGGCACACTGAATGATGACAAATGATTTGCAAGTCTTCGTGATTAAGGTGGTGCTTCAACTAGCTTTCGGTTTAAACTTCTAACTGTAATTTTGGTTAAAATTACACTGTAGTGGTTGTTATATTTTTCTAAGAAAAAATTAAAAAAATCATTATATCGTCATAGCAATGCAAATGAATAAGAGGGAAAAGGTAAAGACAAAATGCCAAAAAGCTAAATAAGTTAAAATTAGAAGTCAATATATTCTAAGTGATTTTTGATTTAAATAAGTTAAAAAATAAAAAAATTAAAGATAAAACTGTTTAGAACGGAAACATCCCTTGTAAGTCCTCGTGTTTAAAACAAACCGGGCGAAACAAGACAGTGACATTTGAAAAGATGCATTAATCAGGCCTACATATTTTAAAACAACTTGAGATGAGAGGAATAGTACATGACACATTCTTCCGAGAAGTTTCTCCTTTGCAACATCTATCTCTCTCTCTTGAGGGGTGCGATAGGGGTGCAATCGGATCGGATACGGTCGGTAACTGCTCATCCTGTATCCTATACCATATTTTTTCTCGGAATCGGAGTCGGACGCGGATAGTGTCGGATACGAATACGAACGCGGATAGTATCGGTCACGGATACAGAACGAATACGGAGCGGATTTGATACGGTAACCATATTTCATCGGATAACACGCAAGAAGACAAATGTAAAACGACAAACGTGTAGAGATTCATGGGCATGGCTACAGCATGTAAAAAACCCCGTTGTTGTACAGCATGTGGTTCGTATTTTCCAACTTATGCAAAACAAACTCAGAAATGGGAATATATTATATAACATCCTTATTCCTTAGACACAAAAAAAGACAGCCAGGGAATTAGCAAAAACAGAGTAGCATCTTTATATAGTGTCATCTATAGTTCTATACTATTCACAGATTGCAAATTTGCAAGTACAGTACAAACCGAACACTTCAGAACAAAGTAATAAAACTTATGTCTTATGATCAGCAAGATCTTGACAATTAGGCAGAGTTCACAAAGCTAGCAACAGCATTCATTGAATTCGCCACTTCAGGAATATCAAGCATTCATTGAGTTCACAAAGCTGGCAACAGCATTCAGAAATTGCAGTATCAATTTCAACATCAGAATCCGCCACAATAGTTTCATCCGTCAAATTTGAGGATGCAACAATGTCTGTCAGAAATAAAATAAAAGGGCTTGATGTTACATAAGGACATTCCATAGTGATGAAGACAAAAGGCATCAAAGAAACCTTCTAGATTATACTGCTGTTTAAAACTCCAAAAGTCAAAGGTAAGGCTAGCAGCAAAATGTACTGGAATACTTACAAGCAGGTGGTTCAATAGCAGCAGAAGGGTGATTATTCAACAGTGAAATGCCTGATGATGACCTTTCAATTTATAAAAGATACTGCAGGAGGGTGTTACAGCAGAAAGAAATATTACATGGCACAAGTGAATATGAATACGAAGGTTTACATGGCACAAGTGAACTAGGTCTTCAATGCTATGTCAATTTCAAGAATCAAACCACAGGACCTCTTCATGGCCATTATATTCTATATGCCAACTAGCATGCATTAAGCTACTTCACACAATACTGAAAGAGGGGAAAGGGGAAGTACCTTGAACCAGTCTCCTGAGATGATCTTCTTTTGCTCTATTCTCACCACCCATAAACCTGCAAGCAGTAACAAGCAATAACAACAAGGAGTCAAGGAGTAACAACAAGTCAACAAATAAGTAAATTCCTGTAGTGTTGCCTCCACTGAAAATATATGACAGAACCACTACAATTAGTGGATAGCACCAAGGATGGACAGCACACAGTAGTAACATTTAGCAGTCCAACATTAGCATACAGCCAAGTGTCCAACGACAGCACACAGCCAACATTTAGCACACAACCAATTGTCCAACGACAGCACACAGCCAACATTTAGCAAACAACATAAGATAAGAAACAGGCAGTCCAATATTTAGCAAAAACAGGCAGTCCATAGAGGTAGATTTCTTTTGCTTCTTCACAGGGGGCTCATTTTCCGCAGTGATTTCCGCTTCCTGTTCACTTGCTGCCACTTCATCACTTCCTATTGGTGCCACTGCCACTGCATTCTCACTATGTGCATTGATGCTTGCACTAACTGCGGCAGCAGTTGCACTTCCACTTCCACTTTCCATCCTATTCAAAACACAGCACACTAGCACAGCAGTGATATATGCATCAAATTAGAACACATACTAATTACTAAATTATGACACATACTAAATGCACAGTACAGCAGTGACATATAACAGTTAACAACAATCACAGTACAACAGTAATACTCATGGCTCAGTAACATCAGTGAATATAACAGGCTCTTGAATATATGTCACTGCTGTTATATAGTTGCCAACAACACTTTGAGTGTTCTTGAATAACACTTCGAGCAACACAGTGAATATAACACAGTGAATATAACATCAGTGAATATAATAGGCTCGAGTGTTCTTGAATAATACTCATGGCTCAGTAACATCAGTGAATATAACAGCCATGACATATAACAGCAGTGACATATATGACAGAACAGGCTCGAAGTGTTGTTGGCATTTGGCAACTATATGTTAACACATATGCATCAGATGATCAGAACATTATCATCTACCAGTATTCCAGTAATACTCAATTACTCATGGCTCAGTAATACTCATCAACTCATGGCACTATGGCATCAAAAACTAGAGTTTACAACTTTACAATTTTACATACCCGGGCGTCGGCACTCGGCACACGGCGTCGGATGCTAGAGGGGGAGGCACTGGGCACGGGCCGAGGGGGAAGCTCGCGCTGGAGGCCGGAGGGAGGGGGCTCACGGGTCGGGGCAGGGACCTCGCACCGTAGCGGATGCCGGAGGGGAAAGCTCGTGAGCTCACGCCGGAGGCTGGAGCGGGGAGCTCACGCAGGTCCAGCCGTCCAGGCGACGCTGCTGCGCAGCAGATCCGGAGCAAGGGAGCCGCCCGCAAGTGCGCCCGCTGGAGGGAGGCGCCCGCTGGTCGCCGCCGTGCCGGCTGGATCTGGATGGAGGGAGGCCACCGACGCCGTGCCGGCTGGATCTGGATGGAGGGAGGGCCGCCGTGTTAGGGTTAGGGACTTAGGGTCGATGCGGTGGGCGCCTGGGCGGTGCGGTCTGTGGACTGCGGTCGATGCGGTGTTACTTGTTAGGGTTTGGCACTTTGCCTTTGCCGGGGTGCGCAGGTGGGCCGGGCCGACGGACGGACGGAGTCGCGGTGCATATTACCGGATAATACCGATTGCATACATCGGATAATACCGAATAAATTACCGGATATTCTCGTATCCGTCGGAAACTGCTCTCCCGAATCCGATACCGAATCCGAAAATTACTATCCGATTCCGAAACCGTATCCGACAAAATCTGTCGGTTACCGAGATTTTTTCCCGAATCCTATCCGAAACTATCCGGTCGGTCGGTCGGTCGGGAAATATCCGATCCGATTGCACCCCTAGGGTGCGAAACATCCATCCTCTTGGCACAAGTGCGATAGGGCTGACTTGCAAGTCTACGCGATTAAAAGACATGACTCGCAAGTCTTCGCGATTAGGTGGTGATCATTTGGATTTTTTTTAAGTGGCTTATAGTTAGAAAATACTGTAGCTGACTGAAAAAATAATGTAGCTGACAGAGGCTTATTTAGCATAATTAAATTTAAAAAATTAAAAATATAAAAAATATGTTAGCTCGTTATGTATAATACAAACAAATACAGGAAAAAAAGAACCGGTAAAAAAGCTCAACAAAAAACCAAAAGTTAAAAAAAAAAGACAAAATTTATGAATAATGAAAAATAAGCCGAAAGCCAGAAGCTCAAGCCGAAACGATCACCATAGTCAACTTCTAATTTTAACTTATTTTGGTTTTTTTTATTTCTTTGTATTGTTTGTGATAATATCACGATTTTTTCTTAAAAAAATTAGCAACCATTATGATGTAATTTTAGTCAGAAATAAAAAAACATTAGCAAAAGTTTATGCCATAGGTTAATTGGAGCGGATCTAAAAACAGATAGGACGAAAGAAGACAGAGACCCTTGAAAAGATGGCTTAAACGGCGTACATATTTTGACTACAACTCCTGAGATGAGAAGCATAGTACATGACAGAGTCTTTCGAGAAGTTTCTCCTTTGCAACATCCATCTGTCTCTTGAGGGTACATCCATCTCTCTTGGCACAGGGCTGATGACTTGCAAGTAGGACTGTGCATTCGATAAGTTTGGTAAAATCAGTTCGATAAATATAGTATATACGGTAAATACGATATTGTTAATTCGATAGTATATAATATTTTTAAAAATACAGTTCGATATCAGTAAATCCTAATTTATTTCGGTGCAGTATCGATAAAATACCATATTTACCAAAGTTAACGCAAATTAACTCGGCGTCGAGCTAGATATTTATGCTACATTACACTCTGATCATGGTGGATCGAGGTGGATCCTCTTGCATCGATCGCACAACTGGGCGTCCTCAATGTCTCACTGCATTTCGTTTCGCATTTCCATACAACTTTAGCGGCAAGTGTTATTAACGCAATCCACCGGTTTATCAGATGATTAGGCCGTGTGTTCATGGTACAGATCTACCCACATGTGGCAGTATGTGGCAATGAACAGGTGACTGGGATAGACCGAGGACGGTGCCCAATCGTGTCGGTGTATTCATCCCAGCAGAGACCTATTTAAGCCTTGTTTAAAGTTCTGGACAGAACACTGTATCCTTACTAAAACTGATCTCGATAAAAATTCGTAACTCTGATTAACCTCAAACTTTTTCAGAATAAACTAGAGACAGTTATTGAACTAACCCAACTGGAATTACGTCAATCGGAGCTCTAGAACTTGAGATAAAAAATAAACAAGATCGCTGATGCAGATAGTGACGAAAATAAATTAAGCCCTAATTATGCTGTTAGACCATGTGGCTAGGTCTAGAATATTTTGGTGATGAATAATTGACAATGGTTAATTTGTGAGGTTGAATATTTGGTAATTTTGTTTAGCGGCGTTATACGAGTTGTGTTACGTGTGTGCGGATTGACGTTGGTCAAGTTTGGACGAACTTGTGCCGGAAGAATGTTCTTTAGTCTTTGCATGTGCAGGTTGAGCATGGAGGTGATCATGGTCGGTGACGAGGTGGACCGGGACTAGGATAGGGAGATCCGAGGTTCAGACGGTCAAGGAGGTCACGGGATGGTCGGGCTCATGCTTGGGGCGCATGGAGATTAAAGGTGTATGATGCGTGGAGAAGCTACGGGAGGTGCGGTCCTGGAGGCTTCGACACGAGACGAGTTAGAAAAGTTGGAATTTTGGAAAAACCCGTGTTAGGAAGGGTTTCGGGTCCCTTTGGTGTTGGAGTTGGATTAGAACTCGTGGGCTTAGGGTAAGCCCAGGTTTTAGGCCCTAGACTATAAATAGAGGTGGGGTTGGAGGCAACCCCATGGCTTTTGAGAGATTAATTTCGTGCTAGAGTTTAGGGGTGCCGAGAGAGCACTTTGTAGCCACCATAATTCAGAAATAAAATTTAGATTAATTTTTGAAAAAAAAGAGATCAGGACTGGTGCGATTATGAGCGGCGGCCGAGACGTTCTGGCCGTAATCTATCGAAGTTTTGAGCTGGTGGCCGAGAGGTTCGTTCTGAAATCTTTTTGTCGATCGAAAAAGAGGAGCATTGGCGGCGTCGTATCAAGAGAAAAAGAAGAAGCGTGTAGCGGCTTTGATTGGGTGATCGAGCGGAAGGAAACAGAAGAAAAAAATACAGAGCGACAACCGGTACGAAAAAGTTGACGGTGAAAAGAAAGAGGTTTGGCTTCTGCAGCTAAAACAGCCGCTGCAGTTTGATTATATATTGCTGTCCCAGATAATGTACAATAGATGGTTGTTACAGCAGATAGCGTTACAGATAATGGCATTCAAATGCTACGGTACAGCTTGTACTTATCTATAATTTAAACCAAGCTAATCTGTTAAATACAATCATAACTATATCTCTTAACACCCCTCCTCAATCTGAACGGGAGAAGAAAGAGAACGTGCAGATTGTTTCTGAAACATCTGAAATGCAGAACTGCATCTCCGCTCGTAGCACATCTCTGAAGCATGAAGAAAAAGAATATGTCCTTCTGCCGAACCCCTCCTCAATCTGGACGAGATGACAGAACGTTCAGATTGCCTCGAAACCGAATAAAATGTTGTGTGGACAACGGCTTAGTAAGCACATCAGCAAGTTGATCAGCAGAGGAGATGAAGCGGACATCAAGGTCCTTGCGAGCAACTTGTTCACGAACAAAATGATAATCAATCTCAATATGCTTGGTTCTAGCATGAAATGCCGGGTTGGCTGTTAAGTATTTAGCACCAAGGTTATCACACCATAATACTGGCGGATGAGAAACTGGAATACCAAGTTCAGAAAGAAGGGCACGAAGCCAAATAAGCTCAGCAGTGGCGTTAGCTAACGACTTGTATTCAGCTTCCGTGCTGGATCGGGAAACAGTTGGTTGCTTGCGAGAGCTCCAGGACACAAGATTGGGCCCTATGAAGACGGCATAACCACCGGTGCTGCGGCGATCATCGGGACACCCGGCCCAATCTGCATCAGAGAAAGCATTGAGAAGATCCTTCCCAGAGCGGCGAAGAAGCAATCCGTGAGAAGCAGTTTCCTTCAGATAGCGCAGAATGCGCTTGACGGCAGCCCAGTGATTATTAGTAGGTGCTCGAAGGTATTGACAAACCTTGTTGACACTATAAGAAATGTCAGGTCGAGTAAAAGAAAGATATTGCAGAGCTCCAACCGTACTGCGATACTTGGTAGCATCAGCTGCAGATAACAGTGTTCCAGTCGATTGAGTTAACTTGTCAGCCACACTTGCAGGAGTAGACACACCTTTGGAATGAAGCATGTTTGTCTTCTCTAACAGGTCTTGAATATAACGCTGTTGAGAAAGGAGAATGCCATTCGGATGCTGTTGTACATGAACCCCAAGAAAGTAGCTCAGAACACCGAGATCCTTTACTGCAAAGTCTTGCTTGAGCTGATGCAGAAGACGTTCAGTAGCCTGGGCTGACGAACTAATGATGATTATGTCGTCAACATAAATGAGAATATACATCTGAACATCCTGATTGGTAAAGATGAACAAGGAGATGTCTGCTTTAGAAGGACGAAATCCCAATTCCAATAATTTGGTACTCAAGCGAGCAAACCAGGCCCTGGGAGCCTGTTTCAGACCATATAAGGACTTGTCAAGTTTGCAAAGATGAGTGGGATGCCGAGGATCTTCAAATCCTGGAGGCTGACGCATGTACACATCTTCATGAAGAATACCATGGAGAAATGCATTTTCGATGTCAATTTGGCGCAAAGACCATCCTCTAGAGATTGCAACAGAAAGTAACACTCGAATGGTTGCCGGTTTTACTACAGGGCTGAAAGTGTCAGCATAGTCTACACCATATTGCTGTTTGAAGCCTTTCGCCACAAGGCGTGCTTTGTATCTGTCAATGGTGCCATCAGCTTTCTTTTTCAACCGAAAAACCCACTTGCAATCAATAACGTTGAGACCCGGTCGTCGAGGAACAAGATGCCAAGTCTGGTTTCTCTGAAGAGCGTCTAATTCAAGCTGCATAGCTGCTTTCCACTGAGGAATATGCATGGCCTCGACATGTGTAGCAGGCTCAACAGGAAGAACACAAGAGTGTGCAGCCACATAAGCCACAGTACCATCAGTTCGTTGCTTGGGGCATCTGATATTATTGCGAAGCCTGGTGCCATATCGATGTTGTGATGAAGAAGCCAAAGCAGGTCCTGCAGAATTAGGTACAGCTGAAGAAGGCATATTAGACACACATTGGTTAGTAGTACTAGAAATACTGCTGCTGGTAGAAGTGGACAGAGGTATGGGTTGAGGAATGGGAAGATATGTGGAGCTGTTGTGGTCAGGAGTAACAGACTGAGGTGAATACTGGGAAAAAGGAAACCGATCTTCATCAAAGACAACATCACGGGAGATGTAGACGCGGCCAGAGGCTAAATCAAGGCATTTGTAACCTTTGTGACGGGAGCTGTACCCCAAGAAGACACATTCCTTGGATCGAAAAGATAATTTGTGAGCATTGTAAGGGCGTAGGTGCGGCCAACAAGCACTACCAAAGATTTTAAGCAAGGAGTAATTCGGTGTGACACCAAACAACCATTCAAGTGGAGATTTATTATCAATAACGCGAGTAGGGAGTCGATTGATCAAGTAGGCAGCGGCTAGAAAAGCCTCATCCCAGAAGCTTATGGGCATAGAAGCATGAGCTAAAAGAGCTAGTCCAACTTCAACAATATGCCGATGTTTGCGTTCGGCAGAGCCATTTTGTTGGTGAGTATGAGGGCAGGAAACACGATGACTAACACCAATGCTATTGAAGAACTTGTTTAGTTTTTGGTACTCGCCTCCCCAATCAGATTGTACACATTTGATCTTAGTGTTAAGGAGACGTTCAGTATGCTTCTGAAAATGAAGAAACACACTTTCGACCTCAGCCTTAGATTTAAGCAAGTAAAGCCAAGTGAATTTACTAAAATCATCGATAAAACTCACATAATACTTGTATCCATTAATAGAAATGGGTGCAGGGCCCCAAACATCGGAGAATACAAGTTCCAAAGGGGATTTGGAGGCATGAAAAGCAGCAGAGTAAGGAAGTTGATGGCTTTTTGCTTGTTGACATGCACTACAGATAGAGTGATTACTAGACCTAACACAAGGAAGCTTATGAAGATGAAGAACTGACTGAACAACCGAAAAAGATGGATGACCAAGACGCGCATGCCATTGCTCCTTAGTAGCCTTCGAGCTCAACATGGCTGCTTTTATTGAATTGGTGGACGAGTGCTTGATTGGATAAAGGCCCGACTCACATCTGCCTTCCAGCACCTTTCTCTTCGAGGTTCGATCCTTGACAACAAAATAATCGGGATGAAACTCAAAGAAAACATCATTATCTCGAGTAAATTTGTGAACTGAGACAAGATGTTTAGAGATTTTTGGAACATGAAGTACATTGTTGAGATTTAAGGACCGAGCAGTAGTATTAATAGCACTATGACCAATGTTAGCTATATGCAAACCTGTGCCATCGCCGACTTGAACATGATCATTGCCTTGATACTTCTCCCTGAGAGTGAGACGGTCCAGATCACTGGTTATGTGATCAGTTGCCCCAGTGTCGACATACCAATTTGGATCAATCTGATAGGAAGCAGTCATGCCTGTATGTTTTGTTGTGGAAGACGAAGCCGAGTCAACTCCCTGAAAAGACTGATCAAAACGGTGCCAGCATTTTGTAACAGTGTGTCCAACTTTGCCGCACAATTGGCATGTAGGTTTGGCGCCACGGTTTCCATTGTTACCACTGTGATTTTGATAACCACTGTGATTAGGAGAACCACCGCGGCCACCACGACCTTGGGATCGTCCTCTGCCACCGTGATATCCACCACCACCTCGACCTTGATTTCGGTTGACAAAATTGGCAGAAGAGTTAACTTGAAGCTGAATCTCAGATTGTTTTAACTCATACCTGTGCTCAAAGCTTAGAAGATGAGCATAGACATCATCAAGTGTCAAATGATCTGGTCTTGTGGTAAGAGAAGTCACCAACGAATCATAATCTGATCCTAAACCAGCCAAAATATATGAGATGGTCTCATCTTCACGAAGTGGCATTCCAATTGCTGCCATAGTGTCTGCTAGATTCTTCATTTGCCTGAAATATTCTGCTGCTGATTGACTTCCTTTCTTCAGATTCGCTAATTGCATGCGAATTTGGACAATTCGTGCACGCGATCTGGAAGCGAACATCCGCTCAAGTGCCTCCCAGGCTTCACGGGAGGTTGTCATCAACATGACATGCGCAAGAACTTCTTCAGTTAACGACGACAATATGCCGCTGAGAATCATCTGATCTTGGTTATACCAGATCAGATAATCCGGGTTTGCCACTTGAGTGGCACCTTCCTCCGTGGTTGCAGTCACCATCTTTGCTGGACATGGCTTCGTGCCATCGACGATTCCAAGGAGATTGTAACTCCTCAGGTAGGGCAGAAATTGTGCTCTCCAGAGCATGTAATTGTCACGTCCTAATTTGACGGTAATTGCATGAGCGAAGGGTATTGAGGTTGTGGCCGAGGGAGATATTGCAGGAGAGATCGCAGATGAAAGCGTGGAAGCGGTCGACATTATCGTTCCCGCTCTGATACCATGAAAAGAAAGAGGTTTGGCTTCTGCAGCTAAAACAGCCGCTGCAGTTTGATTATATATTGCTGTCCCAGATAATGTACAATAGATGGTTGTTACAGCAGATAGCGTTACAGATAATGGCATTCAAATGCTACGGTACAGCTTGTACTTATCTATAATTTAAACCAAGCTAATCTGTTAAATACAATCATAACTATATCTCTTAACAGACGGATGGATCTGATGGATAGATGAGCTCATGCATGAAATTGATAAAAAAAAGGTTTGTGCTGGCGGTACGTTTTTCCTGCGCATAAATTTTTTTTTGTCGTGTCTAGTCATCTCGGCTTTCTGGGTTTTCGTCTCGCGCGCTGAGTAGATTTTTCTCGGTCATCAGGACTTATTGATCAGGCAATGCATGCATGCGGATGATGCTTTGAGCCAAGTAAATCTAGTCATCAAGTATTGATCAGGCAATAGTTCTGTGCGGCGACTACAACCATTGAGGAGAGAGGAAAAAGAGATTAGGAAAAGAGATTACGTGAGAGGTAATTAGGGAACTGCATGCTTGATGGATGTTGGACGTGAGGTTCAAATGCATTAAGTGCTTGACTCGGTTGATTAATTATTATTATTATTAGTAGTAGTAGTAGTATTATTATCATCTTTGGCTGTCTTTTGTTTTTGTGTGTGCTTCTATGATTTGCAGGTTTAAAAATATTAATAAATTTTGGAAAACTTCCGTTAGATGCTGCAATCATTCACCCTCCCTCTGATTGCCATCGACGATCCTACAAGTGGTATCAGAGCAGGTTGCAATGGCATCAGATCGGGATTGGTTTTCAGGTAAGCCACCGTTTTTTGATGGATCGGATTATTTTTATT
Source organism: Dendrocalamus sinicus (assembly GCA_036346575.1). Lineage (NCBI taxonomy): Eukaryota > Viridiplantae > Streptophyta > Magnoliopsida > Poales > Poaceae > Dendrocalamus > Dendrocalamus sinicus. The sequence goes on along the minus strand of CM070672.1, from coordinate 1,404,957 downwards.
GGAAGACGCGCATGGAGGTTTTTCTTCAAGCACAAGATAATTCTATTTGGCAAAAAGTTGAATATATATATGAGGTTCCTTCTGTTGTTACAACTGAAAATTCATTTGATATTGAAACTAATGCTAAGACTAGAAATATTTTGTTGCAAGGTTTAAGTAGAAACGAGTTTGTCAGAATTGCTCACCTTAAATCTGCAAATAAAATTTGGACCACTCTAGCTGATTATCATGAAGGATCTAAATCTGTTAAAGGTGTGCGTCAGAATCAATTCAAAAAGGAGTATTCTAAATTTGAGATGAAACCTGGAGAATCAGTAGATGCTCTTTTTGATCGCTTCAATAAAATTGTTAGTGATTTGTTAGCCTCCAAGACCGCACCTCCCGTAGCTTCTCCACGTATCATCCACCTTTGATCTCCATGCGCCCCAAGCATGAGCCCGATCATCTCGTAACCTCCTTGACCGTCTGAAACTCAGATCTCCCCATCCTAGTTTCGGTCCACCTCGTCACCGACCATGATCGTCTCCATGCTCAACCTGCACATACAAAGACCAAAGAACATTCTTCCGGCACAAGTTCGTCTCAACTTGACCAACATCAGTCCGCATACACGCAACACAACTCACGTAACACCGCTAAACAAAATCACCAATTATTCATCATAACAAATTAACCATTGTCAATTATTCACCATCAAAATATCTTAATCTAGCCACATGGTCTAACAAAATTAAATTATTTGTCCATTCGTAACTATCGTAGGACTATTTCAATGTAGCACTAGTGCGGAGAATGAGACGTTCGATTATCAAAGACCACACGGTACTGCAATTCCTTGAGCTTTCATACTGCTGAGAGCTGCCAGGGTCCTTCCTTGCTCTATTCCACCTTCCCTCAACCCCAAGATCCTTCCTTGCCTCTGTCCCACCTTGAGCTTAATTCCATGGCGGGTGCTCTTGCCGTAGCAGGAGCCGGCTGGGGCATCTCTGCGGCAGGGTGGCTGATCTCTCCTGTTATGTCCAAGCTTGTGAACGATGGCTACTCATACCTTGAATTTGATGCTCCGCAAAAGCTGCGAGAACTTGAGGTTTTTGTTGTCCCACAACTGAGGCGGATGATGGAATTAGCGGATAGGAGTCCTCACAAGGCCCTCTTAGAAGGATGGGTGACGGAGCTCAAGTCCGCTTACTACGACGCGGAGGACATCCTGGATGTTGCTGATTATCACCTCCTCGAGAAGCAGGTCCTTTCTCAAACCTCTATTGATTTGGGGTTTCGTGGTACACTGAAGAAAAGATTCCGTGGTACACTGAAGAAAATATTCCATTATAAACTGAAGAAAAGATTAGACCGTCTAGAAAAAATCATCAACGCCGGAAGGAACTTCTTGCAACTGTTCAATTTGCCAAGCAACATTCGCGATGGCAACACTAGCAGTCCACATGATGCTGCAAACAGCGTCCTGCCGACTACTTCAATTCCTCCGCCAAGGGTATTTGGGCGTGAAGATGTTGTTTTGAAGATAAGAGGTATTCTTCGTGACACTGAGATGGCAGGGAATGGTGAACCAAGCTCCAGTAGTACTACATGTTATTCTGTGATTGGCATCTATGGCATTACAGGGTCGGGGAAGACAACTGTTGCACAGTGTGTTTGTGACGAGGAAAAAGACGGCTATTTCCACCCAGTTATGTGGATTCATGTTTCTCAGAATTTCAGTGTGCACGCCATCTTGAAGGAGATGTTCGAGGCGGCTTCAAACGAGACACGCCCTGAATTCACTAATCTTGACATGATACAAAGGAGCCTAGAGTTGAAATTGAGAGGAAAACGGTTCTTGTTGGTACTTGACGACATATGGTGTGCAAATACTTTCTCCCTTGAGCAAATACTTTCTCCCTTGAGGGTTGGGAGGAGAGGGAGTAAAATACTAGTGACAACCCAGATGGCAGAAGCAGCTAGATCTCTAGGTGCGCTGAGCCCTATTCCACTACCAGAATTGGACGAGGAGGGGTTCTTCAAATTTTTCATGCATTATGCAACTAATGGTGCTAGATTCGATGAACAACAACAAGAAACATTTGAAACGATTGGGAGACAGATAATTAGAAAGTTAAAGAGGTCACCGTTAGCAGCAAAAATGGTGGCACGGACACTAAGCAAAAACTTAGATGTCGGCTTTTGGAGAAGAGCAAGAGATAAGGACCTGTTGGCTGATAGTATAATGGGAGCTCTATGGTGGAGTTATCAGCACCTTGATGATGAGGTCAGGCGATGCTTTGCTTACTGTAGTATTTTTCCTAGAAGACATCTGTTAAAACGTGACGAGTTAGTAAACTTGTGGATGGCAGAAGGATTTATAAAGATTAGCAACGCAGGGGAGCAAATTGAAGATATAGGTCAACGCTACTTCCATGAATTGGTGTCTCGCTCATTTCTGCAACAGACAGGAAGAGTTGGTGATAGTGACACAGTGTGCTTTACCATTCACGATCTACTCTATGATTTAGCAAAGAGGGTTGCCGGAAGCGATTGTTTTACAGTCTTGGAAAGTAATGTAGAAATTCCTCCAACTGTTCGCCATCTGTGTATCAATTCCTATAATGCAATGGAGATTGCAGAGCAGATTTGCAAATTGGAAAACTTGCGCACTCTCATTTATACTAACTACATTGGACATGGGATAACTGAACGAGTTCTTGATGGTATGCTGAATAAATTAAGGAGGCTACGTGTTGTGCAAGTAAGGCTAGACAGTGAAGATAATAATCTTATAGCAATCCCAGGCTCCGTTGGTAACTTGAAACATCTACGTTGTCTCAGCATTTATAACAAGCAGCTTCCGGTTGTGGATCTATGTCTGCCAAGCACTTTTGACAAGCTTTATCATTTGCAAATCCTAGAGTACCCTTCTATTAATAATTTAAGATGTTCTTGTGTTCGGAGTATAAACAATCTGATCAACTTGCGCCATGTAAAGAGCTCTTCAACTTTGGATTTGTTTGACGATGACAATGCTGCCTTGGAAATTCCTGGCATTGGGAGGTTGAAGTCACTTCAAACATTAGGTTGCTTTGGTGTGCGGAAGGAGAAGGGGTACGAGTTACAACAGCTGGAGGGCCTAAACCACCTTCAGGGGATCCTGAGAATTAGTGGTCTTGGAAACGTTGAAAGCAAGGAACAAGCTCTAGAAGCTAAGCTAGCCGATAAGGAAGGCCTCACATCATTGGCACTGGGATATGTGGGGACTGATGAATGCCCTCCAGACGTTCAAGCGGACATCCTCGAGGGCCTCCGTCCACCATCATCGGTTACACAGCTGAGAATCCACGGCTACCATAGTCGGAGGTACCCAAGTTGGCTCTCGGGGAACCAGAATGCTCCAAGGAATCTGCAACGTCTTCAGCTCAAATGTTGTCATGAGCTGGAAGATCTACCTGAAATTGGTGAGATTTTCATTCATCTTCACGAGCTTAGACTCGAATGTCTTAGAAGCCTAAAATCTCTGCCAACACTTCCTGAGAACTTGAAGAAGCTGGTGATTGAGTGCTGTACATCCCTTGCCTTCATTTGCATGGAGGATGTGGAAATGCTAAGAACCATGTTTGTCGAGCGAGCATCTCAAGCTGATCCATCCCTGAAGAGTGTAAATCCAGAAGGAATAGCTGGATTTTCTCCCGAGCAGTTTGACAGGTTCAAAGCAACCTTATATGATTATGATTTTATCGGCGAATCTGGTAGTTCACTATCATATTCCAGAAGCTCGTACAATCTTACGTTGGAGAACGTCTTTCCATTAGTCAGGGGCAATTGCGAAGAGGATTCTCAATTGCTAATTCCAGGATCTGTTGAGCATCTCAGTATTGGATTTTGTACCATCACTGACTCTGCCTTGCGTAATTGCTTAATAGGCTGTACCTCCATAACTTGCTTGGAACTGTCTGGGATTCTTTGTTTAACAGCAATTCCTTGGGAGTTCCTAACTAGGCTTAGGGAGCTCTCAATCACTGCATGTGTGGACCTAACCATCCTACACGGCCTGAATGATCTCCGAAACCTGGAAAATCTTACTATCAAGAAGTGCCCCAATCTCAAGGCTCTACAAGACAGCGAGAAAGTGGGAGCCCTTTGCTCGCTCACTGTGGATGACTTATCTCTTGTGCCAGAGCTGCTCTCAACAGAAGGACGGTCATCTCTGACGGAGCTTAGAATCTATCATTCAAAGGAACGAACGGAGGCTGCATTCCTGCAGCAGTTGACTTCATTAATCTTCCTCGAGTTTTGGGACTGCGACTGGGACACCTTACCGGAGAATTTGGTGCACCTCGCATCGCTTAAAATTTTGCTAATTTACAAATGTGAAAAGATCCAGTCACTGCCTGTACTACCAGAATCTCTAGAATACTTTGCACTCGATGCGTGCGATCCAGATTTCATGGACAGCTGTCAAACCCATGGAGATCCGAACTGGCAAAAGATTAGGCATGTCCCCAGAAAAATAATTGCTGACAGAAGGTGGGGGAACGGGTGCTGCATCGGGAGAATCTTCTGAAATTAGGCGAAATTAAATTTTCTGTGTGTGCGTATGTAGCGTGGTGAATTGCAGTCAGATCTGCTGTAAAAAGGTGATATTGTCTTCCCTTAGTAAACATTATGCATCCTTTGACCATAGCCTGTACATTGATGAAAGGTGGTGCTACATCTGTATGATTTTGGCTGGCTCTCGGTTATTTGTGAGCGAAATGAACAATGCTGAGTTGGCAAGAACCGTGTTTACTTTATTTTTTGCCGTCTGAATTGGGCAGTAGCAACGTTGCGTTGACATGGAACCTATACGTACTTCACAGCCATCAGAGAAGCTCCATGGGAATCTGCAAGTCTGACTCAGTGGAGATGCTCGCGCTGTTCGATCCGACGAACTTACCCTGTCACCTTTGTTTTTTGAAGCAATATACTGGAAGTCAATTGATGTACACATATCTAGACCTATAAGATGTGTTTACTTCCTTGTCAGGAAGATTCATTTCTTGATCTGGACATTCAGAGACATTCCATTGTCAAAGCTGATGTATATGTTGTCAAGAGTTCTTTTCCCTACGTTACGTGTGAGATGATGAACGCTCGCATCGCATACATTAATACGAACGCATCAACACAATCCATCGACGCTTCGTTATCTGCCGGTGAGTAGAGCGTGGTGGGTCGGGCTCGGGCTCGGCTGCTTTAAGATTGGTGACAGGCTAGAGAAGGTCGGGCAGAGAGCCCATATCCTCGACCCGAAGCGAAATTCAGCCCACAGGAATTTGGACGCCCAGGTCCACACTAGGCCATATCCTCGACCGAGCTTTACACCGAGCTCTTGGGTGTGGGGGTTTCCGATCTTTACACCGAGCTTTCCGCGGGCGTGGAGGGAGACGCTCGCCAGGGTTTCGTTTCGCGTCCGCTCCATCTAGAGCCTAGTTTTGTTTTCTTCTTCTGTTTCTTTCGACTTAGATGCGACGGTTTGCGCTATGGTTGGCGTGCGAATTCGGCGGCGGAGCTGCTGGGGGTTCGATTGACGCAGATGCGGCTGGCTTCATCTGCTAGCCGAGAGTACCTTGGGGAGCGAATTTCCCAGATTTGTTCGCTTTGATCTCGATATGGGTGCTGCCTGCGTAAAATTCGATCGCCCCTGTTGACTGCCTACCTTAGCACTAAAATAGCCATTAACACTACATATGCTATATATATATATAATTATATATATACAATTTTGTTTTTAAAAAATATATTATTGCAGAACTTTATTTATGATATTTTGATATTATATATTATAAAAGAAAAAAATACTCATTTTGTTCTCTAATATTTGTCACGTATGACCAAAACTTTCTTCCCCGGATACTTTTTGACACAAATACATGCCTAGTAAATAGTAAATATATCATTAAATAGTATTTGTCATTTATATCATCATCATTTTTTATCATTATAATGTTTGTCTATATTATATACTCATAACATTTATTATATAGCTTACATCGGTAAAGATCTAGTCCCACGCTAGCCAGTCCTGTCCCGCCAGCCCCATCTCCCCAATCACCGCCGGCACAATGTTCCCGACAATTAAGTAGGCGCCGACCTGTTCAAATTAATTGGTTAATTAGGCCGATTCAATAGGTGCATATATAGTTGTTCAAATTTGATGAGCATGCATGAGCTTACGTCTACGTCTTGGATTTATTAAAGATGCTCTCGAACGTTAGAACGCGGGAGATGACAAAGATCATAAAGTTCAGGGGTTTATTAAAGTTCTACTGGTAGTGGTGCTCGATCACGTACACCGATATGTCCGCCATGTCCAAGTTATTGAACAGGAGGATCAGGCCCACCTCCAGGAGGAGTTGGCTCGACACTACCACCCGGGCCTCCGGCCCACGGAAGCACCCGTCGAACACGAAGTCTGGATCGCCGAGCACAGTGTAGGCATTGGCCATGAGGAAGGTGAACTGTGTGCCAGAGTCCACCATGGTCTGCCCAGCAACAGTGTGGTCTGGCGTGAGCACAGACTTGGGATGGAACTCTAAGATTTATTTCTTAATAAGAATTATCTTCTTTTCTAAATTAAGAAAAAATAAATTTTTAAGTAGTAATATCTTAATAAGTATTATCATCTCTTTTAATTTAAAAAGAAATATATCTTTAAGTAATAACATCTAACGACTGTTATAGTTTTGTTTAATTATGATTCACTTAACTAAGGGTCAGATATTTTGCTTTCTATGAGAACTTTTAGGCTGAGCTCAAGCTTGTCACAGTCCTAAAATGACTTGCAAGTCTTCGCATGCAAACAAACAGGGGGAAAGAAGATCGAATGCAGAGCATACGCACCGCCCGTGTGAAATTTATGTAGTGGAAATGAGTGGAGGAGGGTGCACGAAGAATAGTACTTCTCATCGTTATCGCCATCGAGTCTTGAGTAGATAAGACTTCAGAGGATGTGCATCATCCATGTCAATTCATGATGTTAAATTGATGAAGAAAAGGGGGTGTTAGAACTCCACGTCACTATTACGGGTTGTGTTTTAGTCTTTTACAGTTGTCTTCGCTAGGCAATCAAATCATTTTGATATACAACTGTACACATGTACTTCATATCATAGAAGGCTAGTATTATATCCCCCGCATGTTATATTGTTATATTACCTTATTTTACCCATCCATCATCAAAAAATATTTACATGATACTATAGTTTCTTAAAATTTTGGCAATATGTTATTGTTAAAAAATATTGGTCGAAAGCATTCCTTTGAGATTGCATAAATGTCCAAAATGGGATACGTTTATAAGCAGAGGGAGTAAAAAGGGTTATGTAAGGCAGGTGTAACAATTTCAGCGAAGTGTTTCATGTTAACTGAAGCGACCTTGACGAAAAATTTTGTACCAGAAATACTCTGAATATGTATCTTACTTCTGTAATGTCATCGCCGTTGAAAATTACTTGAGATGTCCAGATTCTAGATCGAAGATATTTGGTTACGCGTCTGTTCATATTGGCTTCTGTCTTTGGCTGGTTTTAGTTTATAAATAGTAACAATTTATAAAGACGTTTGTAGAAAGACACTTACGTGTGATTTTGGCCGATATAACTGAAGTCACTACAGTGTATACTACAATCGATTAGATCTCATTTTGAAATATAGATGTATACGAGTTCTGTTCACTCGAGCATTAGTTTTGTTCTTGTAATCTTTTGTTTCCAATTATTTTCAAGGTCATTGAGTCGAGGTCGGCCAATTCGAGCTTTATCTAGGCTGAGCTCAAGCTTGTTCACAGTCCTAGATGACTTGCAAGTCTTCGCGTGCAAACAAACAGGGGAAAAGAAGATCGAATGCAGAGAATACGCACCGCCCGTGTGAAATTCATGAGGTGGAAATGAGTGGAGGAGGGTGCACGAAGAATAGTACTTCTCATCGTTATCGCCATCGAGTCTTGAGTAGATAAGACTTCAGAGGATGTGCATCATCCATGTCAATTCATGATGTTAAATTGATGAAGAAAAGGGGGTGTTAGAACTCCACGTCACTATTACGGGTTGTGTTTTAGTCTTTTACAGTTGTCTTCGCTAGGCAATCAAATCATTTTGATATACAACTGTACACATGTACTTCATATCATAGAAGGCTAGTATTATATCCCCTGTATGTTATATTGTTATATTACCTTATTTTACCCATCCATCATCAAAAAAAAAATTACATAATACTATATGTTGTGGCTACAGACCAAACAGAGAGAGAGAGAGATGGTAGTGGAGAGTTGGGAGTAAGTGACAGTAATGGCTTGGGTCTTCCCCATGGCCTGCATTCCGTATATATGCATGGGGAGTGCTTTTACAATTATGCCCTTACATCTGAGTATCCCCTCCAGGGACACTTATGTCATTACACATGGGTTATTCCGGGCCTTATAACCTTCTACCAGGCCGCCACCCCTACAACAGGAGCCTCTCATGGTGAAGGGCTTCACAGGGCCGAAGCCATGTTGCCGAGTCTCTTGGCCCCCTCCGTCCCTGCGGCCTGTGAACTTCTCCGAACTTGCGAAGCTTTGATGTGCCGCGGGTCCTGGGGTCCGGGGCCGCGGTCGAAGGCGATGCCTGGGTTGCCGCTGAGGTAGATGCGCGAGCGCTCTGTCTCGGGCTGGTGGTTAGCCGGAGTAGACGCGCGCGCGCTCCGTCCCCTACCCTTCGAACGGGTGGCAGCGGAGCTGGTGCCCAGTCGGAGTAGACGCGCGCGCGCTCCGTCCCCTACCCTTCGAATGGGTGGCAGCGGAGCTGGCGCTCAGTCGAAGTGAGTCGGAGGCGTTGCGTCGGCATAGGTAAGCGTAGTGGGCCCGAGTCGCCGCATACGCATTAAGTGGTAGCGGACGCGCTGGGACGCTCCTCCTTCTGGCTGTCCACGTGGCGAAGCGTGCTTGGCGCGGTGCCGGCCTTGAGGCGTCGTGGCCATTTAATGTGGCGACGGACTTCCGCCGGTTGGACTCCTGCCGATTGGACTTCCGCCGGTTGGCTCCCCCACTGATGGGGTATATATATTTACGGCGCTGGTGCGGCTTTGTTCCTGCATCGCGTCCTTGGATAGAAATTGCTCCCCTAAAATGGGCCCCTGTTGTGCATCAACATTCCCTAGCGACGCTGGGCGGCTTAAGGAATGCTGATGTACAGACGGAGGTCCATTTTTATTGGGAGCTTGGTTAGCGTCTGTTATCAGTAGCCAGCCATGGTTGTTGCCTTCGTGCTGCGTTTCTGCATACGACGGCAAGGTTTGACCTGTTTTCCTGAACAGACCTACCTTCAGTCGGGGTTCCTGATGGAGCCCGTCCGTATTACCTCGAAAAGGTGTGGATGTACTGAAGGAGGCCTGTTTAGGAGAACAAGCCAAACTTTGCTGTGACCTTCGCGTTTAAGCTGGCGTCTGGTCGCGGTAGACACGCGCACGCGCTCCGTCCCCTACCCTTCGAACTGGTGGCAGCGGAGCTGGCGCCTAGCCGAAGTGGATGCGCGTGCGCTCCGTCCTCTACCCTTCGAACGGGTGGCGGCGGGTGGCACCCACCGGTAGATGCGCGCTCGGCCCTACCCCGAGCGGGTGGCGCGGAGCCCACCGGTAGATGCGCGCGCGCTCCGTCCCCTACCCTTCGAACGGGTGGCAGCGGAGCTGGCGCCCAGCCAAAGTAGATGCGCACGCGCTCCGTCCCCTACCCTTCGAACGGGTGGCAGCGGAGCTGGCGCCTAGTCGTCCGGTAGTGCGCTTTTAATGGCGGCTGGAATTGTGCCGACGCCTGGCCTGTCTGGGGGCGGGCTGTCGTGTCGTGCAGACCGTCCCCCCGTAGGTGGGGCACGCGGCGATTAATGACTGGCGTGTTGTGGGATGTGAGCAGTTGCGTGAGCACGCCCGCTCGCCGCTTCCCTAGGGAAGTGGGACGCGTGTCGGGCGTGTACTGGCGTTGCACGCTGCTCAGCCACCTACCCAGCACGCTCCTCCAAGTGCCGGCGGTTCTTTTTTCCAGTCGTGGGTAGCCGAACCGCTGCATGTTTTAATCTGGCTATGCTTCTGGTTATGGAGGAGGCGAGCGGGCTTTATAAAGCGCTATCGCTGTTGTGGGGGCGCACTGTCCCGCCTGTCGCCTATCCTTGCTTATTTCGCGCCAATAGCCCTTTTGCCCTAATCCTTAGAGAGCAATGGCCGGCCCTGGTGATGCCTCCCGCCATCCCGGCGATGGCTCCTCGCCTAGCCGGGACGAGTTGTCCCTTCGTTCTGGGGACTACGAGCTGGTGCTGCAGGGGCTTTCGCGCGACGACAAGCGGTGGGACGCCATGGAGTATTCGGGGGGTCGCTGCTCCCGCGTGCTGGGGAGGAGCCGCGTGACCGAAGAGACGCTGCAACGGCTTGTACGGGAAGGGAAGATCGGGTTGCTCGATGGGGCTCGCCTGCCCCGCCGTGACGAGACGGAGCCGAAGCCCCAGGACATGGAGGCGATCGTTTTTGTCGCATTCTTCGACGCCGGCCTTCGAATGCCCTCAACGAAGTTTGTGGGCGAAGTCCTGCGGGCCTATGGGTTGGAGCTAGCGCAGCTGACGCCAAACGCCATAGTGCGCCTAGCTGTCTTCACGTGGGCCACACGGACGGAGGGTCGGCGTCCCAGCGCGAGCCTGTTCGCCGCCCTGCATGACGCGTGCTGCCGACCGAGGAAGGTTGAGGGGGCTGTCTCCAATTTCGGCAGCGTGGACTTCGTGCTACGAGAGTCCTGTTCAACGCTATTCCCTGCGCCGGCTGGCTTGGAGAGGTGGGAGTCCGGCTGGACACGGCAGTGGTTTTATTACATCGTGGCCAGCACGAGTGGCCTGCTATGCCGAGGTGGACCAATCTCGTTTAATAGCGCGCCAAGCTTGAAGCCGGAGGCTGATGATGCGCGAAGGCTATTGAGGCTTGCTGGCGTTGCACGCCGGCTGAGTATGCGCGACTTGGCCGAAGAGTTCACGATGTACGGGGTGGTGCCCCTCTCCACCCGGTGGAAGTACGCGCAACGGGGCACCGACCGAGAGGACGGGGTGTACCCATCCTTGTCTTGCCTGCTTCCACCCTCCGCTCCTCGTAAGTTGCTTAGCGTTTAGTAGGCACGTCTTGACGTATCTGTACTGCCCTCGCGTGACCTCCCTGCTGTCTTTTGTGTAGTGACTCAGCTAGAAGACGCCGAGCGTGCGGCTGAGGTGTTCCTCGGCCCATACACACTCGAGGAGCACCAGCTGCGCGAGGCCGCGACCTAAACGGCGAAGCAAGGGCGGGTGAACCGCACCTGCGAGGTTTTGGGTATCACCGTGCCGGAGCGCCGGACACCAGCGGGGACCCCCGCGGGGACTCCGGGCCATCATGGTGGTGGCGGCCATGCGGACGCCTCGTCTCCGATGCTGCCGTGGCCAACCTGCCAGCCCCCTCGGCAGCCGGCACCGCTGGGGCGGGACGTTCGACCGTTGACGCGCTCGACTGGACCAGCTCGGCGGGGCGCGCCGCCTCGAATCCACCGTCCGCACCGTCCGCCGACGCTGTTGAGCGCACGGGCGCGACCTTGACCAGGCCGGAACCCGCCAACCCGGAGGGGAACGTCACTCCTGGCGAGACCGGGTCGTCGTGCTTCTGAGCGGGCTGAGTCGGCGAAGTCCATTCTGCGAGGAAGTTGGCGAGGACTTGAGATTTGATCGCCGTCCGCGAGGCGTATGTCAGGGAGAACGGGGCGAGCTCGGCGGCCCACTTGCCGATGCGCCCCGTGGACTCCTTATTGTGTAACATCTCCGCTAGGGGAAATGAGGAGGGTACTGTGATCGGGTGGGCTAAAAAATAATGTCGAAGCTTCCTGGAGGCCATGACCAGCGCGTAAGCTAATTTTTCCAGCTCCGTATATCTCGTCTTGGCGCCTTGGAGGGCTTCGGAGACGAAGTATACGGGCCGCTGTATGGCGCCTTCCTCTAGGACGAGGACGGCACTGACCGCTGTGACCGACGCGGCCAGATAGAGCAAGAGGGGAGCCTCTGGTGCTGGGGCGACCAGAGTGGGGAGGCTCGCTAGATGTTTCTTGAGCTCGTTGAAGGCCTCCGCACAGTCGCTGTCCCAACGAAATCCGTCGCACCCGCGAAGCGTCTTGAAGAATGGCAAACCCCGCTCCGCCGCCCTAGATAGGAAACGGCTCAGGGCTGCCATGCGGCCTGCCAGCCTCTGGACCTCCCTCGTCGTCTTGGGGGGCTCCATGCCTAGGATGGCCTCAACTTTGTCGGGATTCGCCTGGATGCCCCGTCCGGATACGAGGAAGCCCAGTAGTTTGCCCGCCTGGACGCCGAAGACGCACTTGTCGGGGTTGAGCTTGATGCCGGCCTTCCTGAGGTTGTCGAAGGTCTCCTGGAGGTCCCGGCCGTGCGAAGCGATCTGCCGGGTCTTGACTACCACGTCGTCGACGTAGGCTTCCACGTTCCTCCCGAGCTGAGCGGCGAGGGCAAGTGCGACGAGGCGGGTAAAGGTAGCACCGGCGTTCTTCAAGCCAAAGGGCATCCTGACGAAGCAGAAGGTCCCAATCGGTGTGATGAAACTGGTCTTGTCTTCGTCGTCCTCGGCCATGTATACCTGATGATAACCGGAGTAGGCATCCAGGAAACTCATGAGCTCGCACCCGGCGGTAGCATCGACCAATTGGTCGATGCGTGGCAAGGGGTAATTGTCCTTGGGGCACGCCTTGTTGAGTGCAGCGAAGTCAATGCACATGCGCCAGGCCCCGCTGGCCTTTTTGACCAATACGGGGTTGGCGAGCCACTCCGGGTGATGGACCTCGCGAATGACCCCGGCCCGGAGAAGCTTCGCCACCTCCACCTTGGCCGCCTGCTGCCGGTCCATGGACATACGGCGAAGCTTCTGCTTGACCGGCTTGGCGTCAGGGCGGACCGCCAGGCGGTGCTCGATTACTGCGCGGTCTACGCCCTTGATGTCCTCCGGCGACCATGCAAAAATGTCGGCGTTGTCCTGGAGCACTTGGAGTAGGTCCCGCTCAACCTCTGCAGGAAGCCCCTCGCCGATGGACACAAACTGCCCCTCCGCCTGGAGGGGCACCTTCTTGACCCCGCCTTCGGGCCGAGGCTTGGGCGTCCATCCCGGAGCGGAGGGCGTGTCGCCGGGCGTACTCGAGAGGGCGTGCACCGGGCGGTGCAAGTTTCGGCTGCTGACTTCGACGCGCCTGGCGAGGTCTTGGTCGCCGAAGACCGTGATCACGCCCTCCGGGCCTGGGAGCTTCATGCATAGGAAGGCGTGGTGCGGGATCGCTTCGAGGGAATTGATGGCGGGCCGTCCCAATATGACGTTGTAGGGGTGCGGGATATCTACAACGTCAAAGATGACGTGCGCACTGCGGGTGTTGCTCCCCTGGCGAAACGTAACTAGAAGGGACACATGTCCTATGGCCTCCAGCCGTTGGCCTCCGAAGCCTTGAAGTGGAGCTCCTGGCTGCTCCAGGCGGCTTCGGGGGATTCCCATACGCTCGAGGGCCCCTGCGAACAGAATATTTGCAGAGCTTCCCTCATCGACGAGGACGCGCCTGACGTCATGGCCTGCGATGTGAGCCTGGACAACTAAAGGGTCTTGGTGAGGGAGCTCCACACCCCTGGCATCATTCAAGGTGAAGGTGATGTTGCAGGGCGGCAGCTACGATTGCGACCGCTCCATGGGGGCCCCTGACAAAGAACCCCCGGTGATGACGCTGACCGTGCGGTGCCGTGTGCCTTCCCTGTCGGAGGCTTGCAAGGGACCACCTCTTGGATGCCGCTCATGGACTTCGGCAAGGGGCCGAGAAGAGGATGCCCGAGACTCGGCCATCACCTGTCGCAGTTCCATGACCGCGGTGCACGCCTTCGTGTAGTGGTCGCCGTAGCCATGCACCTCGCACCACTTGCCATAGTCCCGAAGCTCTTGCTCCGCGCGGGGTCGCTCGCCATGATCTGGTCCGCCTTCGCATCCTCGGCCCCCCTTCCACGATATAAGGGCAGGCCCTCGAAGGGCGCTTCCGATACCGAGGATATGGCGGACCCTACGTGGTCTGCGCTGGTGGCGCCGGGGCTTGCGCCTGTCCCCTAGCGAGCCTTCTTGCGCCCCAGGGCCGCTGCTTCCAGGAGTGACCTCCCGGGGTGGTCGACTGCGGTCCCGCTTCAGGAGATCGCCACCCGCCTTATCGCATGGTGAGCGCTTCGCTTGGGCGAGGTCGGGGGCGGGGGTGTTGCGTCTTCGCGCATCTTCCTCGGCCCGCGCATACCTTTCCATCTTGTCGAAGAGCTTGGCGACCGTCTTGATAGGCTTGTGTGTGTTGTACTCGGCCAGGGGGCCTGGACGAAGGCCCTGTATGGCCACGTTGATGACGGTTGTCTCGTTGATGTCTTGGACTTGGCATCGTACCCTCGCGAAGCGCTTGAAGTAGTCCCGGAGCTTCTCCGAAGGTTTCTGCTTCACGGCGAAGAGCTGGTCTGCGTCAACCCGCTCGACATAATTTCCTCGAAAGTTGTTGTGAAGGCGGTCGCGGATCTGCTCCCACGCGTAGATGGAGTTCGGCTCTATGGTAAAAAAACCAAGAGAGCGCCACTCCTTGCAGCACGAGGGGGAGTCCCTTCGCCTTTGTGGTGTCATCTCCGCCCGCGGCCTCGATTGCCGTCTCGTACACGCGCACGAACTCGCGGGGGTCCGTGTCGCCTTTGTAAGGCTCGATGACGCTGGAGAATTTGAAGTCTTCGGGCCACGCCGCCTGCTGTAGTCCTGCCGAAAGCGGGGACTCTGGATCGACGCGCCGCAGCGGGACGCGGCCGGGTGTGGGGGCATCGCGGCTGCCCACCCTTCCCGGCGTGGGCTCCGGCGTGACCACCGGCGCGGCCTGCTGGCTTCGGGCCTCTTGTATGTCTCGGACTGCCCCACGAAGATCCCCAAGCTCCTGCTGAAACGCTTTGAGGGTCGCTAGCAGGGTGCTTTCCTCCGTCGCGTCGGCGGGGTCGATCGTTGTAGCGGCAGTGGCGGGGTCGGTCGCCGCAACGGCGGTGGCGGGGTCGGTCGTCGCAGCGGCGATGGCGGGGTCGGTCGTTGCAGCGCAAGCGTCGACATCCTCGACCACCGCGCCCGCGACAGCCGATGCCGAAGCCCTGGTACCCCCGCAACGCTCCAGCCCGGCCGCCTTCTTTCCCTTCGCCGCCGCCAACGAAGTTTTTTTCGGTGCCATCCTTCTTCAGATCTCAGGCTTGCTCCTGTCCTCCCCACGGACGGCGCCAACTATTGTGGCTACAGACCAAACAGAGAAAGAGATGGTAGTGGAGAGTTGGGAGTAAGTGACAATAATGGCTTGGGTCTTCCCCATGGCCTGCATTCCGTATATATGCATGGGGAGTGCTTTTACAATTATGCCCTTACATCTGAGTATCCCCTCCAGGGACACTTATGTCATTACACATGGGTTATTCTGGGCCAAATAACCTTCTACAAGGCCTGCTGGGTTTAGGTGGGGGCCACCCCTACAACACTATAGTTTCTTAAAATTTTGGCAATATGTTATTGTTAAAAAATATTGGTCGAAAGCATTCCTTCGAGATTGCATAAATGTCCAAAATGGGATACGTTTATAAGCAAAGGGAGTAAAAAGGGTTATGTAAGGCAGGTGTAACAATTTCAGCGAAGTGTTTCATGTTAACTGAAGCGACCTTGAAAAACTTTGTACCAGAAATATTCTGTATATGTATCTTACTTCTGTAATGTCATCACCGTTGAAAATTACTTGACATGTCCAGATTCTAGATCGAAGATATTTGGTTATGTGTCCGTTCATGTTAGCTTCTGGTTTTAGCTTATAAATAGTAACAGTTTGTAAAGAAGTATGTAGAAAGACACTTACGTGTAATTTTGACCGATATAACTGAAGTCACTGCAGTGTATACTACAATCGATTAGTAGATCTCATTTTGAAATATAGATGTACACGAGTTCTGTTCACTCGAGCATCAGTTTTGTCCTTGCAATCTTTTGTTTCCAATTATTTTCAAGGTCATTGAGTCGAGGTCGGCCAATTCGAGCTTTACGTAGGCTGAGCTCAAGCTTGTTCACAGTCCTAGATGACTTGCAAGTCTTCGCGTGCAAACAAACAGGGGAAAAGAAGATCGAATGCAGAGAATACGCACCGCCCGTGTGAAATTCATGAAGTGGAAATGAGTGGAGGAGGGTGCACGAAGAATAGTACTTCTCATCGTTATCGCCATCGAGTCTTGAGTAGATAAGACTTCAGAGGATGTGCATCATCCATGTCAATTCATGATGTTAAATTGATGAAGAAAAGGGGGTGTTAGAACTCCACGTCACTATTACGGGTTGTGTTTTAGTCTTTTACAGTTGTCTTCGCTAGGCAATCAAATCATTTTGATATACAACTGTACACATGTACTTCATATCATAGAAGGCTAGTATTATATCCTATGTATGTTATATTGTTATATTACCTTATTTTACCCATCCATCATCAAAAAAAATATTTACATAATACTATAGTTTCTTAAAATTTTGGCAATATGTTATTGTTATAAAATATTGGTCGAAAGCATTCCTCCGAGATTGCATAAATGTCCAAAATGGGATACGTTTATAAGCAGAGGGAGTAAAAAGGGTTATGTAAGGCAGGTGTAACAATTTCAGCGAAGTGTTTCATGTTAACTGAGCGACCTTCTCGAAAAATTTTGTACGAAATACTCGAATATGTATCTTATACGTAATGTCATCGCCGTTGAAAATTACTTGAGATGTCCAGATTCTAGATCGAAGATATTTGGTTACGCGTCCGCTCATATTGGCTTCTGTCTTTGGCTGGTTGTAGTTTATAAATAATAACAATTTATAAAGAAGTTTGTAGAAAGACACTTACGTGTGATTTTGGCGATATAATGAAGTCACTACGGTGTATACTACAATCGATTAGATCTCATTTTGAAATATAGATGTATACGAGTTACATTCACTCGAGCATCGTTTTGTCCTTGTAATCTTTTGTTTCCAATTATTTTCAAGGTCATTGAGTCGAGGTCGCCAATTCGAGCTTTACGTAGGTGAGCTCAAGCTTGTTCTGATCCTAGATGACTTGCAAGTCTTCGCGTGCAAACAAACAGGGGAAAAGAAGATCGAATGCAGAGAATACGCACCGCCCGTGTGAAATTCATGAAGTGGAAATGAGTGGAGGAGGGTGCACGAAGAATAGTACTTCTCATCGTTATCGCCATCCAGTCTTGAGTAGATAAGACTTCAGAGGATGTGCATCATCCATGTCAATTCATGATGTTAAATTGATGAAGAAAAGGGGGTGTTAGAACTCCACGTCACTATTACGGGTTGTGTTTTAGTCTTTTACAGTTGTCTTCGCTAGGCAATCAAATCATTTTGATATACAACTGTACACATGTACTTCATATCATAGAAGGTAGTATTATATCCCTTGTATGTTATATTGTTATATTACCTTATTTTACCCATCCATCATCAAAAAAAATATTTACATAATACTATAGTTTCTTAAAATTTTGGCAATATGTTATTGTTATAAAATATTGGTCGAAAGCATTCCTTCGAGAATGCATAAATGTCCAAAATGGGATACGTTTATAAGCAGAGGGAGTAAAAAGGGTTATGTAAGACAGGTGTAACAATTTCGGCGAAGTGTTTCATGTTAACTGAAGCGACCTTCTCGAAAAATTTTGTACCAGAAATACTCTGAATATGTATCTTACATCTGTAATGTCATCGCCGTTGAAAATTACTTGAGATGTCCAGATTCTAGATCGAAGATATTTGGTTACGCGTCCGCTCATATTGGCTTCTGTCTTTGGCTGGTTGTAGTTTATAAATAGTAACAATTTATAAAGAAGTTTGTAGAAAGACACTTACGTGTGATTTTGGCCGATATAACTGAAGTCACTACAGTGTATACTACAATCGATTAGATCTCATTTTGAAATATAGATGTATACGAGTTCTGTTCACTCGAGCATCAGTTTTGTCCTTGTAATCTTTTGTTTCCAATTATTTTCAAGGTCATTGAGTCGAGGTCGGCCAATTCGAGCTTTACGTAGGCTGAGCTCAAGCTTGTTCACAGTCCTAGATGACTTGCAAGTCTTCGCGTGCAAACAAACAGGGGAAACGAAGATCGAATGCAGAGAATACGCACCGCCCGTGTGAAATTCATGAAGTGGAAATGAGTGGAGGAGGGTGCACGAAGAATAGTACTTCTCATCGTTATCGCCATCGAGTCTTGAGTAGATAAGACTTCAGAGGATGTGCATCATCCATGTCAATTCATGATGTTAAATTGATGAAGAAAAGGGGTGTTAGAACTCCACGTCACTATTACGGGTTGTGTTTTAGTCTTTACGATTGTCTTCGCTAGGCAATCAAATCATTTTGATATACAACTGTACACATGTACTTCATATCATAGAAGGCTAGTATTATATCCCCTGTATGTTATATTGTTATATTACCTTATTTTACCCATCAATCATCAAAAAAAATATTTACATAATACTATAGTTTCTTAAAATTTTGGCAATATGTTATTGTTAAAAAATATTCGTCGAAAGCATTCCTTAAGATTGCATAAATGTCCAAAATGGGATACGTTTATAAGCAGAGGGAGTAAAAAGGGTTATGTAAGGCAGGTGTAACAATTTCAGCGAAGTGTTTCGTGTTAACTGAAGCGTCCTTGAAAAATTTTGTACCAGAAATACTCTGAATATGTATCTTACTTCTGTAATGTCATCGCCATTGAAAATTACTTGACATGTCCAGATTCTAGATCGAAGATATTTGGTTGTGTCCGTTCATGTTAGCTTCTAGTTTTAGCTTATAAATAGTAACAGTTTGTAAAGAAGTATGTAGAAAGACACTTACGTGTAATTTTGACCGATATGACTGAAGTCACTGCAGTGTATACTACAATCGATTTGTAGATCTCATTTTGAAATATAGATGTATACGAGTTCTGTTCACTCGAGCATCAGTTTTGTCCTTGCAATCTTTTGTTGCCAATTATTTTCATGGTCATTGAATCGAGGTCGGGCCAATTCGAGCTTTATCTAGGCCGAGCTCAAGCTTGTTCACAGTCCTAGATGACTTTTATGTCTTCGCGTGCAAACAAACAGGGGAAAACAAGATCGAATGCAGAGAATACGCACCGCCCGTGTGAAATTTATGAAATGGAAATGAGTGGAGGAGGGTGCACGAAGAATAGTACTTCTCATCGTTATCGCCATCGAGTCTTGAGTAGATAAGACTTCAGAGGATGTGCATCATCCATGTCAATTCATGATGTTAAATTGATGAAGAAAAGGGGGTGTTAGAACTCCACGTCACTATTACGGGTTGTGTTTTAGTCTTTTACAGTTGTCTTCGCTAGGCAATCAAATCATTTTGATATACAACTGTACACATGTACTTCATATCATAGAAGGCTAGTATTATATCCCCTGTATGTTATATTGTTATATTACCTTATTTTACCCATCCATCATCGAAAAAATATTTACATAATACTATAGTTTCTTAAAATTTTGGCAATATGTTATTGTTATAAAATATTGGTCGAAAGCATTCCTTCGAGATTGCATAAATGTCCAAAATGGGATACGTTTATAAGCAGAGGGAGTAAAAAGGGTTATGTAAGGCAGGTGTAACAATTTCAGCGAAGTGTTTCATGTTAACTGAAGCGACCTTCTCGAAAAATTTTGTACCAGAAATACTCTGAATATGTATCTTACTTCTGTAATGTCATCGCCGTTGAAAATTACTTGAGATGTCCAGATTCTAGATCGAAGATATTTGGTTACGCGTCCGCTCATATTGGCTTCTGTCTTTGGCTGGTTTTAGTTTATAAATAGTAACAATTTATAAAGAAGTTTGTAGAAAGACACTTACGTGTGATTTTGGCCGATATAACTGAAGTAACTACAGTGTATACTACAATCGATTAGATCTCATTTTGAAATATAGATGTATACGAGTTCTGTTCACTCGAGCATCAGTTTTGTCCTTGTAATCTTTTGTTTCCAATTATTTTCAAGGTCATTGAGTCGAGGTCGGCCAATTCGAGCTTTACGTAGGCTGAGCTCAAGCTTGTTCACAGTCCTAGATGACTTGCAAGTCTTCGCGTGCAAACAAACAGGGGAAAAGAAGATCGAATGCAGAGAATACGCACCGCCCGTGTGAAATTCATGAGGTGGAAATGAGTGGAGGAGGGTGCACGAAGAATAGTACTTCTCATCGTTATCGCCATCGAGTCTTGAGTAGATAAGACTTCAGAGGATGTGCATCATCCATGTCAATTCATGATGTTAAATTGATGAAGAAAAGGGGGTGTTAGAACTCCACGTCACTATTACGGGTTGTGTTTTAGTCTTTTACAGTTGTCTTCGCTAGGCAATCAAATCATTTTGATATACAACTGTACACATGTACTTCATATCATAGAAGGCTAGTATTATATCCCCTGTATGTTATATTGTTATATTACCTTATTTTACCCATCCATCATCAAAAAAAATATTTACATAATACTATAGTTTCTTAAAATTTTGGCAATATGTTATTGTTAAAAAATATTCGTCGAAAGCATTCCTTAAGATTGCATAAATGTCCAAAATGGGATACGTTTATAAGCAGAGGGAGTAAAAAGGGTTATGTAAGGCAGGTGTAACAATTTTAGCGAAGCGTTTCGTGTTAACTGAAGCGACCTTGAAAAATTTTGTACCAGAAATACTCTGTATATGTATCTTACTTCTGTAATGTCATCACCGTTGAAAATTACTTGACATGTCCAGATTCTAGATCGAAGATATTTGGTTATGTGTCCGTTCATGTTAGCTTCTAGTTTTAGCTTATAAATAGTAACAGTTTGTAAAGAAGTATGTAGAAAGACACTTACGTGTAATTTTGACCGATATGACTGAAGTCACTGCAGTGTATACTACAATCGATTTGTAGATCACATTTTGAAATATAGATGTATACGAGTTCTGTTCACTCGAGCATCAGTTTTGTCCTTGCAATCTTTTGTTGCCAATTATTTTCATGGTCATTGAATCGAGGTCGGGCCAATTCGAGCTTTATCTAGGCCGAGCTCAAGCTTGTTCACAGTCCTAGATGACTTTTATGTCTTCGCGTGCAAACAAACAGGGGAAAAGAAGATCGAATGCAGAGAATACGCACCGCCCGTGTGAAATTTATGAAATGGAAATGAGTGGAGGAGGGTGCACGAAGAATAGTACTTCTCATCGTTATCGCCATCGAGTCTTGAGTAGATAAGACTTCAGAGGATGTGCATCATCCATGTCAATTCATGATGTTAAATTGATGAAGAAAAGGGGGTGTTAGAACTCCACGTCACTATTACGGGTTGTGTTTTAGTCTTTTACAGTTGTCTTCGCTAGGCAATCAAATCATTTTGATATACAACTGTACACATGTACTTCATATCATAGAAGGCTAGTATTATATCCCCTGTATGTTATATTGTTATATTACCTTATTTTACCCATCCATCATCAAAAAAATATTTACGTAATACTATAGTTTCTTAAAATTTTGGCAATATGTTATTGTTATAAAATATTGGTCGAAAGCATTCCTTCGACATTGCATAAATGTCCAAAATGGGATACGTTTATAAGCAGAGAGAGTAAAAAGGGTTATGTAAGGCAGGTGTAACAATTTCAGCGAAGTGTTTCATGTTAACTGAAGCGACCTTCTCGAAAAATTTTGTACCAGAAATACTCTGAATATGTATCTTACTTCTGTAATGTCATCGCCATTGAAAATTACTTGAGATGTCCAGATTCTAGATCGAAGATATTTGGTTACGCGTTCGTTCATATTAGCTTCTGTCTTTGGCTGGTTTTAGTCAAAATCGCATGCAATTATCTTCCTTTTTGTAATTTCTCGCGCAAACAGTTAGAATTCAAAAGCTATAAACCAAAAAGCATATAACACAGCCCAAAAGAATCCACCTTATTTGTCCGAGAAGTTTCTCCTTTGCAATATACATCTCTCTTGGCACACTGAATGATGGCCAATGACTTGCAAGTCTTCGTGATTAAGGTGATGCTTCAACTAGCTATCGGTTTAAACTTCTGACTGTAACTTTTGGGTGAAATTACACTATAGCGGCTGTTATATTTTTCTAAGAAAAATATTTAAAAAATCATTATATCGTCACAGCAATGCAAATGAATAAGAGGGAAAAAAAGTAAAGACAAAATGCCAAAATGCAAAATAAGCTAAAATTAGAAATTAATATATTCTAAATGATTTTTAATTTAAATAAATTAAAAATAAAAAATTAAAGCTAAAACTGTTTAGAACGAGAACGTCCCTCGTAAGTCCTCGTGATTAAAATAGACTGGGCGAAACAAGACAGTGACATTTGCAAAGATGCAATAATCAGGCCTACATATTTTACTACAACTTGAGATGAGAGGAATTGTACATGACACATTCTTCCAAGACGTTTCTCCTTTGCAACATGCCAACATCCATCTCTCTCTCTTGAGGGGTACGAAACATCCATCCTACACAAGTGTGATAGGGCTGACTTGCAAGTCTACGCGATTAAAAACATGACTCACAAGTCTTCGCGATTAAGATCTGGTTCCAAATAGTTTTAGTTTCTAATTTATTTTAATTTTTAGTTTATTTAAGTTAAAAAATTATTTAGAATATGTTAATTTCTAATTTTAATTTATTTTGGTTTTCTTTATTTCTTTGTATTGTTTGTGATAATATCACGATTTTTTTCTTTAAAAATTAGCAATTATGATGATGTAATTTTAGTCAAAAATAAAAAACATTATCAAAAGTTTATGCCATAGGTTAATTGGAGCGGACCTAAAAACAGATAGAACGAAAGAAGACAGAGACACTTGAAAAGATGGCTTAAACGGCCTACATATTTTGACTACAACTCCCGAGATGAGAAGCATAGTACATGACAGAGTCTTTCGAGAAGTCTCTCTTTGCAACATCCATCTCTCCCTTGAGGGTACATCCAGCTCTCTGGGCACAGGGCTGATGACTTGCAAGTCGTCACGATTAAAACACAAGCAGGGCGAAAGAGGACAGCGGCCTGTTTGATATAGCCATAACTTATAATTTTTGGTTAAAATTTTTAAATTTTTGTTGTTTGTGACAAAGACTATAGAGAGAGATAATAGCTTGTGATTTTGGTTGATATAAATGTTGGACTTTTAATGTGTACTACAATTAACTTATAGATCCTGTCTTAAAAAAATACTCTGTTTGAAAGTTAAGTACTATAATAAAAACTAAAAGCTATTTTTAGAGAACACGCCAGCGACATTTGAAAAGATGCATTAATCGCCCCGTCAATTTATGATGTGAAGATTAGTAAAACGAAATAGCATGTGGGCAACGACGGACACAGAAAACGGAGTAAGAAGGTGCTAATTTATGACAGAAAGCCTCTCGAAATTACAAATAAATTATATCATAGCAAAAATATATAATTTCAGATACACCAACTAATATAAGAGCGAAATAGCTAGACAACGATAGGAGAGATGGGGATTGAAGCTGAAGACAAATTACATGCTAATCCATAGGGGTAATGGGCTGCATCAGTATTTTAGCACCTGTTATAAACTATACGGTAAAAATAGAAGATCAAAAGAATTAGAGACGAGAATTTAATGTGAAAAACTCTTTTAAAAAAATCATGTACGCACGAAGACAAAATTCACTCTATAAGTAGAGATTACAAGTACGAAGAATTTCGACGTATCTCAGTCATACGACAATAGGGATATATATAGTGATTACAAAGAAACTTCAGGTAGAGGCAGAACTCCGTGTTATAAACGAAAACAAATTGAATAGAATTGAGATTACACTTTAACAGCACAATAGTGTCTATTAGACCAAAGATATTAAAATTAACCTCTGATACTACTTGTTGCATCGTAAGATTTGTTTATTTTTAAAAGCTAGCTTGTGACTTTGTGGAGTGAAGAATTTTTTCATTTTTAAATTAAATTATTTGTCCCTTCGTAACTATCGTAGGACTAGTGCGGAGAATGAGACGTCAGAGCGAGGCGGGAGGCGCGGGGCTTAGAGCGAGGCAGCGGCGCGCAAACCCTAGAAGGCGACGACAGAACTGACGTCGGGAAGGGGATGAGCGAGCGGGAGACCCGGGGGAGTTGAGGCAAAAGGGAGAGGTTTAGCGGGGGGGTTATGTGAAAAGTTGCATAAGTGGAATTGGGTGCTTCCACCCTCAAGGATCCAGACCGTAGAGGGCAGATCTAATGATCCTGAGCAGTATTAGCATGTTAGCACCCAAATGGGCATTAGCACTAGATATGTTCCCTATATATATATGTATATTATATATATATATATTCTTAGAAAAGTTTCTAATTTAGATGGACATTCTATTTCAATTACTTTTAATATTTTGTTCAATTTAGGCTCCTTGATTGGATATTGTTCACCTTAGGAACCTTTGATGATTGTCTATATCTACAAGGGTACCTTTTTACCATCCCTACAAATTTTAGTTTTGTATTTTAAATTTTGAGTTACATGCGCATGTTGGCTAGTTATCTTGATATGAACTTAATTGTGTTTTTATTTTAATTAAGGTTCTTGTGATGCCTGAACATTTATACCAAAACCATCTTTTATTAATGCTCTTTTATCTATATTTAGATTTAAAATAAATAATAAAGGCACATTAATTATTCATACATGATAATTAATATAATATTAAATATTAAATAATGTTATTTGTGCCCTATTTAAATTTATTAGCTGCTTGGATAAATTGGAATGGCTAAAAGGCAATAAAACCAAAAATGAGGCCGAAGGGGGATTCAAACTCGGGACTGACTGTGCAGCGAATGGTTGGGCTAACCAACTGAGCTGCCGCCCGTTTGTGACAACAGGGGGGAAACAACTTACAAAATGCGGCGTGGGGACTGATCTCCAAAGCAGAGTTTCCATTTGGCTGAAACAGGGGAGAGCGGCGGCACTGCCAGATGGCGGCGTCGCCGGCGAGGGGCAGCTGGAGGGATGCGGCGACCCGTGAAATGGACTCCTGGGAGCATGAGGGACCCGAGGGAAGCGCGAGTGTGGGCTGAGAAGCTTCGAGATGGGCCGACGGCGTGAGCCTGTGGCGGCGCGGTCATGCGCACGACGTCGGCGACGTACAGGCGATGATTGCTGCGGCCGACGACGGGGATGGGTTGACGGCACCGAGAAGGTGCTTCCCCGGTGAGGAATCGACGGGAGGTTGACCGAGGAGGGAGTGGCACTGGGAGTGGCAGCAGCGACCAGAGTTGGGGATAGAGTTCGCCGGCGAGCTAGAGGCGCTAGGAGATCAATTCCCTTCGGCCGGAAGGAGGGAGTGGCGATGCAAACGGGAGCTTCGCCGGATTTTATGGGCGACGGGGCTGGGCTGGCGTCGGGGAGGGGCTTTCAAATTTTTATTTTCATTATTTAATACTTTAATTTTTAATTTGTGTGTAGATGCTCGGATTTTTCATTTCTTTTATTTAACATCAATATTGTTTTTTACTTTGAATATTACTTCTCAGTATATTAATTTATATGTCACAAAAATAAAAAAAATAAAAAAAATATTCAAAGGAAATCTTAAACACCGACAAAATGCAAGAGAAGTTTTAAAAATTCCATATTTTTGAATTCTTAGATTTTGGGATGTTACAACCATCCCATGCAATAAGCTTAAGAAAGTGGTCTAGGCCATGCAAAACTCTATCTGAATTCATGCCTAATGCAATGGCAAGCCGTCCTATGAGAAAGAATTGATGAGATCAATTTTTTTTGCACAAAATAGATCATTTTACATTTTCTTGACTAAATTCAAGAACAAAGAGTTAATACTAACTTATGCTTCAATAAAAAGTAGCATAGCTCAATCTAAATCTCAATTTAGGTTCAAAACTCAATTTAGACTATTTGACATGGCATGAACTATAAAAGGATCACTAGAGCAAAACTAGTCAGAAGATCTAACAAGACGTGATTAATTCAAGTTTTATTTAATAAAGCTAGCATGGCACAAGCTAAACTACACATAGAGGGACATGATAAATTTAGCAAACTAGCACAAAACATGGTAAAATGTAAAATAAGATATCATGCTACGCAAGAAATAATAATCAAAGCTCCATGTATATATATTACTATGCAAATTGCTAAATTTAGAATACGAAATGATACAATAGATGTAAAAGAGTGAAACTACCCCTCAAAACAGGCTAAAAAGACTAATAACCCCTAACTCTCCCCACAAAGAAGCAAAATGAGAAGAATCAAGAGACTTAGTGAAAATATCCACAACCTGCTGCTCAGACTTAATAAAGTGAAGCACAATATCACCCTTTTCTACATGGTCTCTAAGGAAATAATATCTAATGTCAATGTGCTTGATCATAGAGTATTGAACTGGGTTTTTGGCAATATTTATAGTGCTAGTATTATCTCAGAAAAGAGAAACACTATATAAAATCAACTCATAGTCCCGCAGAGTAGACAAGATCTAGAAAACCTGAGAACAGTTACTTGCAGTAGCTACATACTCTATCTCAGCAGTGTACTGTGCAACAGAGGACTAATTTCTAGATGACCAAGAGATAAGAGATATGCCTAAGAAGTGACAAGTGCTAGAATACCCTTCCTATCTACTCTACACCCCGCAAAATCAGCATCAGAAAAGCCTGAATAGAGAGTGTAGAATCAAAAGAATACCAGAGTCCAATGTTAAGAGTGTCCTAAAGATACATAAAAATACAACACACTACTTGATGATAAGAGGCACGAGGGGAAGCCTGACATCGAGCGTATAGACACACAACAAACTATATATTCAGCCTCGACGCAATAAGGTAGAGGAGAGAACCGATCATGATGTGGTACTTCTTCTGGTCCACGGGGCTCTCTACTCTCATCAGGATACAGCACGATAGAAGTGGCAATGGGGGTAGACATTAGTTTGTTGCTTCTCATGTCAAAGCGCCAAAAAAGATCCTTTATGTACTTGCTTTGATGAATGCAGATCTCTTCTTTTAGTTGCTTGACTTGAAGATCAAGGAAGAAGGTCAGCTCGTCCATCATACTCATCTCGAATTCTCTACTTACAAAATTTGAAAATTTGGATACAAAAGCATGAAAGAAACCACCGAATATGATGTCATCTATATATATCAGAACAAGTAAGAAGTCACTGCCATACCTGAGAGTGAACAAGGTTTTATCCACCATTTCTATTTTAAAATCATTCGTAAGCAAGAAACTCTTAAACCTATCATACCAAACTCTAGGTGCTTACTTCAATCCATACATGGATTTGGAGAGTTTACACACATGATTTGGGAACTTAGGATTTTCAAAACTAGGTGGTTGCCTGACATAGACATCTTCTTCTATGAAACCATTAAAAAAAGCACTCTTGACCTCCATTTGAAAAAAGCTTGAAGCTCTTAGACACTGCGAATGTTAGCAATATGTGAATGTTTTCTAATCTAACTACAGGTGCAAAGGTTTCTTCAAAGTCCAAACTCTCTACCTAGGAATAATCTTGAGCTACAAACCTAGCCTTGTTGCGAACTACCAACCTATACTCACTTTGCTTATTTTTTATAACCCATTTTATTCCAATTATGTTATGATTAGGTGAAAGTTCAACTAAGGTCTAGACTTGATTTCTTTCAAAATTTTCAAGCTATTCATGCGTGGCATTGGCCCAAGAAGAATTAGATAAAGCATGGGTGACATCTCAGGATTCAAAAGACACAACAAAAATAGAATGTGCATGAGAATCTAGAGAGATAAGCATAAAGCAAGTAACGCGCTCATAGAGATCGCCAATCATCTACTCTTGAGGGTGTCATCATTGAATATGAATAGAGGGTCTTAGTGCAGACGTGGCCCCTACCTCATGGGCTATGGAGGTAGGAGCAGAGCTACTCAAGGCGCCAATGAAGGTGGGAGGAGGTTGCTCTGCTGAAGCTGGTGAAGTAGAAGTAGGCTCTCTAACTAACTCAGGAGTAACTAGAGGATGGATTTGGTCCTCGTCCTCTATGTCAGAGTCATCATCGACGAAGATGCTCTCGCTATCACCGTGTATCTGTGTACCTGCACTGTTGGGTCTAGTACTAAGACTAGCCTTATTAAAAGTGACTTCATAAGTCTCAATAATTTTGTTAGTATCCAAATTGAGTAGATGATAGCCACGAGAATGAGTAGGATATCCAAGAAAAATGTCAGCATAACATCGAAATTCAAATTTATCCAAGTTATCATGTTTAAGAATGAATCATTTGCAACCAATATCTTAAAAAGAGAGACAATAGGCCTATGGACAAATCTAAGCTCAAAAGAAGTCTTGGCTATTGCTAATCTCAAGAAAACCCTATTGGACACATAGTAAGCTGTAGAGGTCACCTCAGCCCAAAACCTCCTAGGAGTACTATGCTCATCTAGTATGGTCCTAGCCATCTCTACAAGGGTTCTGTTCTTTCTCTTAACAACCCTATTATGCCGGGGGACTCTAGGTGAGAAAAACTGGTGCTTTAATCCTCTCTGTGTAGAAAGTGGCAAAAGAAGAGTTCTTGAATTTTATGGCATTGTCACTCCTATTAGCTCTTAAGGCTTCTGGAAGATCAAATGCTAGTCTAAAAGCCAACTCTCTAAAGTAGTCAAAAGTCTCATCCTTGGAAACCGTAAAATACATCCAAGAATACCTAGAGAAGCCATCTATAATGACAAGCACATACTACTTCCCTCATGCAGACTAGACACTGAAAGGACCAACTATGTCTAAGTAAAAAAAGTTGTCCAGGTCTATCAATCATCACTAAAGTAAGAGGCGGATGAGAAGCAAAATTCATCTTACCATGCCTACAGATTGCGTACACTAGGTCTCTAGCAGTTTTAAGCCTAGGTAGTCCTCTAATCAGGCTCTTGCTATTAACTCTAGTCAAGTAGTCGAAGCCTATGTGTCCAAACCTACGATGCCACAACACTAAGTCATGAGAGTCAGAATCCACAAGACACCTAGGGCTAGAGGTAGAAGAGATACTAAAATCAGCACTAAAGATCCTTTCAAACTTAGAGATCCTAAAGATATACTCACTCGGGAGTCTAGAACTCTATACTCACCACTCTTGAACCTCACTTCTAAACCCTCCTCAAGAAGCCGGAAGACAGATAGAAGATTATACCTTAGCTTATGTACCAAAGCGACATCCTTTTCTATAAAGTTGTTGTTGACACACACTGTACCCTTGGCTATCACGGTTCCAGTAAAAGCATCCTTAAACATGATCAACTCGTTGCTGGATGCACATGTGAGGCAGGAGAACCATCTAGAATCTCTAGTCATATGTCGAAATCACCCGGAGTCAACAAGCCACACATCCTCCTTCCTCGCACATCAGACCTACAGGGCATAAGCAAAAAACATCTATGCCTCAGTACTGAGGTTAGTGATAAAAGACTTTGGGAATCCAGTACCGAGCCATATGATGTCTAGTAAAACCAGAAACAAAATGGTTAGATAAATAATCATGAGAATACACATGAGAACCACCTAGCCCTCTCTGAATCGGTCTACCAAAAGGGTGGTACTTCCCTTGACTAGGTGCTACCTGTGATCTACCCTTACAATATCATAATTCAAAACACTGCCTAGAGCCACCAAAGGAGTCAAAGAATTCATCTACAAACCTATGCCTATGTCTACAAGGAAATATAGGCTGCTTAGTTCTAGAGACACTCATGGGTGAAGGAACTTCTCTAATGGTCCTCAAATTGCGCTCTCTTTTTTCTCTCAACCTTGGCTCTACGAAATCAGAACTGAACTAAGTGGCCATCCTTCTTGCAGAAGGTGCAATGGTATTTGACCTTTTGAGGGGTTTGGGCAAAACATGCAGATCTAAAGACTGTCTTAGATGACTCAGGTGGGTGGTTCTTAAAATACTCTAAGAAGTTGAATCCTAAGACTCTGCTCTTCACACTCACATTAGATTAGTTAAGAATCATATTGAGGTTTTTCTTCCCACTAGAAAATCTCTCAAGAGTCTTTTTAAGGTAATCATTTTATTTAGCTAGGTTCTCAGATGTGGCACACTCTTTTGACTTGGTTGTGTTAGCATACCTCTCTATATGAACAGCTAGCTAAAGATTTAGAGCCTCACAAAACACAAGAGGAATTCTTAATCCTATCCAACTACTCTTCATACTTGACCCTAACGCATCATACATTTCATCTAAATCACTCCCAATCTCAGCATAAAATGCACAAGAAATAGAATCAATGACCTTTTTTAGATGCAGTCATGGCTATGGATTTTTTTAATTTTAGCTTTCTCCTCTAGAATCTTGTTAAGGGCATCTATCTCAATGGAGAGTTTAGGATAATTTTTACATGATGTAGTTCTAGAATGCATAACCATTTCAGTCATTTCTTTTATTTTGATTTTGTTATCCCCACAACGAGAGCAAGTATGATCATAATTAAACTTTTGCAATTCCTTAAGAGCACTATGTAATTTTATCTCAAGCAAAATACAATTTGATCAAGAAGATAGACGAGCATCTACAGGAATCACATCTAAAGCAATAGCACCCAAGCAAATATCATCATGACTTGATTTGAGAGAATCTGGTTCATCTACAGCATTTTTAAGTTGATCATCAACAAAAGATTGAGCAGATTTCATAGTTGACAATTCATCATGCAAGTACAAGCAAGACTCACAATCATCAAGATTAATTGATTTGAGCCTAACAATCTCTAGATTCAAGTTGTCAATCATGATGTCCTGATTCCTAATCATTTTAGCTTGCTTTTTTAGTTATTGTTCAATTGCAACAAGAGCATGTTTTATTGCTTTGGAGGAAGAGCGTACTTCGTCAGTGTCGCTATAGGGCTCATCTGAGTCGAAGGAGTCGACATCGTGGCTGCCCTTGGCCATGAAGCACATGCCAGTAAAGTTCTGGACCTTCTTCTTGCCATGGGTGTCGTCCTCGTTGTCATCCGTTCCTGAGTCTACATCGCTCATATCAACGTTCTCAAGAGCAGCAAAGACCCGATTGACGGACATCCGATAGTTGGGTTTCTTGACCTTCGTGTCTTGAGCTTGAGGACGTCTACGAAGGTCCTTTTCCTCCTTACCCTTCAGCTTGAGATACTAGGCTTGAATGTGGTTTGGCTCACCATACTCAAAGCAAGTCACCAAACCACCTTTTCTTTTGTTCATTACCTTATTGTAGACTCTTATGAATTTTGTGGATAGTAGAGCTAAATATTCCTCAGGTAGCCTCTCCAGTTGCTCATCACTCAACGAATGCAAGGCGGACAAAGAAAATCCAGAAGAGCTAAAATCGACAGATTTTGAAGAACTACTTTGGGAATGGTCCATCACAAATGCTATCGACTCTATATTGGGAAGACGTGAGATGAAACCAATCTGTGTGTCTTCAACCTTGAGTAGAGCTTATCCTTGGTAAGCTCACTCGTGATAGTATTGTTATTGATGGATGCGATTTTCATCTCCCCAAACTTTTACATCAAGAGCACCCAAAATTTGGTGTGTATTCTCAGACTCAGAGAAAGTCAGGCTAACAACACAAAGATCATGAAGGATCTTGTTGAACCTTCCCCACAACTCATCCAAAGATTCACCGGACTTTTAGTCGATCTTGAAGTATTCTTTCTTGAGTTGATTCTATCTCACTTCCTTAATCATGATAGAGCCCTCGTGGTAGTCAGAGAGAGTCTTCCAGATCTCAAGAGCAGATCTTAAATGAGCGACTTGCTCAAACTCAGATCAACTAAGCTCTTGAATCAAAAGGTTGCATTCCTTGCTATTTGCCTTCACATTGGGAGAGATCACATCGTCATTGGCTAGCAACGCATCAGGATTCTTGACTTTGATCCAAATTGCATGCCCTTAAGCCTCAATGTAGGTATGCATGCGAGACTTCTAATAGTAAAAATCAACTCCATCGAAAATGGGTGGCTTGATTGAATACTTGTCTGCTACTATGCTACTAAGACTGGTTAAGATCTATGAAAAGAGCTAACCGAGCTCTGATACTGCTTGTAGGACCGAAATGCAACAGAGAGGGTGAATGGTGCCAACTAAAAGTTTTTCCCAAGTATTCTGGATCCTTTACTCAAATAACTATAGAGTTGCCGAGAATCAAATCTAAAGCCAAAACCCAAAGCAAATCACTCAAGAACACAAAATCTTGAAGAACTTAGCTCCTAGAGGTTTGACATCCAATCCAAGGGCGGTCTGATCTATCCTTAGCAGTTTGATCGCAAACCAAGGGGCAGTATGACCTCTTTGGGGCGGTCTGACCTCTGTTCTAGCGGTAATTTCAGGCAAAGGAATAGTAAACTCAGCATGGTTATAAAACTTCAACACTCGTAACTTTTGATTGGATGATCCAAAACTCGTGAAACTTTGTGTATACCTTGCTTGAGGTCTCATGAACCTATTTCATCCATGGATAGCAAAAACCCATGTCAATTTCAGACCTTTTTATAATTTAAGTAAGGTTGCACCTAAAATAAGCAAAAACCTAAATTGACGATCGAGACTTGCTCGTGGGCAAAGGATAGATAAGATGGCTTTGGATATATAGATAAGATGGCTTTGGATATATTTCCACATATGACAGCAAGTAAGAACACCTAAGAAATTACTCTTAAAACTCTCAGATTAAAAAACCACATGGTGCAACCCGCCGTTCAAATTGCCTTCAACATTTCTCATCTTTCTTGTGTCATGCTTGAGCTTGCTGTTTCACCCAGCATCCTTGATCGTTCTAACCCTTAGTTCCTCTATAAGCGTAGCTATGATCCTCGCAGTTGACCACGGATGACAACAAGTGACCCTACACATTGGAAAGCAAAGAAATCATTTACAGGTACAATTTCTTCACAAATTGACCCACGATAGATATAACATAGCTCATGCAACATATAACCACTGTGAAAAATGATCAAAACCCATTTCACAACTCAAAATCATAAAATAAACAACCTGACCGGAAAAACTTGTTCTGGCCGGTCTGAGCGGCTGGACATACCGACCAGACCGGTGTTCCATATCGGTCAAACCGATTTAACCAAGCGGTTAAACCGCGGAAAGCCATCAGCAACAATCATCTCTCTAAGATTAAATAAAGCTAACGCTCACTGATCTCAACAATCCTAATTAGGGCTAGTTCTTTTTGGTTGAGACTTATGACTTTTGGCTGTGGCTTATGGCTTTTGGGCTGTTCGTGTGAGAGATTACACAGTAACAGAAACTCACGTGTGATTTGTGCCGATATAAATAAAATCAGTACAGTATGTACTATAATTAACTAGTAGATTATATTTTAAAAAATACTCTGTTTAAAAGTTAGTTACTATAGAAAAATTAAAAACATAAATCAAAAACTAAAGGACAGAGCCTTAATGTTGAACAGCCAAGACAAGAAAGGCAACATCAAGTCAAACACTACCATCAAGGCAGCACTCATTGTTACTGTAGCATCTGATTAAACAATTTTGAAGCCATGCAAGCCAGCACGTGCAGCCTAGCTTTTACTCATTAATGCCACCAAAATCAGTGCCTTTCAATCAGGACAACACATGTACACATGCATGACTAAGGGCCTGTTCTTTAAGTCAAAAGTTGACGGCTTTTGATTTTTGCTACTGTATCTAACTTTTAAATGAGGTATTTTTTCAAGACGGGTCTATAAGTTAAACGATCTATACGTTAAAATCCCAATATCTGTACCAGCCAAAATCGCAAATGAGTATCTGTCTCTCCGTAATCTGTACCGTAAACCACCAAAATTCAAAAATTTCAATCAAAAGCCATAAGTCGCAGCTGAAAAGAACAGGCCCTAATACATATGCAAGCATATAATTTTCTCTCAACTTAATGCATGATATAAATTTCCGATAAAACAAACTCAAATTTTCAATTCTCCAAAATTGCAATGGTTTATCACAACATAATTCAAAACCCTCTCACATGGTCATTCACTTTGTGGCAAAGAAACCAGGAAGCTTCGTGAAAGATTGTAAAAGAGCATTTTGGTAAATTGCCTAATATTGAAAAATGGTTGTATGTGAATACGCGACGTTGATCTAAGTGATTTAGGTCTTTGCATGTGCAAAAAATATGAAGTTGGTCAAGTGTTGATTCACTAATGGTTTAGTGGGTGTGAGCATTTTGAGAAACGTGCATGTGTAAGTATAAAACCCGTTAGGATGGTGGTGATCTTGTTATGTGCCAAAGATGTATAAGTGATGAAGATATCTCTTGTAGACCATATCTCACCCATCTAGACACTTGTTATTTGCAAGTTCTTGTATTTGCCCAGTTGTGGCTCAAGAAGGGGTGATTTTGTGGTTTTGGTGTTGTGGGCATTTTGGCTTGAGTTTGTATTGTGATCTTGCTTGTTATGACATATAAGAAACCATCAAAGGTCTTCTAGATGATCAATAACTCATGAATAAGAGTAAATCGCGATTTCCCTCTTTTGTCTGGTTATGGTGCAACTTTCTTTTAAACTAAAAAATGTTAAAATTTTGGCAACGATTTTCTTGATCGTTGATTGTAATAGGTTTCTGATATCCTAGAGAAGATGCATATCAAGTTTCACGTGATTTGTAGCTTTGGTTTGAGAGTTAGATCAATTTATGGTTTTAACCCGATTTTACTGCAGCAGAGGTTCAAGAGCCAATAGATCTCAATTTTCTTTAGTTCTACCTTGATCTTTGGTTAGAATAGGTTTTAAGGTTGTGATCTAAGCTTGGTTTAAGTTTCAAGTAATTTGAAGTTGTATATCAAATATTTCGTTGATTTTTGGATTTGAAATAGTGATGAAAATCTGCTTTGTTCCTGATGCATGCCAAAGTGCATTTTGCTTAGTTTTGATTGGATGTTTTCTTGTGATTATTTGTCTCAAATCTTCATATCTTCCATAGCTACTAGAGTGAAAAGTTTTGCCTTTGCTCAAACGAAAATATTTCGGAAAGCCTCGGACTTATTTTGGACTCCTATTCACCCCCCTCTAGTCGCCATTTTTGCTCCTACACATGGTATCAGAGCGAGATTTGCTCTTTGATTGATCTTAACCGATCATGAATCTTGATTTGGCTAGGTTTTTGGTGCTTTCTCTTCTCCTCTTAATCTCGCTATGTGTGAAGGACGTGAAAATGATGGAGATATCTCTTGGAGACCATATCCCATCCATCTAGGCACTTATTATTTGCAAGTTCTTGTGTTTTCCCGATTTTGGTTCAAGAAAGAGTGATTTAGGGGTTTTGGTGTTGTGAGCATTTTAGCTTATGTTTGTATTGTGTTCTAGCTTTCTATGACATGTGAGAACTTATCTAAGGTTATCTAGATCATCAAGAACTCACGAGCAGGAGCAGATCATGGTTTCCCTCTTGTGTTCGATTTTGGCGCAACTTTCCTTTGTACGGAAAAAGATCAAAACTTTGTTAACGATTTTCTTGATTGTTTATTAGAATATGTTTATAACATCCTAGAATAGGTGCATACTAAATATAAAGTGATTTGGAGTTTTAGTTTGAAAGTTGGATTAATTTGTGGTTTTTGCCCGATTTTACTACAGCAGATGTTGAAGAGCCAATATATCCCAATTTTCTTTAATTCTTTCTTGATATTTGGTTGGGAAAGCTTCTTAAGGTCATAATTTAGCCTTGGTTTAAGTTTCAAGTCATTTGGAGTTATGGATCAAAAGTTTTGTTGATTTTTGGATTTGCAATAGTGCTAAAAACCTGCTTTGTTCCCTATTATACTGTTCATCCAGTCTGACGGTACTATTCATAGCATTCTTATTACTGTTTATTAGCATGTTTTCATTGTTCATCTGGTACTACCGCCTGGGCATGTTAAAGCATATTTTGCTCGGTTTTAATTAGATCTTTCCTTGTGATTATCTGTCTCTGATCTTTATAGCTTCCATAGTTACTGGATTGAAGAGTTTTATTTCCACTCAAAGGAAAAGATTTTAGAAAACCTTGAAATTATTTTGGACTCCTATTCACTCTTCTAGTCGTTGTTCTCAGTCCTACACAAGGATACACAAGGATTTCCGTAGTTTACTCATGTTGTTTGCATTTTTTTGATCATCTCTGTCAAGCACAAACTTTCCAAACTAGTGAGTTAAGTGGGGCAGCTCCACAGCTTCGATGGTTAATGTTTATCTTAGTTCTCAAATCCAGTGTCTCTAAGCAATGCTCCTTGGAAGCGTTCTGTTATCGGCCCCAAAGCAAAGATATTTTAGATGCCACAGCTTGCCGATGTGTTTGAGATGATCTTCCAGGTCACTGCATTATTCTAGATCCAAGACTGGCAGCAGTTTGCACTTGTGAACATAAGAAATGGCATCACCTGCGTTCCCAAAGACTGTCAGAGATGGAACACGAGACAAATCTTGCTCAGGTGCTCCGCCATCTTTCAAATCCCCACCGTGAGACACATATTTATGACTATAAAATTTTTTTTACACATGGTTATATATCTGTCAGTTTGCACTTGGTGCATTAGGCCGACTGGACAAGACGAGGTCAATAACGAGGCTCACGGCGACACAAGCCGGGGGTGGAGAAATCGGTCGCGCTGGGCCACGCTCCCCGCCGTGCTCCTCTCGTCCGCTTCTGGCCTGTGCGACCGCCGTGGGGGACATCGGACAACAAGAGCGTGGGCGGGGGACCTCGGCGGCGGAGAAAGGAGGCAACAAGTGTGTCGGCAGTGAAGAAAGCGGCGCCGACAGCGGCAGTGGAGAAGTTATAGCGGTTGGGGAAGAGAGGCTGCGCCATGAAAGTTAACGGCAATTTTGGGTTGAATTTTCTGTAATTACTCCCAGCTAGCGAGTAAAGCTATTGATTCCCACAAGTAAATCCGCCATTGGGTAAAATTGAAGCCAAAACATGTTAGGGTGCGTTTGGATCCCTGAGTTGAATTTGGATTGCCGAATTAGAGTCCCAATTCTGTTTCTAGTACAATTGGAATTGGGTTGTGTTAATTTTATTCCGGAAGAAAACACATACATCACAAATAAACTGAGAGAACACAGAAATTTTTTTGAATTTCTCTATTCTCTAATTTGTTCCCCTTTTTCCTTTACAAAACTGGTTACAAACTTTTTCAATATATAGGCTAATACTCTCCTACTCGCATACGTATTTAGACTTTAAATCGAACACAACTTCAACTTGAGTTACACACGGAGACGGACTCTACTACATTTTAGAGTCGAAGTCAAGATTATTTCTAACAATCTCCCACTTAATCTTGACTTGACGTACTCTAGTTTTAGTCTTAATGCATTATGAACTACCAGTCACGCTTCCACATGAAGCGTTTGTACATGCAAGATACATGTAGAAACTCAATTTAGCTGGCACAGATTCGTCCGGATGTAAAGATTCTAAAACATTGAGGTAGTCGGTCTCAACTACGACTTACTAAATTTATACTTGATATAGAACGATGGCATATCTTTTCAACGTTCTGATTTCTTTTCACCTTACTTGAGTTTGGATAACAACGCATCTTCTTAACATTCCTGACTCAACTCATCATCAAAGTACTGTTGATTTATCATCGCTGAGCGCTTCAGCAACAAACACTTTCTTCATCCTCAGTTTGGGGCACTCTGAAGCAAAGTGTCTATAATCATTACAATTATAACACTTCACTTTTGCCTTATCAAACTTCCAATTATAACGGCCTTGACCACCACTGTTGGAAATGCTCTTGCCTTTATACTTCAATGATCGGATCTCCCACTCGGCATGGGTCAACAAGAGCTATCCGTCGCCAATGTTGCTATTGTCACGGATGCGCTCCTCATACGCCCTAAGACGACCAATTACCTCCAACATGGTCATTGTCTTTAGGTCTCCAAATTGCTCTATGACAGAAGAAAATTGGGAGAAACTGTGAGGGAACAGCACGAAGGAATTTCTTCACTAAATACAACTCTTACACCTTGCCAAGGGCCTGATTCTTGTTGACGATGATTGTCAACCAGACAGCGAAGTCATTAATTGACTCTGTTTCCTTTATACGCAGCACCTCGAACTCGGTCTTGAGAGTTTGTACATTTGCTTCCTTCACACGATCGGCACCAAGATGCATCATCTTCAACGCCTCCCACGCGGCTTTGGCCGTCTCCTTTTCAGTCAGTAGGAAAAGAGTCTCCTCTGGGATGCCCTGATAGATGGCCGCCAATGCCATCTGATCCTTGCACACATCGACGTTGCCGTTCTCGATTGCGTTCCACACTTCTTAAGCCTTCATATATACCTTAATTTTGATTACCCAGGCTGCATAATTGCTCGTCGTGGGTATCGAATAATGCAGCAAGACAGCGGAACTCTCATTCGCCATCATGCTGGATGATGCCTCATCACCAATAACACCACTTCCCGGAGAACGCGACATTATCTTAAGCACATATCAAGAACTCGGGCTACTTTGAAGCGGCTCTTAGACCGAGGGAACGGAGAAAAAAAGAATTGCTCTGTTTTTCCTTTTCACTGGACTTCCTCTGCTTTTAGAGTACTCGCTCAAGACGACCTTTATTGCGTTGTTGTCTGTCTCTAACTCGGAGACAAAAAAACGGGAGCAGATCGGATCGGAGAAGGACACCGCAACGCTCAATTCTTAGGGTTGCGTATCGCGCGGAATGAGAAAGAGGCAACAAAATGCGACATGCTGACCTCTCTATTTTGTCTCTCTCCTATCTTGTTTGAGTCTTACGCACGGAAAAACAAGTCTTCTCTTTTTCTTTGTTGTCAGCACAGTAGTAGCTCTGCTGCCTTTTTTTCTTTTGTCATGTACTGGTTGCCTGCTGCTGCAATTTTTTTCTGCGCAAGCGATGCGTTCTCCTCTCTCTGTCTTGTCTTTCTTTGCTGTACGCGTTTCTCTATCCTACGCGCGAGACGATGCCGTGCGGACGGAAACTTCGGGGCATTGCACGAACGGAGATGCACCGAAACGGAAATTGCTGCGACGATTTTTCAGCGACTCGGTTCTCGCGTAGGCTCTGATACCACTTGTTAACTTTATTCCGGGAGAAAACGCACACATTGCAAATAAACTGAGAGAACACAAGAGAATTTCTGAATTTTTCTATTATCTTATTTGCTCCCCTTTTTCCCTTACAAAACTGGTTACAAGCTTTCTCAATATATAAGCTAATACCCTTCTACTCACATACGTATTCGGACTTTAAGTTAGATATAACTTCAACTTGAGTTACACACGAAGACGGACCGTACTGCGTCTTAGACTCAAAGTAAAGATTATTTCTAACAGACTATAATTCAAAAAAATTTGTTTGGTTGCCAAAAGAAATTATATGTTGGAATCATAGGCAAATTCCAAATCATGTTTGGTTGCCAAAGAATCAGACTTTTGTCATTGCGTAACGGCGATTCCAATTCCACAATTCCAGCTCCAATTCAGAGAACGAAATGGGGTGTTAACGGCTTCGAACTAATCACAGGAAAAACAATTTCTTTACAAAGTACTAACTAGTAACTGAAACAAAATGTGGCTTAATTTTTGATAACACATACCCTTAATTCCACAAATGATCTCCACCAACTATGCCTGATCCACACCAACCAACTAGAGTATCTTATAGATTTAGGAAATTATATATCGCAAATTAATGCAGTGTGCACAGATAGATTAACTGGAACATTTAGCGAGAAGGGTCGCAAGAGGGAATTACATCTTTCATTCTAGAACCACGAGGAAACTATAATCTTATCGTGCCATTTTCTTTCTTAAAAGGTGCCTTCATAAATCATAATATGGGGGCATAATGTAGTTTGTGAAATCCTGATGGATATTTCTGTATTTTGACGTAAATGCAAATAATCAGAAGTCTGAGTATTGATGTGAAATTATCAATTCCATGAACACCTAAGGATCGATACGTAAAGCATATCTTAGAAGGTGGGTGTCCTTGTCATGGACATTATTAAAGCTTTACCAGACAAGTCCAGTCATTTTGTCGTGATAGTTGAAGACGACACAGATAAGTCAGTCGTTTTGTCGTGATAGTTGAAGACGATAAAGACAAGTCAGTCGTTTTGTCGTGATAGTTGAAGACGGCAACAGGCATGGCCCAACTGTACTCTGTGTTTTGTCATGATAGTTGAAGATGGCAACAGGCATGGCCCAACAGGCATGTGAAATTGGAATGATGAGACTTAGAGAGGTGCAGAATTCAGGGAGAGATTTTTCTCAAGCTTGTTATTAAAATTTGATCACGAAGATCGAGTACCCAAAGAATAAATTCTGTAGATTAAATGAAATTGAGTGCCTTATACTCTTTTCCCTTGACGAGTATTCCTGAAGTTTCTCGGCCAAGGTTTTTAATGAGGCAATTCGTGCAACACAACATAACATGTACATATACTCTTTCTCCAAATTTTCCTACTGAGTTTTTATGAAGTTTTAATGAGGTATGAACGTGTCGGATGAGTACTTAAGGGGGAGTGTGGGAAATCTGGGCCTGGGCTTCAAGCATGATGGGCACCTCACCACTAGGCTATATATATGAAGTTTCATTGACTATTTTATACACACATATGAAGGAGAAAGCAATATAAAAAGAACAGGAGTTCTTTCCCTATCTCTGGCCCTGATCAATATGGCTTCAGCTTATTTTTGCACTATTCATAAATTTCGTCTTTTTCTGAACTTTTAGCTTATTTTTGAGTTTTTTTACCGGTTCTTTTTTTCCTCGTATTTGTTTACATTATACGTGATGGACTAATATGTTTTTTATATTTTTAAATTTTTTTAAATTTAATTATGGTAAATAAGCCTCACACCATTCTGATCTTTTTCAGTAAATTCTGATGCTTTCAACCATAAGCCACGAGCTTTTCAGCCGAACCGATCACCACCTATGTTTCAATCTACTATTTGTATTATCCTGTAATTGATCCGTCTCTATATAAAAGAGAAATTGATTATATTAGACTCATCAACGATGATTCCTCAATAGAGACATCGTAGTACCACTCCACACCCTCTAGCATATTGGCCACCCCACGCACACACGACCGTCTCGGGGGGAAATTAAGCACGGGCCCGTCACATTATTCCATAGCATCCGTATTTCTTGATGAGTGCCAAGTATGGTGCACTTGCCTGTATGCTCATGTGTTCATGTCGTAATCTAATTAAAAAAGGTAAAAACGATAATTAATACGTATCTGGGGTACCTACATTATTATTTTTAAAAATGTATATATGTTTCGGATAGCTATAGTGCAATCATTTTTTTAGTAAAACAAACTTATCAACCTTCCAGAACTTACACGTCTATATACTTGTCACTCGCATATAATGTACGAAAGGAGTACGGGTGGGATTTGTAAAAATTGTAAAGTAGGAAAGGTTGAATAATACCACAATCACTCTATTTAAGCTTTTCTTATTGATAATTGTGAAATCCATTTATTTGTTCGTCTACTATACACACACACACACCACCGTGATATATGTCTTACCAATAACCAACCACCCCTCCCATTCTAAAAAAAGCATAGAAATCTTGAAAGACGAAGGGACTCCCAACATTACCAGGGTGTAATCGTAAATTTCTAAAAAGTGTAGTACCATTCTGCAATGAGAGTATGGATGTTAATTTGTAATTCCGTAATTAGACGGAATCGCGGGTTCACATCCGTGAATGTAGTATTATGCCTCGTCGTTGACGTCCGTCGGTCTTTGGTCGAGCCAGATCCAACCAGTCAAGGGGCCCTTACGCCAAATTAACTAGTTGAATTAATTTATTTTATTTTTCTAATTTTAGGTTACCCCTACCAATCCTTCCTCCTCTTTCCTTCCTCCCAAACTTCAAACAAAATCCCATGTTAAAATTTTCTCGGAGTTGAATTTCCCCGATTTGCAACTTTATGAGTTGAAGTTTTTGGATTTGAATTTTTTGAGCTGAAACTTCCTGATTTGAAACTTTCAAAGCTGATATTATCCAACTTGAAATTTTTTGTGTTAGAGAGAAAGGAAGGGGTGGGAGAAGGGAGAAAAGAAGGGGAAGGAAGTTTTAGCTAGGACTTTTGTGATTCTAGACGGCAGAGTTACGTTAATCACAATTTAAAGCATTAAGTACTAGAAATATGCGGGTTATCAGGAAGACCATACTTACACAAGAGCTTAACTCTTTATTTCACCGATATATATTTTGATGCAAACACCACACTTACACAAGAGCTTAACTCTTTATTTCACCTAATATATTTTGATGCAAACACGCTTGTTATAGGCTAGCTAACTCTACTCCTCTACTCGTACCATACTAAATGCACGGTGGTTCGCCCATGGCACACACGGGTGGGAGGTATGCCTTATTTATTGAGTTACAACCGACTTGAGCAATTTCCGAAAATCAAATCCGACAACACATATTTTAATATGTAACAACAGAACACCACCGATTTTATTTTTTTAAGGCAAAGCGCCACCTATTGATGTGACAGGACCGCAGGAGACGTATATTGCGTGGACCACGGAACAACACAATCTTGTACCATACAACAGCAATTTTCTCAGATTTGAAAATCGAAGATGAATCGTTTCCATAGCAGCCTGGTGCACAAAGTAGCAAAAGATCAATGACAATCTATGTACAATTGCATTACCATAAATGCACAGTCCAAAAGGGTAAAATGGAACTAAATAGAACTGAAACTGTTGGGAATAGACCAGTGTGGCTATTTAGGTTAGGACCATTTGGGTGCTTATCTACTTTGGTCACTTCCAATAACCATCATATTTATGTAGGGTGGCTAAGTACAGGTACAATAAGGCTTAATCAGCAGGCTATAGCAAATATAATATCAATCAAATCTTACGAGGCAGAGAGAGAAAGGAAGAGAGAGAAGGAAGCTGGCTACTAAATTACAGCTAGCTATAGCACATAAAAATATGCATTTCACTCTCTTACACGTGGGACCAAATAGTTATTGTAATAGCTACCTTATTGTATGAACTATTTTTTTGAAGGCTATAGATGAAATGGACAAGTGTTATAGCCATTAGTTGGCTATACTATTATACTTGCTCTAATTGACAACTGTTTGCTAGCTATATTATACCCTCTCCGTTTCATAAATGCTTGTTCATACATGGCCTCTGAGTCTCCATTTCAAAATATTTCACTTAAATGCTTTGGAAGAACCAAGTAGTTGTACTATTTAATTAATAGAGGTATGTACGATTATTTCTGATTAATTTTTTCTTACATTTAGTGTTTTTCCCTGTGCATATGACGGACTGTGCTTCTTTGGTCTGTGCACATAATCTAGTACGGAACCATGTGATTGTATTAAACTATTAATGGGCTGAGCAATGGGATGTAGCTGATGAATTGGGGCAGTGTGCCGAATGTTGTGGGAAAAGACAAATGTGCGAACACAAAGAAGGAAATTAAACGTAACGAGCAAGAGAATTACCAGAAAGGAAGACTGGGATGCTGCCTCAACGATCACGATCGTCACCGTCTGCATTACATGGCAGCGAGCTGTTGGCAGCATTGGGTATCCCCACGGAAGCAGGAAGAGGAGCCGTAGGTCCCGATTCAGGTGATGCTGTGAAAAATAAGCCGGAAACCAGAAGCCAAAGCCGAACGAGCAGTCCTTTAGTGGAAGTAGAAAGCTCTTGGATGCCATTCCTTTCACCTCTAAGTCCTGAATTATTGGAAGTAGAATTCACACCGTCACCGGGGCTCGATTGGACTGCAGAATTTCCCTGTGCAGACACCCCCTCGACTGGTTGCTGTTGGATGGCATCCTCAGGTGCTGCTTCCTCTGGCGTAACTTGATTGTCATCATCCACCCTTTTGAAAGGCAAAACATCCGGCCTGTTAGGATGGTTCCTTGCCGCTGCTTCCCATTCTCCTCTTGTTTGGTCATTGACTCCAGGATCAAGCTCGATTTCCTTAAGGTTTTCTAGGTGTCTGATTACGATGCCAGAAAGACCAGCTAGATGCTCACAGAGCAGCTGAAGTGAGACAAGTTTCTTCAGAGCTCCGTCTTGGATTTGTGGGATGACAGGATTGGGGCCTGGCAACACAACACGTAGGTGTCGCAGCTTCTTGAATACCCCAACTTTTATGACCAAACCCTCGTCAATTTGACAGGCGATCAGTTTGAGATAAACCAAGTCAGGCATTTCACTCAGGGCTGACAGAAGATCTTGTGTCACAGCAGTTAACGAAAGGCACAGCTCTGAGAGACCACAAAACAGTGATTTAACGAACTCGTGCAATTTTGGTACGTTGCCGTGTAGTTTCAGCGACCTGAGATAACTCGAGCTTTGATTTTCTGGACTCAAGCTTTGATTACATAGTCCCCTCAGAGCACGGGAACGTTCGTCTCCGGGCAATCCTTGAAGGTCAATTGATAGGGAGCGACCCTCACCCATGGGAGCTTCGGTGTACTTCTGAATGGCCTGTATGAGGTGATTATTCAAGTTAGTGTTGTCTCCAGTGGATTCGCACCACATCTTAACCTTTCTCAAATTCTTCATATGGACCATAAGTTGCAGAAATCCTTGACTCCCGTCGGCGACAAATCCCGCTAAGGTCTCCAGCTTACAAGTTTTTGACAGTTGCTCACTACTCACTGTCTCGTCTTGATGCTTAAGCTTAAACCTTCCAATCAGATGAGTTAAACAGGGCAGCCCGATGACTTTCTTTGTC
Source organism: Dendrocalamus sinicus (assembly GCA_036346575.1). Taxonomy (NCBI): domain Eukaryota; kingdom Viridiplantae; phylum Streptophyta; class Magnoliopsida; order Poales; family Poaceae; genus Dendrocalamus; species Dendrocalamus sinicus. Next base: position 1,360,056 of record CM070672.1, on the reverse strand, counting down.
TCGTCTTGATGCTTAAGCTTAAACTTTCCAATCAGATGAGTTAAACAGGACAGCCCGATGACTTCCACTGGCAGCACATTCACCCTCGTTTTGCTTCCATGGAGTGTCTTCAATAGTTTCAGTTTTGCAATTTCGGTTGGAAGCTCAGTGATATTGGGCCCGAGGCTTAAATATCTCAGATTCCACAGGTTGCATATGTCTTTGAGATGATGGTCATTCACATCTCTGCATTCTTCCAGATCCAAGACTCTCATCAGTTTGTACTTGCGGAAATTTGAAAAAGCACCACCTGCATTCCCAGAGACTGTCAGAGACCGGACACGAGTAAAGTCCACTTTCAAGGTTGTTCCGGAATTTATATCATTCCTGTCATTGACAAAGAGGTGACGAACTTTTTTGTGCCCTTCGTCTATGGGAAATTCAGTTTTGTGCTTTAGAGCATCAGAGGACATGATAAAATTCTCAGAAATAGACTTGTGCAACATGAACTCGTGCACGATACCATGAGTTTTGCACGTCTTCAACACTTCGTCGTTGCTTCTACCAACAGGCTGAATGATATTCCGGTTAAGGAATTCCTCGAAATTGTCATCTGCTACCTGTTGTTCACTGCGTTGTAGAGGATTATTACTTCGAGCATATCCTTCAGCCAACCATCGCCTGATCATCACATTCCTCTTCAGGGGACGATTATTTGGGAATATGCCTAGATATAGCAAGCATGACGGGTCAGTGTAGTCAGGCAGACTGGTGTAGTTACCCATAAGTACACCTCGAAGTGTTGCGAAGTGATCCATATTGTCCTTTGCAGTCTCATGCAGATGCAGATAAGAACCAAGGCGGTCGCACAAATCTTTACAGAGATTCCCCGTAGGGCCATTTTTACTTCTGAAATGATCGGCCACGCTAACAAGAGCAAGTGGAAGACCATCGCATTTCATCAGGAGTGTTAGCGAATCCCGCTCCAAGTCAGGTGTATCCAGAAGGGCTATTTTCTTAGAACCTGCATCTCCAAGAGTTCGCATCTTGTACACATAACCGTTATCGAAGCTGCAGAAATTGGCTATGGACTGGATGGTCGTGGTCACTATTATTCTGCTGCTTGTACCATTATCTTCGAAGGTTGAAGTTATCCACTTACACAGATTCCCGTCGATGTCATCCATGACAATGAAATACCTACGAGAGGAGTTGGCGATGAAAAGCAAAAGTTAATTAATAGATATGCCCTGCAGCCGCAATATTCAACCGTGTGAACGATGTAATATATATACAGCCAGATTTCAAACCTTGCTCCAACACAGCTTATCGGCTACTTTCCAGTTTTTTTTCTACTTTCCAGTTTTTTTTTCAGGTGATGCCTAGACATACCCTTTTTTAAATTTAATTTTTTATATTGCAGAGACATATTTCATTTTTATTGTTACTTTGTTGTTCTGCGCGCAGCATTTCCAAACAACTACAACAGCGTTTGAACTGCAGTAATCTAAATTGAACCGATGCGGCAAGCAATCGTCCGATTTCTAGCATTCCCTGTATATATTTATGCCAGCGCCCTCCCAAAAAAATGTGGTAGTGAAAGACCTGTTTGTGAGTTCGAGCACATGCATGCATGTTTCCAATGGTGACAAGTTTATGTGTGACCGGAACGATTGCAATATTTCTATTGAACTGATGCGACAACATCCACTATATAGTCAATTTAGAGGTCATTTAGCTGGGAATACAAGCATATTTTAGTCAGGAAAGAAAGTTGTTAGGCAAATTCATGGACGCAGGCATGCATGGAAAAAATTATTGAAGCTATTGACGCTAGCGTGCAAGAGAATACTAACCTCTTATCCTTCAAGTATCCTCGGAGATGGTTCCGAAGACGTTCCTCATTCGTTTCCTGAAGAACATCTTGTCCCGCCTCCGGCCAAACTTTCTGGATTATCTTCTTTAAAAGGCCACTCGCATCGGTGTACTCCCATCTATCAACCCAGGCACGGGCCTCACGGCAACAGAATTGGGGGGGTTGAGCACCGCAACAGAATAGGGGGTGTTGAGCTTGAGGGCTATCATACACTGCTCTTGCCAGGGTGGTCTTCCCGGAGCCGCCAAATCCCACGATGGAGATCACCCTCAGCCGCGGCTGCTGCCGTTGGTCTTCCACTTCGTCCAACAGCGCGAGAAGCTCCCCCTTGGCCAACGCGATGCCCACAGGGTTGGGCTCAACAGGATCACGTTGACCACCTCCCACTGGCGCTGCGGTTGAGGTGGAGGATTGGCCGCCGCCTTCACGAAGCTTCCTTATCGTGTCACTTCTGTCCTTCAAGCCCTCCAAACGCTTGTTAAGCTTCTTCATCTTGTCACCGAACCGAAGACGGGTGTAAAACGTCTTCGCCCCGTGTGCAGTCCGAGAAAGCCAAGGCGCTTCCTCCTCGCACCTAACGCGATGCAGGAAGAGCTCTATGCAATCCTCAATATCATGCGTCAAGTCACGCACATCTGCAATGAGCACTTCCTCAAGACGTGCGCGAGGTGCATCCCTCCGCTCGTTGCGCTCGTCAGCCATGTAAGCATCAAGATACTCGAAGTTTTTTCGCAAGGATTCACATACTTCCTTCACGCCCTTCCACAGATGGTATTTCTTCTCGAGCTCCGAGAAGAGGTTCCCCATGACGACATTCGTGAAAGCGGTCGCCATCCCTTGCTCCATCGGTGGTACCATCACTCGATTGATCACTGGCAGGCTTTTGTTTCTCTCAACCTTACGGTCGATCGGGAAACGGTATCAGTGGCAGAGTAGACAGAAAAAACGGCATAAGGAAGCACCGGCCCCTATACGCTATATAGGTTGTTTTAGTAGGAGCGTTGCTGTTGTACTCCTAACTCCTCGGTGCTGACCGACTGCCATCGAAAATGTAGGGCCAACGTGGACAACTAGAGAGGTGAATAATTTCTGAAACTTTTTTTCTAAGGTATTTAAAATATTCACTCAAGTACTATGATAATCACCAAGTTCAGATCAAACTAACAACACGGCTAAGCAAACTAAAGCAAGAAGCAAGAACCATCAAAAACAGCAGCCTTCTGTACAGAGCCAGTCAGACCGCCATTAAGGGGCTGGCCTGTGACCGGTCATAGCTAGTGTGACCATAGGTCTGGAGCGATCCAATCGATCCCCTATTTTCAGACTTGAAAATCTCTCATATCAAAAGCTCAAATCTCAAGAGCTCATCCAATTCTCATCCAAAACACTTTTAAGTTTTACATGAGACTTGCTCAAGTCAATAGAAATCTAAACCAATCAAGAATCTTAAGGTTCTTGGGCTCAACTTCACCAAATTGAAGAGAATCGAATCTAGTTTACAAGAACACAAAAATCTTAAAACTCAAATTACTTTTCACTCATGAGGATTTAAGATATGAGATCTTTTAGATGCATTATCATATATCCTACCAACGTAATTTAAGCAGAAGATTGGGATAGAACTCCCACGGACCCAAAATCACAAATCAAACTTAAGAACAAATAAAACTAAGTAAGAACGCAAATAAGAACATGATGCTGATAAAGTTTTGATCTATTTCAGTGGAGGATGAGGTTTATATACTCATGTATGATTACATTGTACAACTAAAGCACCATATTTTTCTCTCTCAAATTCTCTCTCACACAATCATAAAAGGAGATAAGGTGGTAGAGCAAAAACTAAAACCTAGAATCCTTAGATCTATCACCTCTCATCCCTCTAAATAACCAGCAACAACACTAATGGATCTAACTTATTAAGCCTACTAGGGAAACTCGTCAACTCCACTAACACAGGTTTTACACACTCACACATGCTTCTCAAAGTATTTACAAGACTCAATCTGCTAACTCTTTAGTAATTGATCCACTTATCAATTTCAGCTCTTCTTGACCTAAGTCACTTCTCATTTACATCTCTCTACGTTGTGGCTTTGATCAAGGTACCAATCTGGTATTTGGTCAATTACCAAAATACCCTCGACAAAGCTTTTGGGAACATTCCCTTAACTCTGTCTTCACCTTCACCTCCTCACGCATTCGGACTCCCCCAAATCATTTATACGTGCATCAGCCTCGTCACTTGGCGCACCACATACACCAACCCATTTTTTTTATGATCCTTATCTTCTCTATACTTCTCACTTGAGCCACGCAGCCTCACTTGGACTTACACGACCGTTCGGATCTCAGTTCCCTCGCCTAGTGTAGCACCCCACATACCGATGTAAGATAATACTATAGAACATCATCGCCAAAGTGAAGAATGAGTAATAAAAGCAATAATAGAAATCACGAGTAAATAAATTGTAAAGGTAATTTACTAAAGAATCAACAGAGGCTGAAATAAATGTTTGAAACATGGGACCGGTCCACTTATAACCAAATAAAGAACAAATAAAACAACAAATAGTGGCAAGCCATGGTGCTGAAAACTCGAGTGCTTCCACCCATACTAGGGATAAGGAGATAAGAAAGGCAATCATAAGAATTGCTTAACTAACTCTAGGCAATCTGAAGGATTGCTTAACTAATTGAAAGCGATAGCTTTCTAAAGAACAAACTTATCCTATTGAAGTCTCTTTGGAAATTTATTCCAAGCTTATCTTTATGTATCCTCACGTGGCGCAGCTGCTGACTGGACTATGTGCTGGCGTCAATATGGGATACCCACATAATAGAGACACGCGATCACTATAAGCAAAGGAACCAAAATGAAGGTTAGCAGGATGAATGTAGCACCCGTAAAAAAAACGCTCTCTCTATCCATAACCACCCTCCCGTGTATCTCTCCCTCTTTCTTGTTATAATCTCTTAATCTCTCTCTCTCTCTCAATCTCTCTCTCCCTGAACCTCTCTCTCTCTCTCGCATGGGGATGTTTTTCTCTTGCCTGAGTCTGCATGGGGACTGCATGGCGCCGGCGATGGTGGCTACGGTGCGGGAGTACGTGGATCAGGTGCGCGGACGCACTGGCGAACCAGATAATCAGGGTCAGACTAATTCACCGGCTCGCTCTGCTTCGGATGCTTCCACTTTACCTTCTCCGGCGGATCCCACCTCAGTCATTCCTTCTTCCTTGTCCTGTGTCCATAACTTTATCCATGTCTCAGTTGAGGAAGTTCTAAATGATCCTGGTCTAAATTCTAGAGTTACCCAACTTGGAGGTCCTAGAGGATCTGACTGTCATTGCATGGCCAGTTTGTATCCTGGATCGTTTGGAGCGTCAACTGCAACGCCAAAACATTTCTTATGTCAAGGTTTTGTGGTCTCATCAGACTGAGCGTGAAGCCACTTGGAAGTTGGAGCCCCAAATGCGCAAGAATCATCCCAATCTCTTTACCTCAAACTAACTTCTTAGGGTTCTCCCCATCTAATCAATCTACTCTTTTCGTTTTGTCCTACCTTCTAAAGCTAGTCGATTCGAGGCCGAATCTTCTTTTTAGGGGGAGAGCTGTAGCACCCATAAAAAAAGCTCTCTCTCCACAACCACCCTCCCGTGTATCTCTCCCTCTCTCCTGTTATAATCTCTCAATCTCTCTCTCTCTCTCTCTTTTAATCTCTCTCTCTCTCAATCTCTCTCCCTGAACCTCTGTCTCTCGCATGGGGATGTTTTTCTCTTGCCTGAGTCTGCATGGGGATTGCATGGCGCCAGCGATGGTGGGTACGGTGGCGGTGGCGCCAGCGCCAACGGCGGCCGCCGATGGTGGAGGTGCATACGGCGGTGCCTACATCGCACACCCGCATGCGCGCCTACGCACTCTCGGCCTCCATGGCACTGCAGCGGCGGTGGCGACCCAAGGGGGCGTCGGCGGCAGTGGCCGGCCAGCCGGCGCGCGACGGCGACACTCCCGGCGTGCCACGCCTACTCGCCTACGCGCACGCGCGCGCGCGCGCGACGCTGCACGCGCGCGCGCGCGCGCGGCGGCGGCGGCGGCCGGCGACGGCTGGTCGGCATAGTGGCGGCATGCGCGTGCCTGCACACGCTTGCTCACACGCAGCCGCATACGGTCTTGCGGCCGACGGCCGACGTTCGGCGACAGTTGGCAGGCGACGATGGCACGGCCGAGCGGCCGTTCGCCCAACCGAACGCGTGTTCGCACGGCCGAACGTGCGTTCGCGCAGATGAATTCGTGTTCGCCGGTCGAACGTGCGTTCGCGCAGATGAATTCGTGTTCACCGGTCGAACGTGCGGCTATTTCTTTCCAGTCAAATTTATCACCTGTCGTTCCTTATCAAGTTTATCGTATCTGATCGGTTGCCTTCCGAATTACCCTGTAGGTTCTCACGCAGCTGTTGAGGGAGCAGCTGAGCAATTGCGTTTCTCAGATCCATCGTGCAGTGTGCCCGTCGAGCATGCTCAAGGCAAGTACCTCGCGGCCGTAACCTTTCCGTTTCATATGTCACCTGTCCTGGATTGGCTATTGTCATTGTCCTAGACCATAATTATTACATTGCGATGATTGTCTGGTCGCATGTTATTAGATATTTCCATATTGCAATGCTTGATGTTAATTAATGACTTAGACTCCTAGATGTATTAGAATGCTTGGGTTAATGTCTAGGTTGCAAGCTCTAATTAGTAATTATAATTGATGTTTAAATTTTGGTTGGGGTAGTATAGGAGTGACTTCAACATAAGGTTAACCACTAGTAATCTTTAGCTTCGAAATGATATATTGAATTACCGTTTCCCTGATTCATTACTTGTATGTTATTGCTTGATTGGTTCGGATGGAATTATGTATGATATTGTTAACCTGACTAATAACAACTTATCACGTAATAAAATCTGGTTGTTTGACAACCCCTTGGTGTGAGTTAAGTTATAATGCTGGGTAAGAATCATTCATAGATCCCTACCACCGTCGTATTATCCTTCTTCATCTCCCATATGATTTTATCTCCTGTCCTCAACCTCAGCAATCCTTTCCACTCCTTGTAATCGTGCATGAACTTATCTCCAATTAAAATTCCACATTTCACATCTTTCATGATTACTCGTTACCATTTGTCATTAAGTACACTTATCATATCAATGAATTACCTGGTTATTATCATATCACTGAATTTACCTGGCTAATATCATGTCACTAAAGTTACCCGGTTATTATCATCTCTCTAGTACTTGACTGGTTGTTATAATAGTATTCGTGCTTGCCTAGTTATGATCATATTGTTAATGCTTGTCTAGTTCTTATCATATTGTTAACGCGTGCCTAATTATTGTTAATGCTTGCTAGTTATATACCCTTAATATTGTATTCCTACCATGATGTTCTAGATTATCTTATTTCACATGCCTTTAGGTTTATTATAATACTCTGTTAATAATGTTATAAGATTCATGCTTTTAAGTAATGTTTAGAGTTCATGCTTAAACTGTTAATTGGGGTAGCGGGTGATCATGTTGTAGACTTAGGTTAAAATCAGTAGCAGTCCTTTAAGTATCACGCTTCTGTTTTTAATCCTCTCAATATCATGATGTATTGCCGGTACAGTTTCTTATGTGAGTCATGGTCGTTATACCTTAATAAATGTTAATTTAACTAATAATTACTTATCACATAATAAAACTTGATTGGTTGATAAGCTTGTGTAAGCTACATTATAATACCTCTTTAGGTTGATTACTATATCACTATCATCTTATCATTATTCCATATTGCCCTCTTATCAGAAACTATGTCTTTCCATTTTCAACCCTAGCATATCTTTTCACTTCTCATAACTTTATTATAGCCTTATCATCGCTATCTTTTGGTTACCCTAATTTTGTTCTACATAATCTGTCCATGATGTATCGGTTACTTTATCACTTAGTTTCACCAATCCTGTCTCTGGCCACATCGTATCAAACCTTTACTCTCATAACTTTACCTTAACTCAATTACAACTCTCTAATTATATTATGGATAATTTGCTAAATAACAAACTAAAGGTTATCACGCCGGGGCTACCCACATATAGGGGTCATTTCCACCCAATCTGGTAACATACGGGGGGCCGTACATTCTCGTTACACAGGATATTACACCCCGTCTGCGGTTATACAGTCGAGGACAAGGTTATGCCTGGCTATTCTCATATAACCAGGTATGTGGGAGGAGGTTGCTGACACCCTTGCTATAACTTGCTTTAGCTTGTCACATAACAACTGTCTTTAAAACACAGTCTCCATGATATCCATCTCCCATTTATGACAGTATCTCCGATATCAGTTGTTCATTAATCATTACTTTCATCTTGTACCCATTGCTTACTTGTGATGCTTGTCCTTTATTTCACGTAGTTGCATTACTTGTCTTTACTCTTGTGTTGCTACCGTTGTTGGGTACTTGCTGAGATTTCAAATCTCACGTTTGCTCTTTTCAGTCTCAGGTAAAGGCCAGTGGAGTGATAGCATCATGCATGGGTGGGAGCACTCGAGTTTTCAGCACCGTGGTTTGCTACTGTTTTGTTGTTTCATTCATTCTTTATTTGGTTAGAAGTGGACCGGTTCCATGTTTTAAATATTTATTCCAGCTTCCGTTAATTCTCTATTAAAGTGTTAATAAAGTTTTAAACTCTTTGTGATTTCTTTTGTTATTCTCACTAATGTTTCACTTTAGCGATGACGTTCCATAGTAGTATCCCATATGGTTATGTGGGGTGCTACAATGAACCAATATCCGGAGCAACAATTCATGCAAGAGAGGGGTTGATGATGCGTGTTACTCGAAACAGAATTAAAAGAAGACATATTGAAACTGTATGTATGGAGATTCTTCAGACAGAGCAAGCGGAATGAAATAAAATCTAGCAGTAGTGTGGCTGGAAATGGAGGGAAGGGTCATTATCCATCCATTCAAGGCCATGGAAAACATGGGTGGCCCAGCTCAGCCATCAGGATAAGGTGTTGGATAAGCAGTGTCAGATAAGAACCAAGGCGGTCGCACAAATCTTTACAGAGATTCCCCGTGGGGCCATTTTTACTTCTGAAATGATTGGCCACGCTAACAAGAGCAAGTGGAAGACCATCGCATTTCTTCAGAAGTGTTAGCGAATCCCGCTCCAAGTCAGGCGTATCCAGAAGAGCTATTTCCTTAGAACCTGCATCTCCAAGAGTTCGCATCTTGTACACATAACCATTATCGAAGCTGCAGAAATTGGCTATATCGAAGCTGCAGAAATTGGCTATGGACTGGATGGTCGTGGTCACTATTATTCTGCTGCTTTTACCATTATTTTTGAAGGTTGAAGTTATCCAATCCCATAGCTTCGTATCGATGTCATCCATGACAATTAAATACCTACGAGACGAATTGGCAATGAAAAGCAAAAGTTAATTAATAGATATGCCCTGCAGCCGCAATATTCAACCGTGTGAGGTGTGAACGATGTAATATATATACAGCCAGATTTTAAACCTGGCTCCAACACCGCTTATTGGCTACTTTCCAGTTTTTTTTTCTGGTTAGCGTGTATTTTTTAAATTTGATTTTTATATTGCAAAGACATATTTCATTTTTATTGTTACTTTGTTGTTCTGCGCGCAGCATTTCCAAACAACTACAACAGCGTTTCAACTGCAGTAATGTAAATTGAACCGATGCGGCAAGCAAGCGTCCGATTTATGCCAGCGCCCTCCCAAAAAAATGTGGTAGTGAAAGATCTGTTTGTGAGTTCGTGCACATACATGCATGTTTCCAATGGTGACAAGTTTATGTGTGACTGGAACGATTGCAATATTTAGTTGAACTGCTGCAACAACATCCAATATATAGTCAATTTAGAGGTCATTTATTTGGGAATACAAGCATATTTTAGTCAGGAAAGAAAGTAGTCAGGCAAATTCATGGACGCAGGCATGCATGGAGAAAAATTATTGAAGCTGGCGTGCAAGAGAATACTAACCTCTTATCCTTCAAGTATCCTTGGAGATGGTTCTGAAGAGGTTCCTCATTCGTTTCCTGAAGAACATCTTGTCCCGCCTCCGGCCAAACTTTCTGGATTATCTTCTTTAAAAGGCCACTCGCATCGGTGTACTCCCATCTATCAACCCAGGCACGGCAACAGAATCGAGGGGATTGAGCTTGAGGGCTATCGTACGCTGTTCTTGCCAGGGTGGTCTTCCCGGAGCCGCCAAATCCCACGATGGAGATCACCCTCCGCCGCGGCTGTTGCTGTTCGTCTTCCACTTCGTCCAACAGCGCGAGAAGCTCCCCCTTGGCCAACGCGATGCCCACAGGGTTGCGCTCAACAGGATCACGTTGACCACCTCCCTCTGGCTCTGCGGTTGAGGTAGAAGATTGGCCGCTGCCTGCAGGAAGGTTCTTTATCCGGTCACTTGAGTCCTTCAAACGCTTCTTAAGCTTCTTCATCTCGACCCCGAACCGATAACGGGTGTAAAACGTCTTCACCCCGTGTGCAGCCCGAAAAAGCCTGGACTATGTTACCCAGATACCCCGATACGGATACGGATACGCGATACCGCGATTCGCCATTTTCCTAAAAACACCGATACGGCGATACGTGTGTATATATATAATAAAAATAAAAAAATTTAATGAATTCTTATAAAGAATTGAGAAACCGAGAATATCTTAATATTGATGTAGGCATGTAGCAACTTGCTTGGTACTTCAGTTCTCCTTCCTGGCCTCCTAATTGTTAGACTAATATAGTGAACCATCTGCGAAGAATAACAGAATAGATAAGCACATGTACACAAATAATAAAATAAATAGTAGAATCACAAATCATGAATCATGATTGATATACTCTAATTTATGATTACTGTAAATTTGCATATATCTATTCCTAAATAATGCTATAATGTCCTGCTTTTAGAGAAACCCATAATACACCAGGATGTGAAGTCATCAAACATTCTATTAACTGAAGGCTTCAGTGCCAAAGTAGCTGACTTTGGGTTTTGCAAGAACTGGTCCTACAGAGCCAGATCAGTCACAGATTGAGACTGATGTGAAAGGAACGACTGGTTATGTAGATCCAAAGTATCTGAGGACAAACCATCTGACAATCAAGAGTGATGTGTTCTTTTCATTGTCATTTGGAGGTACCACACGAGCAGCATTTAAGATGCTCTATTGCTCCTAGCCGAGACAACTCCACTGGATGAGCCAGGACACGCACTAGTACCAGTGCTACCCGACGCACTCGAGCCTCCAAATCCACCAACAGATGCCATGACAAATTGACAACAAATAATCTGATCACTGCCCCTACTGAGTCATCCAATACATTCAGACATTCAATCAACAAATAGCAACTAAATACTAAATAGCAGTATAGCAGTAAAATATAGAAGTATAGCAGTACGCAGTTGATGGCTAGCAGCACTGCAGCAGAGCACATACGCAGTAGCAGCAGAGCAGGCGGCGGCCGACGACAGCTGATGTGCCAGGCGGAGGCGGCAGGCCGAGGGGACGGTTGGAGGCGGCGGCCGGCGAGTGTTGAGGCGACGGGCGGAGGCGGCCGGCAGAGGCGACGGGCGGAGGCGGCAGCGAGGTGACGGCGGAGGCGCCGCGAGGCGACGGCGAGGCGGCCGGCAGATCCGACGGTCGACCGGCAGAGGTGACGGCAACGGTCGGAGGCGGCGCGATGCGACGGCGAGGCGGGCGGCAGAGGCGACGGCCGAGGCGGCGGCGATGCGACGGCGGAGGCGGCGGCAGAGGCAACGGCGAGGCGGCGGCGGATGCGATGGTCGGAGTAGATGCAGGTCAGCGAGGAGGCGAGGCGCGCGGCGGCACGGAGGCGGCCGAGGCGGTCGGCCGAGGCGGGGCGTCGAGGCTTCGCGCTGGCGACGGGATGGGGGGAATAGAGCGGAGGCGGCGGGCGACCGGAGGCAGCGGCCAGCGGGCGACCGGAGGCGGGGCGAGCGGAATCTTTTCCGTGCAGGTGGCGGGAGGGGAATAGATCTGGTGGGTTGTGGGGGTAGAGTGGGGGTGGAGGGGGAAAAATTAGGTTACAAGTATCGGAAAAGTATCGGAGCAGTATCGGAGAAGTATCGAGAATTATTTTCTTTTTTTGAAAAATCAGTAAATCACCGATACGTGCAGGATACGTATCGGCGCGTATCGGGGCAGTATCTGTATCCGGTACAGTATCCGATACCGGTACGTGAGTTTTGTGAAGTATTCGCGCAACGTAGAGCCTGGACGCTCCCTCCTCGCACGTAACGCGATGCAGGAAAAGCTCTATGCAATCCTCAATATCATACGTCAAGTCACGCATCTCTGCACTGAGCGCTGTCGCAACAGGTGTGCGAGGTGCATCCCTCAGCTTGAGGAGCTCTTCATCCATGTAAGCAACGAGAATTTCATGGTCTCTTCGCAAGGAGTCACTTACTTCCTCCACGCCCTTCCACAGATAGTATTTCTTCTCGATCTCCGTGAAGAGCTTCCCTATGACGGCATTCTAGAAACCGTTCGCCGACCCTTGCTCCAGCGGTGGTACCATCACTCGATTGATCGCTAGCCGGCTTTTGCTTCTCTCGACCAGCGGCGGATCCAGCGGTGGGGCGGGGGTGGGCAGGGACCAGGGCCGGGGCTCGAGCCCCCCTATCGTTATCGGACCCTTGGAGCCCCACCTAAATTTTTAGCCATGGATGTATAATGTAGAAGGGGCTGAGGTCGAGCTGAAGATACTTCAGCCCCTCCAAAAATTTTTCCTGGATCCGCCACTGTCTCGACCTTTTGGTGGATCGAGAAAGGGTATTAACGCCTGAGTAGACAGAAAACACGGCATAAGGAAGCACCGTTCCCTATAAGCTATAGGTTGTTTGAGGTGCTGCTCGGTTAAGCTGAAATAAACTAATTTATGGTTGAAATTATACTGTAACTGATGATATAGCTATATTTCTTTCTTTAAGCATCTTTGTAATAGCTATTAGCTTGATTGGAGAAGCCCTCAACTACTATCAAAATTTATTACTAATAGATTATATAGCTATCATATTATGGAAATACTTTTCACAATAAATATGTACATTTGTAAAGTTATTCTTATATATAGCCATTCGTGCGGTCAAAGTTTGAAAATGTTAACGTGACATTCTTTCAAAGTTTTACAAAGTATAATAAATGTATGTATGTATGTATGTGTGTGTATGCACGCGCGCATATGAAAAGGTTTGATAATATTAAAATTAGAACATCAAATTATTTTGAATGAAAGTTCGGACACAAATCAGTTGGAAGATGCTACAGCACCATGCCTAGCTAGATCTTCGTGTGACCATTGTATAGCTCAAACGGTGTAGCATCTCATCTCTCTGGCTAAATATAATTTTTGTATGGATTTTTCAATATGTTTTTTCAGAATTTGAACTTTCAATAACTACACTAGCCAATTGTCCACGCACACTAGAGAAAAAAATATTGGTTTGGAAAACGTTGTTTTCAGAATCTGGGGCAGCATGTTATTTCGGGAAGTTGAGGGGCAAGCATGCACTCTTGAGGTACAGGTCAATTCCATGAAGTTAGAGTACTAATATGTAATTGTACTGAAATGTAGAGCTTAGCTAAATGGATACATGTACACCCCTAAATGGATAGGCTCAGATAACGATTTCTCGATGTTCCTCTACATGTACACCCCCACTGGTGTTCCTCGATGTCTCGATGACCTCCTCAGTAGCCCCTCCTATATACTGTTTCGTCTGTAATCATAACAATTTGTATGCTACAGATCGGCTCTCTCTCTCTACTTCAGTTCATTTTAGGGCTAGTCTTTCGGAAGTATAAGCCCATCCATCGCTGCGCAAGCTCATTCAAGGAAGCCGCGTGCAAATGTCCACGTTGATCACTTCTTTCACCTTAAATTGGAGAGGTCCCTAATTTTCGCGTCGTTGGTTTCTTCTTCTTAGGCATTGTTACGGAATTTCTTATGTTCTTCATCTGTCATAAGGGTATTATTAGATCAAACTAATATGTGCTTTGGTTCGCTTTAGGAACGGAGAGATCCATGGAGGCTCCGATTTGTGCTTGGCAGGGCGCTATGCGCTCCCTTCCTGGGAAGCTCGAGCCGTTGCTGTCGGATCCCGAATACGGGCTGCGGAAGGGAGAAAAGAACAAGATCAAACTCCTGAAAGGTGATCTCCAAGAATTGATAGCCACGTACCTAATTGAGCCATCAGAGGTGGAGGCCCCTGCCTTGACGGCCAACTGTTGGGTGAAGGAGGTGCGCGAACTGTCATACGACATAGATGACTTCGTCGACAAGCTCGTCCACGTTGCCGCCCAGAGAAATCTCCGTGGTAAGATCACTAAGCTCCGCGAGGACCTGAGTCAGGGCCGATGGGTCGCCAACGAGATCTCAGGATTCAGGACTCGCGTGAAGGAGGCGATTCATCGGCACAGGAGCTATAACCTTGATAAATGCAAGAGGCGGCCAAGTAGTAGCGCTTCGGATGAGCGTCCGCTTCCACCGCTGTATGGGATGGAGGCTGTAGACCTTGTCGGTATCGACAGCTCGAGGGAAAAGCTTGAAGGGTGGTTGACTGACGATGGAGAGCGGCGGCTAAGGGTGGTGTCCATTCTTGGGTTGGGTGGAGTTGGTAAGACAACTCTTGCCAAACAACTATATTGCAAGCTTGGATGGAGATTCGATTGCCGGGCTTTTGTGCGGACATCCCGAAAGCCTGACATAAGGAGGATTCTCACCAGCATACTTTTACAAGTTCGACGGCACCAGGCCCCCAACACTTGGGAGGTACATAATCTCATCGAAATGATCAGGGCACACCTACATGATAAGGAGTATGTTTTCCTCTCGCATAAGTATGTTTTCTCTTGCATATTCTTTACTTCATATTTTTAAAGGACGCTTCTGTCAAGATCCCACTGGGTGAACACAATCAACACCAAGCACAAGAGATGTATTACCAGTTCCAACACCGGATACAAAGTACTTTAGGATAAAAATCGGGAGAATTGGAAGTAAAGATTGGGAACAAGGAAGGGATTTGGAAGCTGGAGAACTAGTGTTTGGGCAAGCCCGTACCAATAGCAGGAGCAAAGTGCTCAACTGCACAGGGCTCCCAAAAAGTTAGGGGCCCTAATTTTGAATTAGCTTCAATTATTACTTGTTAATATATCAAGAAAAATTACTATTGCTTCTGTAGTCAACATCGTGTAAGATAAAGAGTTAATCAAACCTTTTCATTACCTTCTTAGGCCCCGTTTGGCACAGCTCCACCACCAGCTCCTGGAGCTGTTTTGTGCCAAACGGGGTACAACAAAATAGCTCCACCCAAGGAGTCCCTTAAAACCTGCTGAGACAAAAGTAGTTCTTTGGGTGGAGCTGAAAAAAGTAGCTTCACCCAGCTCCACTTGTGAAGCCAAAAAAAACAGCTCCACTTGTGAAGTGGAGCTGTGCTAAACGGGGCCTTAGTTAGAACTCCCCCCACCTCTCTATTGCTCTTTCATTCCTCCTTTGCTTTCGCACAACTGCTATTCCTATATATCTCTTATTTGCATGTGAAAATTAACCCCTCTGCTCCTAATTTTCTTCCTTCAAACTAACTTGTGATTTTCATAAAATAATCCAGATAGCGGTGATGAATTAATTCACTCCATTCTCATATATTTATCGTGGTATTCTTTGTAAACTCGAAAGCATAATTTATGCTCTTGTCTCATTCTCTCGATCTGGATGCTACTCAACCTTTCATTCATGGCTTCTAAAATCTCATGTTATAAAAAGCATAAGATAAAAAGAACGAAGAGCTAATGTTAGGTCCTAATTCTAAATTAAAAATATTTTTTATTTTAGTAATTGACTTTTCCAAACTGTGGTGCCTATTTTAAAGTTAGTATTGCAAGAGAGATTCACAAGTGTTGAGAGAAAGTTATTGATTCATTCACATTATTCTGAAGTCTGTACATCAATTTATAGATGATGAGGGGGTGGCAGGAAAAGATGTCTATTTGGTAAAGACACCTGTACATAGAGAGACATCTATACATTGGTTACTTTTTGCTTTAACTGGTTTGTAACACTCCCCCTTAACCAATGTGTCTTTATATGATCACCTTGCTTCATCATCTTGATAAAAACTCCTCCAAAACCCTGTAGGGAAAAATATGAGAAGAACCGATAGAGTAGATATGCCATGAAAAACTCCTTTAAAACCCGGTGGGAAAATTTAAGGAGAAAATGATATGGCATATATTTGATTATATCTCCTAAAAACCCCTGTGGGGAAAATAGAGATATATTCATGATTACGTTGTCATATTGCCTCATTAAAAACCTTGATGAGAAACCTTTAGGGGGAAAACTCATAAAGGGAAAAAGAGTACAATATTTTTATTTGAACGGGTTAAGTCTTAGGAGATTTCTCCCCCTGACATCTGCAAATCACGTAGTCTTCGCATACCAATTCCATGAACACATTTTTGAAATGTGGAAGTTGGTAATGACTTGGTGAATAAGTCTGCGAGATTATCACAAGACTTAGTTTGCAGAATATTGATTTCCCCACTCTCTTGCAATTCATGTGGGTAAAATAGTTTAAGTGCAATTTGTTTTGTGATATTGCTCTTTATGTAACCCGTTTACATTTGAACAACACAAGCAGCATTATCTTCGTAGATAATGGTAGGTGATGCAATAGCACCCATACCACATGATTGTTGTATGTGATTAATCATTCTGCGAAGCCATACACATTCACGTGATGCTTCATATAATGCAATTATTTCATAATGATTAGTGGATGTAGCCACTAGAGTCTGTTTCGAAGACTTCCAAGAGATGGCTGTTCCACCGTGTAAAAATACAAAGCCTGTTTGAGATCTGGCATTATGGGGATCTGATAAATAGCCAGCATCTGTATATCCTATTAAATCCACATTTTTATTCTCTTGGAAGAATAGACCGAGATCTTTAGTGCCTTGAAGATATCTAAGGATATTCTTCACTCCTACCCAATGTCTTTTGGTTGGAGCAGCGCTATATCTAGCAAGTAGATTTACCGCAAATGCAATATCCGGCCGGGTGCAATTTGCAAGGTATATAAGCGCTCCGATGGCACTGAGATATGGAACCTCGGGTCCCAATAGCTCTTCATTGTCATCTCGGGGTCTAAATGAATCTTTATCCCTGTCTAGAGATCGAACAACCATGGGGTTTTCGATGGATATGCTTTGTCCATATTGAATTTCTCCAATATTTTTACGGACATAGGTGATTGATGCACTAGGATGCCAGAATGAAGGTGCTCAAGTTGTATACCTAAGCAAAATTTGGTTTTACGCAAATCCTTCATTTCAAATTCCGTCATAAGATGATTACGTGCTTCATCTATATCTTGGGTGTTACCAATGATATTAAGATCAACATACACAGATATAATACAAAATCCTGTTGAGGATCTTTTGATGAATACGTATGGGCAATCATCATTGTTGGAGTATCCCTTTTTGGTTAGGAACTCACTTAGTCGGTTGTACCACATTCTGCCCGACTATTTCAAGCCGTATAAAGACTTGTTCAATTTTACACAATACATATTGCGATTTGCGTTCAGATTCGGAATTGAAATTCCATCGGGAACTTTCATGTATATGTCCGAATCAAGTGACCCATAAAGATATGCAGTCACTACATCCATCAACTGAAAAGATAGATGATTTTTAACTGCCAATGAGATTAAGTATCGGAATGTTATTCCACTCATTACTGGAGAATAAGTTTCATTGAAATCAATGCCGGGTCTCTGCGTGAACCCTTGTGCTACAAGCCTTACTTTGTATCTCACCACCTCATTGTTTTCATTCCGTTTGCGGATGAAAACCCATTTGAAACCGACAGGGAATACTTTGGGAGTTGTATGTATCACATTGGTGAATACATTTCTTTTCTTGAGCGGGGCTAACTCCGCTTGAATTGCATCCTTCCATTGATTCCAGTCCGAGCGCTGTTTGCACTCTGCCATGGTCTTGGGATCTGGATCATTTTGAAGGTTATTTGCAATTGTTGTGGAGAAATAAATGTCGACAAGTGTAGTCTTACGATTATATGATTCTCTAGAATCAGTATAGTTAGTGGAAATTTCTTGGACCCCTGGTGACTCAATGTTATTTCCCAAAACATTTGAGTCGGGGTATTCCAATGTCCCAGGATCAGTATTTGAGTGCACTGTTGATCTGGGTTCAAGGATCCTTTGGTGTCTATCAACTTGAGGTTGATCTGCATTTACATTCTTTTATTTCCTTTGTCGCTTGTTAGAAGCTGTATCCGCTATTTGTACCGTACTTCTCCCCCTCTTATTTTGAACTGGGAGTTGAGTGGTATTTTGTGGTACCTCCACTCTTTCAGGTTCATTTCTGGCAGGATTATAGGATTTTGTGACACCCTTATAATCAGTAAATGCATCTGGCGGATTATTTGCAATGTTTTGCAAATGAATGATTTTCTGAACTTGAAGTTCAGTCTCTCTGGTACCTTGGTCTGAGGCAGGAATGCCTTGTACATTCCAATTAATTTTCTGGTATTCTATTTGGTACTTGTTGTCTCCCCCTAATGCCGGGAAATGTTCCTCATTGAATATGCAATCAGCGTACCAAGCACAAGAGATGTATTACCAGTTCCAACACCGGATAAAAAGTACTTTAGGATAAAAATCAAGAGAATTGGAAGTAAAGATTGGGAACAAGGAAGGGATTTGGAAACTGGAGAACTAGTGTTTGGGCAAGCCCATACCAATAGCAGGAGCAAAGTGTTCAACTGCACAGGGCCCCCAAAAAGTTAGGGGCCCTAATTTTGAATTAGCTTCAATTACTACTTGTTAATATATCAAGAAAAATTACTATCGCTCATGTAGTCAACATCGTGTAAGATAAAGAGTTAATCAAACGTTTTCATTACCTTCTTAGTTAGAACTCCCCCCACCTCTCTATTGCTCTTTCATTCCTCCTTTGCTTTCGCACAACTGCTATTCCTATATATCTCTTATTTGCATGTGAAAATTAACCCCTCTGCTCCTAAATTTCTTCCTTCAAACTAACTTGTGATTTTCCTAAAATAATCCATATAGCGGTGATGAATTAATTCACTCCATTCTCATCTATTTATCGTGGTATTCTTTGTAAACTCGAAAGCATAATTTATGCTCTTGTCTCATTCTCTCGATCTGGATGCTACTCAACCTTTCATTCATGGCTTCTAAAATCTCTTGTTATAAAAAGCATAAGATAAAAAAGAACAAAGAGCTAATGTTAGGTCCTAATTCTAAATTAAAAATATTTTTTATTTTAGTAATTGACTTTTCCAAACTGTGGTGCCTATTTTAAAGTTAGCACATGGCCCCAAATTCTCAGGTGCAGCCCTGAGATCGGGGGAGAACAGCAACGAGAACAAGAGCTGAGGCCGCCTGTTCTTCCATCGGGTATCTTCCGCTTGCCCCTTTGTACTCGATGCCAGGCCAGCCAATGCAACTACCCAGCCGATTGGGCCAAGAGCTAGCCCACCTGCTTGTCCAACCCACGAAGCCCAATTACCAAAGGGTCCACGCAGCCTCCACCCAACCTAAATCCTCCCGCTACCATTGTCACCGTGCTGCCCGCTGCCACCGCCCTACTTCAAACCTCACAGTCGACGCCGTAACTATCACCTCATTGCATAACCACCTCCGCCACCCACTATTGAACCATCGCCACCCACCCCTCCCTCACAGTTGAAAGACACAGTGACCTCTCTCTAACTATAACACCCCGTCCTTTAGTACCACATTGCTAGTTTAACTTGAGTTACACTAACAAATAATACTTGTTGGCCTGGATAGTAGCACTTCCAGATTAACCCTTTTGAGTGAAGCAAAGGCGAAAGCCCAAGTGAGGTGCTATTCATGCATGCCCACCCCACGGGTGGGTTGAGCTTATAGCAGATTTTGGACCGCAGGGTGTTACAGGCCACGTGTGCATGTGACCCTGTAGTAGCACATGGCACGGGTCATCTACTGAGGGGCTTTTTTGGGTAGATTGCTGCCGGGGCATCCTATTTAAGGGGGAAGATTGTAACACCCCGCTATATACTACCACATTACACCGCTATTTAACTTGAGTTACAATAGCATATAATAACTGTTGGCCTAAATTGTAACACTTTCAAGTTAATCCTTTTGGACGAAGTGAGGACGAAAGCTCGAGTGAGCTTCTCTACACATACATGCCCATAGTGTGGGTGGGTTTCTTTTAATTGTTTGGGCGAAGTGAGGACAAAACCGTAACACTTTCAAGTTAATCCTTTTTATTTCTTTTCCAATTTATTTTCTCATTAGAAAAGGCATCAGAGACTGACAAGTAGGGCTAGCTAGGTTTTTTATTTATTTTTCTAAAAGAAAACCTATAAGTGATTGACAGATGGGGCCCCTAGGATTTAAGTATTCTTGTGAATTTTTTCTTTAAGGAAAAGAGGCGAGCGACTGATAGATGGACCCCAGGCTTAAAGACAGGCCCACTTGTCAGTGACTCATGTTTCTAAATCGGTTTAATTTAGTTTTCTAAATACCTAGGCCCACATTTTAATTACTACTATTTTAAACTAATGTACTTTATTAACGTTATTTAATTACACTACAGTGCCTTCTCCTCAGCTCGCACAGGAGACGCACTGCCATACTCGTCGCCGATGAGCAAGCGACGGCGAGCTCCGGTAACCCCAAAAATGGGTGGTTAAGACCGCAGCAATCCTAGGAGTGGTGATAGCGCAGCCAGCGGTGAACCATCATGGCGTTGCAGCGGCGCACAACAGCGCTAGAGCTCGGCGGCCATGGTGAGGAAAACAATTGAAGGGGTATGTGATCATCTAGAGGGCACATGGAGATCACTTGAGAGGTTGGTGAAGCTCAGGGATGCTCAAGGTGGTCTGGCGACGAGGCCTCGAGATGGCACGTTAGTGTCAACAACCATGACAAGTTGGAATCAATGTATACCAAAATTGAGGTAGGGCGGAATGAGAGGGAGGTACGGGGTGCTTCAAATGCGAGGAATCAATCCGAGGCTCACTAGGAAGGATATGGCAGTGAAGAGGTGATTTTAGTCAAAAAAAATGGAGAAGACAATAGCGTTGATAAAATCTGCGCAAGGAGAAGCTCAATTGAGCAAGGGGAAGTGATGAGGGAGGTACGGTGAAGCAATGCGAAGGTTAGTGTTGCTTTTATAGGCGGGCGGTGAGCTCAGGCGCGAGGCATGGCGTGGTGGCCATCAGGAAGGGATGGACGATGCCATGGGCATGATGTGGGAATAGTTGGGGCACAATCAACGAGCACTAGCACAATGTGATGGAGCAATGGCAAGCCGGGCTGGGCCAGGGAGGAGGAGAAGAAGGGAGAGAGGAGTGGGTCGGGCCTCACAGTATTTTCCAATTTCCCTTTTTGATTTTGATTTAGGTTTGAATTTTTAGTTTTGTTTTTGGATTCGAAACTCATATTTGACTTTGAATTTGGATTTTTCCTTATGTTATTGCACTCCTATTTGATTTTTAAAATTTGCACTTTCCCTTTTTGGTTTTCAAATTTTGAATTGAACTTGCAATTGGCTTTCAATTCACTTTTCATTTCAAAATTTTAATTCTAGTGTTGTATTAATAAACCTAGAATTCGAATTCTAGTCTCACTTCTAAATTCTTTTGAATTTAAGTTTTTAATTTGAATTAATTTCATGGTAAATTCTCCCATGCTACTTCTGGATCATCTTTTCATATTCGGCTTCTTATTCAAATTTTCTTTTTTCCAAACATGTATTCTTTAACTCCTGGTTTGGGCTTTTGTTAATTATGAATTGAGTTGGTGAAATACAAATTAAATCATTCTCAAATAAACTCTAGATATTCAAATATCAAGACGCAAATCAAAAATTTTTAAATTGCAAGCATTTTAGGCAATTGATTTGCACATAAAAAAATCAGGGTGTTACATGGCGGTAGCATGCAGCACGATGACGTCGAGACTAGTGAGATAGGTATTAGAGGTGGAGGGCTTCGGTGGTAGCGGGTGGGAGGAGGAGAGGTGCAAAGTGTCGACGGAGGTGACGTTGGCCAATGTCCAAAATTAATATAGCATAGGCTTATGCAAGATAGGCTTATCACCCATAAGAACTCACTTGGGCTTTCGTCTTCCCTTCATCCAAAAGAGCTAGCTGGAGGTACTATATTTGAGTTCTCAAGCATTATATGTTGGTACTACTCACTTTAGATCATAGTTATCAAACTCGACCTGATCTAGTGGTTCGACCAAAAAAACCAGACCCGAGGTCTCGACCAGGCCGGTCCATCTCGTTGGATGGTTTCCGCATTTGGCCCGGACAAACACAGTCGGCTTGTCTGGTTTCTATGTGGTTTGATCGTGCCATCTTCTTGAATAACTGGCAAACGGTTTTTCTAATTAACGGTTGCCTGTATGATACGTTTGCTGCGGGCGGTCCCCAGCACACGACATGTGAGAAATAGGCCGCATGAGACTCAGGAGGGACATGGGTGGAATATGATCTAATAGTCTTAAATACGAATACAAATCTATATTTTAAAATAAATATAAATTTAAATATTTTTGAATACGAATATGAATCGAACGTCATAACGATACAAGTTTGAATCGAATATGTATTTAATTCGGTCGAATACGAATATCCTCCTATAACTTTCGTAACAAATCTCGGTAGAACAAATTCCTATATGTTTTGCTGTTTTGACCGGTTACCGGTTTCAAACCGTACAAATTTAAATTTCAAATCACAAAATTTATCCGGGTTTTTCCTGGAATTTCCGGTAATCGGATTTGTTACAGACAGGCATAGGAAACAGATCAAATACGAATCAAATAGTCTTAAATACGAATACAAATATTCTCAAATACGAATGTGAATACAATATTCTCAAATATGGATATGAATATTCTCGAATACAAATATGAATATTTTTTAATATGAATTTTGGTTACCACATTCGCATTTTCTTGAATACAAATATCGGATAAAACGGATTATCCCTTACCATTTTCCACCACTACATGAGACAGCCTGCAGCCCCTGCCATACATGCATGCCGAGACATAAAAAGGAGGGCCCCACTATTTTGTTTTTCCACTTTCCATCCTGTGCTTCCAAGATTGTATTAAAATGTGTTTTATGATCAGAGTAAAGGTAGATTAGCTAAGATTTTATAGTGTAGGACCGAAATGGCGACAGAGGGGGGGTGAATGTCGTTCGCTTCAAAAAACGCCCCCGAGAATTTGTACACAGATATTACAGAAACAGAGCAACTCAAAAAAAATTATGCTGAAACTTGGAACGCATGCGATACCCAAAAATCCAGCATAAATCAGAGACCAGCCAGTAAAAAAATTCAACTGAAAATATCGCTGTTTGAACCGCATGCAAAATGGAGGAAAATCAGCTCACCTCGAAGCTCACCTCGAAACTACCCGAAGAATCAAGAATTTTGCAATTTTTTTTCTTGAAGCTCACCTCGAAACCGTCATCGGTAAGCTGAGAAACGGAAAGCAAGTTGTGCTGCAGCTTACTAACCAAGGCAACATCCTTAAGAATAAAAGAGGCATTAATACGCACAGTACCTTTGGCGATGACGCGCCGCACGGCGTCTCGAAGGTGATCGTCTCATCACCGGAGCGCGGGCTAGGAGGAGAACCAACGAGTCTCGGTCATATGACGAGAACAACCGAGTCGACAAGCCAAACCTTCTCCTTCCCTACCGCGAACTGAGTCAAACAGAGAGTAAAGTCTCAGTACTGGGATAAATCAAGAGAGATTTTGGCACCCAATACTGAACAACACGTCGAGCAGATAAAGTCGTCAAGCACGACTGACCTCTATCTACCCTACGCTCTCTATGACTCAAAGAAGCGAAGGTGCGTGTGCGGACACTGAAGCATTGCTAGGTCCGATCGCTATGGGAAAGCGAGTGAAACACCGCAACTCGCTGATCACGCCGTGGGTAACTGTCTCGACGGGGGAAACGAGATGTACCCTCAGGACGGCGGAAGTCACGACCCGGAGCAGCACGAGGACGAAAACCAGAAGACTCAGAAAAATCAAGTCCTCGATGCTGCCCAAACCTGTCAGAAGCAAACCTGGAACTCGTGCTAGTCTTAGGTGCACTTAGGATCTGGGGCTGACCCTGAATACGCCTAAGTGCCTCTGCACGGTCTCTACGCGCAATCCTGGCGCGCCTGAAGCATCTCTCGATCGAGTGCCCATCCTTCTGACAGAAGGTGTAGTGGTACTTCACCTTCTGAGAGGTGGAAGTAGCACGAAGATGCTTCGCCTTCTGAGAGGCCGAAGCAACAGGTGGAATCACCTTACTGTCAGAGATCCCTTGGACAAAGCCCGCTGATTTGAATTTGACCTCATCAGATCTGGGCTCGACCTCGATCACACCTCCCACTATGGGTTTGAGAATAGCAGGAGGATGCTTCCTCATATCCTCATAGAAATCATATCCTAGACCTTGATTGAATTTACAAATCTTGGATTGGTCTAGAATAAGATTAAGCTTCTTCTTGCCTCCTACAAATCTCTCGAGAGTGTTCATAAGATACTAACACTCCCGAAAGAGAGAGGTACAAGAAGAGCAAGGAGAGGAGGGAACAGCAGGAGGTAAGGGAGCAGAAGAAGAACCACCAGTAGAGGAAAGAATGACTTGTGCACGCACAGCCGACCCTGAGGGGACAATCCTACTACTAGCAGGTTGGTTCGCGTCTTTAGGCGTCTCACCCTTACCCTGGTGCTTCTCCCCCACACCATCAATCACATCACAATCAGATTGTGGCTTCTCTAGTAAGTCCTTAGTTAGCTTTACACATTTGTCATTCAAAGCAACGAGTTCAAGTTTTAGTTTATCACAACTAATGCATGGTGAGCTAACAGGATCCTTAGTCGCATACTGAGCCATTTTCTTGTTGTTGTCAATCATTTCTTGAAACTGTTTTGAGACAGATTCAAGTTCAGCAGTTAACTTTGGACAGTTCAAACATGAATCAATAGGCTCAAGTAAAGAAGCACTCAACTCAGCAATCTTGTGATCTGCCCATTTCAGGTTCATCTTCAATTTATTACAGTTTTCACAAGACTCGGGCAGATCTAACAGCATAGTGTAAAGACCTCTAAAAGCATTGTCCTTATCCTCACATGAGGTGCAAGCAATAATCTCAACAGGAGTAGATGAAGTAGAAGCAATCCTACTCATTTCTAGTTCAGCCAAGAGACTAAGATTCTCCACCTTAACAATGTCAAGTTCTGAGGACAGACTATCATGCGAGGTCCTTAATTTCTCCATGTCACCGAGCAAGACAGAGCATGTATCACAATCGTCACTAGAGGGACCAGATGTAAGAGCAATAATCTCTAGTGACAGTCTGTCTACTTCCTTCTCTAACTCAGTACACCTAGCCCTAGCTCTAGCATGAAATCCACCTAGCTTAAGAAAAGCATGATTGAGTTGGTCGTAGGTGGGGCATACCTCGTCCGAGTCGGAGCTGGCTCATTGTCGCTGAGTTCGCCCTCGAGGGTCATGAAGCACATGCCGGAGAAGTCGTCGCCGCTCTTGGGGTCCTGGTCACCCGTCCCATCGTTGTCGCTCCATCCCTCCACCTCGCTGAGGTCGAGGTCGTCGAACGCGGTGAGGACGCGGTGAAACAGCTTCTTGGCTTTCCCGAAGTCGCGGAACTTCTTCTTGCCTTAGGCAGGGACTGGAGGCTTCTTATTGCGGTTCTTGTCGGTGTAGTCGTTCTTGCCCGAACCGCGTAGTCGTTCTTGCCCTTCTCCAGCTTGGGGCAGTTTGCCCGAATGTGGTTGGGGCCACCACACTCGAAGCAAATGACTGGTCCGCCTCTCTTTCTGTCCCTCCTCCTCTTGTAAGCATGGGAGAACTTCCGAGCTAGGAGAGCCAACTGTTCATCCTCTAGCTGCTCTAACTGATCATCAGTTACGTCACAGAGAGCAGCTAGGGAGAACCCACAAAGCGAATCGGCGGAAAAACCAGAAGCCGAACTGGGATCGGTGACTAGAGCCATCGACTGCGACTTCGACTTACGAGAGACAATGTCGATCTCGTGCGTCTTGAGGCGCGAGTACAGCGCGTCAAGTGTCAAAGTCGAGAGGTCGGTGGTGTCCTTGATGGTAGTCACCTTCATTTCCCAAACGCGAAGGTCGAGTGCAGCAAGTATTTGACGAGCGTTGTCCGAGTCGGAGTATGTGAGACCGACGGCTCGGAGATTGCTCAAAATCTTGTGAAAACGCACAAAGCACTCATCAAGGGACTCGCCAGCGAGCATTTCAAATTTGTTGTAATCTTGGTTGAACTGGTCCTGTCTCACCGTCTTAATCTGAGTGGTGCCCTCATGGTATGCATCGAGGGTCTCCCAGATATCGAAGGCGGACGGAAGATGAGAGATGCGGTCAAACTCACTACGACTCAACCCCTGGATGATGATGTTCCTTGCCTTTGCATTCGCCTCAACATCAGCCATGTTCCCGGCATTGATGTTCTCATCGGCGAGAGCGACTAATCGTGCTTTGACCTTCCGCGGATGGCATACCCCAGGTGCGGATGTATGTCTCCATTCGGCTCTTCCGAAGAGTAATCGATGCCATCGAACACGGCGGCTTGGTCGAGTACTTGTCCGTCGCCATGGCTCTTGAGACCGGTTAAGATCTATTGAAAAGAGCTAACCGGCTCTGATACCAATTGTAGGACCGAAATGGCGACAGAGGGGGGGTGAATGTCGTTCGCTTCAAAAAACGCCCCCGAGAATTCGTACACAGATATTGCAGAAACAGAGCAACTCAAAACAAATTATGCTGAAACTTGGAACGCATGCGATACCCAAAAATTCAGCATAAATCAGAGACCAGCCAGTAAAAAAAATTCAACTAAAAATATCGCTGTTTGAACCGCATGCAAAATGGAGGAAAATCAGCACAAAGAAAAAAGACACATGCACTAAAGAAGAAGAATGGATACTTCTTGCTTTTCTTGTCCCATTCACTACTGCACGTAACTTTTGTGCTGGCCGAAAGAATAAAGGCAAGCAAACTACACTGCCCGCAAGGACTGCTTTCAAACAAGAAAAAGAAAGGCAATGCAGATTTTGCTGAAACCGAACTGCAAAGGAATCATTTAGCTGCTGAGGAAAGTATCAAACACCAATGATCTATACGTTGGCCGAAGGCAATAGTACCCAGCCGAACACAACATGAAGATCTCCTGCTGGCCGAATGCACTAGAAACTCTGTTTCTCACTGCCAAGAGACTATTGCAGACAAGACAGGAGGGAAGAAACTGAAATTAATGACTTGCCAAAGGAATTCCTTGCTGCCAAATAACAGAGGAACAAACAAGATTTCACATAATGAAGCAAAGAGATGAAGAACGAAAAGGGAAGCTCAAACACAAATCTTTAAAAAAAACGATACGGAGACATGAATGATTGATATAGAGTGTTTACATCTCAATCCATCCTCTCCCTCTCAATCCTCAAGAACACCAAGAGCTACACATGCTTCTTGGGAGGAACACACACATACACACATGGAGAGACCCAAATGAAACCCTAACTTTTACACTCACTCTCTCCAAATTTCAGCACATATCTCCCTCTCTATTTATAGCCTCCACTAATGGGTTTGCACCATGCTTTACCCATTAGGCCTTCAACAACTCGACGCTTTATCCAAACCCGCTTCCTTTTGTGCCGCTTTGCGTTTTGCAGCGCCTCGCGCACCTTCCGAAGCTTCCTCATCCCTTGCCTCGCAAGCCACGCAGCTTCGCCGTCTTCGGCACACCTCGACCGTTCTGACCTCAGCGCCACCTGCGCCTAGTCCGGTCCATCGTGCCTCGCCACGACTCCACCTCGAGTCCACGTTGTCTTCGACACATCCCGACCGTTCTGACCTCAGCGCCACCTGCGCCTAGTCCGGTCCTCCGTGTCTCGCCACGACTCCACTCGATGTCCTGCAGCCACACAGACAAGAAACACGTCAAATAGCACTGCTCGATACATGTAATCAAAATTAGCATGATAAAGCCCAACCAGATCGAAACGAAAAATAACCGACCTAAACACGTCCGACCGCGATCGACCAAGTCCGACTGAAACGATTGCACCACGCAACGTTTTGACTCGAACCACTCAAACCAAACTCGACTCTCATAAACTGATGTCAATTACTCATCATACACATGGGATCACCACCACATGGTCTCTCATATAGTCCTCATAAATAACTCCATCACAATGTGTCAACATATTTTTCACGTAAAGGGCAATCAAATGGCTAACACATCAATGGATCATGCATCTTCCCATGGTTTAGATGACGTGAATTATCCTTCTTGGTGCTGTCTAGGGGGATGAGTGTTTTTTGTGGTTTAGAGCACTCAGAGTTTTTTTTTTATGTATGCAACATTTTTTTGTCTATGTTTGTAATATTTTTTTCCCTTGTATGCAACAATTCTCACTGTATGTAACATTTTTTTCTATATATGTAACATTTTATAACCAAGAAATGTTACATATATACGCAAAAATTATTGTAAACATGAGCGAAAATGTTGCATACATGAGGAAAAAAAATCTGAGTACTCCGAATAAAAAACACTCAAGTGTTGTTTAGCAATTCTCAAGAATTTTTTTTGCAGGTACTTCATTATAATTGATGATTTATGGGCTTCATCAACATGGGATATTGTCAATCGTGCTCTGCCAGATGGTAATTGTTGCAGTAGAATACTAACTACGACCGAAGTGGACATTGTAGCTGAGACATGCAGTGGTCATTACTCTGAGTATATTTTTAAGATGGAACCGCTTAGTGACAATGGATCAAGAAAATTATTTTTCAGTAGAGTTTTTGGCCATCAATATGATTGTCCTGAACAATTCAGTGAAGTTTCTTCTGAAATGGCAACTAGAGTTCTTGGCCATCAATATGAATATCCTGAACAATTCAATAAAGTTTCGTCTGAAATTATAAGAAAATGTGGTGGTTTGCCGCTAGCAACTATTACTGCAGCCAGTCTTTTAGCAAGCCAGCCCGACAGGATAGAGCAGTGGAACCGCATACAAAATTCATTGAGTTCCAATTTGAGGACAAATCTAACTTTGGAATGGGTGAAACAAGTACTCAACCTTAGTTATGACAATCTTCCTCATCGTTTGAAAGCATGCATGCTATATTTTAGTCTATATCAAGAGGACTACAAAATCTGGAAGAACGATCTGGTGAAGCAGTGGATAGCTGAAGGTTTTATCTGTGCAAAAGAAGGGAAAGACATGGAGGAAGTTGCAAGGAGCTATTTTGATGAGCTTGTTAACAGGGGAATGATCCAACCTGTAGATATCAACTACAATGGTGAGGCGCTATCCTGTACAGTGCACCACATGGTACTTAACCTTATTAGATACAAGTCAATAGAAGATAATTTCATCACCGCAATAGATTATTCTCAGACCGCTATACGACTTGCTGAAAAGGTTCGTCGATTGTCACTTCACTTCGGCAATGCTGAATATGCAACACCACCAACAAATTTGAGACTATCACAAGTTCGATCGCTTGCTTTTTTTGGACTCTTCAAGTCTATACCCTCCATCGTCGAGTTTAAGCTTCTTCAAGTTCTAATCCTTCAGTTGTGGGCTGATTATGATGACAAGAGTTATGATCTCACTGGAATCTCGGAGATGTTTCGACTTAGATATTTGCGTATCAATGCATGCCATTGGATTATAGAACTACCGATGCAGATGCAACGGCTAAAAAATTTGGCTACGTTGGAAATAGAAGCAAGGGTAAGTGAAGTTCCATCGGACATTGTTGATTTGCCGGGCTTGTTGTACCTCTGTCTTCCGAGTGAGAGTGAACTGCCCCATGGGATTGGCCGCATGACATCTCTTCGCACTCTAGGGAATTTTAATCTCAGTAGTAACTCAACAGAAAATGTGATGAACCTTGGCGAGTTGACAAATCTCCAGGATCTTCTTCTCACCTGTTCTACAGTACAGCCTGACAATCTGAAGAATAACATGCAATGCCTGGGCTCAATTCTCTCGAAAATCAGCAACCTCAAGTCTCTAACTCTTATACCTAGCGCCGCTAATACAAATACTCTGGTGGCCGGCGCTTCAAGCAATAAAATTTCCTGTGACTTGAGTAGCGTGTCCACTCCAACACTTATTCAGAGGCTAGAGTTGTTGCCGCGTATTTGCATCTTTTCCGTCCTCCCCAAGTGGATTAAAGAACTCGGCAAACTTTGCATCTTGAAGATTGAAATAATGGAGCTGTCAAGTAATGATATTGATATCCTCGAAGGATTGCCTGCCCTCACTGCTCTCTCGCTGTATGTCTGCACCGCCCCCTCAAAAAGTATCGTCATTGACAAGACCGGATTCCCAATTCTCAAGTATTTCAAGTTCAGGTGCACTGCACCATGCCTGTCCTTTGCGGCAGGAGCAATGCTTAATGTCCGAAGGCTTAAGCTAGGTTTCAATGTTAATAGAATGAAGCAATACAGACCGGTAGATGCTGGCTTCGAGCACTTGACAGGCCTTAAAGAGGTCTATGCAAAAATTGGGTACGCCGGTGCCGACAAATCTGATAGAAGTACTGCAGAGTCTACTTTGAGGGATGCCATTAGCAAGAATCCAAACAACCCTATCGTCAACGTGAAATGGGTGGATTGTATTTTTTATGGCGACGAAGAAAAGAGTATAACAACACAACAAGAAAATCAAGCTGTGATCGCAGAGGAAGGCTTAGATAAACAACATGGAATTCAAGAAGAGGTTTCATTGCAAGATACAGACAAACAAGCTGATAGTAGGTATGGATATTTTCCCCATAAATAAAAAACCTGGCCTCCTCCTCGTACTGCCCTTTTTCATATCCTATATTTTTCTGTAGAACCAAAGGTTTCCATGTGCTTTAATTCTTTATTTTACCTTCACCTTAGATATTGGACTTGACTTCTTTGTGATCCTGCCCGTATGAGTTTAACCCAAATTTTAATGAGTGCTAACTGCTAAACGGTTGTTGCCATCAGGGTTTCTGTGTCATCCGAACTCTCTTCACATGTGCAGAATCCAGGTAATCTTTTCATCTCACAGTTCATTCCAGCCAACTACTTTTGTTCCAACAATTCTTTTACCGCCAACAGGCCGATAAAGAAGGTTTCGTAGTCATGTACACAAACTATTCCATCTTTTTTTCCTCGAATTTTTGGTCGTCCTATTTTCTGGTGCATTCCTCTTTCCTTTATTGATTCTTTTTTCTATTTGGAAAATGTCACTTGCCTTTTTTTTTAAGCATTTTTTTTGAAATAATGTCGTTGACTACTCTCACTTGTTCATATTCGAGATAAAGGGGAAGATAAAAGTACAACGACACAAGAGGAAAACCGCCAAATTATAGAAAAGCAATCTGAGATTGTAGAGGAAGACTCAAAAGAAAAACATGGAATTCAAGCTGTTAGCAGGTACGGATTCTACGGGCTATGTTTTTTTAAAAAAAAATGGCATTCTTCTTATTCTATCCTTTCCCATGTCTTTATGGAAAATTTTGATATATGCCATTTTTCGAGAGATCGATTCAGAAATGCTATCGCAAACCTTGCTCGCAAAAATGCCACGGGTGTACATATTTCATACGTGTTGGGCAATAATACCCCGTCTTCTTCACTTCATCCCCATCCAGAGCTTCACTCCCAGGTCCGAACTCACCATCCCATCTATGGCCGCCACAGCACCTCCCACCCCCGGTCGTCCCTGCCAATTTCGCCGCATGCCAACACATCGGTGAGGTCACCGGAGCCTCCAATGGCGTTACTGAGCTTTTGGGCCCCTCCACCTGCTGCTAGCTCGCCTCCATGCCGCCGCGGTTGTTGCTCTGGTGCGGTCTCCGGCGCCTCTAGCGCCGTCAGTGTGCTCCACGTCTCCTCTTGCTGGCTTAGCTAGAAATTAAGGAAGGATATACGAGCTCGATAGATGGAGCAATTGAGTCAACCACTCGTTCAATCAATCGGCCTGGACGAGATGGATCGAGTGCATACACACCGGTCAATGATGGTCAGCTAGACCAAGCAAGAACACCTGGCCGCCATCTCTTCTTGTATGGACGAGCAATGAGACTCTTAGGTTGTGTTTGGTTCAGGGGATATCCCGGGATGGGGTGGGTTGGACCCTTTTTTTTGTAGTGTTTGGTTTGGAGACTTGGTGGGTGGGTTGGACCCAAAAGGAAAGATTCTCCTGAAAAGTGGGTTGGAACGATCCGCCCAAAACGAGCGAACCGCGCCAACCCACTTCTCTGCGCGCCTACGCCGTCTTCCCGCCGCCGCGCCTCCCCGGCGCCGTCTTCCCGCCGCCGCGCCTCCCCGGCGCCGTCCTCCCGCCGCCGCGCCGCGCCCTTCCCATCTCCCGCCGCCGCGCCTCTCCCGGCGCCGTCTTCCCGCCGCCGCGCCCCTTCCCCATCTCCCCCGCCGCCCGCGCATGGTGCTCCGGTCGTCGCCGTCGTCTCCACTGCCGGTATCCTCTGCACCAACCCATTCTATCCCTCCATCCAAACAAGAAACAGGGACTAACCCATCCTTACAACCAAACAAAAAGTGGGATTATCCCATCCCACATATCTGGGTTGGAGCTATCCCATCCCACCAAGTCTCCAAACCAAACACACCCTTACTCACGGTGAAGAAGATAGACGGTGGGGAAAGGGTAGGTATGGCTAATTTGGTCCAATATGAATTGAATACTGGTATCGGTGGCATTTTTGTGAGCAAGAGAGGTTGGCAATAGCAATTTTAGAAAGCAACAATTTGCAATGGTGTTCTTCTGAATCGAACACTTTAGAGTGGAATATATCAAATTTTCCACATCTTTTATTTCGTTACTTTACCTTTCATCCTCTGCTTGGTTCAAAGAAAAACTTCACCTTCTAGTCTGACTTCCTGTGTAGAGCAATTTTTATTGTTTATTTTTAATTTTTTTATTAATAACCTCTTGTCCAACTTATTTTTAAATATAAACCTTTTAACCACACTAATACTTGTGGCGTGACAAATAATACTAACACGCCATATAGTAACTCTAGCTCTAAGAAAGAAAAAAAAGACCCTTTGTGCCACACCGTCAGTCATAGAGTGGCAAAACAACACTGCAACACTAGTTAGAATGAAGTTACAGGACTTGATCACGTTAGGATGACTAGCTAGGCTATATTGTTTTGTCACGTCACGACCAATAACGTGGTCAAATGGATCTGATTTGAAAACAAGTAGGACGAAAGGTCAACAATATAAATAAAAAATAAGGATTAAATAAAAAAAAATCTCCTATGTACCCTGCATGTTTGATTTTGACCCAATTCCAATGAAAGGTAAAAATGTTTGTTGTCATCAGGACTTATATGCCATCGGAATCGACTTTACATCTGCAGAATCCAGGTATTTTTTTTTCATTTCACCGTTCATTCCCCGTCAACTCGTTTTATTCGTTCCAGTCCAAGAGGGTCATGTCATGTGTACGGATTCTTTCGTTTTTTATACTGAATTTTGGATCTTGCTATTTTCTGATGCATTTTTTTTATCCTCTGTCCTTTCCCTTTTATTATTTGCAAATTAAAATGTTGTGTGTGCCTTGTCTGACCTGTTCACATTCGATATCAAGACGAGGATAAAGGTACAACAACACAAGAGGAAAAACAGCAAGTTCTAGAAATGCAAGCTGAGATTGTGGAGGAAGACTCAAGTGAACAATATGGAATTCAAGAAAAGCGCTCACGGGAAGAAACCAACAAACCAGCTGACAGCGGGTACATGTTTTGCTTCAAACAAAAAAAAAAGTCTGGCATTGTTCTTCTTCTACCTCTTCCCATATCCTTTATTTCCTTTATTCAATCGTAAAAATGTTTCTTTGTATACTGCCAGTTTGATTTTTACCCTAATTTTCGACTTTTAATGAGAGCTAAATGCTTGTTGTCATCAGGACTTCTGTGGCATCAGAATCCTCTCTGCACATGCAAAATCCGGGTAATCTTCTTTCCCCCATTTCGCATTTTATTCATGCCAACTTATTTTATTCCAACAAAATTTGGCCACCAAAATTGTTCGATAGTGCAGTTTCACAAACTGTGCATCTCTTTTCTTTTGAATTTTGGGCCTTGCATTTTTCCCATGCTCTACAGCCCAAAATTCGCTAAATTCCTAGCCCCCATGTGGGACGGGCACACATATGTTGCAACTCGAGTTTTTATCATTGGTTCACCCAAAAAGTTAAACTAGAAATGCTACTATTTGAGCCAACATGTATTATATATTAGTGTGTGACTTAACGCTAGATGGCACTAAAGGTTGAGACGTTACAATTTGATTTTTTTTCCTTTATCATTCCTGTAATACCTTACACCTCTCTTGGTCTTTTGTCTTTGCTTTGCCCAAAAGTGTTAATCAGGAAGTGCAAAGCTTAATATGATTTCATTCAACATGTATTAAATACTAACGTAACTCAAGGTAATGGATACTATCCCCTTAAAATACTGACATCCTCAATTGCAATCTTCCTAGAAACGTCATTCAGTACACAACCCCATGGCATGTGCCTCTATAGGGCCACACGCTCATGCAACCTATGCAGTGAGGACTGAGGATTGATACTCTGATATCATTTGTAACAACCTGTGGCCCAAAATTCATTAAAAGCCTAGCCCCCATGCGGGCCAGGTACCCATGTGTAGTACCTCTTTAGGTTTTCATCCTCGCTGTACTCAAAATGTTTAACACAAAAGCGCTACAATTTGAAACCAACATATGTTATATGCTAGTGTAACTCAATATAAACCCACAATATGGTACAAAGGATGGGGGTGTTACATATCCACCTTTAAAGAGATAACGCTCTAGCTACAATCTACCCAAAAAAGCCCCTCAGTACATGACTCGTGCTATGTGACACTACAGGTATTCGGTAAAAGCTTTAGGGGCTGTTTGGTTGCTAGCCACACTTTGCCACCATTTGCCAACAAAAATTGCCACACTTGCCTAAGTTGAGGTGCTCAAATTCTTTGCCACACCTTAGCAAGCCTAAGGGAATCTTGCCACACTTTTTTGAGTCACTGACACGTGGGACCTAGTTTGCTGGAAGGGAATCTTGCCACAACTGTGGCTGCAACCAAACAGCTGCCAAGTTGGTCAAACTTGCCTAACTTTAGGCGTGGCAACCTGTGGCAAAGTGTGGCTGGCAACCAAACACCCCCTTAGTCCACACGTGGGGCGGGCATACATGCATAACACCTCGTTCTGGCTTAGGAGCAATCTGCCCAGAATCACCTCCCGATATATGAACTGAGTTGTGTGCCGCTATAGGAATTGGTAAAAGCACAGCCCACACAATGGGCATGCATGTGTAGCACCTCTTTTAGTCTTCTGTTCTCGTTCACCTAAAAGGCTAATCGGGAATTGTTACGATTTGAGTCAACTGTATTATATACAAGTATAACTAACAATATAGTACTATAGGGCAGGGTGTTACAATCTCCCTACTCTTGACGCCCTCTAGAAACATCTCTCGATATGTGTGCCGCTATAGGGCCAAACGCACACATAGCCGGTGCAACAAGGGTTGATACTCTAATACTATTAGTAACACTGTAGCCCAAGCTAAAGGCCCAGCCCACACATAGGGCAGGTAGGCATACGTAGCTCCTCTCTTGGGCTTTCATCTTTACTTCACCTAGAAAGGTTAATCTAGAAGTGTTACAATTTAGATTAATATGTATTATATACTTGTATAATATGGCAGTATGGTACTATACGGCAGTGTGTTAAACTCATCGTCTTATTCTATTTGGCTAATGTGATGTGTCGTAGTCTAACTTGTTCGTATACGGGGTTTAGGGGAAGATAAAAGTACAGCTACACATATGGGGAAACATGGTGCTCTACAGGAACAAGATGTGACTATGGAGAAAGACACGAATGAACAATTTGGAAATCAAGAAAAGGACCCTAGGGAAGATATAAACAAACGAGAAGATAACAGGTCCGGATTTTGTTCTAACAAAAAAATATAACTCTTCTTATTTCCCTTTCCATATCGTTTTATTTCTTTACTTTACCTTTATCCGATCCTGGACCTGACTTCCAGTGTACCCTACCCATTTCTTATTCCAACTGTAATCAGAGCTAAATACTTGTTGTCATCAGCAGATCTATGCCGTCGAAATCCTCTTCGCATCTACGGAAGCCAGGTAATTTTCTTTTTCACTCCGCTTTTCATTCCGTCCCATCAAACCATCTTATTCCAAGCAAATTTTATCCGACAAAATTGTTAGATGGTCCAGTCCAAAAGGTTTCATAGTCATGTGCGCAAACTATTGCATATTTTTCTATTGAATTTTGGGTCCCGCTATTTTCTGATGCATTTGTTTTTACTCTTTTAAAAGACTCATTTGTTTTCCTTTAACCTTTACCCTTTTTCTATTTGGAAAATATTATGCGTCTCATCTGACTTTGACTTGCTCGTACCTGGGATGAAGAGGAAGTTAAGAGTATGGTGACGAAAGAGGATGAACACCAAAGACTAGAAAAACAAGATGTTGTCGTGGTGGAAGACTCAAAACTAAGGCATGGATTTCAAGAGAGCTCGGTGGATGATATAGACAAACGACGTGCTAACAGGTGCGGATTTTTTCTTTCTGACAAAAAATATGGCCTCCTTGTTCTTATATTCGTTTATCCATTTTATATATCCTTTGTTTCTTTACTTTACCCACACATTTTTATGAGAGATAATACGTTGTTATCATCAGGGTTTATAAGCCACGGGAGAGATCTTGTAGCACCCAAAAATTTGAAAGTAGCTCAACTAATTAACCGGATTTGTTGCTTTCCTTATCCGATTTCAAAGGGGATAAGTAGAGGCCGACTTTCTCTCGTTGCGCCTGCCTTTTCTTTATCCATCTCCCCGTGCGCCGCATACCGTCTGCAACCACCACAAATCTTCCATCACTGATCGCCGCTCCAGCCGATACGCATCCACGCGTTGCTCACCAACAATCTGCCGTCGTCGCCACGTGCGCGCAAGGCGCCATAGCCGCACATTAGCGCGGTTTCGTCAGGCCTTCGCTCGGCCGACCGGACGATCGACAGGCTCTGTGCGTGCGTGATTGGCCGCCTTCGCCCGTGTGCGCCTGGCCGCCATCGCCATATTCCGCGCGGCAGCCCGGCTGCGTGCCTGCGCCTGCATTTGGTGGCTCACCTCGGCGCCGGTTGCCATCCGGCGATCTCACGCGGCAAGTCACCTTCAGCCATTGTTCAGCTTGTGTTGTGCGCTGCGCGTGGTCGTCCGGTGGTGTTTCCATATTGTTGTCCTGCACGTGTTGACTGGTAGATGGCCAGCATTGAGCTGCATGAGTTGTATGCAAGTGCACTGCCAGGAACAGTGCAACATACAAGTCGCTATCGGAACTCTACAGTGCGCTACAGTACCAACTAGAAGTGGAGGAGTAGCTTCGGGTGTGTTGTCATCTTCAAATCTTTTCGGTCATCGCAATTGAGAAAAGGGTTCGCATGTGAATTTTGAGGGAACATCCGAGCAGTTGCACATCTCTGATCTTTCGTGCAACGAGTTCACCGAACATGCTCAAGGATCTCACACAATTATTGAGGGAGCGTTTATACAATTGTGCATTCTAGATCCTTCGTGCAATGTGTCTGCCGAGCATGCTCAAACAAGTATCTTGCGGCCGTGACATTTCCGTTTCGTATATCACATGTTTCTATATTACTTATCATTGAAGTACAATTGCCATACCTCTCAAGCTTACCCGGCTAATATCATATCACTAACGATAATTGGCTAATATCATATCACTAACAATACCTGACTAATATCATATCACTAAAGTTTAGGTGGCTATTGACATATTACTAAACCTTACCTGGTTTTTATCATGTCACCAATGCTTGCATGAGTATTATTATATTACCAATACTTGTTTAGTTATAGATTTTTAATATTGTTTATCTTGTTTCACATGCTCTTAAGTTTATTAGAATGCTCAGATAATTATGTTCTAGAATTTAGGTTTTTAATTAGTGATTTAGATATAATGTTGTAACCATTAATGGGGGTAACATATGAACATATTTAATTTAGGTTTCAAATTATTAGCACTTTTTTACATTAGGGCTGCTATGTTTTAGGTCCTGAGAGCAACTCCAGCAGTAGCCCTCAAAATAGGGCTCCTACTTTTTATTTGAGGGCTCTCCCTACTTTTGAGGGCTCTGTTTTTTAGACTGCACTCCAGCAGGAGCCCTCAAAACAGGGCCCTCAAATTCATTCTTAGAGGGGATGACACATAGGACCCACTCAGCAGGACACTACTTTTGAGAGCCGAGGGGCAAAAAACTCACTCCAGCAGGGGCCCTACTTGAGCCCTCAAAAGTAGGGGCTCCCTCCAGACCCCCTAGGAATGAGGGCTCGAGGGGGAGATTTGAGGGCCCCCTACTTTTGAGGGCTCGAGTAGGGGCTCTGCTGGAGTGAGTTTTTTGCCCCTCGGCCCTCAAAAATAGGATGAGGGCTCAAATAGGGGCCCTGCTGGAGATGCTCTGATACCATGATCCATTAACTGTTTGATGTTGTATGTGGGCCATAACAGATTATATGTGTATGATACATGTTAGTCTGATTAATAATCACTTAACACATAATAAAAACTTAGATGAATGACAACCCGTGTGTGAGTTATGTTATAATATCCCTTTTAGATTAATTCCTAGATCTCTACCACCTTGTTATCATTCCATATCGCCCTCATATCGGGAGTTAAGCACTTTATCATTTCACATCGCCCCTATCGGGTATTACGTCATTTCATTCCTATCCTTAGCAAATGTTGTTACTCCTCATAACATTATCTTAGCCTTCTTTCAGTCCCTTAAATTCACACCATATAATATGTTAATAATATAATGGTTACTTGGCCTAGGATTATCGATATATAGGGGAGATTTTTACCCACCTGGTAACGTACAAGGGGCCGTACACTCTCGTTACTTAGGATATTACACCTCGTCTGCGGTTATACAGTTGAACGTACGGGGGGCTGTACACTCTCGTTACTCAATATATTATACCTTGTCTGCGGTTATACAGTCGAAGACAGTGTTGTGCCTGACTATTCTCATATAACCGGGTATGTAGGGAGTAATCGCCAACACCACTGCCATAACTTGCTAAATAACATTCATCTCTAATGCTACTATTCTTGTGATCTCTATCTCCGATCCGTATCAACGTTTTCGATAACCTAGTTTCATTGCACTTAACCTATGTCAATTTCTTGCTTGCTTTGCTTGTCCTTTACATATCTTGCTTGTATTACTTGTCCTTTACTCACCGTGTTGCAACCGTTGTTAGGTACTTGCTGAGATTTCCAAATCTCACGCTTGCTCTTTTCATTCTCTGTAGAACCCCACATAACCATATGTGATACTACTATGGAACGTCATCGCCAAAGTGAAAAATAAATAAGAACAACAAAAGAAATTACAAAGAATTTAAAACTTTAATAACACTTTAAAAGAGAACCAACGGAAGCTGGAATAAATATTTAAAACATGGGACCGGTCCACTTCTAACCAAATAAAGAACGAATGAAACAACAAAACAGTGGCAAACCACGGTGCTAAAAACTCGAGTGCTCCCACCCATACATGATGCTATCACTCCACTGCCCTTTTACCTGAGATTGAAAAGAGCAAGCGTAAGATTTAGAAATCTCAGCAAGTACCCAACAACGGTTACGGTCGCAACACAAGATTAAAGACAAATAATGCAACCACGTGAAATAAAGGACAAGCATCACAAGTAAACAACGGGTACACGATGAAAGCAACGAACAATTGATATCAGAGATACTGTCATAAACGAGAGGTGGATATCATGGAGACTGTATATTAAAGATAGTTGTTATGTGACAAGTTATAGCAAGTTATAGCAAGGGTGCCGGCGACCTCATCCCATATACCCGGTTATACGAGAATAGCCAGGCACAACCTTGTCCTCGACTGTATAACCGCAGACGGGGTGTAATATCCTGTGTAACGAGAATGTACGGCCCCCCGTATATTACCAGGTTGGGTGAAAATGACCCCTATATGTGGATAGTCTCGGCGTGATAACCCTTAGTTCTTTATTTAGTGAATTATCCTTGATATAGTTAAGGAGTCATGAATGATTTAATGTAAAGTTATGAGGGTAACGATTTAATACAATGAGACAGGATAGATGGGATTGGTGATAAGGTAACTGATACATCATGGACAGATCTTAAAGTATGAATTTGGGAAAACTAAGAGATGGCGAGGATAAGGCTATGATAAAGTTATGAGAAGTGGAAAGATGTGCTAGAGTTGAAAATGGAGAGTCATAGTCTCTGATATGAGGGCGATGTGGAATAATGATAAGATGATAGCGATATAGAGATTAACCTAAAGAGGTATTATAATATAGCTCACGCAAGGTTATCAACCAATCAAGTTTTATTATGTGATAAGTGATTATTAGTCAGATTAACAGGTTTAATACATACATTATTCATGGCTCAAATACAACAGCGTACAATTATTGAAACATAATATTAGGAAACTAAACATAGCAGCCCTAATATCAAAAGAGTGTCAATAATTTAAACCTAAATTAAAACATGTTCATATGCTACCCCCGTTAACGATTTAAGCATAGATTTTAAATCACTAATTAAAAGCATGAACTCTAGGGCATTTTAACTGAGCATCCTAATAAACATAAAAGCAGGTGAAATAAAGTAACCTAAAACATCATGGTATGAATATAATATTAAAATTCTATAAATAGGCAACATGAACGATATGATAATAAACCAGACCACAATAGTGATACGCTAGTAGTCAGGTAACTTTAGCAATATAAAATTGGCCAGGTAACTTGAATGATGTGACTTTAGCGACATGATTTAGCCAAGCGATAAGATATTAGCCAAGAGATGATATGAACCAAGTAATTGTAGTGATGTGGTATTAGTTAAGCGATATGATATGAGCCAGGTGACCTTAATGATACGATTTTTAGCGATATAATACTAGTCAAGCAAGCATGGTTGATATGATAATTATACCCAATGGCAAGGTGAAAAGTAAACTGGAAACATGTAATTTGCGAAATAGAAAGATCACAACCGCGAGGTACTTACTTTCAGCACGTTCAGTGAACTCGCTCCACAAAGGATCAAAGATACGCAATTGCCCGTATGCAGCCTGTGCTCAAAGGTTGCATGCAAAAATGGGAACAAACCAGCATAACTCCACTCCTGCCTCTAGTCCTACTGAACTCTTCCCTTCCTTCGTGGGACCCGCCAATGAGACTCCCCCTTATTTCCTTTGCGCTCGACGTGATGGCTATGATGGAACCACACATTCATGTGCATGCAAGAATGCTATCCCACGTGATGCTTTGCACTAGGATAACACAATACAAACTTGATTTCTCTTCTATTGGCTCTCGCTCTGATCTGCAATATGCATGCGCATGGGAGAACTCCTTGGCTCTGGTATCTGTGCGACGTTAGGGAGAATACATGCCACGACGCGGGCGTTCGCGCGAGACTGAAAAATTTCTATCGCGTGGATGCGCTGCCGCATGCCCATTCCCCACAGCCACATGCGCCTCCGCGCTACCGCGCGCCTGCACCAAGCCGCCATGCGCCTCCTGGCACCGCGCGTCACGCCGCCTTGTGCTGCCAGCCGTGCGGTTCCTCATCGCCGAACGCCGCCTTCGGCGCAGCCGCTACGGCCAACTGCCGCCATGGCCGCCTCGGCCGCGCCAGTGCGCGATACGTGCGAGCGAGTGCGTGCGGGCGTGCAGCCATGCGAGCGCCGCCGCCGCTGCCACAGCGCGCTGGTCGGCCGCCGGCTTTCGTCGCCGCCCAGGGCCGTCTCAACAATTTCAAGGGTCCTTGGATAAGCAAGACAGTAAGGGTCTAGCAATCTAATTTTTTACGGTTTTGCTATTGCACAGGTGATTGAAATTTTTTTTATGTTTCAGTCACTTAAAATTGCATTCTCAATGAACTAAAATTGCAGCCCTCCTCTCCAAAAAAAACAGCTACAATTTTAGTGATTCAGAGTGCAACTTCAGGTGACATGAAATTGCACTCTCAATCAACTAAAATTGTAGCCCCCCTCCAAAAAAAACATGTGCAACTTCAGGTGATTCAAAGTGCAACTTTAGGTGACTGAAAGATAAAAAAATTTCAGTCGCCTGTGCAATAGTCTATCCCAATTTTTTAATATGACGATTAAA
Organism: Dendrocalamus sinicus; assembly: GCA_036346575.1. Lineage (NCBI taxonomy): Eukaryota > Viridiplantae > Streptophyta > Magnoliopsida > Poales > Poaceae > Dendrocalamus > Dendrocalamus sinicus. Next base: position 1,317,687 of record CM070672.1, on the reverse strand, counting down.
GTATATAGTACTACTAATAAGAGTTAACTTGCAGCATATGTTTAGTTCATTAAAGATAACGATAGTACAACAAAGAAACTAAAAGAACGGTAAAATAACTATTATGATTACCTCAAATAAAACAATAATGTTTTAGTGCTTCTTAAAAAATCGCCTTCGGGCATTTCTTGATGCAAAATCTTCAAGAACAGTATCGAGATTAATATTGTCCAAAACATCCTTCTCAATGCTGCACATAGCCAAACCATTCAATCTTTCTTGTAGCATAGTTGACCTCAAACATACATACATATACTGATATACATACTCATGGACCGGTGGGCCCCCTGTGGCATGGGACCCCGGCCGTGGCACTTGCCGCCCCCTTAAGACGGCCCTGCCGCCGCCACTGCCGCCGTAGCGCCCCGCCGTCCCCGCTTCCGCCATGGCCGAGCCAGTGCGCAATGCGTGCGGGCATGCAGGCAAGCGCATGCAGCCGTGCGGGCGTGTGGGCGCCGACGCCGACGTCCCATGCAGCCACCAATGCATGCACGGGAAGAGAGGTTGGAGTTGTGAGAGAGATAAAAGAGAGATGGAATGGAGAGAGAGATTAGGAAGGATAAAGAGATAACGGGAGAGAGAGTTATGCGGGGAGAGAGAGATATGCGGTTAGTTAGCTTCCTTTTTTTTGTGTTACATTCTCAGGGAAAAGATTAGTGGAGTGATAGCATTATGGATGGGTGGGAGCACTCGAGTTTTTAGCACCGTTGCTTGCCAATATTTGTTATTTTATTTGTTCTTTATTTGGTTAGAAGTGGATCGGTCCTATATTTCAAATATTTATTTCAGGTTCTGTTGGTTTTTTTACTAAAGTACTTTTAAAGTTTTAATTTTCTCGCGATTTCTATTATTGCTTTTATTATTACTATTCTTCACTTTAACGATGACGTTTCATAATAATATCTCACATCGGTACGTGGGGTGCTACAGATCTCGTTCGTACCATAGGGGGAGATCTTCTCGTCCGAACAGGCCACGTAGGGAGAGATCTTCTCGTCCGAACAGGCCAGGCAGGGAGAGATCTTCTCGTCCGAACAGGCCAGGTAATCTTTCTTTCTTTCTTCTTTTTTTTGCAACTCATTCCTGCCGACCCATCTGTTCCAACAAATTTGGACTATCAAAATTGTTCAGTGTTGCAAAAGGTTTCATGTGCAGAAACACATTTACTTTTCCTTAATCCTCCCTCTATTTTCTGCTGTAAAGGGTGAAACCATTATGTCTCGACTGACTTGTTCCTATCTGGGTTCAAATGGTAGATAAAAGTATAGCAGGAGAAGGCGAAGAACACCAGTCTGTAGAAATACAACATAGAACTCATGAAAGGAACACAGAGAAAGATACAAGGAAACAAACTGCTACCAGGTACGTATTTTCCTTCTAACTCTGCTCTATCCTCCTTCACAAATCGGCCCTCCTCCTCATTCTCTCTTTCTATACCCTATATTTCATTCTTTACCGTTCGGTTCGATTTTCAACGTAACGTAACGGGTGTTGTTTGTTTGGCCCAACTCTAATGCAAGTAGAATGGTTCTTGTCAGCAGGACTTCTGCGTTATCAGATTCCACTTCTTACCTATGGAAACCAGGTAATGTTATTTGAATGTTCACTTCTATTCCGCATTGAAGCAAATTTTAGGGCCCTCCTGACAGCCATCTCTTTGTTCCTGAGCTAAATTTGAATTTGAGGGGGTCGTTTGGTTTAGTTTTGGTTCCCACCGTTATCGACTTGTCTAAACCATGTTCTGAGTGACCTGTTCGTGTTTCCGGTGTTGTGATACGATGATCATTTCCGAATGATAGGGACAAAGAGCTGGAGGCCGAAGGATGCTGTCCACCCTGCGGAAACTCTGCGAGGAATGGCATACGTGATCAATCAACAAATGAAGCTCGAAGGCGGTGTCAAGAATGACGTCGAATTCATCAAGCGGGAGATGGAGGTGATGACTGTGATAATTGAGGAGAACGACGAGAATAACCAGGGGGCGCTGCAGGAGAAATGGGTCCTGCAACTCCAGGAGTTGGTTTATGATATTGAGGACTACATGTCCCGGCTGCGCAACATCACATTGTGGGGATGCGGTCTCGCGCATATGAGCCACATCAAGCATTTGAAGGATAGGATCAAGAGCTTACGAAAGTGGCAACAAACCGCTAAATCGACCCAGACCGGAGAAAGTACTGCCAGTACCCACTCTCCATCTGGAGCTCCTCATTATTACCCTCCAGAGGCTGGTCATCTCGTTGGCATCGACGATCGAAGAGATGAGATTGTGCGGATGCTCTTGGCGGACGATGGGTGGGAACCGAAGAACCAGAGGGTGATCTCCATCGTGGGACCACGCGGCGTGGGAAAGACTGCCCTCGCGAGTGCAGTGTATTTCGATTCCGCCGTCTCCTATCGATTCGATCACGTTGCTTGGGTTGGGGCGTCAGAGTGCAACAGTGCGGGGGACCTTCTAAACAAGCTTGTTATCCAATTCCAACAACAAGATTATTATCCGGGCAAAGCAAGCAATACTACCTCCGACATTAGTCTGTTAAGAGAAATCCTGCGGGAAAAAAGGTGCCTCTCTCACACATAAGTTCGGTACTTTTCTATTAGATTTTTAATTAACATAATTCTTTTTTTGGCGAATCGAAATTCAAGTCCTTGTGGGGTTAATTATTGGATAAAAATATATAGTGGGTCAATTCTGTTCTTCAAATCTTTACAGTACTTTTGGACTTCTACATAATTTTCTATATATACATTAGGTTTTTTTTTTTTTGCAAAAATTTGGTGGTATTATTCCCTATGTATATTTGGAGCGTTCTCTATATCTGCTTGGTGCATTCTTCGGCTATAAATTTTTTTGAGTGATATTTATTAGGGAAAAAAATCCTATTTACCTCCTCTGTTTTTGCCGAAGTTCATATTGGACCCTATACTACAACCGATTTAGCATCCTTATGTTTGAAAACCAGAGCAATTTTCATCCTAATGATGCTGCAAATAGTGGTTATATGCACTAACGTGGCATCTAATTGGGCTCGATTCACTGAGTCAGCAAGCCAACGAGCCATGTCGGTAACTCACAAGTTGGCACCAAATACGATCGAGCAGAGGCTGTAGGCTTAGAAACCACAACTAGCCAATGCGATGGGCAGTAGCCGATATAGCACCCGAGAATGTCCAAAATCATGCGTCTGGTAGCAAACTTAAACTTGCAACTAGAAAATATACATTACCAGAGAAGTTATCTAACATTTATCATTAGTTTAAGAGGGTTCTGATGACTAAGTTTGTATTAGCAAACTATTTTACTAAGGCAATCTTGAAGAAAACAAATATGATACTCTAGATCATTAATATTGGAAACTCCAGCACTTGCATTAGATCTTGTATTCGTTCTACAACCTTAACCTATTAATTATATTTGTTGTAAAAATATAAGTATATATTTTTACTCCGAAGGGAAAAGATTAAAAAAAAGAAAAGTTATTTAGCTAACCGAAAGCATGCCCGTCAAGGTAATATATAACTAAGTGGCGTTCTTTTTTCCGTAGTAGATTTTTTTTTTTGCGTTTCTAGTGGGCCATATATAACTGATTGAGTAAAGAATATCATCTCCTTTTGTTTTAAAATTACAAGGTAATATATCTCTTTAGATAATAACACCCAATGACTCCAATAGATCAACTTAATTAAGGTCTACTATATTAAGAGTTGGATATTTTGCTTCTTTAATAATATCCGACAGTTACTATAATTCAATTTTAATTATGTCCTAGTTAATACATGCTCAGATATTTTGCTTTTTTGTGAGAATTTCTAGCATATTCATCTTTTTTCTTACCAAGTCTTTCAGATCTATCATTGACTCTTAGTATATAATAGATATATAGATATATGTGTTCTTTTGTTTTTTCCTAGAACTCTATAGCAAATAGCCAAATACAAGCCACATTATTTAGGTCCAAAATGTCAGTTTGCAGAACTACTATAGAAATTTTCATACAATGTTCACAATTGACGGGAGGAAATCTTGCTCAGTTTGTTTGTTCTTCTGAACACTGTGTTTTTAATTTGCTTCCCTAGGTACTTGGTCGTCATTGATCAGGTGGAGCGAGCAGAAGTGTGGTACCATATGGAACGTGCCTTCCCCAACGATCGTACCGGTAGCAGAATAATCGTGACCACGAGTATTCAATCTGTCGCGGCTGCCGCAGCCACCACCAGCTCTGGCAATTATCTTTACACAATGCGAGGTCTTGGCGATGTGGAATCAAACGAATTATTCTGGAGAAATGTTTATGGCTATTGGACGAAACCTGCACCCGCCCTGATCGATGGTTCAGAAAGCATCTTCAGAAAATGTGAAGGTCTACCACTGGCACTGGTTAGCGTAGCTAATTATTTGCGTCAGCATCGGACGGGGAGGATCGGAAAGTTTGGACTGGGAGGTGCACCGGAAGCCTTTAGGGAAATGAACAGGGTGCTAGGCCAATGCTACGACAGTCTGCCTGACAGCGGTCACAGGAAATGCTTGCTTTCTCTAAGCATATTTCCCCAGGGTCATCGGATTAACAGGAAGAGTCTAATTAGAAGATGGATAGCTGAAGGATTGGTATCCGGAGATGGTGCACGTAAAGACGAAGAAATTGCGGGTGACCGTTTCGATGAGTTGATTGACAGGAATATCATTGAGCCAGTGCTGATCGGCAACAATTCCAAGGTTAAGAGGTGTCGAGTTCATGGTGTAATGCTGGAGTTCATCGTCAACAAGTCAACATCTAAAGACTTGGTCACTCTGATTCGCAAGGATGAGCCTCTCCCCAACAAAAAAGCACCCCGTCCTGTCCGTCGACTCTCTGTTCACGACGGCACCGCAGAAAGTGGAAGTGTTGCGGCTGAAATTGGATTGTCTGCTATCAGGTCGTTAACGATCATCAATAGTGAGCTTTTCGATTTCCAGAGCTGCAAATTACTGCGAGTGTTGGATCTGGAAGGTTGCAGGGGGCTTCACGAGAGGGTTTTCAGTGCTATATGCAAATTGCTGTTTCTCAAGTATCTGAGCCTCAGGGGTAGTGATGTTGAGAGGATCCCCAAGACAATTAGAAAACTGTGCGATTTAGAGACGCTGGATATTCGGGAGACACGTGTGAAAATGTTGCCTATCGAAACCATCATGCTGCCGCAGTTAGCTCACCTGTTTGGCCAGTTTGAGCTACCTCAAGAGCTCAAAGCTGGGAAGAAAAAGAGTAAGCTTCAGGAATTCTTCTCAGAGAAAAGTAGATTGCAGACTCTGTCAGGATTTGTCATCGACGGGAACAGTGGTTTTGAGCCCATCCTGCTTCACATGAGATTACTAAGGAAGGTCAAAATATGGTGCAAGAGTGACATCGGCCGGTCAGAAGAGTTACATTTAGTCTCCTCCCTCCGGAAGTGTTTAACGGACAACAATACCCTTGAGTCTCTATCAATTGATTTCAACGATTATCCCATGGACTTCCTGAATGATCTACAAGCTCCGTGTTTGCTCAGGTCCATCAAGCTGCGTGGAAAGTTAAGAGAACTGACAAACTTTATCACATCACTTGATAGTACTCTCTCGGAGTTGCAGCTTTCCAAGACTGGTCTTAGCTGGATAGATCTATCTCAACTGCAGAGCTTACGTTGTTTGGAATATCTGAAGCTGGCAGATGGTCCTGATGGATTTTGGAACGGCTGGTTCGTTGTGCACAGGGATGGATTCCCAAGCCTTCTGCGGCTGTGCTTTGAGGCCAAAGATTGTCTTCCACAAGTGCGGATCGAACATGGAGCCTTGCCCAATCTCACCTCTCTTCAGCTGCTTGGCCCGGTGCCTGACGTCGAGGGCATCGAACATCTCGAACATCTCGACGAGGTGGTACTCCATTCTTCTGTTCCTGAAGATACACTGGAGGAATATAGGCGGAAGGTAATGGGGCACAAAAACAGACCAAAATTAATTAAGCAGGCAACGAATACTCTGGAAGAATAATTCTGTACCTTATGTGTGTACCATTTTAAACTTTGTTTCGTGCTGCGCCCTTTGCATTGTTCGCTCTTTAATAAGGCTGCCTGATTTGTGCCTTCCACGTACGGAATTGCCTCTTGTTCCTCTGGGGAATTGCCTCTCGTTTTATATGATGGTGATGATTGAATTGCACTGCAGTAGACGTCAGAATCTGTGGTGTAACTGACGTCAGGATTCTGCAGGCCGCAAAAGTTGGACTAGGAAGCCTAGGCTGCAGTTGTCTTGCCGGCAGTGGCGAGAATTAGGCGCTTCGGTAATTGGGCCAACGAGCCCAAGTAATCATCATGGGCGTGCAGGTGGTTAATCTACGCAACGAAAGACAACTGGGCGCCCTGCACATAGCTATGTGTAGCGGCTCAAGCGACGGCACGTATCCAAGTAAAAGCCAAAAAAATATCTAGCACCTGAGCCGATTCCACGAAAGAATAGCGTTCGCATCACAAGGTTGGCTTTACGTACTTTAAGGGTATCTCCAATGGTTATAGCTAGGATGGTGCCGTGAAATTTGGAGGTCTTGTACAAAGCTTTAAGTGAGGTCTAAACCAAAGTATCAAATATAGTCAAAATAATGTATGTATTGCAGAGCAAATGCGATATATCAAGAATAGTACCTTTGAACTCTTGGTTTGCATAATCTTTACTTGAATAACATCATTCTCTTAGTGTATCACAAGGTGAAAGTTCAATCGTACATAATTGCATTGCACTGATAAAAGAAAAATGGACCAACCCAGGAGGCCATGAGGCATCATTCCTGTACTCGGAGTCGGAGATTCGGTAAGCCAAGCGCATACACTACAGCATCATCCCTCATTTTCTTATCCTTTCAATTTTCCTTCTCTTCAGCATTACACACAACAATCCACACAGAGAGAAAAAACCTCTGTTTGTACAGTTAAAATTGTCTCAAATCAACCACAACAGATCATACATTTCATAGAGGGAAGGTTCAACCTCGAGAGAAAGCAATCTAAATTAGAGAATAAATAAAGGAAAAAAGGCAACCTAACAATCATAAGGCCTGATGGTCATTTGATCATATCAGAGAACAGGGACATCCTTCAGCGAGGCAGGATCCACCGTAGGAGGGTCTGAATGGCGCCTCACTCTTTCCTTTGACTTATCTGCGGGTGCAACGAAACGCCGTGCCGCCGTGGGGGCCTCGGGGCTCGGAGCCGAGAAGACGAAGCGTCACACACGCGAAGTCCGGAAGTCACTGTGCGGAGACGCGCGCGTGGACTCGAGCAGTCGAGCTAGGCTCTGGGCTCTGGCGCTGTGGTATCTAGGATGGGCCTTTTTCTGCTGGGCTGATTTTTTGAGACCCTGGAAATTGAGGGGCCCTGTACGGTCGCACGGGCTGCACGCCCATGGACCCGGCCCTAGTTATAGCTAGTAACTAACTATAAGACTTTTATATCATTTATATAGTACACACTAAAGCTAGCATTCTAAAGAACTATCTATAAGGATAGCTATTTGATGCTTATATGCACACACAGAATTTATAGAGGCTGCCTCGTTTGGCGTTATAGACTAGTGCATAAGGAAGAGCTGGCTCGATTTTTTTTGCATACTCTCTTTCATCCACATAGGATATATGCTGATGTGTACATGCATATAGCTAGCTGACTCAGACCATTGGAGATGCCCTAAGATGTAATCGAAAACAGAGGAGGATGGTGATTGGTTCCTTCAAAAAATTTTAAATATTTTATTGTAACATCCTGATTTTCAGAGCCTTTTTGAAGCTTTTAAAATAAAATTCACCATTTGAATTTTTCTGGAATTAATTAAAGCTTAATTGGAATTTTATTAAATTGAAAAGGGTTTAATATGAATAATCCAAACATGAACATTTGCCAAAGTTATTTTATTTGAGTTCCTTGTGTCTCAAGGAATTTATTGGAATTTTTCTGGATTTATTTGCTTTTTCTGGAGCTCAAAAGAATTTATTTGAATTTCTGGAAAAGAAAAAGAAAAGAAAATCCCTAAGTAGCCGGTGGGCCGAAGCCCACTGCCAAGCCGGCCGGCCGGCCGCCGCGCTCGCTCTGCTCGCCACGCGGCGCGCATCCGCGCCCGCGCGCTTTCCTCATTGGATGGACGACACGTGTCGCCCATCCAAGCGCCTCCCCGCGCCTGCGCTCGCATCCCGGCCGACCGCTCGCATGTGCCGCCGACAGGTGGGGCCCCTTGTCAGACCTGTCGTCCCCGACCCGGACACCTTCTCCGTCTCCGATCGGGAGAGCGCCGCCGCCGCGTCCCGGCTTCCGTGCCCGAGCCAAACTCCGCCGCCGCCTACCTTATTTGTCGCCGCCGTGTCCGCCCCGGACACTTCGCCGCCCGGGTATAAAAGGGGCCGACCCCCGGGGCTCTCCTCGTCCCGCAGCCGCCGCCCTCGCCGCCGTCGCGTCGCCGCTCGCCGTCGGAGCATCGCCGCCGTCGTCCGCCGTCCGCTCGCCGCCGACCACCATCGTCCGCTGCCGTCGCCGTCGCCGTCGGTGAGCCCCGCCGCCACCTCGGCCGCCGGCCAAGCCCCACCGCCGGCCGCCGCCCGCACCGCGCGCCTCGCCACCGCGCCTCGCCGCCGCCGCCGCCACCGCCGCACCGCGCGCGCGCCGTCTCCGTGCACCGGTCCGCGTCGCCGTGCCATCAATGCTGCATCGGCCCACCGGCCGGTCGATCGACGTGCCATGGACCCGTGAGCGGTCGCCACGTCGTACGCCGCGCAAACCGCCACGTCGACCCTAGGGCCCGGTCGGCGATTGCAGCGGCAAGCAAGAATCAGCCACCAGCATCGTGCGTGCGCGCCGGATCCACCGTAGACTCATTCTCCCGTGCACCCGGTCCACAGCACAGTGCAATTTCCTATTTTCCCCGATTTTCTTTAGATTCAATTTTCCAAGAGCCCGTTCTCCCTCGTCCTAGCTCCGATTGACCCGATTCTTTTTCCTAAATTCATCTAAAATTGAGCTCTTCCTTTCGGTCCAGGTTTGGAAGTTTTTAGAGTTCATTTGAATTTTATTTGATCTTGTTTTGTGTTTTCGTTCCGTTTTCCCTCTCGTTAGATCACGTTTTCGAAGGAGCCAAAGCAAGGTTTGAAGATCAAGATCCGTCAACTGAGCAAGGCCAAGGCAAGTCATTTCCTTTGATCATGTTGAACCCAGTTTTCAAATCTATTATGTATTACTTTGTTTTACATTATCATGCATTGCTATTTTATTATAAAACCCTTGTATTGGTAGTTAATGACCTAATTGATTATTTCCTCCTTGATAATTTGAATACCATGATTCTATTGTCACCATAGGATGGGAAATTATTTAGTGATGCAATACTAGTTGTCACATGGGTGGTACGCTTATTTTGCTTAGCCATGCTTATTATTAGTACGTTGGGTCTATCATCACATGTGGTTAATTAATCTTGACTTAATGATATACTTGAAACGTGGTGGTAACCACAGTGATAAAATTTGTGTGCCATGACATGGGTAGTGTCATTGGTGTTGGTTATACAAAAATTGGTTTTCACTTGGGCGATTGATCGTGCAGTAAAGGGGGTGCGAGAGGCACATGGGATGTGGATGTTTCGCCTGGGTACATTTAAGGACTTAGCTTTGTGCGCCATTGATCTGAGCCTTACCGTGCAACCACATGTCCAGTATGGGATGGACCTGGCTGACTAATTTGTGATGTTTCACTCGTTCCGCCATTGGGATGTCGGTGGGTGTCGATACATTCCACGGGCGTAAGAGGGGCAATTACTGTGTTTGGGGCGAAACCTCGCGAGGGGATGGGTTGAGATTGAACATTGTAAAGGCCTTGTTGTGATTTTCTTGGTCGGCATGCCAAAGGAAGCATGTTATACCGGTGACATAACAAGATGATCATATCGTGTGGGTAAAGTTGTACAACCTCTGCAGAGTGTAAAACTATTCGAATAGCCGTATCCTCGGTCATGGACAATGCTCGGTGATTTCACACGAGGGGTAGGGTTTTCATAAAAACCTAGTTGGGTTAAGTTGGGAAGTGAATGGTTAGTTCACGGGTGTTCATTTCATGGATCTTGGTTCATGGTGGATTCCTTGGGTGAATGGTCAGTTCACTTGTGGTTGGTCTCAATTCCTTTGGTTACTTATTTATTATCATTTACAAAGCTTGCTTTCAATCTATGTATTGTATTTACTTCAAATTGTTGCTTTCTGCAAAATTAACCTTTCAGCCATCCATTGGTAAGCCTTGCATACTATATTGCATCTTTGTTACAAACGACTTGCTGAGTACTCTATGTACTCACGGCTTTATGCCCCTGTTGCTCAGTTGAGGAGGAGGAGTATCACCAGCAGGAGGTTCCAGAAGGAGAGTACTCCAACGTCTTCGCGGATTAGGCTTCGTTCTCCACTCGATAGCCTGTGGGCGTGTCGTTTGGTCGCTGCGCTTTCTTTTGGATTTCCGCTGCTAGTTTTTGTTAAGCCCTTCGGGCTAATAATTGTAAGCTTGGCCATAAGGTCGCACTCTGATAATTATTAATAATATTTGAGCCTTTTCTTAGTAAATTGTGATATGTTCGATATTTCATCTTTGTTTATACTGTGTGCACTAGCGTGATCCTGGACTAGTGCAGAATACACAGGAGAGTCCGGATTTGCATATTCGGGTCTCTACAGAGATGGTATCAGAGCTATATCGACTGTAGGACGGAGCCCTAGCTAGAATGGTCGAATTAGCCAAGTTTTCAAAATTTATTTTCTAAATCAAATCAACCAAATGATTGTCTAGTAATTCTTGATTCTTACCTCGTTCTTAGGATTCTTACTCCTTGCCTCCTCTGAAATATTGTTTTCAAAATTCAATTTGACTTCTTATCCCTATAATGTCCATAGATGTCCGAGTATTCCTCCATCAAAGTGAAAGTTGGCATGGAATCCTTCAAGCTATGCTAGGAAGTCGAGATCAAGGGAGCACCCAATATGTCAAGACAAGATTGGAGATTTCCGTGAAGATTAGGAGCCATTAGATTTGAACCTTGTTATAGTTTCAGTATCGTTTAGAACGTCTTGCTTCTTATTCGCCGTTGTGTGTGATGTGAGCTGCAGTTTTGCTTCCAGCATTATGATGCAGTCATGTCAAAAATCTTTTTGTGGAGTTTATTGCTTCTTTTGTTAGCTTTTCGGCTAAGTGTCTGCTTAGTTTAGGGTTGCCATTAGTTATCCCCCTTAGACGAGTTACCGCTTACCTTTGCTTTTCCCTCTTACCTACTGAGCCTTGAGAAGCCCGTTCTCAGCAAGTGGTCTTTCTTTCAGAGCAGAGCAGAAATGGTTGACACTCGGAGCACCGCAGGATGTAGCCAGATGATCCAGGACCCAGAGGGCAGCAACGCAAACCGGGCAACTCGGGAACTGCAAGCAACTCCAATGGGTTTGGATCCGATCTTAAGTCAGTTTTTGGCAGCACAAACTCGGCTCATACAAATAGTGTTGCAACAAGTGGACAACAATGCCAAAGCTTCCTGGGTCGCTCCATTTATACCTTGTCAGCAGTGTCCCTCTGATAAGTCATTAAGAATCAAGGCACAAGAAACACTTCATCAAGATGACCGCAAGGGACATCGATCTTCTACAAGCCATAATCCAGATAGAGATGTTATCTGCTACCGTTGTGGTGGGGATGGACACATAGCCTCCCAATGTCCTCAAAAAGGGAAGCCAGCACCAGATTTTCTTTGTGCCAACTGTGACAGAATCGGTCACAAATTTGCCAGATGTCCTACAAGGCAGGTAATCCAACACGAAGCCCACAATCGTTGTGACAAGGAAGAGCACTGCATCCAACAATGCTACCTAAAGAATAAGTATTGTGCCTGTACTCGCTGTGGAGAGATAGGACATTATGCTAGTGAACATGAAATCAGTTGCTCCAGTTGCGAAGGAACTCATTTTCTTGAAGAATGTCCTATGAGCAAGATTACTTGTTACCTATGTGAAGGCCAGGACCATAGCCCAGCTTAGTGCCCCTTGGATTCGATATTGGCCTCAGTATTGCAGCAGCAACGAGAGAAACTCCGAGCTACTACCATGAGTGCATTGACAAAAGAAGGCAGGACTACATGTACATTTACCAAGATACCATCAGAACATGAGGCACAACAATACAACCAGGACAATTGTGTGGCCCCACCAGACAAGACACTTCCACTAGGTGAAACTCAATCCTGGAAGAGAAAGATGGTCCAACAAGGAACTCAGTTATACCAGTCACAAAAAGGTAGAATCAATAGGTGCCAGCCAGAATGTGTACCTCGACAGTCAGATTTCAGGACTCAAGATAATTCAGGACCACGCCCTATCAACGTCAGCAATCAGCCTCAGGGGGAAAGAAGCTATGCAACTCCATTCATTTGTTTCAGGTGCAAAGAACCAGGTCATTTCGCTCGCAAGTGTCCACAGAAGCGTCAAGGAATCACGCCAATTCCGTTCAATCTTGGAAGTACCCCTGCCAAGACTCCAAGAGCAAGCCGTGGAACATCGTCAAGTCAAGGAAGCCAAATACCTCAGAGCGTTACAAGGGGAAGCCTCAACAACGTTGTCTTCGAAGTCGCACCTGGTAACCTATTCTTTTAGTGAGCCTGAATCTCAGGGTCGAGATTCCGTTTAAGGGGGGAGGTTTGTAACATCCTGATTTTCAGAGCCTTTTTGAAGCTTTTAAAATAAAATTCACCATTTGAATTTTTCTGGAATTAATTAAAGCTTAATTGGAATTTTATTAAATTGAAAAGGGTTTAATATGAATAATCCAAACATGAACATTTGCCAAAGTTATTTTATTTGAGTTCCTTGTGTCTCAAGAAATTTATTGGAATTTTTCTGGATTTTTCTGGATTTATTTGCTTTTTTCTGGAGCTCAAAAGAATTTATTTGAATTTCTGGAAAAGAAAAAGAAAAGAAAATCCCTAATTAGCCGGTGGGCCGAAGCCCACCAAGCCGCCGGCCGGCCCGCCGCCGCCCGCTCGCTCGCTCGCCGCCACGCGCGGCGCGCATCCGCGCCGCGCCCGCTTTCTCCGCTGGATGGACGACACGTGTCGCCCATCCAAGCGCCTCCGCGCTGCGCTCGCATCCCGCCGACCGCTCGCATGCCGCCGACGGCGGTGGGGCCTTGTCGACTGTCGCCCCGACCGGACACCTTCTCCGTCTCCGATCGGAGAGCGCGCCGCCGCGTCCGGCTTCCGTGCGAGCCAAACTCCGCCGCCGCCTACCTTATTTGTCGCCGCGTGTCCGCCCGGACACGCCGCGCCGGTATAAAGGGCCGACCCACAGGGCTCTCCTCGTCCGCGCCGCCGCCGCCGCGCCGCGCGCCGCCGCCGCTGCCGGGAACATCGCCGCCGTCGCCCGCCGCCCGCTCGCCGCCGACCACCATCGCCCGCCGCCTGCCGCTGCCGTCGCCGTCGGTGAGCCCGCCGCCACCTCGGCCCCGCCGGCAAGCTCACCGCCGCCGCCGCCGCCGCACCGCGCGACTCGCCCACCGCGCCTCGCGCCGCCGCCGCCGTACCGCCGCGCGCCGCGCCGCCGTCTCCGTGCACCGGTCCGCCGGCGCTGCGTGCCACCGGCTGCAGCCGGCCCCACGGTCGATCAGTGCGTGCCATGGACCCGTGAGCGGTCTCACACGTCGGCCGCCGCGCAAACCGCCACGTCACCCTAGGGCCCGATCGGCGATTGCGTCGGCAAGAAGATCTAGCTTGCCCAGATGCCGTGCGCGGATCCACCGTGAGACTCATTCTCCGTGCACCGGTCCACAAAGCACAGTGCAATTTCCTATTTTCCCCGATTTTCTTTAGATTCAATTTTCCAAGAGCCCGTTCTCCCTCGTCCTAGCTCCGATTGACCCGATTCTTTTTCCTAAATTCATCTAAAATTGAGCTCTTCCTTTCGGTCTAGGTTTGGAAGTTTTTAGAGTTCATTTGAATTTTATTTGATCTTGTTTTGTATTTTTTGTTCCGTTTTCCCTCTCGTTAGATCACGTTTTCGAAGGAGCCAAAGCAAGGTTTGAAGATCAAGATCCGTCAATTGAGCAAGGCCAAGGCAAGTCGTTTTCTTTGATCATGTTGAACCCAGTTTTCAAATCCATTATGTATTACTTTGTTTTACATTATCATGCATTGCTATTTTATTATAAAACCTTTGTATTGATAGTTAATGACCTAATTGATTATTTCCTCCTTGATAATTTGAATACCATGATTCTATTGTCACCATAGGATGGGAAATTATTTAGTGATGCAATACTAGTTGTCACATGGGTGGTACGCTTATTTTGCTTAGCCATGCTTATTATTAGTACGTTGGGTCTATCATCACATGTGGTTAATTAATCTTGACTTAATGATATACTTGAAACGTGGTGGTAACCACAGTGATAAAATTTGTGTGCCATGACATGGGTAGTGTCATTGGTGTTGGTTATACAAAAATTGGTTTTCACTTGGGCGATTGATCGTGCGATAAAGAAGTGCGAGAGGCACATGGGATGTGGATGTTTCGCTGGTACATTTAAGGACTTAACTTTGTGCGCCATTGATCTCGAGCCTTACAGTGCAACCACATGTCCAGTATGGGATGGACTGGTGACTAATTTGTGATGTTTCACTGGTTCCGCCATTGGGATGTCAGTGGGTGTCGTATACATTCCACGGGGCGTAAGAGGGGGCAATTACCAGGTTTGGGGGCGAAACCTCAGCGAGGCGGGACTGGGTTGAGATTGAACATTGTAAAGGCCTTGTTGTGATCTTCTTGGTCGGCATGCCAAAGGAAGCATGTTATACCGGTGACATAACAAGATGATCATATCGTGTGGGTAAAGTTGTACAACCTCTGCAGAGTGTAAAACTATTCGAATAGCCGTGTCCTCGGTCATGGACAATGCTCGGTGATTTCACACGAGGGGTAGAGTTTTCATAAAAACCTGGTTGGGTCGCACTCTGATAATTATTAATAATATTTGAGCCTTTTCTTAGTAAATTGTGATATGTTCGATATTTCATCTTTGTTTATACTGTGTGCACTAGCGTGATCCTGGACTAGTGCAGAATACACAGGAGAGTCCGAATTTGCATATTCGGGTCTCTACATTTATTAATCTTTATTTTAATAAATATCAGAAACTATAAAAATTACAAAGCTAAATATCTAAAAATTCTAGAAACTATTCAAATTTTCAGTCCGTCAATACTAAAATCAAAACTATTTCAAAATCGAAAAACCATGTAACTTTTAATCCAAAGCACT
Organism: Dendrocalamus sinicus; assembly: GCA_036346575.1. Lineage (NCBI taxonomy): Eukaryota > Viridiplantae > Streptophyta > Magnoliopsida > Poales > Poaceae > Dendrocalamus > Dendrocalamus sinicus. The sequence goes on along the minus strand of CM070672.1, from coordinate 1,302,334 downwards.
TAAAATTTCAAACAAAGCTAGCTTATGACCTTAGAAACATATTCCACCAAGAAACCTGAAAGAACTTAAGAAAATTTGGATATTTTGGTTCATAAAACCTCTATTGCACTAAACAAAGCTAAAACCCAAAAATGAGCTAACTCTCAAACCAAATCTCCAAATTACTTGAAATTTGGTATGACACTTCTCTAGAATGTTAGAAATCTATTTCAATTAACTATCAAGAAAATCGTTGTCAAAGTTCTCACCGTTTTTCGTTTGAAGGTAAATTGAACCAAAAATGGGTAAAAACAATAAATGATGAATATGACTTGTTTGTGGGTAAATGATGGCCATGATGATTCTAAATGTGTCCCCATATATCCCAGCAAGCAAGAACACCAAAGAAATCGAGGTAAAAAACAACTATATTAAGAAATAATTCGGATAGGCTAAAAAGAGTAAACACCGAGTTTCTTCATGACCTTCCAAACTAAGTGACTAGATGGATAGAAATTGATTTTCAGATGTTATCTCTATCTCTTATATGTCCTTAGCACAACAAGATTAAGAAGAGAGAAGAGTGTAAGATCGAGGTGGCCGACTAGAGGGGGGTGAATAGGCGGTCTAAAAATTCTCTTCTAATTAATACTAACAACTCAAGACCTTTTCTATTTGCCTAAACAAAGTATACAATGCGGAAGCTTAAATTAATTTGTTTAGTACAAATAGCGCCTAAGTGCACAAATAATTCTAGCCTAGGTCAAAGTTTGCAATCGTAGGTATACAAGCAATCAAATTAATGCTAAGAATGTAAATTGCTTGAAAGTAAATTGAGCACAAGAAAGCAAACCACAAATAACACAATCTCTTTTCACTGTGGTGTTCGGAGACTTGCCGGTCTCCCCTAGTCCACGTTGAGGTAAGCCCAAACTAATCGGACCGGCTCCACGAATTAAGCCTTCCACCTTAATTCTACTAGTGGTAGCTCTTTCCCGCTCCGGGTAGGTGAGCTCCAACCTTCACAACTTCGCTGGGTCTTCTCACAACCTTCTTTGAGAAGATCACCGTGCACGACGCCTCCCACGCCGTCTAGGAGTCGGCAAACTCCAAGAGTAACAATTCAAGTCCCTCACTTGACTCTCATCAGGTGCAACAAATGCACAAGCTCAACTCGGACACAAAGTCCTCTAGATTCAACACATGCACTCTAGATCACCTCTCCTCTCTCACAAAGTGCAACACATGCACAATTGAGTGGAGAGCTTCACACTAACTCAAGAACACAGGAATGAGTGAAGCAACAACCAATTTTAGACCATGCCAAGTGATAATGCATGATCTCCAACTTTTGCAAAACACATTTGCAAACTTAGATCATGCTACAAGGATTACATACATGGACTTCAACCTTTCGCAAAACACATTCGCAAACCTAAGTCACATGCCACAAGGATTATATATGAGCTTCAACCATTTACAAAACACATTTGCAAATATAAGCTTCATATCACAAAGAATGGAAATATGGATTTCAAGCACTTGCAAAACACATTTGCAATGCATAGTCCCATGTTACAAGAAATCAACACATGAGCTTCAATAATTTGCAAAAACACATTCGCAAATGCAAGCGTCATGTCAAGATGAGCTAGAGCAAGTGAGGTTTGAGCTATCAACACATGATGAGACTCAAACTACTAGACATGACCCCTCTTAATAGTACGGCAACCTATACTAGCAATCCGGTCTTCCAACCAAACACCAAGACCGGTAAAAGACTAGGAACACATCCTTAGCCCTAGCTAGTCATACCTTTGCCTTGGGTCATCGTCTTGGTATGCATCAACTCATGATGCATCCTTTTCATCAACTCCATCAACACATGATGGTCTTCACTTGACTTGATGATCAACACATGATCATCTCCTCTTGGACATGCATCAATTCATGATGCATCTTTTTTCTTGATGACATTCAACACATGAAGCCATCTTCTTCTCAATCTTGACTTGATGATCTTCAACCCATGAAGTCATCTCAAGTCATCCTCATTTGTGGAACCTAACCTATTCATCCAACTCATGGAAGATGTTAGTCCATAAAACAATTTGTCATCAATTACCAAACTTCACCATTAACACATAATGGAGGGACTAGATTCAACAATCTTCCCTTTTTGGTAATTCAGGACAATCTCAATAAATAATGAGATAAAAATAATTGATTTGCGAATATACAACTTGTACACAACAATTTTATACTCTAAGATAAGCTTTAAACAAAGCTTACTTATCCGGTTATCATTAATCATCCAACCATTAACACATAATGGTGAAGTTAGATGACAACCCGATTGCATATGAGTATATATGAACTACACAAGCTATATATATACTGAAGAATGTATTTGAAAGTAAAGATCCTAAATATGCATACTAAAAGAAGCATGGATCAATACTCATGAAACTCCAAAACATAGAGAGAGAGAGAGAGCTCCCCCTAAATGTGTGCATACAAGTGTATATAAAAAAAGACATATGCACATATTCATTTGAACTATTTGAGGAGTTTAATCTATATTTTGGATCTAAGGAATGCATTAGTAAATGAGAGTGATTTTGAATGCATACCTATTTGATTTCACCTTTCCATCCAAATGAGACTAAGCTATAATATACTTAAACAAACATATTAGTCTCATATATGCATTTGTCATTTTCACCAAAACATTATAAAAGTATTCGTCATTAACATCAAAATCTCATAATGGTATTTGTCATTAACATCAAAACCAACTTAAACGGAGCTTGATCCTTCAAAGAGAAAAAAATCAAAACTATCCAAATTAAGGACAAATCAATCAAAACATGAAAAATCCATAGAGATGAACAAAGATTGATGTATTGCTGCTTGAGGAAGATGGCTTTACAGTCACTCCACCTTAGAGAACAGAGAGCACACAAAACACTCAACTCTCAAACTCTAACCCTAACAAGAGAGTATAAGAGACGTAGGTTGGATGGTTAACGAAAAGTCTTTATCCTAACCCCTTAAATAGATATGTTAGCCAGCCACATCTAATCCTTACTGTATACTATTAACTTAGTACAATAGAAAAACCCGATAACCCTGTATACATAGGTTTTAACTCACTTACTACACTTATGCACACTTTTCAAAGCACATAAGCCCGAATTCACTAAGTGCTAAGGTTTGATCCATCTTCATCATACTAGTTTCTCCATGACCTAAACCGCCTTCCTAAGTGTCGCTCATGCACCACGGTTTTTTTTCCAAAGTCGTTTCCAGTATTTTCGTCAAACTACTAAAATACCTTTCCTTGACCTAATCATCTCCTTCCATTGCAAGCAATCATCATGCTCATCACGTGTAAGTACACCACTGGCTTGCCACGTGTTGGCAAGTTTCTCCCGTTCTGGTTCCACCAGACCACGCCTTACTTGGACTGACCAAACCACATGGTACAACCTCGCCGTTCGAACTCGCCTTTAACATTTCTCGCCTTTCTCGTGCCATCCTTAAGCTCACCATCTCACCTAGTATCCTTGATCGTTTTGGGCCACGGCTCCTCTATAAGCGTAGCCCCGATCCTCGATATTGACCATGGTTGACTCCAAGCGACCTTGCACATTCAAAGATAAAGAAATCGTTTTTGGGAATAAGTTCTTCACAACTTGACTTACATTGTTAATGATATGTCTTATGCGACTTATAACCAATGACCTAGGTCACCAAATTATCTTATGACTCAAAATTCCTAAAATCATCAATTTTTGTAACCTGTCCACAAAAATATGCAAATTTACAAATTTCACATTTCCACTTCTCTAAAATAACAATGGTTCACCACAATAAAATTATAGACTTTCTCACATAATCCTTCCTTCATGTACAGAGATTTTAAAACAATTCGGTGTTACTTTCTTGTGACCGAAGAATCATCATGCATTGTGTGCTGCGACCAAACGAAACTTGCAATGCTGACCGGACCTGGCGAATCATCGCTTCGAATTGCATCGCAAACAAGAAACACTTCGATAGTGCCGCCTGTTGCCCCTTGGACCAAGTTCCGCGGCCATGAAGGTGAGGTGGACTCTTCCCTCTCGACTTTTTTTTGGATTTTCATGCCTAATTTTGGAGTTTGTTTGTCAGGGTGAAACGGAAACCTAAGAACCCTAATCTGTGTGTGTGTCACAGGGACAGAGAGTTCGTGGAGCCTCTGATCAATGCAGGGCGTCGTTCGCTCACTTCCTGCGAAGCTCGAGTCATTGCTGCTGCTTGAGTCCCAACATAGGCGGCTGTGGAAGGGGCAGAAGAACAAGATCCGCCTCCTCAAACGTGATCTTGAAGAGTTGATAGCCAAATGCCTCATGGAGCCATCAGAGGTGGATTATCCTGTCGCGTGCTGGGTGTTGGAGGTGCGTGAACTGGCGTATGACATCGTTGACGAGCTCGTCCACGCCGCCGCCGCTAGTGCCGAGGTCGCTTTCCCTAGGAAAAGCTCCCCGTTCCTTTTCAAGGTCACTCGGCTTCTTGCAAAGCTGAATCCGCACCGATGGGTCATCGACAAGGTCTCAGAATTCAGGACTCGAGTGGAAGAGGCGATTGAACCCCACGGGACCTATCTTCATAATTGCTCCTTTAGGCCTCGGCTTATCTCAGACGAACATCCGCTTCCGCCCCTGCACTATTCGAAGGTCGCCACTGGTCTTGCTGGTATTGAGAACTCGATGGAAAAGCGGGCTATTTTGGAGGAGATGAGGCAAGTATTCTATTATAACATATGTGGTACAAGCAAATATTCAGATTTAATTTCAGCATAATAAAACATAATTAAAACATATTTCTAGCAGTATATAAAGGACAAAAATGACATATAAATATGTAATTCTTACATGTCATTTATACATGACAATGTACTCTGACTAAAGAACAAGAGAGCTACAAAAATCAACATAAAACTCATATTTTATTTGTGATTATTGCTCTCAGATGTATAGTTCATTAATTGATAAGACAACCAGAGATTATTTGAGCTCTAATTAATGCATTAATTGTCACTAAAATTTGCATATACAAAAGGATATCAACTTCAAACTTTCGGTATAATAGAAGTTCACAAGTGAATGATTATAAAGCAGTATTCTCACAGACAATTTTAAGATGATCAGATAACTGGAAAACACAATCACAGATACTCAAAATAGTACAGGAATTGATCTCTTTTGAACTAATATGAAAACAGAATACCGACCATTGCATAACAAATAATCATAGAGCAAGATGACAGATCTGACCGACCAAAAGTAAGAACTCAAAGAGCTATGGAACAAACAGTAGTAAGCATCTCAGATATAGCTCAAATCTAATCTAGTTGTACAGATCAATTTCAGTATTCGACAGATTTCTTCATAGAGCATTAAGCCCACAGTCCACAAGCATTACAGGTAATGTCTTTCGGTACTAGAAAATTCACAGATTGCAATCAACCAGTATGGCCCACACACTGTCCACAAGCATTACAGGACTTCGTGGATGTGCTCTCTAATCCCACACACTTTGTTGTCCTAGAGCCTAGTTCACGGGATATCCGATCTTTTAGGATAGGTTACCACCAATGTGAGCCTTTATATGGGTATGAACCCCATTCCCTTAGACGCTGCAAGGATGGCCTTCCATGCAAATCCTTTAGTGAAAAGATCTGCTAAGTTCCTTTCAGACTGAATGTATTCTATAGAAATAACACATATCTCTCTGGCATACCTTACTGACTTAAGTCGCCTCTTTATATGTTTTGAGGACTTTATATTATCCTTCCTACTCTTCGCCTTAGCCTGAACGATTTGGTTATCGTAGTAGGTTAATATAGCTGGAATTTGCTTTTGTAGAACAGGTAGGTCAGAAAGGAGTTCTCTAATTTATTCTGCCTCTAGAGCCACTAAATCAAGAGCTACTAATTCAGCCTCCATGATAGACCATGTGAGGATAGTCTGTTTAGAAGACTTCCATGAAACGGCCCCACCTACTAGAGTGAACACATTGCCACTCGTAGCCTTCATATCATTCGAGTCACTAATCCGGTTAGAATCACTGAATCCTTCTAAGACTACCAGATGACCAGAATAATGTATTCCCAAATTGTGGTTACCTTTAGGTACCTAAGTACCCTCTCTAGTGCTATCCTATGATCATCTCCTAGTTGGACGTATAACGACTCAATCTGCTTACAGCATATGAGATGTCAGGTCTGTTGCACTAGTTAGGTACATTAAGGATCTAATTATTTGAGAATATTTAAGCTGGTATTTTCCATGTTCAACGTTTTTATGTAGCTTAACATTTGAATCATAGGGTGTAGCCGCTGGTTTATAGTCCTTAAATCCAAATTTGGTTAGAATCCTGTCCACATAATGAGATTGAGAAAGAATAATTCCATTCTCACCTTTTATCAGGTTGATGTGTAGAATAACATCAGCTTCACCCAGATCTTCCATATCAAAATTCTAGGAGAGAAAAGACATTATTCTATTGATTACATCCATGTTAGTCCAAAATAGCAATATGTCATCTATGTATAGATAGAGAATGATACATTCACTCCCACTAAATCAACAGTAGACACATTTATCGGGTTCGTTTACACAAAAGCCGACCGAGGTCAAGTACCATCAAATTTCTCATGCCATTGCTTGGGAACTTCCTTTAAACCATACAAGGATTTAATCAATCGACATATTCTTTTCTTGTCCTTCAACCACAAAGCAATCAGGTTGTTGCAAATAAATCTCCACATCTAACTCTCCATTTAGAAAAGCGGTCTTTATATCCATTTGATGTACTTGGAGTATATATGCATCAGCTAGTGCTAGAAGCACCCAAATTATAGGCAAATGAGCCATAGGAGAGTATGTATCAAAATAGTCTTCTCCTTCCTTTTACGTAAAACCCTTAGCCACTAAATGGGCCTTGTATTTTTCTATAGTACCATCAGGTCTATGCTTCCTTTTGAAGATCCATTGCCTCCTTCCAGTAATCTATATCCGGGGATCGGATGCATATACATCTGAAAGGGTTTGTGGTTCATCATCCACGACATAGGTGACATAGCCATCGCCAAGTAACTTTTTAGTCCTCTGCCTTTTACTCCTCAACTTCAACTCTGGAGCGGTGTCATCCACACTAGGAAGAATAGAGTGTTCATCTGAACCAGTATGGTCAATGACTTCATTTGGTCTCATAGAAAACACATGTTCAAAAAATGTCGCATCACAAGATTCCATCACTATATTTCTAGCGATATCACTCACCTCGGATTTGACCAATAGAAATCTATAAGCCGTGCTATTTATAGCATACCTTAGAAAGACACAATCAACGGTTTTAGGATCAAGTTTTCTTTTCTTCGATAACGGCACATGCACTTTTGCAAGGCATCCCTAAGTTCGAAGAAATGATAAGTTAGTTTTTCTCCCCTTCCATCCTTCATAGGGTATTTCCTCTTGATTGCGAGGCGAAACCCTATTCAGGACATAATTAGCTGTGAGAACTACTTCACCCCATTAATAGTCTGGCATACCTAAACTTTGTAGCATGGCATTAACTAAGTGACAAAGAGTTTGGTTCTTTCTTTCGGCTATTCCATTCGATTGGGATGAGTATGCTGAAGTACTTTTATGAATTGTTCCACTTTTTTCACAGAATTGAGAGAATTTATTTGAGACGTATTCACCACCTCGGTCCAATCTTAACCATTTGATTTTCCTTTCTAGCTGATTTTCAACTTTAGCGTTATAGACTTTGAAGTGTTCTAGTGCTTTATCTTTTGACTTAAGTAAATAAATATAGCAATACTTAGTCGCGTCATCTATGAGAGTCAGAAAATAATATTTGCCACCTTTAGTTAATATTCCATTCATTTCACAAACATCAGAATAAATTAGTTCAAGTGGAGAAGGGCTTTGCCCTTCAATGCTATGAAAAGATTTTTGGGGTTACTTTTCTTGCACGCATACACTTCACACTTTGAACCATTCTCATAATTATAGCTTGGAATTAAACTCATTTTGCTCAACCACATAATGGCTTCAAAGTTAACATGACATAAACAAGAATGCCAAATATTATGAACTTTATTGTAATGGAAAACATTAAAAGTGTTTGCATTATTCAAATCAAGAATAGATAAGCAGAACATACCTCCGCTATCATAACCTTTGCCCACAAAATTACTAAATTTGATCAATATGACATTATTGGACTCAAAGACAAGCATTATTCTTTGCCTACACAGCATAGACCCAATCAACAGATTGCGAGTCATCGCAGGCACACACAGCATGTCTTTCAGAATGAGTGTGTTTGCTTGAAGTGAGCTTCAAGCAAACTTGTCCAATCTCACGTACTATAGCTACGGCTCCGTTCCCCATCAGGATGGATCCACTACCTTCATCCTGAAATGAAAACAAACAAGATTGATTAGCACATATATGTCTAGTAACACCTGTATCAATCTACCAATCAATTGATGGACTTGCCATAAATGCCCGAAGTACATACCCTTATAAACTGGAGCTAGCCAGTGCAATATTCACTTTAGCCTTACGGCCTTTATGCGGACCAGGGGAAGGACCCTTGTCCTTACAATTGCGACAATGGTTGGCCTTATGACTAGCCTCCCCGCAAAACATATGATGTCCTCCTTTTCTTCTTTATTTTCTTTGGTTGGAGCTTGATTTAGGGCTGATTCTTGACCTTTGGTTTCCCAGATCCTCTAGTACTCTTGACCTCCACCTGATGAGCCTGAACTTAAGCCTTTCCTATACCGTCACCAGCTCTGGCATACTCTTCAACATTAATAGCAACTGACAGCTCATTGAGAGTGAAGCGCTCCTTCATATGTCTACAAATGGTCATGAAGTCACGCCACGAGGGTGGTAACTTAGCCAAGATGACATTAACTTGGAACTTATTTGGTAGAATGCAGTCATACCAATTTAAGTCACGTACATGGAGTTGTAGCTCGTGGAGCTGCTCCATCATCAATTGCCCTTCTACCATCTTAAAGTTCAAGTAGGCAGCAGTTATAAAAGACTCATTACCATTATCCCCTTCGGAATACTTCTCATCAAGTTCGTCTCATAGTTGTTTGGCATTAGTGAAGTTAACATAGACGTCGAATAGCCGATTGGATAAGATGGCTAACAAACATGCTAAAACTGAATTATGCTCATCCTCCCACCGCGTCAATTCAGTGGTTTCCAATGGGAACACTGGAGGATTTAAAATTACCCTAAATAATTTGAGATCAGTCAGCCATAATTATGTTTTAGCCTGCCAACGTTTAAAGTTGGCACCATCAAATATTTCCGGCTTAACGAGGTCAGACGAGGAAGCTATTTCTTTAATAATTGGTTTTCTAGACTGTTGTAACATATGCGGTATAAGCAAATATTCAGATTTAATTCTAGCATAATAAAACATAATTAAAGCATATTTCCAGAAGCATATAAATGAAAAAAATGACATATAAATATGTAATTCTTTCATGTCATTTATACAAGACAATATACTCTGACTAAAGAATAAGAGAGCTATAAAAATCAGCATAAAGTTCATATTTTATTTGTGATTATTGCTCTCATATGCAGAGTTCACTAGTTGATAATACAACTAGAGATTAGGATTTGAGCTCTAATTAATGCAGTAACTGCCACTAAAATTTGCATATACAAAGGATAGCAACTTCAAACTTTCGATATAACAGAAGTTCACAAGTAAATGATTATAAAGTAGTATTCTGACAGACAATTTTAAGATAACCAGATAACTGGAAAACACAATCATGGATACTCAAAACAGATCTGAAAACAAAATACTGACCACTACATAACAAATAATCACAAAGCAAGATGACAGATATGACCCACTAAAAGTAAGAAGTCAAAGAGCTATGGAACAGACAGTAGTAAGCACCTCAGATAGAGCTCAAATCTAATCTTGTTGTATAGATCAATTTTAGTATTTGATAGATTTCTTCATAGAGCATTGAGCCCATAGTCCACAAGCATTACAGGTAATGTCTCCCAATACTAGAAAATTCACAGATTGCAATCAACTATTACGGCTCACAAAACAAGTAATGCACAAAGAGTAGCCAAGAATCTCACAGAGCGGATGGCATTCGAAGCCATCGAGAAGAACAGGCAAGGCACACCTGATGTGCTGACCCAGCAAACCAATCACCCGCTGTGCATGGTGAGAAGGCATGGTCATTGAAGATACAATGTCTCCCTTCGCCGTTTGAGACACACCAAATCAACAAAGCCGAGGTGAAGGGGATGCCACACAAGAACACTGAGAATGCTCCGGCCTAATGCACCACACCGTCAAGCACCATGGGACTGCAACTCACCACTGATAACAATGGTTATGTAGCGGAGAGAGAGCCCCTAAGATCAAACTTTGAAGCTAAACTGAGAAGAAAAGAGTGAATTGAAGAGAGAGCTTACTGGATCTTTTTCTCTGATCCTTCTCAAGGGTGAGGCGACCTCCTTTAATATATGAGAGGAGGAAGGAGAGGAGCCCGGCGCAGTTGCCACCAATGGGTGAAGCCTCTGGGGTGCCAGCACCTTCTGCACTGCCTCATCCCTCCGAAGCCACCGCCCCTGAAGACCAGATCTAAAACTGAGCGAAGCTCCGCACGGGATGGAGACTAGGTCTCCTCCTCTTATCTGATGTATCACAGATGGTTTCAACTATAAACCATCTATGATAGTTAATTATCACAGACAGTTATGAGTTAATACCCGTCTGTGATAGAAAGTATCACAGACGGTTCAAAAACCGTCAGTGATGTTCTCATGTTATTATTGACCCATAAACTCAGACAGCTCATGAAACCATCTATGATGATGTTTTTGAATCATCTGTGATGATCTTTTCTGCAGTAGTGCGAAAGGCAATATAGGATCGATAACGCTCCAATCAAGCATCAAGAGTAGTGGCATAAACAAAACAAACATAAAAGGAATGAAGGTGACCAACCTGCTCATCAAGGGCTTCCTACAAGAAGATTTCCCTGCACTTGTTGGAAACTTGGAGGAATCGAGCTAGAGAGAATCTAAAGCCCAACCGATGCACGTAGAGAAAGAAAAGAACCTTCTTTTCTTGTTTTCCCTTGAACAGAAACAAGAAAGATAGTTCTCCTGCCCACATAAGAAGAACCAATCAAGATGAGACCCATCCACTAATCCACCTCTCCCCCAACGATAACTGGAGAAAGGAAAGCGCAAAGGAGGAAGAGAAAGCGTAGAGGAGGAAGAGAAACCAACGTCTCGAAAGAGATTCTTGCCTCCGCAGTGCAAGAAGGATCTCTCCCTCCTGGTTCACTGAACCATGGCTCCTTTCAGAATCAGAATGCAAGGAGCAATTGAGGAAGGCAGGCAATGGGTTTTCTTTCTCAGACCAATTTGGCAGCAGCTGCCGGCCAGCCGTGACTACCTCAGTGCCTCTGCTGCCTGCAGCCCAGTGGTCTCCTCTCGGCTCTCGACCTCTCATGTTGCCGTTTTGGTTTAGGAATTGGGGTACTGACTGTTAGGGTTAGCCACCCGCCCGCCCAGTTTGGGAATTGGGGATCAGCCGATGGGCGTGCCGCGCACAGATGGGCTAGGCCGCCAGGCCAGGGCCAGCTGGCCAGTGCATGGGGAGCGAATGGGCTAAATGACTCTGGTGAATATTTGGGCTGATGGGGTATGGATGTGGTGGATTTGGCCCAACTAAGTATATACATATGTATTATACTTTATATATACTAATTTTGGTGTTCAGATCTATGAATCATGCCAGGTCTGCCCCCTGGAGTCAGAGCTCGTGGGTATGGACAGAGCCAAGGATGAGCTCGTCAAATTGCTGGCACTAGAGGAATATAGGGTGGGTTCTTTTGAGCTGAGGCTTATAACTTATGACTGTGGTTTTTGAATTCTGGCTTGTTCATGAGAGGTAATATGTAGAGGAAAATAATCGCATACGATTTTGGTCAATACAACTAAACTCGGTACAATTTGCACTATAATTTATCTATAGATCTTGCCATAGAAAAACGCACCATTTAATAACGAGTTATTGTAGAAATAGAAATAAAAATCTAAAAATAAGCCAAAAACTGAGCCATAGTTAGCTAGCCATCTTGTGGCTTGTTTTATAAGAGAGATATTACGGTAGTACGACTGTCTCTTGTGTATAAGATTTATCCTGACCGGTGGGCCTAGAGGGTGTGTGAGAGGTAGATGGCAGGAAGCCATCGCCTGTGTAAGTGAGAAGGGAAGTGAATAATAGATGAATGAACTCTTTTATCTTCCCCAACTTTCAGTGCTCTTCCTCGTTAGTTCTTCCCCCAATCCTCCTGCTTTCCCTGTCCAATCTCTGCTATCCCAGACTGAGATTCCCTCTAATTCTCCCCAATTCCATCCCACTACCAGTAGGATCGTAACACCCAACGCATCAAAACACCACACCACACGACGCGACCACGAAAGCAGCAAAAATGCAGGTAGGTTCATGATTCTTTGCAGCTTCCTCGCCTCGCATGTACCCTTTGTTAGAATTAATCTTGATAACTTGTGTGTGGTCGTTACGACCAACGGAAGTCGTGGTTGAAGCTACAGTCAAAGTCGTGATCAAAGCTACAGTGAAAGTCATTGTCGAAGCACCGTAGTCGGTGCTAGGAAGACCTGCATGGTCGAAGCACCGTGGTCGGTGCTCGGAAGACCTACGTGGTCAAAGCACCATAGTCAATGCTCGGATGACTTGTGTGGTCAAAGTTGTAGCACCCCACATAACCATATGCAGTGGCGGATCCAGGAAAATTTTTTGGAGGGGCTGAAGTACCTTCAGCTTGACCTCAGCCCCTTCTACATTATACATCCATGGCTAAAAATTTAGGGGGCTCGTGGGGCTCCAAGGTCCGTAGAGGTAGGGGCTCGAGCCCCCGCCCCACCGCTGGATCCGCCGCTGACCATATGGGATACCACTATAGAACGTCATCGCCAAAGTGAAGAATAAATAAGAACAACAAAAGAAATCACAAAGAGTTTAGAACTTTATTAACACTTTAATAGAGAACCAATGAAAGCTGGAATACTAACAAAAAACATGGGACCGGTCCACTTCTAACCAAAAAAAGAACGAATGAAACAACAAAATAGTAACAAACTACGGTGCTGAAAACTCGAGTGCTCCCACCCATGCATGATGCTATCACTCCACTGGCCTTTTACCTGAGACTGAAAAGAGCAAGTGTGAGATTTGAAAATCTCAGCAAGTACCCAACAACAGTCGCAACACAAGGGTAAAGACAAGTAATGCAACCACGTGAAATAAAGGACAAGCATCATAAGTAAACAACGGGTACAAGATGAAAGCAACGAACAACTCATATCGGAGATACTGTCATAAATGGGAGATGGATATCATGGAGACTGTGTATTAAAGATAGTTGTTATGTGATAAGTTAAAGCAAATTATAGCAAGTTATAGTAAGGGTGCCGGTGACCTCATCCCACATACCCGGTTATACGAGAATAACCAGGCATAACCTTGTCCTCGACTGTATAACCGCAGACAGGGTGTAATATCCTGTGTAACGAGAATATACAGCCCCCCGTATGTTATCAGGTTGGGTGGAAATCTCCCCTATATGTGGGTAGCTCTGGCGTGATAATAACCCCTTAGTTCTTTATTTAGCGAATTATCCATGATATAATTAGGGAGTCATGAATGATTTAAGGTAAAATTATGAGGGTAACGATTTAATACAATGAGACCAGAGAGATGGGATTGGAGATAAGGTAATTGATACATCATGGACAGATTATAAAGTATGAATTTGAGGAAACTAAGAGATAGCGAGGATAAGGCTATGATAAAGTTATGGGAAGTGGAAAGATGTGCTAGTGTTGAAAATGGAGAGTCATAGTCTCTGATATGAGAGCAATGTGGAATAATGATAAGATGATAGTGACAAAAGAATTATCCTAAAGAGGTATTATAATATAGCTCACGCAAGGTTATCAATCAACTAAGTTTTATTATGTGCTAAGTGATTATTAGTCAGATTAACAGGTTGAATACATACATTACTCATGGCTCAAATACAACATCATACAATTATTGAAACATAATATTAAGAACCTAAAACATATCCGCCCTCATATCAAAGAGTATCAATAGCTTAAACCTAAGTTAAAACATGTTCATATGCTACCCCCTATTTAGATTCTAAAGCACTAATTAAAAGCATGAACTCTAGAACATTTTACTGAACATCCTAATTAACATAGTAGCAGATGAAATAAAATAACCTAGAACATCATGGCATGCATACAATATTAAACATCTATAAATGAGCAAACATGAACGATATGCAAATAACCAGACAACATTGGTGATATGATATTGACCAGATAAGCTTTACTGATCTGCTAATAGCCAGGTAAATTTAGCGATATAATATTGGCCAGGTAATCTTAATGATGTGATTTTAGCAATATAATATTAGCCAAGCGATATGATGAGTTGGGTAATTGTAGTGATGTGATATTAGCTAAGCGATATGATCTTAGTCAAGCAAGTATGGTTGACATGGTAATTATACTCGATGACAAGGTGACAAGTAAACTAGAAACATGTGATTTGCGAAATAGAAAGGTTACGCCCACAAGGTACTTGCCTTGAGCACGCTCAGTAGAACCGCTGCATGAAGGATCTGAGGTGCGCAACTGCCCACACATTCCTCAAGGGCTGCGTGTGAACCTACAGGGTGGAACGGAGACAAGTCTGATCAAGGTTAAGACACACTAGTGGAAGGACGGACGGAAGTGCATTCGGCCAGAAAAGATAGCGTTCGCCAAGCCTTCGTCGTGCGCATCACTATTCAGCCACACAATTTGCCGTTCGGCGATGCGAACACATCTCGCTGCCCAACCCGAGGAACACCATGCGAAATCTAATTCGGCCATGCTCCCCGGCTAGCCGAACCACAACCGAGAAAATCGCCATCGGACACTCCGCCACCATCGCCAAGACTTCCGCCGGCTGGCCACCACGGTGGTCGCCATCGCCGGCGACCCGCCGCGCGCCGCCTAGGCTTCACGGCCGCCTGCGCCTGGCTGAGCGCCGCACCACCTCTGTCGGCCGCCACGGTAGTGCGGCTGCGCTGCCCCGACCGACCGCCATCGTCGACGTCACGCCGTCCTTGGCCATGCTGCCCCTTGGCTGCGCCCCTGCCGCCACTCGGCTCAGCACGCCGTCGCTCAGCTGAGCGCGCCACCGCTCAACTGACCGCACTGCAACCGGCCACGACACCCTCAGCCGTGCTGCCCGACACCGCACAGCCATGTCGCCCTTAGTCACGCTTGTCCGCGTTGCTCCTTGGCTGCCCCGACGCCGCCGACCAGCCAAGCGCGCAGCTTGGCCGACCAGATCGCGGCCGGGCGCGCGCGCCGCCGACGCTACCCTTACCGACACCGCCACCGCCGGTGATCGCCCGGCCCAGATCACCCCAGGGGAAGAGAGGAAAGATGGGAGAGGAAGAAGTATAGAGAGAGAGAGAGGAGTTGGCTGGAAGCGATAAAAAAATGGGGGGAGAGAGAGAGTTGGTTGGGAAGATATAAAACATAGGAGAGAAAGTTTGTTAGGATAAGGTTTTTTCTTTTTGTTTTTGAGGGTGCTACAGAAGTGCCACGCTCGGGAGGACTCGAAGCATGTGTGTGGTCATGGCGCCTATGTGTGTGGTCATAACGCCAGTGTGCGTGGTCGTAGCCGCAGCAAACCGGTCATGGTCGAAGCTGCAGTCGAAGTCGTGGTCGAAGCTACAGCGGAAGTTGTGGTCAAAGCTGCAGTCGAAGTTGTGGTCGAAATTGCAGTCGAAGTCATGGTCAAAGCACCGTGGTCAGTGCTCGGAAGATATGCATGGTTGAAGCACCATGGTCAATGCTCGGAAGACCTGCGTGGTCGAAGCACCGTGGTCAGGGCTCGAACGATCTGCATGGTCGAAGTGCCGTGCTCGGAGGACTCGAAGCCTGTGTGTGTGGTCATTGTGCCTCTGTGTGTGTGATCGTAGCGCCGTGGTCGTGGTCGTAGTTGTAGCAAACCGGTCGTAGCTGCACCAAGTACCGTAGACATCATACTCGGAGAAGTATTGTCGACGTCATAGTCGGAGGAGTACCGTAGACGTCATACTCGGAGGAGTACTATAGACATCATACTCGGTAGCTGTCATTGTAGCAGTCGTTAGCATTGTAACAGTTGTTGGCACTGTAGCAGGAGTTGGTCGTTGTGGCAGTCAGGTATGGCCGATCACTGCAGTAGTTGTTGGTCTCTATAGCAGTCATCGGCTAAGCGGCATGGGCAGGCGGCTGAGCGGCGTGGTCAGGTGAACTGTTCAGTATGGATAGGTAGTCATTGTCAGAGTTGTAGAGTAGGTGAGTGGCCTGTTGTGAGGCCCAGGTGTGTCTATATTGTGGCACCTCGGCCCCTGTAAAATTAGGCCCATGATGGCCCATATGTGTATGTGCACATGAGGGTGTGGATTAGTCCTACCTTGCAAGTTTAGCGTGAGAAGTACTAACATATAAGTCTAGGGCTTCTAATGGTAGTAACCCCCGATTAACCGTTTTGTGCGAAGCGAGAACGAAAGTGCAAGCGGGTTGCTACGTGTGCGTGACCTATCCAGAGTGGGGTTAGGCTTAAACTAGTTTGGACCCTAGGATGTTACAAATGGTACCAGAGCCGACTCTCGTGGTTACATGAGCGCGTGTTGGAACCCGGAGTAACGACTCCTGGATCCTCTGTGTAAATCGCACTAGTCCAGGATCAGCTAGTGCACACAGAACAACAAAGATAAATACCAAGCACAATTGACTGATTATATTAAATAAAAGGGTACGGCCTTATGACCAAGTCTTACATCAACGCTCATTGGCAAAATAAGTAAAGGAAATAACTGCGGAAGCAAACTGATAAATAGCGGAGCCCAAGCCTGCCCAGAGGCAAGCGACAGTAAGACGCGGCCTATTCGTCTTGATCTTCACCGTAGTCGATGACATCTTCCTCTGCATGGAGAGTGCAAGGTGAGTATAAACTTGTACTCCGCAAATCACACGGAGAAATGCATCATAATGATAAAGGCTTCAAAGGAAGGCTTATAGGGTTAGTTTGCATAAAACAGCATTTAAGAAATACAGTAATAGATTGAAATTGCTGAATTTAATACAATAAGTAAAAACAGTACTTGTAATTGAAAATAATACCGTTAGTGCCGGCTCCGACCAAACACCAACCTATCCACGGGCATCCCACCTGGACCATCTTTTCCGAAAGATCACGTATGGATTCCGTCCATCCACACGTTTCCAAACACTCGTGGATTCCATCCATCCACAAACTTCTAATCTCACTCATGGGTTCCATCCACCCACAAGGTTTTCATTCTCTCATGGATTCCATCCATCCATAAGGTTTTCGAAAATCATTTTTGAAAAACAAAGTCTAATCCATGAAAAACTTTTACTCACCATGCCCATGACCAAATATTTCAAAATATAGGGGCGCTCGGGAGGGCAAGGTGAGCGGAGGGGAAGGTGGTGTTGAGTGAGGGGAGGCCGGGGAGGTTTTTATAGGGGCGGAGGGGCTCAGAGGCGCGATGAATTGGTCGCCGGAGTGGGGAGTAGGCGCGGTGGCGGTTGCGGAAATTGGGGGAGTGGGGAGGTGGGGGAGAGGGGGTAACGGGCGCGCGACGTGCGGGGGAGGAGAGGGAGGCGGGCGGCGCAAGGAAGAAGGAGGAGGTGGAGAAGACGGTCTGACGGTCGGGGACGGGGCGCAGAGAGAGGGGGACTCCTCTGGAACTTCCTGGAGACATTTTAGACTTAATAAAAATATTTTCAACTAATGTTGGTATTTAATTTTCAATCTTTAAAATACTTTTAATTTCAAAATAGATTTTGAAACTCCTGAAAACTCAGAAAAACCAAATAAAATCCAAATGAATCCAAATAATTAATTTGAATTAGGATTTTTTTAAAAAAACGAAATATAATTTTATTTAATAATTATTTTTAGGTTTTCACTTAAAATACTTTTTAAATCTAGTTTTTCAAAAACAGAAATCCAGGGCAAATCCAAAAGAAAAAATTTAGGCACAAAAATACTTATTTTAATTTTAATTTTAATTTTTAATTATTCATTTATTTATTTTTATTTTCAGAAAAACCTGGGCTGTTACAGCGCGTGCGGGTCAGGGGCGCGGACATATGGCGCATGGCGCGTGTGGGCTCGAAGTGGACACACAGCATGTCATATGTGCTGGCATTGAACGCACAGACATGTGCCAAGAGGGGAGATCCTGATCATTTGCCCTAATGTGGGTATGTTGGGCCGACGAGGACGTCAGGTCCTTTGAGGGGGGGTGTATGTGACACCTCGGTCCCTGTAAAATTAGGCCCATGATGACCCATATGTGTGTGTGCACATGAGAGTGTGAGTTAGTCCCACCTTACAAGTTTAGCTTGAGAAGCACTAACATATAAGTCCAGGACTTCTAATGGTAGTAACCCTGGTTAACCGTTTTGCGTCAAGCGAGGACGAAAGTGCAAGCGGGTTGCTACGTGTGTGTGGCCTATCCAGAATAGAGTTAGGCCTAAGCCGGTTTGGACCCTAAGGCGTTATATATAAATACCTTGTAATCTGCTGAGAAGGTGTAAGCCAATTAAACAGAGGAAATCGAATAAGAAGAGAGAAAAAAAAGGAAAAGCGACGCAAGTTAAGTTCACGTTGGGAAAACTTCTCTCCGTATCTCTGCGTTCATTCGTCTTCCCGTATAGTGTATGACCATGAGTAAATAGTGAATGTGATTACTAGATGTGTTTTTAATATCTGATATCTGAGCTGAGCAGTCATAAACAGGTTACGATTACTGAAATCAGAATTTAGAGTACGTGCGTGAGTTGCGTGTACATGCTTGTGTGTATTCGATCCTAGGGGCAATTCCCAACATCCTTTGCTCGCTGTGTTAGTTTTACCTGTCTCTTCTTTGGATTGCAACATGGAGGCCAAGGTGGTGATCATTTGGGCTTATTTTTTGTGGCTTATGGCTGAAAAGCACTGTAGCTAGCTGAAAAAACACTGTAGCTGACAAAAGCTTATTTAGCATAATTAAATTTAAAAAAATTAAAAAAATATATAAAACATATGTTAGCCCATTACATATAATACAAACAAATACGGGAAAAAAAGAACCGGCAAAAAAGCTCAACAAAAAGCCAAAAGTTCAGAAAAAGACGAAATTTATGAATAGTGAAAAATAAGCCGGAAGCTAAAAGCTGAAGTCCAAACGATCACCCCTGTTCTGCTGTTTGCCGCAGCAAAAGATCGTGATCAAGGTGCACATGGCGAGCGACAAGTGCCGGTCCAAGGCGATGGTGCTGATGGCAGCGACGGGCGGGGTGGACTCGTTGGCGCTAGCCGGGCAGAGGAAGGACAAGGTGGTGGTAGTTGGCGACGGCGTGGACCCCATCAGGCTGACCAGCGCACTCTGGAAGAAGGTGGGCCCTGCGCAGCTGGTGCAGGTGAGTGGCGCCAGGTTGTGGAGGAGAAAAGGCCGGGCGTCGTCGCCGTGGTGGAACACTCGTCGTAGCCGGTGGCGGTCAACGCCGTCAACGAGCACCACCCCGCCGCCTCGAACGACTACCAGCAATTTGGTGAGCTCAAAATGGTATGCATCCTTGAATTTTGGACGCTTTTGGTACTGTTGGTACCGGAAATTCCAAAAATAGCGCCGACCGAAAGATAATTCCCGATCTAGGCCCCTGCGTGGCAATTGTGCGGTCGGGGAGCGCACGATGCCGAGATCGTACGGTCCCTGACTTCACCATCACCGAGTGATGTGGTACCCGACCGCACCACTCGTATGGCCTCCTCACCGGACACCAATTACAAAATTTACAGGTGAACCGAATCGATCCCATCCGCCCCACCACGCCTCACAGGAAATAGTTTCCAACTCCTTGTGACTGATGCGCCTGGTTTTGGATTGGGCAGTGAGCTGAAGTACCTCTCGCCAGCTTATTCTGTCTAGTTTTCCCTCCACTCAATGATGGTGTGTAGTTGTGAGTTGTCTCTGAAGCAATCTGAAAAAGGCTTGCTTCATTTTTTTCCCCAACTAATGATCACTCTGATCTTCCATGCCTCTACTGTTTTCTCACGTTGTCGCCTAATTAAAGGGCTAGCTTTGCAGCTTATTGCTTTTGCAGGCCATACGAGTGGTGCGGTCGGGTACCGCATCACTCGGTGATGGTGCGGTCGGGGACCGCACAATCTCGGTGTCGTGCACTCCTCGGCCGCACGATCGCCACGCGTCGCCCTCTCCTGAGTCATGCGGTTGGCGGGGGGCTAGATTAGGAATTATTTTTCAGTCGACGCTATTTTTGGAATTTCTGGCAACAATAGTGCCAAAAGCGTCCAAAGTTCTGCATCCTTGGATTCGCAGGGGAGGGCAAAACCACTCTTGCCGACCTAGTGTACCTTGCAATAGGAGAGCAATTCCAATGCCGGGCTTTTGTGTCAGTAGTCTCTCCGAGTCCTAATATAATGGAGATTCTGATAGCTATTCTCACGCAAGTAACTAGTAATGAACCGTATTGTACTATGGTGGCACCGAAGCCGCGACCGAACAATCTCTCATCCGCAACGTATCAAATTTCCTCACGGACAAAAGGTACGCAAATTTATAGCATCTAAGTCAATACCTGCATCCTCGGGGTATCTCCGACCCATTGTATCTATCTAGACACATAAATACAACTATTGCGATACATTGTATTTTAATTACTGCATAAGCTTTTGAGTTATGGAGCCACAAAAGGGTACTTTGGATACAGGTATAGCGTTGGTATTCCATCAGCAGTAATTTGTATGTCGTTGGCAGTGGCAGAGCAGCTACAACGAGATAGTATGTCTGCGGCGACACCTGTAGCGTTTAATGTGGCTCTAAGATGTGTAAGAGATGGATTTTTGAATATTCCATGCTTGCAACCATTATTGGAGACCTTCCTCTCCATCTGAAGGCTTGCTTGTTACACTGTAGTATATATCCTCGCGATTACTGGTTTGAAAGGGATAGTTTGGTCAGTAAATGGATTGCTGAAGGATTTGTTCATGGAGAGGAAGCAGCAGGAGGTTGCTTTGACGAGCTTGTCAATAGGAGATTGATTGAGCTGGTAAGAGGCGAAAAAAAGTATGAAATGCACACCATAATGCTAGCCTTCCTAAGATGCAAATCACAAGAGGACAATTTTGTTACCTGTCTGGATCATGACTCTGATGTTTCATCCGTGCATACTGCTAGACGAATTCGTCGGCTATCTGTCCAGTATCAACTGCATTCAGTGGACTTTTCAAGAATGGATTTATCTCATACTCGTTCCCTTTATGTTTTTTTACGGTGCAAGTGCAGTCCCCTTCAAGCGTTTTGTACGCCTGCGAGTGCTGGACCTTGAAGACGCTGAGGACCTAGAGAATGTTCATCTGGTGGATATATGCGGACTGCTCTGGCTGAGGTACCTTGGTCTCAAGGGGACTCCAATCAGCAAGCTTCCACCGGAAATTGGGAGACTGCAGCATCTGGAGACTCTGGACGTAAGATACACAAAGGTTAGCGAGCTACCGTGGGAAGCTGGTCAGATTTCAAAATCGGTGCGTGTGCTTGCAAGGCTTCGTTTGCCTGACGGAGTCAGCAAGGTCAGAGAGCTACCGTGGGAAGCTGCAACATGTGTGGCTTTGCCAGAGGGCGTCTGCCAAGATCTGGTGTAGGACCGAAAAGGCGAAAGAGGGGAGTGAATGTCGCTCGCTTCAAAAAACGCCCCCGAGAAATCAAACACTGATTTTTCGGAAATATGCAAAACACAACACCTCATTGAAAATTAAAATTAATTTTGCTGAATTTTGGAACGCATGCGACACTGAAAAATTCAGCATAAATCAGAGACCAGCCAGTAAAAAATTCAACTGGAAAAACCGCTGTTTGATCTGCATGCAAAATTGCTGAAGATAGCACAAAAAATAAAATCAAGCCAACTAGAACTACTACTAGACGAGAGATTCAACTGGAGGATAAAACAAAAAGGGATCTTGCTAAAAGTAATATTCGCCAAGAGGAGAAAAACAACCCGAGAGACTTATTTCTTGCCGATTGCAGACTTTCAGAGAAAGGAACTAGCAGCTAGCAAATGGAAAGCAAGAACTTGATGGCAGCCAAAATAATTGATGCTTGCTGGCTGAGAGTACTGCGAGAGACAACCATGCACTGCTGCCCAAAACCTGAACCTACAGAATAGAAAAACTGAGAGAAGGCTGCAAGCAGAGACTTGACAAAATTGAAACTGAAAATACTCAGACCTTGAGAAAACAGGAAAACGGAGGAAAACCTCCCAATCTTTTCAGAACACAAGCACAAGAACTTAAACTAAAAAGGATGGGGGCTCCAAACAACACAAGAAATCAACAAAAACACAGGAATTTCAGATTCAAGCCAAGAACTGAAAATTACAGGATGCTACACAAAATCTCAAATTGCTCCTCCATCTTTAATCCTATGGCCATGATACTTTGCAAATGTGTTAGGAATACCCATGGGCTACTCCAGACCAAAAATCATGCCATCACAAAGAGGGAAACAGGGTCTAACCCAAAACCCTAGAATTGACTGCAAACTTCAAAGAGAAGGCCAAAGATTCAAATTACTCCATGGTCTCAAATCCTTTGCTAACAAGATTTTGCAAATAAGTTAGCAATAGCAAGAGGATCACTCAGACCAAAAATTAGCCCATATAACAAAGGGAATCAAAAACTACTTAAAACCCTAGAACAGGCAAATGAAGAACAGGGGAGGTCCAAAAGGTAAAACTGAAATCAAAGATGGGTTGTTGGGATTTCTACTGATCAAATGATCTTTGGGCCACATCCCAACATGAAACAACCCATTTTAACACTCTCCAACACCAGACAACAAGAAATCAAGAAACCCAAAAATCACCAAATGGAAGCATCGAAGAACAGAGACCAAAAAGAGACTCAAGCACTGAATCAAACTCAAATACCATCATCTTGGATTGATAATGAGGAAGAGAGATACATGATTGCATAGAGTATCAGCTCATAACATCCATACAACCCCATACATGCTTGGATTACAAGAACTCCCTCACTATCCCTCTCAAGAGCTCTCAGAACACTCACATTGGAGACATGGAAGGGAGACAGAGTCTGTATTCCACACCTACTCTCACCCACTAAAGAGCAAAGGGGAAACAACCTTCCCAAAGCCTCTTTTGACTAGTGTAAACCCTAATTCCCTCCAAATGCTCAAGTGGACATGCAGCCCTCTCCATCTATTTATAGCCCACGGCTAACGGGTCTCCGCCCCGTTACGCCCGCTATTTCCAACGGAGCCCGCTCCCGCTTGTGCAGTCTTGCGAAATTCCCGATTCGCCCCTCTGCACCTTCCGGGAAGCTTCCGCTCTCCTTGTCTCGCACGCCTCGCAACCACCTCGAGTCCACGTCGTCTTCGACACATCCCGACCGTTCTAACCTCAGCGCCACCTGCGCCTAGTCCGGTCCACCGTGTCGCGCCACGACTCCGTCTCGACGTCCTGCAGTCACATAGACAAGAAACACGTCAAATAGCACCGCTCGATACATGAAGGCGTAAATACCATTATACTTACCACAGATGAAGTCCAAAACCTGTCAAATCATCGGAATATGCGTCCTAATCCCATACGACCAAGTTTGACCAAAGTCCGACCGAGCCCGATTGCGCCACGCAACGACTTGACTCCGAACCACTCAAACCAAACTCGACTAACATAACCAATGTCAATTACTCATCATACACATGTGGTCACATCCACATGGTTCATCAATCTCCCCCTTGATTAGTATATTGACAAACCCCGAAAAAGCAATAAGTTGAGTTTGAGTTTGAAGAATCCAATATGGTTCAAAGAAGGGAATGAAACACATGACCATGTCGACAGAAGAAACACTAGAGCAACAACTGAAAGAGCAAATTGTTCTCCAAGCTCTAAAATGATCCCAAACTAGCTTTTTCTTCTCTATTCTCCCCCTTTTGGCAATAAACACATCAAGAATGCAAAAGAGAGAATAAGACACGTCAAAGGATGAAATGGCTGAAGTTTGATTATTCTAAGCAGTTAGAGCCATGAGAATTATCCATAATGACCAACAAGTACTACACCAAGCCATAACTCAATAAAACGCTATCTAGATCATAACAACATATATATAAGCCAGCTGGAACACATGGATGACAATATGAAATATAGTGCTGTTTGTGATCAAGTCAAGTCATCAATGGGTAAAGTCCAACTAAAGATATCCAAGGATGATGCAGGCCATGTCAATAAGCTAAGCGTAACTAAGAAGCTCAAATTGAGGCCAAATAGAGTGCTATCCTCAAGAATGAAACAATGATTCAAGTACTTGGTTCTTTTTGTAGTTTAAGCAAATTGAGCACATAAAAACATTGTTTTGTTAAAATTCATGGATGTTTCCAACCCAAATTTTTTGTTATGGGCTAGATCTCAAGCCTTATGCGACTACTCCAAGCAAGAAGCTTAAGAAGATAGTCTAGGTCATCCAAAACTCCCCCTAAGTTCATGCCAAGTGCAATGGCAAGCCGTCTCATAGGAGAGAATTGGTGAAATCAGTTTTTTCGCACAAAAGAGATCTTTTTGCTTTTTAACATATTGTACTAATTTATGCATCATCGAGAGACTAAAACAGCTTGATCTAGGGCTCAATAGAGATTCAACGCTCAACTTAGCCTATTTGACATGGCATGAATCATAAGAGGATAGCTAAAGCAAGACTAGACTCAAATGCGAGCATGACAAGTTTTAATTCAAGTTGAGCAATTTTAATTTACTTATCATGGCAAAAGCTAGCGTACACATATGAAGTCATGATGAAGCTAGCAAACAAGCACAAGTCATGGCAAGGTGTAAAGCATGTAAGCATGTCAAAACAGGATAATAAACAGGGCTCACTGTAGTTATATTACAATGCTAAATGCTGAAAATGCATAAAATCCAACTCCCCCTTAACATATGATGCAGCTTTAAGTTCAAGTGGAGTTAAGTCAAGATTAAGCTCTAGAGCTCCCAAATGCACTCCCCCTGAACCAAGGCAATAAATCGAGAAGCTGGCAAAGAAAACCAACCAGGCAGTCCTTAAAGCATAGATAAGATATAGAGACACTATGGCTCAGACATGCACTCTCATCTACCCCATATGACTCCGTGACTATTAGTCGATCAGAAACCACACACTAGAGAGCAAACACGCACCTGCCTACTCGAGGTGGCCCGACCTCGCTAGATCCTACAAGAAGTGAGTGAGCTCAATCTAGTGAGATAAGAAACAACTAATAAGAAGCATCCCGAAGCACAAGATAAGACTAAGAAGTCTAGCAGCTAGACAAGAGAAGCACTCTAACCTATGCTAGAAGGACTAAGCCCGACGCACTCGAATGCAAGGCAATGAAATGAGATGAAGCATAATCAATATAGTAAAGCAGTAAAGCCCAAAGCTCCCCCTCACTACAGTCCATAAGGACAAACCACCCCAAGTTCTCCCCGCAGAGCTGAAAACCTAGAGCTATCCAATGGCTTGGTAAAGATGTCAGCCAACTGGTGGTCACTCTCCACAAACTGGAGCACTATATCGCCCTTCTCTACATGGTCTCTAAGGAAGTGATAGTGAATATCAATATGCTTGGTCCGAGAGTGCTGCACTGGGTTCTTAGCAATGTTAATCGCAGAAGTGTTATCACAAAAGAGTGGAACACTGTCGATAACTAACCCAAAGTTCCGCAGGGTCGAGACCATCCAAAGCACTTGGCTACAGCAACTGGCTGCAGCAACATACTCGGCCTCTGCGGTGGACTGTGCAACTTCGGACTGCTTCCTAGAAGACCAGGAAACGAGAGAAGTGCCAATGAATTGGCAAGTGCCAGATGTGCTCTTCCTATCTATCCTACAGCTAGCAAAGTCTGCATCCGAGAAGGCTCTCAAGGAAAGACAAGAAAAGGAAGAGTACCAGATACCATAGTCAATGGTAGCTCGAAGGTACCGAAGAATGCGTTTCACCGCCTGGCGGTGAGAAACGCGAGGAGAAGCCTGAAACCAAGCACAAAGACACACAGCGAAGTGTATGTCCGGTCTCGAGGCAGTGAGGTACAAGAGGGAGCCGATCATACTACGATACTCCTTCTGATCAACTAGCTCGCCATCCTCATCTGGGTCGAGTGAAGCCGAGATAGCCATCGTAGTAGACACCGGCTTACCATCACTCATATCGAAGCGCTTCAGGAGGTCTCGAGTGTACTTTCCCTGATGCAAGAAGGTACCCTCCCGAGTCTGCTTAATTTGGAAGCCAAGGAAGAAGCTTAACTCGCCCATCATGCTCATCTCAAATTCTGAGCTCATGACATCGGAAAACTGGGAAACGAGAGCATGCGAGGAGCCGCCAAAGATGATGTCATCGACATAGATCTGGACGAGCAGAAGGTCAGTGCCATGACGGCGGATGAACAAGGTCTTGTCTACTTTACCCATATCAAACCCATGACTCAACAAGTAGGACTTAAGCCTCTCATACCGAGCTCTAGGGGCCTGCTTAAGTCCATACAACGCTTTGGAAAGCTTGAAGACATGGTGTGGGTATTTGGGGTTCTCGAAACCTGGAGGCTGTCTGACGTAAACTTCTTCCTCAATGACTCCATTAAGGAAGGCACTCTTGACGTCCATCTGGTAGAGCTTGAAACCCTTAGAAGCTGCAAAGGCAAGCAGGATTCTAATGGCCTCAAGTCGAGCTACAGGGGCAAAGGTCTCCTCGAAGTCTAGACCCTCAACCTGGGAAAACCCCTGAGCTACCAGTCTAGTCTTGTTTCGAATAATCACTCCATCTTCGCTCTGCTTGTTCTTGAACACCCACTTAGTCCCAATAATATTGTGATCTCGCGGGGGCTCGACAAGCGACCAGACCTTGTTTCTCTCGAAATTCTCTAACTCCTCATGCATGGCATTGACCCAAGACTCATCGGAAAGAGCATGAGAAACATCTTTGGGCTCAAAGGAGGCAATGAAAGCAGAATAGAGACAGAATTGAGATAAGCCAGATTTTGAGCGGGTAACACGCTCGAAAAGGTCTCCAATAATCTGCTTTGAAGGATGTCTTTTCTGGATATGTCGAGGAGGTCCAGGATGAGATGAAGAAGTGGCCTCTACCTCGTGAGCTGACGAGGTAGGAACAGAGCCACTAGCTCTAGAGGAAGCAAAAGGCATGGGCTGATCTCCTGGAGGTGCGGTGGAAGACGGCACCTCAAGGGGTGGATAAGGGACTGGATCGGGTAGACAACCCTCATCTCCATCGTCCTCGTCATCCACGAAGATGGTCTCGGACTGCTCTAAAGAACCTGAGATATCAGGCCTAGTCCCCGGACTGGCCTCGTCAAAGGTCACCTCACATGTTTCTACCATTTTGCTAGACTCGCAGTTCCAGACCCTATAAGCCCGTGAAGAAGGCGAGTAACCTAGAAAGATCCCATCACAAGAACGTGACTCGAACTTATCTAGGTTCCCGGACTTCAAAATAAAGCATTTGCAACCAAACATGCGAAAATGAGAGACGCTGGGCTTTCGCCCATATCTCAGCTCATAAGAAGTGTGGTGCAAATGTGCTCGAAGAAAAACTCGATTTGAAACATGGCACGCGGTCGCAATAGCCTCAGCCCAAAACTTCCTCGGTGTAGAGTACTCATCGAGCATCGTCCTGGCCATCTCGACCAAGGTACGGTTCTTTCTCTCCACAACGCCATTTTGCTGTGGGACGTGCGGAGAGGAGAACTGATGCTCTACACCTGTCTCACCACAGAAACTCTCGAAGTAGGAGTTCTTGAACTCCGTGCCATTGTCACTGCGGATCGCTCGTAAGGCACCCGGGAGCTCAACAGAAAGCCTACTGAAAAGACCTCGGAAATGGGAAAATGTCTCATCCTTCGAGGCTAAGAAAAACACCCACGAATACCTCGAGAAGTCATCGACCACGACAAGAACATACCACTTCCCTCCTGCTGACTGCACTCGAGCTGGTCCTACTGTGTCCATATGGTGCAGCTGTCTTGGTGCATCGGTCATAGTGACTGTGACCGGAGGATGGGAGGCGGCAACCATCTTGCCGTGCCGGTAAGGAGCACAAACTAGATCTTTGACCATTTTGAGCTTCGGCAGACCACGAATGAGATCGTGGCCGCTAACTCGGGTCAAATGGTCAAATCCGATATGACCAAGTCTCCTATGCCAGAAAGTCAGATCGCGGGACTCCGAAGCAACCAAACACCGGAGAGGATCACCAGAAGACTCAGAAAAATCAGCACAAAAGATCCTCCCATAACGAGAAATCCCGCAAACCAGACTACCCGAAGAGTCAAGAATTTTACAAGCATTTTTCTTGAAGCTCACCTCATAACCGTCATCGGTAAGCTGAGAAACCGAAAGCAAATTATATCGCAGCTTACTAACCAAGGCAACATCTCTCAACAGAAAAGAATCATTAACGCGCACTGTACCTTTGGCGATGACACGCCAGACGAAGCATCTCCGAAGGTGATCATCTCATCACCTGGAGCGCGGGCTAGGGAGGAGAACCAACGGGAGTCTCCAGTCATATGACGAGAACAACCAGAGTCTACAAGCCAAACCTTCTCCCTCCCTACCCGGCGAACCTGAGTCAAACAGAGAGTAAAGACTCAGTAATGGGGTAAATCAAGAGTGATTTTGGCACCCAATACTGAGTAACACGTGGAGCAGATGAAGTAGTCAAACACGACTGACCTCTATCTACCCTACGCTCTCCGTAACTCAAAGAAGCAAAAGGTCTATGAGAAGACCCGAAGCTGTTGCAGGGTCCGACTGCTACGGGGAAGCGAGTCGAAGCACTGGCAACAGGCTGAACACGCCGCGGGTAACTGTCTCGACGGGGGAGACGAGATGTACCCTCAGGACAGCGGAAGTCATAACCAGGAGCAGCATGAGGACGAAAAACAGAAGACTCAGAAAAACCAAGTCCTCGATGCTGCCCAACACCATCAAGAAAACCAGACCTAGACCTCGTGCTAGTCCTAGGTGCACTCAGGGTCTGGGGCTGACCCTGAATACAGCTAAGTGCCTCAGCACGGTCTCTACGCGCAATACTAGCGCGTCTGAAGCATCGATCGACTGTGTGTCCATCCTTCTGACAGAAGGTGCAGTGGTACCTCACCTTCGAAGAGGTGGAAGTAGCACGCGAGGGCTTCGGCTTCTGAGAAGCCGAAGTAGCAGGTGAACTCACCTTCCTGTAAGAGATCCCTTGGACAAAGCCCGCTGATTTGAATTTGACCTCATCAGACCTAGGCTCAACCTCGATCGCACCTCCAACTATGGGTCTGAGTATAGCAGGGGGATGCTTCCTCATGTCCTCATAGAAATCATATCCTAGACCCTGATTAAATCTGCAGATCTTAGATTTGTCTAGAATAAGATTGAGCTTCTTCTTGCCTCCTACAAATCTCTCGAGAGTGTTCATAAGGTACTGACACTCCCGAAAGAGTGGGGTGCAAGAAGAGCAGGGAGAAGAGGGAACAACAGAGGGTAAGGGAGCAGATGAAGAACCAACAGCAGAGGAACGAATGGCTTGTGCACGCACAGCCGACTCAGAATGGACAGTCCTACTGCTAGCAGATTGGTTCGCGTCGCTAGGCGTCTCTACCTTACCCTGGGGCTTCTCCCCCTCCTCAGCAATCACATCACAACAAGATTGTGGCTTCTCTAATAAGTCCTTAGTTAGCTTCACACATTTCTCTTCCAATGCAATTAAGTCAGTTTTTAGTTTATCACAATTTTTGCATGGTGAGCTAACAGGATCCTTAGAATCATATTTAGCCAACTTCTTATTGTGGTCAATCATTTCTTGAAACTGTTTGGAAACAGATTCAAGTTCAGCAGTTAATCTAGGACAATTTGAGCATGAAGGAACTGGCTCACACAACCAAGCATACAACTCAGAAATTTTATGATCTGCCTTCTTTAGATTCATCTTCAAATTATTGCAATTTTCACATGGCTCAGGCAGATCAAGGAGCATGGTATAAGGTCCTCTAGCAGCAATGTCCTTAACCTCACATGAGGTGGGAGAAGTAGTCTCATCAGTAGTAAGTAGGGTAACAGCCATCCTACTCAACTCTAACTCAGCAAGCAGACTAACATTCTCCACCTTAACAACATCAAGCTCGGAGGACACACTATCATGCGAGGTCTTTAATTTCTCCAAATCAGCCAACAACGCACAGCATGTATCACAATCGTCACGGGAGGGAGCAGATGTAAGTGAAGTAAGCTCCCGTGACAGTCTATCTACTTCCTTCTCTAACTCGGTACACCTAGCCCTAGCTCTAGCATGAAAACCACCTAGCTTAAGAAATGCTTGATTGAGCTGGTCGTAGGTGGGGCATACCTCGTCCGAGTCGGAGCACAGCTCGCTATCGCTGAGTTCGCCCTCGAGGGCCATGAAGCACATGCCGGAGAAGTCGTCGCCGCCATCCTTGGGCTCTTGGTCACCGGTCCCATCGTCGTCGCTCCATCCCTCCACCTCGCTAAGGTCGAGGTCGTCGAAAGCGGTAAGGACGCGGTGGAAGAGCTTCTTGGCCTTCCCGAAGTTGCGGAACTTCTTCTTTCCCGGCGTCTGAGCTGGAGGCTTCTTGTTGCGGTTCTTGTCGGTGTAGTCGATCTTGCCCGAACCGCCGTAGTCGTTCTTGCCCTTCTCCAGCTTGGGGCAATTTGCCCGAATGTGGTTGGGGCCACCACACTCGAAGCAAATGACAGGTCCTCCTCTCTTTCTGTCCCTCCTTTTCTTGTAAGCATGGGAAAACTTCCGAGCTAGGAGGGCCAGTTGCTCATCCTCGAGCTGCTCTAACTGATCATCAGTTACGTCACATAGAGCAGCAAGGGAGAAACCGCAAAGCGAACCCGAAGAAGGACCAGAAGAAGAAACGGGATCGGTGACCAAGGCCATCGACTGTGACTTCAACCTACGAGAGACAACGTCAATCTCGTGAGTCTTGAGGCGCGAGTACAGCGCGTCAAGAGTCAGGGTCGAGAGGTCTGTCGTGTCTTTGATGGTGGTCACTTTCATCTCCCAAACACGCAGATCGAGTGCAGTGAGCATCTGTCGAGCGTTGTCTGAGTCGGAGTATGTGAGACCGACGGCTCGGAGGTTGCTCAAGATCTAGAGAATGTTCAGTGGACTTTTCAAGAATGGATTTATCTCATACTCATTCCCTTTATGTTTTTTACGGTGCAAGTGCAGTCCCCTTCAAGCGTTTTGTACGCCTGCGAGTGCTGGACCTTGAAGACGCTGAGGACCTAGAGAATGTTCATCCGTGGATATATGCGATCGCTCTGGCTGAGGTACCTTGGTCTCAAGGGGACTCCAATCAGCAAGCTTCCACCGAAATTGGGAGACTGCAGATCCGGAGACTCGGACGTAAGATACACAAAGGTTAGCGAGCTACCGTGGGAAGCCGGTCGATTTCAAAATCGGTGCGTGTGCTTGCAAGGCTTCGTTTGTTCGACGGAGTCAAGAAGGTCGAGAGCTACCGTGGGAAGCTGCAACATGTGTGGCTTTGCCGAGGCGTCCGCCAAGATCCGTGTAGGACCGAAAAGGCGACAGAGGGGAGTGAATGTCGCCGCTTCAAAAACGCCCCAGAAATCAAACACTGATTTTTGGAAAGATGCAAAACACAAGACCTCATTGAAAATTAAAATTAATTTTGCTGAATTTTGGAACGCATGCGACACTGAAAAATTCAGCATAAATCGAGACCACCAAGAAACAATTCAACTGGAAAAAAACTGCTTGATCTGCATGCAAAATTGTCAAGATAGCACAAAAATAAAATCAAGCCAACTAGAACTACTACTAGACAGAGATTCAACTGGAGGATAAAACAAAAGGGATCTTGCTAAAAGTAATATTTGGCCAAGAGGAGAAAAACAACCCGAGAGACTTATTTCTTGCCGATTGCGGACTTTCAGAGAAAGGAACTAGCAGCTAGCAAATGGAAAGCAAGAACTTGATGGCAGCCAAAATAATTGATGCTTCTTTGGCCGAGAGTACTGCGAGAGACAACCATGCACCGCTGCCCAAAACCTGAACCTCTGAATAGAAAATCGAGAGAAGGTGCAAGCGAGACTTGACAAAATTGAAACCGAAAATACTCAGACCTTGAGAAAACAGGAAAACGGAGGAAAACCTCCCAATCTTTTCAGAACACAAGCACAAGAACTTAAACTAAAAAGGATGGGGGCTCCAAACAACACAAGAAATCAACAAAAACACAGGAATTTCAGATTCAAGCCAAGAACTGAAAATTACAGGATGCTACACAAAATCTCAAATTGCTCCTCCATCTTTAATCCTATGGCCATGATACTTTGCAAATGTGTTAGGAATACCCATGGGCTACTCCAGACCAAAAATCATGCCATCACAAAGAGGGAAACAGGGTCTAACCCAAAACCCTAGAATTGACTGCAAACTTCAAAGAGAAGGCCAAAGATTCAAATTACTCCATGGTCTCAAATCCTTTGCTAACAAGATTTTGCAAATAAGTTAGCAATAGCAAGAGGATCACTCAGACCAAAAATTAGCCCATATAACAAAGGGAATCAAAAACTACTTAAAACCCTAGAACAGGCAAATGAAGAACAGGGGAGGTCCAAAAGTAAAACTGAAATCAAAGATGGGTTGTTGGGATTTCTACTGATCAAATGATCTTTGGGCCACATCCCAACATGAAACAACCCATTTTAACACTCTCCAACACCAGACAACAAGAAATCAAGAAACCCAAAAATCACCAAATGGAAGCATCGAAGAACAGAGACCAAAAAGAGACTCAAGCACTGAATCAAACTCAAATACCATCATCTTGGATTGATAATGAGGAAGAGAGATACATGATTGCATAGAGTATCAGCTCATAACATCCATACAACCCCATACATGCTTGGATTACAAGAACTCCCTCACTATCCCTCTCAAGAGCTCTCAGAACACTCACATTGGAGACATGGAAGGGAGACAGAGTATGTATTCCACACCTACTCTCACCCACTAAAGAGCAAAGGGGAAACAACCTTCCCAAAGCCTCTTTTGACTAGTGTAAACCCTAATTCCCTCCAAATGCTCAAGTGGACATGCAGCCCTCTCCATCTATTTATAGCCCACGGCTAACGGGTCTCCGCCCCGTTACGCCCGCTATTTCCAACGGAGCCCGCTCCCGCTTGTGCAGTCTTGCGAAATTCCCGATTCGCCCCTCTGCACCTTCCGGGAAGCTTCCGCTCTCCTTGTCTCGCACGCCTCGCAACCACCTCGAGTCCACGTCGTCTTCGACACATCCCGACCGTTCTAACCTCAGCGCCACCTGCGCCTAGTCCGGTCCACCGTGTCGCGCCACGACTCCGTCTCGACGTCCTGCAGTCACACAGGCAAGAAACACGTCAAATAGCACCGCTCGATACATGAAGGCGTAAATACCATTATACTTACCACAGATGAAGTCCAAAACCTGTCAAATCATCGGAATATGCGTCCTAATCCCATACGACCAAGTTTGACTAAAGTCCAACCGAGCCCGATTGCGCCACGCAACGACTCGACTCCGAACCACTCAAACCAAACTCGACTAACATAACCAATGTCAATTACTCATCATACACATGTGGTCACATCCACATGGTTCATCATCTGGTGACAAGGATACCAGCGCCTTCGCTAGCAGAGTGCAAGATGATCCTGTCCATCGTGGTTTTTGATCGTTTCGGTAGGGGCACGGTACCTCCGCATGTTGGGGTGTTCAAGGTTCGCGGCAGACACATGCAAATTCCAAGTTTGATCAAAGAATACTTCAGCGTTCTCTCCTCCTTAGATATCAGGCTCTGCAAACTTGGAGAGGATGACCTCAAGTTTCTGCGGGAGATGCCCAACCTGCAGACTCTTGTAATCAAGTTCGAGGTCCTCCCAAGAGAGCCGGTAATCATCAGAGGTGAAGGGTTCGCGAGGCTCGAGAGCTTCTGCGTTGATTCCCGAGTGCCACGGGTGACCTTCGACCAAGGAGCCATGCCGAATCTGAAACATCTTGCGTTCAAGTTCTACGCTGGCCTGGCAAGTGAAGATGGAGCTGTGGGTGTAACGCCCTAGGGTCCAAACCGGCTCAAACCTAACCATATTCTGAATAGGCCACACACACGTAGCAACCCGCTTGCACTTTCATCCTTGCTTCGTGCAAAATGGTTAACCAGGGGTGCTACAGCCACTACTACAAAAAGCCTAATAGTAGACGGCCAATCACAGACGGTTTGACAAAACCGTCTGTGACTAACACTAACACAGATGGTTTTAATTAGGACACCGTCTGTGTTGGCAGCGTCGGAGAAAACGAGTATCACAGACAGTTCTTAACTATGAACCGTCTATGATAATTTAGTATCACAGACGATCTGTATTAAAAACCGTCTGTGATGATCCCAGATATCACGCACGGTTTTAATTAAAACCGCTCGTGATAAGCTCGTTATCACGAGCGCTTCTTAATTAAAAACCGTCTGTGATAATTCACAGACGATTTTTTTATTAAAAACCGTCTATGATAATGGCAGTAGGCATTTATTGCGCTGCTTAGACCGCATCTGTCTTCATTTCGATCCAGATCTAGCTGGTTGCTTTACTCTTTCGCTCTGGAGGCAAGCTTGGCGATTTCAGGCCACTTAATTTGGTGGGAGGAGGCAGATATTGAGCTTTGAAGATTTATATTTTCCTGGTTTCTCTAGATATGGTTAGTAATGAATTTCATTTTTTCTTTGCATGCATTACAAATTTGCTCTAGATATGGTTAGTAATTAATGAATTTAATGCTCTAGATATAAGTAATTGGTGAGTGTTATTAATTGAAGATGGTTTGCAAAATTGTTGGTTATATAATAGCTGTTGTGTTTATAATATGAATTGAGCTAGCAAATTAAGCCTCAATATAATACATGTGGCCGGCCGGTATATATGTACTAATATTTAGTTAATTTAATTTGTAATACTAAGTTGTTATATATGTATGTAACGTAGGACCGAAGCTGGATGTATGCTGCGAGCCGTGTGAGTGAAGAGTACATTAATGGCGTGTCTGCTTTTACAAGAGCTGCCGAGGAGGATATGTTGAATAAGGGGGTGGAATATATCTGTCCGTGCACTGACTGTGAGAATTTAAAGATGTTTAAGAACCGAGGGCAAATTGAAGCGCACTTGATTCGGAGGGGTTTCAAAAAGGGTTATACGTGTTGGACCAGTCATGGCGAAGTGAATGATCAAATGCCGTTGGATGACATCGCCGGTGAAGTGAATGATATGCCGCCGGATGACATCGCCGGTGAAGTGAATGACATGCCGCCGGCTGATGTCGATTGTGGTTCGGATTCGGATAGGTTGCACGATGATAATCTAGATCAGATGCTTCGCGATGTAGAAGAGAACTATGATAAGAGAGAGTATGTTAAATTCTGAGGCTTGATGGAGGACTCGGAGAAACCTTTGTACACGTGTTGCAAGTACACGAGGTTGTCGGCTGTGCTTGAACTCTTGAAATTGAAGGCAAGCAACGGTTGGTCCGACAAGAGTTTCACAGCGCTGCTAGGTGTTTTAGCGGACATGCTTCCGGAGGGAAATGAATTACCTAAAACCACGTATAAAGCCAAGAAGGTTCTTTGTCCGTTGGGAATGGAAGTAGAAAGAATACATGCATGTCCAAACGACTGTATCCTCTACCGTAAAGAGTATGCAAACATTCATGTATGTCCGGTGTGCAACGCATCCCGATACAAACGTACAAATCAATCAGATGATGGCGAGGGAACAGAGGCGAAGAAATGACCTCCTGCTAAGGTGGCATGGTATTTTCCTATAATTCCCCGTTTGAAAAGGGTTTTTGCAAATCCAAAGGAGGCAAAACTGCTGCGTTGGCACTCGGAGGAGCGGAAGAAGGATGGAATGCTAAGACACCTTGCTGATTCCGCGCAGTGGAGAAACATCGATAGGAGTTTTGTAGACTTGATGCAGAACTGTGGAATATAAGGTTTGGGTGAGTATGCAGATGGAATGAATCCTTTCAGTAGCATGAGCAGCCGACATAGGACATGGCCCGTGACTCTCTGCATCTATAACCTTCCTCCTTGGTTGTGTATGAAGCGAAAGTACATTTTACTGTCGATACTTATCCAAGGGCCAAAACAACCTGGGAATGATATCGATGTGTTCCTAGCACCGTTGGTGGAAGATCTAAAAGTACTATGGAACGAAGGGGTATAGGTATGGGATGCATGCAACCGAGAGAACTTCACTCTGCGCTCCTTATTGTTCTGCACCATAAATGATTATCCTGCCCTTGGTAACCTATCCGGCCATAGTACAAAAGGTGCCAAAGCTTGTACTCAATGTTTAGATGGTACCGAGAGTGTGTGGCTGAGACACTCACACAAAACCGTCTACATGCGTCACCGCCGGTTCCTTCGGAGGGCTCACCCATACCGCAAGATGAAGAAACAATTTGACGGAGAGAAGGAAGACGGTTCAGCTCCAAGGCATTTAAGGGGACACGAGGTTTATGATATGGTTAAGGATTTAGATGTTGTCCTCGGAAAGGGACGTAAATTGAGGGCTCATGAGAAGAACACCTGGAAGAAGAGATCAATATTTTGGGACTTACCTTATTGGGAGTACCTAGATGTTCGACACTGCATCGACGTCATGCACGTAGAAAAGAATGTATGCGACAACTTGATTGGTCTCTTGCTGAACATTCGTGATAAAACAAAGGACGGCGTCAACGCACGGCTTGACTTGGCTGATATGGACATTAGGCCTGAGTTAGCACCGACACGCACTGATAATGGATGAACGTACCTTCCCCTTACGTGTTACACTCTGTCCAAGGCTGAGAAAACAGAACTGTGCCAGTGCTTGCATGGTGTCAAAGTTCCGTCTGGTTACTCCGGCAACGTGAAGAAACTTGTTTCGATGCAAGATTTGAAGTTAAATGGCATGAAGTCTCATGATTGTCATGTGCTGATGACACAGATGCTCCCTATTGTAATTAAAAATATTTTGCCGATCAAAGTCCGAGAGACAATCATGAGGCTATGTTATTTCTTTAACACAATTGCTCAGAAGGTCATCGATCCCGAAGGACTAGATGCTCTGCAGGACGAGGTGGTGATGACTCTATGTCATCTTGAAATGTATTTCCCTCCTTCGTTTTTCGATATCATGGTCCATCTCATTGTTCACGTTGTGTGGGAGATAAAAATGTGCGGGCTCGTATTCCTACGTAGCATGTACCCATTTGAGAGGTTCATGGGAATTCTCAAGTCCTACGTACGGAATCGATCTCGGCCGGAGGGCAGCATTGTCGAAGGTTATGCAAGCGAAGAGGTCATTGAGTTTATGGCTCAGACTCAACCGATAGGTGTGCCTCAATCTCGTCATGAAGGAAGGCTGAAGGGTATTGGAACTATCGGAAGGAAAGCAATCATTGCAGATATTGACACGTATACTCAAGCCCATTTTACGGTGTTGCAACACATGACTGAAGTGGCACCTTATGTCGACCAGCACAAGGATGTGCTTCGCAATGTAATCCGAGCGCCGGATGTTTGGATCATGAGGCAACACAACGATCGGTTCAACCAATGGTTGAAGGAGCAAATCGCTAGGAGCTCGCCAAGTGAGATGCTGACATGGTTGGCAAAAGGGCCAACATTTACAGTTGTGACATGGCAAGGATATGACATAAATGGGTACACATTCTATACGCAGTCTCAGGATGTAAAGAGCACTACGTATCAGCGGTGTCCGCATAGATGCGCATAAAGATCGATGGGTCGAGAAACTCATACTATGGGTTCATAGAAGAGATTTGGGAGCTCGACTACGTGCTTTTCAAGATCCCCTTATTTCGCTGCCGTTGGGTGCATCTCCCACGGGTGAAGGTTGACAAGTACGGTGTCACTACCGTGGACCTCCAACGTGTCGGGTACAAAGACGAACCATTCGTACTCGCCAACCAAGTTGTTCAAGTTTTCTATGTAACCGACCCGGCAAATAAGAAACACCATGTAGTTCTTCATGGAAAAAGGAGAATTGTTGGAGTAGAGAATGTAGTGGACGAAGAAGAATACAATCAATTTGACGAGTTACCTCCTTTTGGAAAAGGCATAAGGGTCGACGACGTCGAACAACGTGACGAAACTAGTTATGTACGCATTGATCATCATGAAGGGCTAATTTTTAAAGGAACTAAGCAAGTAGAATGAGAATGTACGACAATCTGCATGTGTGTGATGTATATCTGAATTTACATTTATGTATATAACGATATGCATGTGTGTGATGTATTTGTGAATTTACATTTATGTATATGTGAAAATGTGTGAAGAAATACATTGTGTATATGTGAATTTACATTTATGCTGGTTGGTGTTGTATATGAATGCAGCTGGTTAATTTGTGTTGTGTGTATGAATGCGCAGCAGCTGGTTGGTGTTGTCTTAATTTCTAAAGTCCAGGGAGGCTTATCACAGACGGTTCTAAAAGTAGAACCGTGTGTGATAGTCATACCATCACAGACGGTTCTAAATGTAGAACCGTCTGTGATATTAATATCACAGACGGTTCTTACTTTAGAACCGTCTGTAATAAATCTCCTACATATACCCCTGTCTAGGGTTTTCTGCGTATCCTGCACTTACTAAGTCTCGCCGCCTCCTCGCTCCTCCGTCGCCTCCCCGAGCCCGTCGCCGCCTCCCCGACCGCGTCGCCGCCTCCCCGAGCCCGTCGCCGCCTCCCGAACCGCGTCGCCGCCTCCTCGAGCCCGCCGCCTCCCGAGCACGCCACCGCCTCCTCGAGCCCGTCCCCTCCCGAGCGTCGCCGCCTCCCGAGCCCATCGCCTCCCGAGCGTGTTGCCGCCTCCCCGAGCGCGTCACCACCTCCTCGAGCCCGTCGCCTCCCCCGAGCGCGTCGCCGCCTCCCCGAGCCCATCGCCTCCCCCGACCACGTCGCCGCCTCCCCGAGCGCGTCACCGCCTCCTCGAGCCCGTCGCCTCCCCCAACCGCGTCGCCGCCTCCCCGAGCCCGTCACCTCCCCAAGCGCGTCGCCGCCTCCCCGAGCCCGTCGCCGCCTCCCCGAGCCCTCGCCGGCCACCTCCCCTATGCAAGTTTGTTAATCTTCCATATACTGAGATTGCTTGTGGGATTTACAGTTGCTCGATGATGATAAATTCATATATTGAGATTGCCTGTGGGATTTACAGTTGCTCGATGATGATAAATTCATATACTGAGATTGGTTCATTCGGTCTTTGAGCTCTAATAGCTGTCGGTTCATGCAGTTTTCAGGTTATAGACTGAATTATTGGGCAAAGATATTAAATTGATCTGTTAGGATTTAATCTTGACAAGTTAAAAGACTGAATTATTGGGTAAAGATAACTTGTATGGTCTTGATCTGTATGAATACTGCTGTCTGAATATATGCATGCTGAATATATCTTGATCTTGAAATTGTAGAGTTTGTATCTAGAGCTCAAAAGACTAAATTCATTATTTGACATAACCAATCAAGGAAGAGTATATGATTTAGTAGCGGGACGGCCAAGATTAATCTTGTGCAACCCTACAATTTGAGAGCACAAATTAATCAATTAAAACTTGAGCTTGTTGCTAGTCTTAATTGATACATGCCTTTTACATTGTCATACATA
This sequence comes from Dendrocalamus sinicus, assembly GCA_036346575.1. Lineage (NCBI taxonomy): Eukaryota > Viridiplantae > Streptophyta > Magnoliopsida > Poales > Poaceae > Dendrocalamus > Dendrocalamus sinicus. The sequence continues at coordinate 1,262,361 of CM070672.1, read as the reverse complement.
TTCATGTGTAGACTGTTATTGATTCTATTATTGATGCTTGTTGCTTCATATATATGCCACATAGACCTTCAAAGGGCATGAAGCAAGTGACACACTCTAGTGTATCCTGTTCAATGAACCGGGTACACTAGTTTGTGTCATTTGCTTCATAGAACTTTGTTTAGAGACCTTGCAGTAATAGTATATGCCACATAGACCTTCAAGGGGCATGAAGCAAGTGAGACACTCTAGTGTTCCCTGTTCAATGAACCATGTACACTAGTTTGTTTCATTTGCTTCATAGAACTTTGTTTAGAGACCTTGTAGTAATAGTATATGCCACATAGACCTTCAAGGGGCATGAAGCGACACACTCCAATGTGTCCTGTTCAACAAACTTGATACATTGGTTTGTGTCATTTGCTTCATAGAACTTTGTTTAGAGACCTTGTAGTAATAGTATATGCCACATAGACCTTCAAGGGGCATGAAGCAAGTGACACACTCTAGAATTCCCGTTCAATGAACGGGATACTCTAGTTTGTGTCATTTGCTTCATAGAACTTTGTTTAGGGACTTTGCTATTTGGTTTATAGTATTAGCAACTAAAGTAGGTGCTAAGATAGGCACATCACCCCCTCTCTATGTCCATATCTCCCCCTCCCCTCTACTCCTCTCCTCTCTTCCAATTCAATATAATCACTTTCTCATCTTATGGTATGGCACTTTCTTATCTTATCCTAATATACCCACGAATTGAGCAAAATGTCATCCGCGCATTCTTCAACACCATCGCTGGAGGCGTCCGCTTCAAAATCAAGACGCCAAGGAAGAGGGCTATCGAAGAAGCCTGAGGGCCGATTTACCATCACACATGTCGATGTATCTGGGGTCCCTCTCCTTCCTCGCAAAGCAGCAAGCGCATGGAAGAGCATGATTGGAATCGTTGCACGAGAACGAATTGAGATCACATTCAATTCGTGGAAGGACGTGCCTGCGACTCGGAAAAGAGAGCTGTGGACAGAAATTTTGGCATCGTTCGAGATCCCAGAAGAACACCAAGACGCCGTGCAACGACAAGCCTTGCTAGGGGCGTGCAAAGCATGGAAGAACTTCAAGAGCAAGCTTGTCAAGGACTACGTGGAGAAAGACAAAATGCCCTTTCATAAATACCCATTCCTGGAACCATAATGGGAAGAGTTCAAGGCTTCGAAGACGACCGAAGAATTCAAAAGTACAAGTGAGGCGCACAAGGCCCTCCAGGCAAAAAACACACACCGTCACAGACTTGGCACAGCTGGGTATGCGGGTAAAATCCCGTAGTGGACGAAGGAGGATGAACTGGCAGCCCTGCAGGACATCGCCCCGCCATTTAGCAATATCCCGGATGACCGCGCTCGAAATTGGATTAGAGCAAGGTCATCCACAACGACATCGGGGGACGTCTCCTTTCGAAACCCTGCAGACCAGCAAGTGTCCGAGCGCCTGGTAAGATATCGATCGAACTACGTAGCTCGTAATTACTCCATAACTTCGTACGAAGTGAAATGACATGTCGTGCTCTTGCAGGAAAAACTGAGTTTTGAAACTACCCTGGGATCATTCCAGAGAACAAGAGAGAATGATATGCTCTCCGCGGCCCTGGGAAACAAGGAGCACCCGGGCCGTACGAGAGGCCTTGGCCTTTACGTTCCTTGGAAACATGATTTCCAAGATGACTCCGACATGTATCGGCGCAGGAAGAGAAACAAAGCCGAGCGTGACGCACAGCTACGAGAAGAGATCAAGGCATCTCTTAGAGAGGAGCTAATGGGTGAGCTGGCTCATGTAGTTAGAGATGAGGTGCGGAAACAGACAGAAAGTCAGCAGGCCGCCGCCACCGCTCCTATGCTAGCTAGCCCGCACAACCGTCCGAGTAGTTGCGCATCTAATCCGACGCAAACCGAGGCCAGATTTTCTATGGACGACATCCTGGTAATAATTATTATCTCTCGAATGCTTGCTCCATGGATAGGCCTATTCGACTAGCTAATTTTGTATCATTATGTAGGAGCCTACGAAGTGCAGGCTCCAAGTGAGATATGCCTCCTTTCCCTTGCACGCTGCTTGGGGCCAGGCATATCCATTTGGTATCAGGGCCATGCTGCATGGTCAAGCTTTAGCGCCAGGCTTTGCAAAAGTTAATTTGGATGGTGTGCATGTCAATTTTGAGGTCGTCCCGCTACCGAAGCCCCCCAACGACGAGATCGTGACTCTAGGGCAGGCCATTGGAACATTCATCCAGTGGCCCAAATGCGACATCTCCCTGGAGGCTTCTTCACTGGTGGCCGGACCAGAGCTCAATGCGATGGTGCTATCTCCACAAGTGCAGCACGAACCAGAGCTAAATGCGCTGGTGCTATCTCCACAAGTGCAGCGCGAACCAGAGCTAAATGCGCTGGTGCTATCTCCACAAGTGCAGTGCAAAGCAGAGCTACCTGCACCGGTGCTATCTCCACGGGTGCTATTCTCGCCAAAGCAACTTGCACCGTCTGCACCGTCTATACCATTACAGTCGACTAGCATAAAGTCGACCAACAATCGAGGCAGTGGCCAGGGCAAATCAAAGACGAAGGATGATGACGATATCCCGTACCTGCCATTGGCCCGCAAATTCGTGCTAGGCGAGCCGATGTTATTCCCGGAAGAGCACCTCATGAAACTAGGACTTGGTTGCCAAAGATTCCACGTTTGGTATATGGAACAGTCCAATAAGCCAGAGGCAGAACGGCGCTCAGGTATCACTGTCAAATTCAAGCCGGAACATTTCTTGCACAAAGCTCACGAATGTGTCTTCCCGGTGACCTTTGACGATATATTCGAACTTTTCACGCTCAACGCTCTCGACGCCTCACTCGTTCGATGCTGGACGCTGTAAGTCTGTACAATCAGTCTCTGTTCACGTAATACCGATATATGTCACAATTTGTTGCTTTTCTGTGTTATATATAGATTCATGCTGACCGAAGCTAGATCATCGAAATCATCAATTGGTTTCCTGGACCCACGCTTGGTCGCCATTGATACCATCAACGAGGATGCATCCTTCGTCAAGAACTATATTACAAAAGCACTGTTGGCTCACAAAGATAAGGAATTTGTTCTTATGCCATACAATGAGCACTTCCATTGGATTTTAATTGTAATTATACCAAAATGGAACAAGGCTATATACCTTGATTCTCTAAGTAAGAACAAATCCAAGTACACAGCTATCGCCCAAATACTCGATAGGTACGTACATTGTACATTTACATTGTACTCTTTCTTTCCTTCCGAATGACTAATCTAACTTTTTCGAATAACGAAGGTCGTTCGCCACATACGTTCAACAAACACGTGACTCGACGACAGGGGCCAAGCCCTTGAAATATGCTCGCAAATTTTGGGTATTCGCTAGCTACACATTAATTAATCATATACAGCACTTAGTAGTAATGCCACTTGATTTAACACATTCTATTTTTTGCAGTGCCACCAACAGCAGCCGGGCAACACGTGTGGATACTACGTGTGCCACCATATGAGACTACTCCTCGATTCCACCAAGATCACCAACGCTAAGGTTTGTCAATCTTCCCACATTTATTTCATACATGTCAAGTTTTATATGTGCGCACGTTGATATTCCTATCGACAGGTTGCGCCCATCTCTACATCTGCAATGCAACAACCGGACTTTGCAAAAATTCGAGGAGAGTTCATTTGGTTTTTGTGGACAAAAGTCGTAAGATCAGATGGAGAGTTCCACTGCCCAGAATGATTTTTTATTATAATTCTAAGTGCAAATGCAGTGTAGATCTTTTACAATTGTGTATTTGTTAATGGATATTTTATTTCAATTCAATGAATTGATTTGCGAAATGGATGCTTTATGTTTGTGAAATGAAGTGCGTTGTCAATTGGATGTTTTATGTCTGTGAAATTAATTGAGATGTGAAATGTATCTGAAATGAAATGAGATGTGTGAATTGTATATGTTTTATGTCTATGATTATCTGCTTGTTTCAGAGGGCATGGCTAGCATTTCCTGAGGCTAGCCAATAAACAGAAATATATTTAGGGGCTGAAGGGAATATCACAGACGGTTTTTGAGTAAAAACCGTCTGTGATAGCTGATAATCATAGACGGTTTTTAGTTAAAAACCGTCTGTGATGATCAGTATCACAGACGATTTTTACTCAAAAACCGTATGTGATGATCGATATCCTGAGCGGTTTTAACTAAAACCGCTCGTGATTTTCGAGATATCACGACGGTTTTTACTCAAAACCGTCGTGATAGCGATAATCATAGACGGTTCAAAACCGTCTGTGATGACCTTCGATTATCACTGACCCATAAATACAGAAGGTTCACAAAACCGTCTGTGATGACGTTTTCGAACTGTCTGTGATGACCTTTTCTGTAGTAGTGAGCTCTCCCCCCTAAGAAAAGATTCAGCCTCGAATCGACTAGCTCATGACGGTAGGACAAATGTAATTTAAGTAGATTAATTGGATGCAGAGAATCCTGAGAAGGAAGCCTAAGACAAAAATGTTGAGATATTTCTCGCGTATTCGAGACTCCAATTCTTAGGTGGCTTCACGTTCCATCTGATGGAACCACAATATCTTGACATAAGAAATGGTCTGGCATCATAATTGACACTCTGAACGTTCAAGAATATGGATTGGCCGTGCCACAACGGACAGGTCCCCCGAGGCCTCCAAGGTGGACAACTCCAGAACTTGATCAAGGTCATTAAGGTACTTCTTCAGCATAGAGATATGAAAGACGTTATGGATGCTAGCCAGGAAAGCAGGCAACTCAAGACGAAAAGCAAACTTCCCCGATTCGCACCGTGATAGGAAATGGTCCAACATAACTCTTCTGGCGACTCTGGGTGGAAAGCAAATTATCCATAGTGTGATCAATCTGCTCTTTCCACTCACTGGCTTGTTAGGGCCCCAAACAACACTTTCCCCAACTTCATCCAAATGAAGGGGAGAGTGGCAAAGCCTAACGCCGAGTGCCTCGGAAGGAGCCATGCCGATACTAGAATAAAACTGATATTAAGTACTCATGGAATACCCGATTCATCAGATCCATAAATATTGTCGACGCATTGGTCAGCCCAAAAGGCATAACCAGGTACTCAAAGAGGCCATAACAAGGGTGGAAGGCTATCTTCAAAATAGCACAAGTCTTGTTCTGCACTTGGTGATTGACGGATTGCAGGCCTAGCTTGGAGGGGAACTTGACACCCTTGAGCAGGCCAAAGAGATTGTAGGGACCCAGATTTTACAATCCGGATTCCTCTGTGATTCCACCGCACTATTCCCTGGATCAGTAGATAGTGCTCATAGTTTACAGTTCTGAATATCAAATTACATATAATGCGGAAGCGTAAAATATAATAGTAGACTTACTCATAGGCCGATTAGGCCGAAATCATTAAATTGCAGCAGCAGAAGAACGAAACACTCACGTGGGACCTTTAGGACATGCCCACAGGCAGCCAACTGGAGGTGCGCGACCTAGCCCTTGACTTCTTCATCTTCTCTGCCATCATGTCCAATCGTGTTACTGAGGTGAAGTGTCCTGATTCTGGATTTGTTGGGAAAGCGAGTGTGAGCACAAACCACCATGCTCCGCGAGCCAATACATAGGATGCAAATAAATAGTATGCATGACTTATCAAAGGGGAGGCTTGGGTTATTTTATTTGCCAAAAATCGCTTTTAGTAGCATTATTATTATTTAAACATAGTGTTATTGTTGCTACCTAAAGTCCACCCAACAATTGCCATAATTGACTTAATCCACCAAAAATGTACTCTCTTTATTGACTGCTGTCTAAGACTCCAAACAGCGAATATCATCAATTATACTATCCACCAATCAATTACTACCTAAATCCCCAAACAACGAGTATCATAACTTATATAATTCACCGATCAAATGCTGCCTAAAACTCCAAACAGCTAGTGACATCATTTATCTAATATCATTTAATTAATCCACCAATATCCTTCGTATTCTAAATTCCTAACAATCCAATCCTTTTGTTATTGATTCCACAGCCATATTTTGCACTTCCAATAATCAACCTTATTTTTCATTATCTATCTCTAACCAATTCACAAGTATACCTCCACCAAAATATCAATGATTAAGTCTACGACTCACTAGTATACATCCACCGAGAATACACTTTATCAAGATTGTAACCCAATAATTGTGATTATTCCTCTGATATTCTCAGAGATTCACTTCATCCATCTAGTATTTGATCCAATCATATTAATCCCATTATCACCAACATCTTCCAAGAATTTATATTAGATATCAGTGTTGTACTTCTGCAATTACCTTTGCACTCCATAATTCTCCAAAATCATTTAAATCATCTATCTAGCCTATATATTCATTTAAGCTCCACCAATTGAATTCACACCATGATCCACTCTATCGTTTCCTTTTTATTTTCGTCATGAATCCACCAACAATTTTATGTGTCTACTATAATCAACCATCTTCTTTACTCGTGACTCTATTTATTCTTCCTGCCATTTTATTTTGTGAGAAGTGTCATCGTTATTTAAAAATTTAATACATAGAAATTTCCTGAGACCTAGCAGTTTTGCACAGAAACATAATATGTAAAGGAATGCAATAATAGTAGCGATCCAGATTCCATCCACCATTACATGGCATCCGCACCATATGCTAACATTTCAGCATTATAACCGCTTACATTACGACTGGGACGACACCCATGGCAACTCAAATCAGGGCTTTCCATTACCCTCCACTTTTGCATTTCCACCCACAAGGTTGTTTTTGAAACAGAACTATATCTGGTTAAGTTCCCGTGTCCACCCTTGACCATGGCCACGGCTATTCGAATAGTTTTTGACTCTACAGAGTTTGCACACTTTACCCACAAGAGATAAATCCACTCGTTACCCCACATGATTCCTTAGCCATGCGGTTGAGTAGACTATCACAGGACCTTTACAATGCATTTTTCCTAGTAGAGTTACGTCCGCTAAGGTTTCCACTTCCTTCGGGGTACGACCACCCTTCCAGAAGCCCCCTCTTGCGCCGTCACGTCGGAGGATGTGGCCACCCTCTACCCGCCCGTGGTCACACCGGCGCAACCCTTACTAAGTCGATGCAAATTAGTTAGCCCTGCCTACATTTTGCCAGCTTGTGGTTGTACTGTTTTCCACGGGAGGTCATGACAAGATTCAGTCCTTAGTGGTATTTGGGCGGTTTACCACTACCCACTTTGTGCTTCCACTGCACCACACTCACACCCTCGAACCAATCCGCCCAGATAATTAAGCAAGTTGGAGATTTTGGGAGTATAAAATAATCATATCAAATGTACCAGTCATTACCACCATGACTTCCCAAACCAGTTTCTCATGATTAAAAATGATAATGATGCTTGGGGCATTTCAGCGCCCCCGAGTGTCTAGGTAGTACTAAGCATGGCGTATAATTAGGGACTTATTTTCGAAAGGTTACAATTATAATTTCGCTAGGGTGACAAGGTTCACACATTCAAATATTCCAAGGAAGGTATAATATTATTCAAGGTAAACAATGGGCATATAACTAGATTCTTAAATTAAACATGTATTTGCATATAAAATAGCAGCATGCAATTTGATAATTTAAACAAAAATAATTTGCAGAAAATGTAGGATCAACATGATCAAAGTATTGACTCGCCTGGCACGGTTTACCGTGGACTTTGGCTCACACGATGCTTTCTCTTGAGCTTCTATTCTTCATCTTCACTTCAAGCTTGATCTCGCTTGATTCACTGAATCTTCACGACTCCCAATTTCTAATTACGCGACAAACGACTGAATCCAAATAAAAGCAAATAACTCAAGAGATCCAAATAAATCTGAATAAACTTAATTTAGATTTATTATGAGTTAATAGGTGATTCGAGTGATTTGAGGCAAGGTCGGTGGTAGAATTCGATGACTCGATCTTTTTATTACGAACTTCTTCTACTATTTTTATATTTATTAAGGAAGTTCCATGAGTTAGGTCAGACTTATGAATTGGGTGCGAGTTTACTGAGCATTATTTTGTTGAGTGATATTGTTTAGGGCATATACCATAGGCGGGGTATACAACTTTTAGCTTACCAAATTAATCTTAAAGTCTAGGTTCTTAACATTTTGTGGTATAGCATTTTATGTATCCTTAGTTTGCACTAGGCTTAGCTTAATTTGAATTAAAATCTATTTATACTGGTCACAACTTGTTGTATATACATTTATGCTTCTAAACCATTTATTGGTTAATTTTTATGATCTTTACTAATATGCAAGGTCTTATGATTCATATACATATATATTGTTTGGAAGGCCCCATATATTAAATTATCATTTTAGGAGAGCATGGACTTAAGCAAGATTGATACTCACTTTCCGTACCCTACCTTTAATTAGTAACTAGGCTCTAATTAAATGAGTTACTCATATATGAACTAACCAAAATTTAAATCTCAAATAATCTTATTTACCTTCCTATTAAATGTTTTTAGCTTCTCTAGATTATTCTCTATTTTCCTTGATTTTTTTTACTGGAAATGACCACAAACATCAAAAATAAAAATGAGAGAAAAAGGGTGCGGCAAGCTGGATCGAACCCAGGACCTGGAGGCAAAGGGGTGACTGCGTGCGCTCGATTGACCAAGTTGACGGGAGCTCTAGGCTGACCGATAAGGGGCGCCACAATTCTTAAGTTAAGTAGTGACGGGAAGCAAAGTAGAGTAGTATCGGAGCCGGCGGAGGCAGTCTCGCCGGCAGCGAGTAGCAGACGGAGGGAAGTTGACCTCCGCAAAAATGGATTGCGCATGGGGGTAGGAACCTAGGGGAGGCGGCGCGTTGGCCGGAGCGGCGGCGAGGTGGGCGGGCGGCAGTGCGGGGCGGCGGCGCCAGCGTGGAGGAGAGGAAAAATTGAGGCTCGTGTTAGCTGCAGGGAGGTGGGTGGAGGCTTACTGCACCGGTGGCCGAGTCGGGGAGAGACCGTGGTGAGCTGGCGGCGAGGGCCATGGGCGGCGCGGGGAGCTTCACGTTGCCGGCGAGCTTGGGGAAACGGGGGCCTCCAGTGGCGGTTGGAGGAGGTCCGTGGCGACGGGGAGTTGCTCCAATGGTGGGAAATCGGCGGGATACTCGCCGATGAGAGAGCGGCGTTGGCGGCAGCGGCTTTGACCGGTGTCGGGGAAGATGGCCGGCGCGCATGCTCTGTTGGATGGATTTTCAATTGACTTGAAGAGGGGGTGGAGGGAAGGCGCAGACACACCGTGATGCGGGTATCTTTGGAGGAGATGGCCAGAGCGGCCGGGGTGGCGTGGAGGCACTGGCGGGCATGCAGGCACGGCGGGATAGAGAGGAAGGGGGAAGGTGCGGAGCAGAAAGGGAGGCCGGGGCTTCTTGTAGCTGCAGAGGGGTGGGGGAGGCACGGTGGCGAGCTCACGGGCGTAGTCGAGCGAGGCGCTGCACAGAGCATGGCGTGCGGAGCTCAGGGCGAGGGGACGCATCGGGGCACTGGGTGATGGCGACGGGGCAGGCGGAAATCTTGCAAAAAGATATGGTATAATGGTCTGCGCTGCACGTGATGAGTGGAGGGAGATGGCATGCGCGCGGCGTGATGCAACGGAGGCAGAGCTTACGAGGCAGAGACAATGTGGCGCAAGCTCAGCCAAGGAGTCTGGGGAAAAAGAAATGGAAGCTTCAGCGCAGAGAGGAAAGAGTGGCATGCAATGGAGAAAAGAAGGGGGAGTAGGAAGTGGGGCCCGGCGGCCAGAGGAGAAATGGGAGGGGAAGATAAAAAGAGTGGGGCCCAACTGTAAGTGAGATAGAAAAGCAGAAGGGAAAGAAAAAGGAAGAGAGGCTCAAGCATTTTCTGGATTTTTGATTTAAGTCTTAGTTCAATTATCTTGATACAAAATATAATAGTCCACTATTTTTTAATTTTATTTAATTTTGCTATAAATTGTATATATGAATTTTTGAATGTCCAAATTTGGGTTTCGTGTGCTAATTAAATTAAAAGGAGGAATTTTTAGCTCAACTTTTTAGAGACATGTTTTAATATTCTTTTCGATGTCATTTTATAAATCTTGAATTTAAATTCAAGATTTTAGTATTTGGATTCATGATCTACAATGTCATCTTCCATTTTTATTATTTACATGATCTTATTTATTTTAGAGATTATCCTTGATTATTAATTTGCATGCCTCAAAACTCAGAAAGATTTCAAATAAATATTCAGAAAGAATTTGAACGCCAGCAAATTGCAAGAGAAAGTTTTAAAATGTTCATATCTTTGAATACCCAAAATTTGGCAAGCATTAACAATAACCAGGCAAGCATTAACAATAACCAAGCAAGCATTAACAATATGATCATAACTAGGCAAGCAAAATAATAACCAGGCAAGCATGAATACTATTATAACAACCAGGCAAGTACTAGAGAGATGATAATAACCGGGTAACTTTGGTGACAGGATATTAGCTAGGTAAATTCAGTGATATGATAATAATCAGGTAATTCATTGATATGATAATCGTACTCAATGACAATAGTACGAGTAAGCATGAAAGATGTGAAATGTGGAATTAAAATAATCGGAGATAAGTTCATGCACGATTACAAGGAGTGAAAAGGATTGCTGAGGTTGAGGACAGGAGATAAAATCAGATGGGAGATGAAGAAGGATAATACGATGGTGGTAGGGCTCCATGAATGGTTCTCACCCAGCATTACAACTTAACTCACACCAAGGGGTTGTCAAACAACTAGATTTTATTACGTGATAAGTTGTTATTAGTCAGGTTAGCAATATCATACATAATTCCATCGAAACCAATCAAGCAATAACATACAAGTAATGAATCAGGGAACCGGTAATTAAATATATCATTTCGAAGCTAAAGATTACTAGTGGTTAACCTTATATTGAAGTCACTCCTATACTACCCCAACCACAATTTAAACATCAATTGTAATTACTAATTAGAGCTTGCAACTTAGACATTAACCCTAGCATTCTAATACATTTAAGAGTCTAAGGCATTAATTAACATCAAGCATTGCAATATGGAAATATCTAATAACATGCAACCAGGAAATCATTGCAATGTAATATTTATGGTCTAGGACAACGACAATAGCCAATCCAGGACAGGTGACATATGAAACGGAAAGGTTACGGCCGCGAGGTACTTGCCTTGAGCACGCTCAGCAGAACCGCTGCACGAAGGATCTGAGATGCACAACTGCCCAAACATCCCTCAAAGGCTGCATGCAAACCTACAAGATGGAACGGGGCATATCAGATCCATGCTAAGCATGTGGATAGACAGAAGGAAGTGCAATCGATCAGGAAAGTTCGCGTTCTCTAAGCCTCCAACGTGTGAACCACCGTTTGGCCGTGTGAATCGTCATTCGGCCATGTTAACCACGAAATGATGCATAGCCAAACGACCTCTGTGCGAATCGGGATTTGGCTGCGCATTCGGCCAACTAAATCCCCAGACATGGAAACCGACCACTGTGGCCACCGTCGGCCTCCGTCCATCGCCGCCATTCACCGGCACCGGCTACCACTACCGACCACCGCCGGCCTACGCCGGCGAAGCCAAGGGTGCGGCGAAGTCACGCGTGCGAATGTATACACGCACGTGCAGACGTGCATGCGTCGCCGCCGTTACCGTGCGCCGACCGGTCGCCGGCTGCTGCCACCGCTTCCGCCATGGCCGTGCGAGCACGGTCGTGTGTAGACGAGCGTGGGCGGGCATGCGGGCGAACGCGTGCAGCCGTCGCGGTGCGATCACCGCCGCTGCCGCACCGCCGATCATCGTTGCCGCGGCGCGGCTAGTCACTGGCTGCCGTCGCCGCCGCCACAGCCACCATGGCCGTGTGAGCGCGCGGGCGATTGCGGGCAGGAGCCGCTGCGTGGCCGCCGCCACCGCCACCGCCGACGTGCGCATGCATGCGAGCGCCGCCGCACGCGACCACCTCCACCGCTGCCGTCACCGTTGTACACCGCGCTGCCGCCACCGCCTCCGCCATGGTAGCCGCACGCGCATGCATGTGGCTTGTGCCACCACACGCGTGGTCCGCCGCCCCTTGCCGGCCAACCGGTGTCGTAGCCACCTCCGGCGCCGCCGCCATCACCGTGGGCACCGCCGCCACTGCCGACGCATGCGGGCGCGTGGGAGAGAGAGGTAGATTGAGAGAGAGAGATATCCAAGCAAGCTCATAGTGTGAGAGAGAGATCCATGCAAATTCATACGTGAGAGAGAGGTCTGAGAGAGAGAGAGGGATTAGAGATGAGAGAGAGACGTGAGAGAGGTATGCAAATAGATGGGAAGAAGATAGTCGTGCTGTTGGAGATAGGAGATAGAAAGAGGGATTGGTTAGGATAGTTTTTTGTGATCCTTGCCGTTGATGCAGAGGGTGATCCGGTTGGGATGCTCCCCCGCTTCTCCTCTCACGGCGGCAACCGTGGCGCTGACCCGCACCGGAAGACAACCTTCTTGAGGCTCCGGAGGTGCGTGATGCCCACTGTGACACCCCGGCCCATGTTGGCCCATGTGTGTGTACACATGAATATCTAGGTTAGTCCCACCTTGCTAGCTTACCTTGAGAAGCACTTACATATAAGCCTAGGAGTTCCAATGGTAGCACCCCCGGTTAACCGTTTTGCGCGAAGCAAGAACAAAAGTGCAAGCGGGTTGCTACGTGTGCGTGGCCTATCCAGAATGTGTTTAGGTCTGAGCCGGTTTGGACCCTAGGGCGTTACAAATGGTATTAGAGCCAACTCTTGCGGTTACATGGGCGCGTGCGGGTTAGGGGCGCAGGCATATGGCGCATGGCGTGTGTGGGCCCAGAGTGGACACACGGCATGGCATATGTGCTGGCACTGAACGCACGGACATGTGCCAAGAGGAGAGATCTTTATCATTTGCCCTAGTGTGGGTATGTTGGTCCGACGAGGACGTCGGGTCCTTTGAGGGGGGTGTATGTGACACCCCGGCCCATGTTGGCCCATGTGTGTGTACATGAATTTCTGGGTTAGTCCCACCTTACTAGTTTACCTTGAGAAGCACTTACATATAAGCCTAGGAGTTCCAATGGTAGCACCCTCGGTTATCCGTTTTGCATGAAGCGAGGACGAAAGTGCAAGCGGGTTGCTACGTGTGCGTGGCCTATCCAGAATGTTGTTAGGTCTGAGCCGGTTTGGACCCTAGGGCGTTACAAATGGTATCAGAGCCGACTCTCGCGGTTACATGGGCGCGTGCGGGTCAGGGGTGCGGGCATATGGCGCATGGCGCGTGTGGGCTCGGAGTGGACACACGGCATGGCATATATGCTGGCACTGAACGCACGGACATGTGCCAAGAGGGGAGATCCTTATCATTTGCCCCGGTGTGGGTATGTTGGTCTGACGAGGACGTCGGGTCCTTTGAGGGGGGTGTATGTGACACCCCGGCCCATTTGGCCCATGTGTGTGTGCACATAAATTTCTGGGTTAATCCCACCTTGCTAGCTTACCTTGAGAAGCACTTACATATAAGTCTAGGAGTTCCAGTGGTAGCACCCCAGGTTAACCGTTTTGCACGAAGCGAGGATGAAAGTGCCAGCGGGTTGCTACGTATACGTGGCCTATCCAGAATGTGGTTAGATCTGAGCCGGTTTGGACCCTAGGGCATTACATTCCCAGAGAAGGAGATTGCACAGATATCTGAGGAGAACAGAGGTTCTGGTAGCAGCGGAATGAGTGGGATCGAGCGTATGATGTGCTCTCTGACCAAAGCTGATTTGCCAGAATGACAAGAAAAAAGAGATCTTCCATAACAGTTATTGAAACACCTCAAAATTTCAAACCATTTTGAAATTTTCGTAAATCTTGTTTGAATGCAATTTTTTCCCAATTTGGCAAAAATTGATGGAAGTGTGCTTTCCTCTTTTGGCAAATATGCCTTCCTCCTCTCTCTGGCACCGCTCGCGCGCGCCGCTCCTCCTTCATCCCCTTGCCGACACTGTGCACACGTCGCCGCCTCCCCGCACAGGATTGCGGCACTGCTCCTCCCTCACCCAGCGTCACCTCCGTACCCATGGCCCCATAGGTCAGTGGCATACCCCCTCTGCTCCTCAGCCTCGCGCAGCACGCCGGCGACCGCGCGCGCCCTCACCACTACAATACCTTGCGCCTTCTCGCGAATTCCTCTCACACAGGGTCAAACCTTGGGCAGGGAGTTGCAGAGGAGACGCATTACGTCTCTCACACCCCCTCTGCGCCGCTCCAGTATCCTCTCTCTCCCCGCCTCACGTGAGCCAAACGCAGCCGAGAAATATCTCGCTGTGGCGACCGCCCTATGCCGCTTATAAAAGTTCAATCCGGCTACCTAGCGCTTTCTAGCACCCTCACAACCCCTCTCCCGCAACCAATTTCATTCCTATCGCCCCCGCCGCCGGCAATCGACGCCCCTGAGCCAGGTGAACCCTAAAACTCAACTTGCAATCGGTTATTTTTCGATTCCGTGCTCCAGTGAGGTCCTTGTTGTATGTAGGTTGTGGTAGTGCACTCAATCGAGCAATAGCATTAACCTAGTAGGATAGCGACTGAAATCGCTGCTAGTCAAAAAGACCTCGCCGTGGCTAGCTCACCTTAGCTGTCCCCGAGCTCAACAGCCACTTCCAGTGTACCCCCTAGGCTCCATAAATGGTGAAAAACCCACTCGTTTGGCCGGAAAGCCCTTAGGTGTTCATGGCGCCGCCGCGAGGGTCACTGCCTTCTCGGCTGCCGCTAGCCACCATCTTCCTTCCACTCACCCTCCCAAGTACTAAAATGGGTCCCCAAGTCCAAGAAGTCTTCTCTGTGAAACCCATTCCACTCCCGGTGACCGGACATGCTTTGCCGCCCGCGGGAGCCGTCTGGAGGTTGAAGACGACTCCCAGGGGCGACATGGTCACACCGTGACCGTTCGAGTCAAGCCAATCCAACCATTCACGCTTGTTCAAATCTCAGCCACTGATCTGCCACCGCCTTACCATCCAAGCGCTCGCACTCACGCGATCCCCGCCGCTCGCGCCGTGCACGTGTAGACCATCGAGCGCCCATTTGGCCACGCGGAAAACCAAGCCAGGCTACACTGTTCACCCGGGGCGGCCTTAGCACTATTCACACATTTTAGAAAATTCAGAAAAATTCCCCAGAAAACCCAGAAAAATCCAAAAACCCCAAAATACCAAAATACACCATTTTGACCAGTTTAATGTCCTAGATTCAAATCCGGCCTCCGTTCTTCCAAATTCAAATTTTATATAATTAAATTTCCCCTTTTTGCCAAATTCAATTTCCATAAATTCAAATCCCACAAATCCAAATATTTCTCTTCCACCAAAAATCCAATCCCAATATCCTCCCAATGTTTATTTGAGATTATATGCAATTTACTTCTTTTTATTTAGATTATTTTCCCTAGGTTGATTATACTCAAGTTTGGACTTATGTTGTTATTTTATGTGTTTGTGCTAGCTTCCGGGATCACAGAAGTTGCAGCTCCAGAGTCCGAGCCAGACGCCCAAATCTATGATATAGTTGAAATTCCTGATCAGCAAGGCAAGTTACATGTTTTTATCATGTTGAATCCCATGAAATTTCTATTATTTAATTAATGTACTTAAAATAAAATGTTTAGAATGGCATGCTACTTAGATAAATCCCACCACTAAAAAAGGCCCTGTCTTAATTGATGGCCATATTCACCTTGACAACCATAGTAAGAATTTAATTAATGTAAGAATATCTAAAGAATTATCTCATTCAACATTTTACACTACTAAGTGACTTTGGCCGTGAGCCTGTAGAGTTTGAAAAGATTGAGACCTAGGGTGAAAAGGTTGTGGGGATCCGTGCGGCGAACTTCGCCCACCGCTTTACCCTAGGGTTGGACTTCGGATAGAGAGGTTGTGGGGATCCGTGTAGCGAACTTCGCCCACCACTTTCCCCGGGGATGGAGGCTAGTACGGTTTGGTGGTGGTTGGTGCTGTTGAGCACAGTGGAAGCTGTGGTTGAGTGCCTCAGGTGAAAAATATAAGGACAAGAACCTTGTACCAAGTAAAAGACATAGTGATCGCTCAAACCATAGGAGTTGACTTGTCAGCACTGATTTAGTAGCTGCTCAACTCAATTGAAACTCTACAGGATGAGATGACAGGATGACGGGGAGTTAGGTATGCTGCGGGTACCTAACAACGGTAGTGTTCACTTAAAACGGCAGGAAGAAGTTTATATTTTATGTTTGGCCGTGACTGAGTGATGCTACCGGGTAGAGCTTATATAAAGAATTGAGCAGTAAAACGACCTGGCTTTCTTAACTCTGTCGCGGGAGTTAAGGGATCGTGTGGGTAAAGTTGAGCAACTCTGTAGAGTGAAACAAATGGTATTCGAATATGCCGTGCTTCCGGTTAATGAAGCTGTGTTAATTGGGTGATTCCAACAATGAAGCATAAGTAGGTTTGTGATGATTTTAATTTGGTTAATGATGAACTTTATCTGTTAACAAAACCCCCTGATCTTAAGGAGCAAATGTTTTAACTTTTATTGGTTTGCAAATAAAACTGCATCCACTCAATGTAATAAACCCAATATATTCCCATCCTTTGAATATCCTTGCAAATAGTAAATTAGGGTTTACCCCTATAATTTGCTGGGTACAGTTGTACTCATTACTTGCTAAACACAAATAACAGAAGGTCAATGCTATCAAGAAGAACCTGCAGAAGATGAAGCCCCCGATGAACCAATCTATTCCGAAGATGATTGGTCTTAGGATTTAGCTTACGCTCAGGCCGTTTGATCCTTTTGTATTTGGTCAGTCACTCCATGGTCAACAGTGACTTCCTTGAGATGTTTCAGGTGTCTGATCTCGATGCCGAAAAGACCAACTAGACCCTAACAGAGTAGCTAAAGTGAGATGAGATTTGGCAGAGCTCCTTGTTTGATTGTTGCCAGAGCTGAAGTGAGACTTTGCACCACAAAGCACAGGCGTCGCAAGCTTGGGAACGCCCCATTTTTCATTTCAAACTTCTCAAGCTGATCCACAATCAGTTTGAGGTAAAGCAAGCCGCCCAAATTGATCAGGGAAGATAGAAGATCCCGTGTCATAGTAGCTGATGAAATGCACAACTCAATGACACCTGGCATCAAGGTAACAAACGGAGGTAACTGGAGTAGCTTGCCATGTAGCTTTAGCGACCTTAGATCATATTTGTAACCTTCAGAGCATGGCTCGAAATCAAGTGAACTCAGAAAGTCTTCAGAGCATTCTTCTCAATCAAGTGATAGAGAATGAGCACCGCCCCGTCCATGGGAACCTTGGTGAATTTCAAGGCTGTGAAAGATCGATTATGTAGTTCGCCATTTGCGATGAGGCTCGCACCATATCTTATCCTTTCTCAAATTTCTCATATGACCCATATGTTGTAGAAATACTTGGCTCCCAGTGGTGACAAATCCAGCTAAAGTCTTGAGTTACTCTTGTTTCAGACAAGAATTTTCGTAGTTTATTCATCTTCTTTGTGTTCTTGAGATCATCTCTGTCAAGCATAAACTTTCCAAACAAGTGAGTTAAGTGGGCAGCTCCACGGCTTGATGGGCAATGTCTCTATCTTGGTTCTCCTTAAATCCAAAGTGTCTCTAAGCAATGCAATCCTTCAATGCTCCTTGGAAGCTTTCGATAGTGCCCCAAAGTTTAGATATTTTAGATGCCACGACTTGTCGATGTGTTTGAGATGATCGTCTTCCGATCTTTGCATTCTTCTAGATCCAAGATTCGTGAGCGCTTGCACTTGTGAACATAAGAAATGGCATCACCTACTTTTCCAAAGACCGCCAGAGATCGAACACGAGACAAATCCTCATCGATGCCCCGCCATCCTTCGGATTGCCACCATGAATAGAAAGGTGACGAGCAAGACTACAATGAACACCGGATCTTGATGATCGTGAGACGATGTCGCAATGAATCTCTGTGACATGGACTTGTGCGGCGCGAACTCGTGCATGATGCCATGAGTTCGCACGTCTTCACTTGCGCATTGTTTCTTGTAGCAATAGGTCGGATGATATTCCGGTCGATAAGCATCTTGAAATTCTCATCCGCGATTTCTGTATGCTGCGTAGAGAATCACTCCGTGCATATCCTTCACTAACCACCTCCGATTACAGCTTTCCTATTCGGGGACGCATCGTTCGGGAATATACCGAGATACGTAAGCAGTCGAGCGTAGATGGATAAACTGTCGTAGTTATGCATAAGCACCTTTCTTAGCTCTATGAAGTTGTCATGGCCATGCTTCTCTTCAGATGAGAACCCAAGTTGCGGCACAGCTCGCACACAGCTCCCTGGGCTCATTTGAGCTCTTGGATAATCGGAGACGCGATAAGAGCAAGTGGAAGACCATCACATTTCGCAACAGCGTTCTTGAGCCTGCTCGGCTCGGTGATCAGAACCTAGGTTGTCGGACCCCAAGTTTACTACCCGGAATCTTCGTGATAACATCGCATTATTCCTGGATCGTAGATAATGCTCACAGATACAACGCTGCATCATTTCATACACGATAATTTCATACATTACAATACCGAGTTCAAATAGGCCACGTCGGGCGTGGTTACAATAGAGCCGCAAAGCCAAATGTCTTACAATACATAAAGAGCGAAAGCGGAAGCGTACATAGCGTAGGGGCACAACTCACCACAGGCAAGCGACTGGGATAACCCGAGTACCAACGCTATTAACCAGGGACCTGGGTAATAACGAAGGCACCCGCCAAAACTAGCCTGGTCAACTCGACTGAGGTGAGAGGCAAGACTACTGAGGCCTATTCTAATAACCACCATCTTCATTTCCTTCAGCATCTTGATCCTCATGATAAGCATAGTGCTCTTGATTCTCAGTTTCTGAATGGGGGGTAAGAGCGAGGTGAGCACAAACAACCGTGCTCCGCGAGCCAACACACAGAATGCATATAATTATAGATGCAAGGCTATTCAAGGGTGGATCGGGTTCTTTTATTTGCATAAAGCGACTTTTGAAATAATCATAACATAAAATTTCTATGACCTAGCATTTTTCAAGGACTTATGCTTCAAAAGTGTGCAACAACTTTATAACAGGGTAGGTTCCATTTACAAATTTTATGGTTACATCCACCATATTTTAACATTTTTGCATAGCAGGTTACTTCCACCTCAATTCCAACACTGGAGTACATCCCTCCAGGATAATTTTACCAAAGTTTAGGTTACATCCACCTAGCAAATTTTTTATTCCCAACCTCAAATGTTTTGAAATAGAACTAACTCGAGGAAGATTTCCATGTCTTCCCTTGACCGTGGGCACGGCTATTCGAATAGTTTGTGTATGTACTCTGCAGAGACTGTACATCTTTACCCACAAGAGATAATCATCCCGATGGTTCTACATGATTCCTTTGACATGCAGATCGAGAGAATATCACGAGGCCTTTACAATACCTCACACTCTAGCATCTCACTCCTATGGGGTTACGTCCATAGGTTGTGCGGGATGTCCACCATAGGTTAGCGCAGTCGGACTCCACTCTCTACATACGCTATCCTAGGCGACGTCACCTACATCCGGTGTCCCATTCCAAGTGGGGCTTTCATTACCCACCTACACACGTTCTCCGTGAAATGACTAGAGGGTTCAGTAAATTATTTAGCCAAGCCTACAATATGCCAGCTTGTGGTTGTACTGTTATACACGGAAGGTCCACACAGGATTAAGTCCTTAAATTGTCCGGGCGGTTCATTCCACATTCCTTGTGTTACATCCACACCCACCATTCTTACCATCCGCCCAAACAGGTTCTGCAGATTTTTAGGGTTTTGAGAAGCATAACATAAATCAACATAATTGTTCAGCCATGTACATCCCATGACTATCTCAAATCTAGTGTTCATGATTAAAGAGTGATTATCAGGGTTACTAGAACCCTGGACTTGACAAATTTTAGCATGGCAATAGTAAGACGTATATCTACCATAACTAGCGTTTATATCTAGGGCGACAAATGATCATGGGAGTTCAAATGTTACTGGTGGTGTATTATATTATTAGGTGGACATAAGGTTGTTAACTACCTTAAGACTTACATATTTTTAGCACATAAAATAACGCATGCAATTTTCATAGTTTAAACGAACATAGTTTCACATAAAATGTAGGTGCAAAATGATCAAAGTATTGACTCGCCTGGATCGAAAGCTTGGGGGTCTTCTGCTGCTTCAAGCGGGGGCTCGTTCGCATCTTCGAGATCTACTCGGGAGATCGTACCGGAAAACCAACACAAACGAGAACGGAAGCAAATAAATACCAAATAAAATAAAACAAAGCACAAATGAACTCAAAACTGAACCAAACCAGAACCATTAGACAGGACTTGATTTTAGAAAAAAATTTAGAAACTGGTTCATTAAATTTGGAGCTATGGTTAGAAAGTTATGGTGATTCAAAGTTGTAAATCCTGGAAAATCCGAAAAATAAAATAAAGGCATTTCGGACAGGTGGGCCTTAATTAGCAAGGTTTTAATGTTCTCATTAACCACTGGCTTAGGACATCATAAATGACCGATGTTAGCATTATTGGTGGGGGTCCTCTGCTCGGGCTCATTCCGGCCGCAAGGAGGGCGGAGCCCACCGGCAGCGGAGGGAGCGCAGAGGCGCGGTGGCGCCGGCAAAAACGGGTGGCTCGACCCGGGGTGCGCCTCGGGGAGGAGGTAATCGACCGGGGTCGGCCGGGCTTGGCCGGCAAAGAAGCGGCGGCGGGGCGGCGCCGAGCCAGGGGAGCAAGGGCGCCGGCGGTCCGGGCCGGGAAAGTTCAATTCCTCGGGATTGAAGCGTCCTCGTGCAACCATGAGCTCACCTGGGGCTCGAGTGGTGGCCAGAGTGGAGCGGGAAGGGCTGGCGGCGGAGGCGTGCTCGGCGGAGAGGAGGGAGACGGCGGCGGCACGCTGGGATGGGCGGCGGGGTCCGGCGATGGGGTGAGGATGTTCACGGGGTCCCAACGATGCTCCACGCGCGGGGAATCGACCCGAGGCGTCGCGGTTCACCGGGGAGGTCCAAAGCCGGCGGTGGCGAAGAAACACGTCGCCGGCGGCCTGCAGAGGGAGAGGGGTCGATTAGCCGGGGAGGTATGGAGAGGGAGAGATGGGGAACTCGGAGGAAAGTCCAAGGGGTCCTAGCGGCGACCGGAGCAGCTCGGCGGCGAGGATTGCCTGAGGGCGCATCTGTGGCAGGGGAGGTGGCGAGCGGGGCGTTCGGGCGAGCTTCGGCGGAGGTGTGTGGCGCGACTTATAGCGGCCGGGGGAACGGAACGAGACGTCGAGGAGGCAAGGCGACCTGGCACCGTGCATCCACCGTGCACGCGAGGTTGACTGATGGCAGAGGGTACCACGGCAGCCATTGGCGTAGGGAAATGGCGCACGGCCGGCGCATGCCTAAGCATTCGGGGACGCGAGAGAGGTGACAGGAGGCGCTGCCACTGCTGGGCGCTGATGGCGAGGAGAGGTGCTGAAGACGAGGGCTGACAGCGCATTCAATCGCCGACGAAGTTGGTGGCGAATGGTGACAAATTCAGAGGAAGAGGGAGGCGCTCGCGGTGTGAACAGAGGAAGAATGGAAGGGTGCTGCTGCCAGGAAGAAGAAGAAATGAGTGGCTGTGATGGGAAGGGGAGAAAGAAGGGATGGCCAAGATAGAGAGGGGTTTTGCATATATATGCATATATTCTTCCTCCTTTTACAATATTAAATACCACTCTTAATTTTCTGAATCCCTTAATTTTTGAAATACATTTCATATTTTAGATTTTATAAGATTAACTTGATTTTCTTTCTTGGAGAGGGAACAAGGTTTTCAATTTAAATTATTTACGGACAACTTGAAATTTCTGTTGAAAAACAAAAAAGGAATAAGCAACTGAGAGTGAAGTCTTGCAATCTTATTAACATAGGTTTAAATTTTACATAAGCTTCAAGTCCTGAAAATGGGATGTTACACAGGTGGAAGAGCTATCTCCTTGGAGTCCTCGTCTCCAAGTGTGCTCATTTGGTACACATAACCATTGTCATGGCTGCACATATTGGCTACTGACTGAATAGTTGTGGTCAATAGTATTCTGCTGCCTGTACCATTGTCTTCAAAGGGGGAATTTATAGTGCTCCATTGCTCCATCCCGATGTCATCAATGACAATTAAATACCTAATAATAATCAAATTGAAAGGCAAAAGTAGGCAAAATTTAAAAGATGAATCCTACAGATGCGAGTCTTAAAAAAGAAAAAAAAGTAAATGCAATACAATTAAGAACAAGTCGATGGGAGAGGGTCTCATGTAACACCCCGCCCATCCACTGGGCCTGGAATGCTACCACCATTGCAAACTCTTACCTTTCCTAAAAAATCAACACTAATATATTTAGGTAGCAGCGAATAGATACATCATAGTTTTTCTTTTAGCACTTACTCCAGCAAACTAGTAGAGACTAAAATAAACTGACAAAAGGTGGTACAGGGAGTGCTGTTAGTTTGTGAAGATTATTCATGTGCTACTTCCGCTCCAGGCATGGCGTCCTCAACGATCACCTAGAAATAAACAACAAAGTAAGGGTGAATCCAAAGACTCAGCAAGTACATAATAGGACGATAAATACTAACACAACATGAAAACAATTTAATCCAACCAACATACTCTGCATGCTTAGCTATGCTCATATCATCATTCTCAAGGCTCCACATCGATCGTACATACTTCACATGCATTTTCGTGTTCCACATTGCTAAATCATCAATGCAATGCAATGCATCCTTGCTCTACATGCACATTTGCTCATCACATTGCAAATACCGGTATTGCCGAGTGAACACCCGTCGATGTTCACCCATAATCTTGGGCCCGCCCATATCGGCACGAGGATCTCTCCACTTCCGTGGAGGCCTACCAAAGTAGGTCTTACTCAAGAGCACTCCGGATTAGTCCGCTAGCTTTACTTGTAGCTAGGGACTTTCTCACCGCCCTCACTCTTGAGTGCACATAATGCAAATGCATATGCCCATTGACATTTTCATTGTCATCCATAAATAAGCATCATGTCATGTAATCATCGCATTTCCACATAAACATTATCACATCTTGTAAACATCGCATAATTATAAACTCTACGATCTATCGCTCTACCATGCACTTGCCAGTTAACCAAGCGGAACGGAACGACGTGCGAACGGCGTCGACTCAGAGCCTCCACCTGGACAAGCAATTAATCTGACTTAACACATCATAACGAAACAAGAGATTAAATAGGCGATGATGATACTACACGCATATCCCGATTCTGGTGTAAAAACGCACGGGATATGGTGAAGTTGAAGTTGTCGAAAGCGGTGAGGATGTCGTGAAAGAGCTTCTTGGCCTTGCCAAGGTTGCAGCACTTCTTCTCCTTACCTTGATCATGAGTTGGGGGCTTCTTATCATGGTTCTTGCTGATGTAGTCGTTCTTGCTCATACCGTCGTAGTTGTTCTTGCCCTTCTCCAGCTTGGGGCGATTCGCTCGAATATGGTTCGGGCCACCACACTCGAAGCAGATCACTAGCCCACTCCTCTTTCTCTCCGTAACCCTCTTATATGCGTGTAAGAATTTTCTGACTAAGAGGGCTAACTCACTCTCTGGGAACTGCCCAAATTGATCATCGTTCATCTCACACAAGACAGCCAAAGAGAAACCAGAAGCACCATCAAAAGATGCTCTAGAAGCAGAACTGGGATCGGTGACCAAGGCCATCGACTGTGACTTCGACTTGCGAAAGATGATGTCAATCTCATGAGTCTTGAGGCATACAATGCATCAAGAGTCAAAGTCGACAAGTCAGTTGTGTCCTTGATGGTGGTCACTTTCATTTCCCAAACCCTGAGGTCCAAGGCAGAAAGCATCTGGCGAGTATTGTCCGAGTCTGAGTATGTAAGACCAACAGCTCAGAGATTGCTCAGAATCTTGTGAAATCTGCCAAAACACTCATCTAAGGACTCACTAGTGAGCATCTCAAACTTGTTGTACTCTTACTTGTATTGGTCCTGTCGGACAGTCTTGATTTGGGTGATACCCTCATGGTATGCATCGAGGGTCACCCAAATATCATAGACCGATGAGAGATGAGGGATGCGATCAAACTCATTTCTGCTAAGATCCTGGATGATGATATTCCTTGCCTTAGCATTTGCCTCCACATCTGGCATATTCATCACTGTGATGTGCTCATCGGCAGGAACAACGAATCGAGTCTTAACCTTTTTCCAGATCGCATAGCCTTGAGCCTAAATGTAAGACTCTATCCTACTGTTCTAAAAGGGATAGTCGACCCCATCGAAGATAGAAGGCTTGGTGGAATACTTGTCTGCTGCCATGGCTCCTAAGACCGGTTAAGATATACTGAAAAGAGCTAACCAGGCTCTGATACTACTTGTAGGACCAAACAGGCAACAGAGGGGGTGAATGGTGTCTTTCAAATTCTCCTCCAAGTATTCACTTAACCCTTCTTTCCGATAGCTACAAAGCTATGAAGATTAGGGTTGAAATCCCACTCGAAAACTGAAGAAACAGAGCGAAAACAGCAGGAAAAACACCGTGGTCGAAGTTTGACAACGTGGTCGAAGTTCGACAACGTGGTCGTAAACTCGACTACCAGACAAAAGTACAACGTGGTCAGAAATCGTTTACCGAACGAACATCACCGTAGTCAAGAACCGACAGTACGTTGGAAATCAGTGTAGTCGAAAGTTCAACGAGGTCGAAAATCGATTACCAAACGAGAATCGCCGTAGTCGATAACCACCAAGACTAAAACCAATGAGACTGAAAATGGATGTAGTCCAAACTAACGTGGTCATAAACAACGTGGTCGGACGCCACCAGTGGTCGAACAACCAACATGGCCGTAACCAGTCAGCAACCAAAGTGATCAAACATGGTTAAAACCAACGTGGTCATAAGCCAACAAGTGGTCGATCACAATCTTAACCTGAACCAACTCACATGGTCCATCAAGAAGAGAGTTGAAGCTGATGACAAACTACATGGCTAATCCATGGGGGTAATGGGTTGTAAAGGTGTTTCAGCAATTGTCCTAAAACATATGGTAGAAATAGAAGATCAAAAGAACGGTAGAAATAAAAGATTAAAAGAACGGAAGACAAGAATTTAATATAGAAAATCTTTTTAGGGAAAATCACGGATTTCACTTAATAAGAAGAGATTATAAGTATAAGGAACTTTGGCATATATATATATATATATATATATATATATATATATATATATATATATATGTAGGGAACATATCTAGTGCTAATGTCCATTTAGGTGCTAACATGCTAATGCTACTCAGGATCGTTAGATCTGCCCCCTACTGCCTGGATCCTTGAGGGCGGAAGCACCTAATCCACTTATGCTAATTTGCCAAAAACCCCCTGCCTACCCATCAATTTTTCCTCCCCGCCTCTATTCCATTCTCGCGCGACGTCTGATCTCCCTCCCCGCCTAGATGTGGATGGATCCATGCGTTAATTACTGGGACTAGTACGCCTGCCGGAAGACGCTTGCGGACAGCCGGCCGAGGGTGAAGGGCCGCTTCGCGCGCAACGCCGGCGACGCAGCTCATGCAGACCATCTTCAGGCGGCGGAACAAGTAGTCACAGAAATAGATCTGGCGCCCCTGCAGATGGATCCGCATGCCAGCAGCAGCGAGACAAGGGCTGCTGGCCAAAAATCAATTGGTGCTTCCGTGTTTTCTGGCCGAAATCCAAACGGAGAAGTCAAAGAGTCCAAAGCGGTTCCGTGTAAATTTCCTAGTGGTTTTCCTAGCAGTTCTGTTTGGAGATTGAAATCGGCCCCGTAGCAATTAAATTTTGTCCGCTGGCTGAAGACTTGATTGCTATTGGTTTGCACATGCAAGAGTTGAATACAAGTTTCTAGCTCCCATCCGAAACAGCAGCTCAGGCCTGTCCTTCATTTTGGCTGCAAGTCCACTTGTTGCCTAGTTAAAAAAAAGGAGGCGCTGGCCAGGGAGGTGGACCTCTGCGACGCCGGTGACGAGGACCTGCTCGCCGCCTACCTCGGCGTCTCCTTTACAGATCGATCGCTGCACTTGTTTTGTTATTCAGTTAATGACCACTGCTGGCGGGGAGGAAAAATTGACGGGAAGGCGGGGGGTTTTTGGTAAATTAGCATAAGTGGATTGGGTGCTCCCACCCTTAAGGATCTAAGCCGTAGGAGGCAGATCTAACGATCCTAAGTAGCATTAGCATGTTATCACCCAAATGAGCATTAGCACTAGATATGTTCCCATATATATATGTATATATATATGTATATATATATGTATATATATATGTATATATATATGTATATATATATGTATATATATATGTATATATATATATATATATATATATATATATATATATATATATATATATATATATATATATATATATATATATATATATATATATATATATATATATATAAAGACTTCTAATAGCAGCAGAACTCTTTGTTAGAAAAAGAAATAAAACGAATAGAATTTGAATCACACTTTACCAGCACCCTATCACCAAGCGGAGGACCGCCCCTGCATGTGGGGAATGGCACTCGACAATCCATATCTCTATCGTTGTTACGTACTGGGTTGTGTACCTGATAGCAAATCGGATTAACATGATTTGAGCTTTGCTCGACTATAGACGTATACGAGTTCTTTTGTTCACAAGAGCATCAGTTTTGTCCTTGCAATCTTTTGTTTCCATCTAGCAAGGTGACCCACGTATTTATATGATCATTATCTTTAAAATACGTTTAAATAACTTGATAATATATATAATTTTGCTTTTAAAAATATTTTGTTGTAGAACTTCATTTGTGATATTTTAATATTATATATTCAGTTTTGCTATTGCACAGGCGACTGAAATTTTTTTATATTTCAGTCACCTAAAATTGCACTCTCAATGAACTAAAATTGCAGCCCCCCTCCAAAAAAACAGCTGCAACTTTAGGTGATTCAGAGTGCAACTTCAGGTGACCTGAAATTGCACTCTCAATCAACTAAAATTGCAGCCCCCTCAAAAAAAAAACATGTGCAACTCCATGTGATTCAAAGTGCAACTTTAGGTGACTGAAAAATAAAAAAATTTCAGTCGCCTGTGCAATAGTCTATCCCTTATATATTATAAGAGAAAAAAAATACTCATTTTGTTCCCTAATCTTTACTATATAAAAGAAGGAGTTGGTGGTTGGTACGGCCTCTCCTACCCTTTTTCACATCTCTTCATAGCCGTCCGATGATACCAACAAGATCTGGACGCTCCTTCATACTCACAAAGCTAGCCTCAATACTCACGATCGAAACTTTCTTTGGAAATTGGAATCTGCAAGCGGCTTCTCACCCCAACCGCACTACCTCATGTTCCCTTCCCCTCCCCCACGAACTTCACCCCAACCGACGCACGCCATCCCCTTCCTCTCCCTCTCCGCTGCGCCTCAATCCCTAGCCTCCCCGGTTCAATCCCGCTCTGCTGCCTCGCCGGATCTGCGAGCGCGCGCCGTCTCGAAGCCACCCTCCCGATGCCGCCGCCTCCTCTCGCGCCCCCTCCTCGACGCGCGCGCCACCAAACCCCAAACCGTCGCCTCCACGGTGAGCAACAATGTCCGCGGCGATGTCGTAGATTGAAGCCGGTGGCGGACGGAGACTAGCGACAACGCCAATGAGGCCGCCACCGCCATTGAAAGCTATCGCACGAATCGCTATCCATGCGATCGCTAGGACATGGCCGGAAGGAGTAAGGACGCGACGGCAGAAGACGGCCGAGGAAACCAAGACAGCGGCGGCCTCGAGCGAGCACCGCGGATGCGCTCACGCTACCGTGGTGGTAGGCAGCAATTTGTGGACTACTCGCTGCGACACAGCATTGGTTATTAATTCTCTTTACTCCTGCGAGAATTGGGAAGGGATTTCTCTTATGCAGGTTCGTCAAGAGTCTCAAATCACTAGAGATTGAGATTATCTCTATTCGTAGGGAAGTGTAGATAGGTTAAATTTCAGGCACAAACCAAATAAATCTTAAGTACAATCTTAGTATGACGTGTGGAAGAGGAATCTTGGCTTTCTCAAGATGTTTCGATTGGAGAATTAAAGGAAGTTCAGTTTATTTATTGATATGGAATGGTTTAAGCGTGAGTTGTCTTATCCGCTTGATATCGACTTATAATGATGGATTTCTTGATAAACTCATCCTAAGAACTAATAAATATGTGCTATCGCAGTGTGCACATTACGAAGGAGATGCCACATACAAGCACCATGCTGCAATGAGATTTTTATTGCAAGCACCGCCACAATGAAGCAAAGGTATGGTTTGAGAGTTGTTGTGGATGAGCAATTTTTATGAATATTTACTTTTACATCCATATTGTCAAGTGGTTTCAATATAGGAATCAATTATCAATTTTTCATATGAGCTTTGTTTTAACTATTGTTTATACTGATGTTTGATCTTACCAAGCGTAAAAGACTAAAAGGCCTAGAAAAACTAGAGAAAAAAATGAGAATGTATGGAAAGGAACTACGGCGTCTTCTTAATCAAGATAGGAGATAGGATTCAAACTCATGACCTCAACAAATGCTCCTAGGTTGTTTACCACCACAGTACATGGTATTTCTCCAAGCCTAGAAAAAAGGACAATGTTCTTGCTTTCGGCGTGCGGGAAGTTTCGGCGGGTTGCACTGCTCATCGACCAAGGGTTTGCGATAGCGCGTGCTTTCCCAAAATCGCGCCCAAGGGGATTGTCAGAGAAAGCTGCGCCCAAGGGTTTGCTATTGCTTCAAGCATAACGTTGCACATACTAAATACTGATATGATCAGCCTCACAGGAGATGAGCGTGCAGATAGAAAGAGTTCACATGATTCTGCTGCACTACTCATGCTCTACGAGCTTCAACGGTGGGGTAGATTATAAGTTCAGGAGGTATGAAGCAGCCACCACAGATTCGTGGCTTGTGAATTTTTTTTGATGCGATGCGAGTGATTATTATTCCATTCACTGGGCATGTTGGAATGTAGTATCACCAACCATTTGCCATCACTTAGCCCTCTCTCCGGTTTAGAAAAATAACCTAGGCTTCTCCTGTGTTCTGTAAGAGGGTACCTGTAAGAGGGAGGACATACCTGTACGAGTATGAACATGTATGTTTTGCTTGATACATGATGATGTAAGATAAAATTGATGTTTATTATTCAGTTTGAGATCATGTTTGATAGTATGTATCACTTTTATTTGATATTCCGTTGTAACGCACGGGCACTTTACTAGTACTTATTATGTGTGACCAAAACTTTCTTCCCGGATACTTGTTGACACAAATACATACCTAGCAAATAGTAAATATATCATTAAATAAAATTTTTCATTTATATCATCATCGTTTTTTATCATTACAATGCTTATCTATACTACATACTCATAACGTTTATTATATAGCTTACTTCGGTAAAGATCTAGTCCCATGCAAACCAGTCCTGCTCCGCCAGCCCCGTCTCCCCGATCACCGCCGGCACGATGTTCTCGACAATTAAGTAGGTGCTGACCTGTTCAAATTAATTGGTTAATTAGGCCGATTCAATGGTGCATATGTAGTTGTTCAAATTTGATGAGCATGCATGAGCTTACGTCTACGTCTCGGATTTATTAAAGATGCTCTCACGTTAGAACGCAGGAGATGACAAAGATCATAACGTTCAGGAGTTTATTAAAGTTCTGCCGAAAGTAGTGCCCGATCACGTAAACTGACATACCTGTCATATCCAAGTTGCTGAATGTCAGGCACCACACCGGCTCCTCTCCATGGCACTCGCCGAGCACCGTGTACAGGAGCTTCTTCCCGGACACCACCACCTCCACGCCGCGGAGGACCAAACCCACCTCCTAGAGATGTTGGCTCGACGTGGCTACTCGGGCCTTCGGCCCGCGGAAGCACACGTCGAACACGATGTCTGACTCGCCAAGCGCAATGTAGGCGTCGGCCATGAGGAAGACGAACTGCGTGCCGAAGTACACCAATGTCTACCTAGCGACAGTGTGGTTTGGTGTGAGCACAGATTTAGGATGGAACTCTAAGATTTGTTTCTTAATATCTTTAAACAGTAATATCTTAATAAGAATTATCATCTCTTTTAATTTAAAAATAAATATATCTTTAAGCAATAACATCTGATGGCTACTATAGTTTTGTTTAATTAGGATTCACTTGATTAAGGGCTAAATATTTTGCTTTTTATGAGAATTTTTAACTTTTTATCTTTTTTCTTAACGATTCTAAAACGTCTGTTATCGATTTTTAGTAATAAATAGATTATTTTTAAGGTCATTGAGTCAAGGTCGACCCAATTCGAGCTTTATCTAGGCTGAGCTCAAGCTTGTCACAGTCCTAGATGACTTGCAAGTCTTCGCGTGCAAACAAACAGGGGAAAAGAAGATCGAATTATGAAGTAGAAATGAGTGGAGGAGGGTGCACGAAGAATAGTACTTCTCATCGTTATCGCCATCGAGTCTTGAGTAGATAAGTCTTCAGAGGATGTGTATGTGACGACCCGCATTATTACCCTGGGTAATAATGTTATTCAACGGATTATTATTCGTTTTAGCCGATAAAACATCGCTATAACGAATAATAAGCCTATCAGAGTGTTGCAGCAGAACAATAATTAGAGACACAATATGATATTACAAGAATATCGCCACGCAGGGCTACAGTTTATTACAACGCCTCAAAGGCTTAATTATTACAATCTTTAGAAAAGAAATATTCTAACTACTTCCTATTCAAAAACAACTCCACACGAAGTGTCAACCTTGTACCCATTGTAATCCGAGTCCATGGTATTCCATCCAGGTAGCTTTCTCCTGTCCATAGCTATTCTCTGAATTGACAATCCTAAGAAAGGAGGATTATAGCAAGGGTGAGTTCAGAAGTACTCAGCAAGCTTTATTAGCAAAAATGCACAGCATGCTCATCAATTACACTTGTAGGAATATTAATTCCTCTCTTCAATCTCATGCTCATTCTTAATACTCTTTTTCATCATCAATTTCCTTTCCATGACTTATAGAAAATAAGGGTTGTTGGTTTTGAAAGAATTCCGATTTATTAATTTAGAAAACTACTGAACATACGCATGAATAGCAAAAACCCCCCATAAGTTTCCATAATTCTCCTTTCCCGGAGACAGGCATGAATTCATGATTTGGATAGCATTGCGCAAGATTGTATCACTTTACCCATCACCACTCTGATCCTCGTGGCTTCCTAGCTCTCCGCAATTCCTTTGATGCAGTGCCCAGACCAGAGTACAGTACGTTTGCATCTATCTCAGTAGATTATATCTCCACCTAGTTACTCACAAGCGACAGCCCAGAGCGGTGTACAACCCTCACGCAGACCCACCGAAAGCAACGATAACTGTTGGCTGGGGTAATTTCTGACCCTTGTCCAACACCCAACTGCGTAATATATCGCCTTCGCGTGCACCACTGCTGGTCACGTCCAGACTCGGGTTCTTGCGATCCGCCTCCCCCACCTCTGGCCTATGTACCAGTTCTGGGTTCCGCGCGGCTGTGGATCCCCACTTCGGTGCTGGTCCGGCTCTTGTGGGTTCCTCCCCTAATTAATACTTACCCATGTGGAGAATATAATACTTTGATAGAGCTACTAGTCTGTCTGTCCTCGAATGGAATGTTGGTTGATACGGTTTGGTACGATCTGTTCACACGGATGAAGTTGGTAATTCCCTTATATTCTATTCTTATGCAGAGGTCCCACACCTGCCCACTTATCACCTACCCTGGCAACCTCTGCCCACCTTCTTACATAACTGAAATGGCCAACTGCTCCATCAGTTGCCTTCTATTTCTTTGTTCATGTCTCTTTATCTCAATTGTTCGATTTAAATATCTTTTAATTCTTTCATGCAGGTAGATTAATACCAAAATACTTGTTTTACAAAATATATTCTGAAGATTTGATCAAAGGAATGCTTGCCTGGATTTCATTCATAGAATCGGGTTCAAGTAGGGCCAAGTGAAGTCACTCTCGTAGCTTGGATCATCGTCTGCAATTAACATACGTCGACTACAATTTAATTTATGGAACTGTAATGAAATACAAGGTGTAGATGTGTTTGTGCTCTAGGGTAGAGATTCGTTTAATTTAATTCGATCGTGGTAGCCCTAATTAACTTGTATTCTATATTCGTTACTTGACGTTATTTTCTTGGTATGGAGTTGGGTTATTTACTTAAAAGTTAAACTCAGCCTTTTGTTTATTTATTTCCGACCATTTACCGTTGCAATACGATTATGTATATATATATAGACACACACGCACATTTACTAGCTAATATTAATCCTAATCGATCTCGTGCATGCGATTATATCAGTTTAATTTCTCCTAGGTGTGCATCTATTCACCTCTAGTTCACTTTAGGTCTTATGGTTATTTAAATAAATTCTTTCCCCTTGATTCCGGTCCTTTCTCGTAACTAGTACGCGTGTGATTCATTATCTATACAACTGGAATTAACTCCTAAGTAGATATTAATTAAGTTATACTAAAGTATCTCCGTACGATCTCTAAGTTTTATTTTTGCTAGCTGTGGATTGTTACAACTCATGCTATCTAAGTTACTATGTACAAGTTATCCTTGGATACTATTTTAGATTGGGGCGTGTTATTCTAGTTGTCGCAACAATTTTAAATCTTTTGACAACTATTTATTTATTCTAATAATGCAGAATACTTATTAGTGAATTTCTACAGTTTATAATTAACTAATAACATTTAACTGGGCATTTAAATACACAATAGAGTGCTCTAACTGATATTATGATAATTTACTTCGCGTGCGTGCAATTTCTAGCCTACAGGCATCATTTAATTCATTTCTAATATCCAAGAATATTTACTAAGAAAGTTATACAATTTAACACTAGTCCGGTTAATTAGGTATTTAGTTATTACCTCGACTGATTTAATTAGTCATGCATCATTTAAATCGGTACACGCTACGATTTTATTCTACAGATGGTAATACATTTATTTCAACCATTGTAAATACTAATTAGTGGTTTTCTACTGTTTAGATGGACTTAACTAAACTACCTAGGTATTTAAACTCGCCACCAAATGGTCTAAGACTACAGTCCCTTAATTCAATCCTTACGCGTACAGGTTTAACCGGCGTATATACTTTACATCGTCGAACCGCAATTAGTTGGTTCTAATATTCAGAAGTAATCAGGGTGGATTTCTATAATTTACTATTATTAACCAAATTGTTTAGGTAATTACATATGTCATTAAGCGGTCTAAATAACAATACACAGGTTCGAATATATACTCGGACCAATTTTTAATCAATTGACACGCCTGGTTTATTTATAAGCTTATGAATATTTATTATTGAAGTTCCATAAGTTTATACTATCAATAGAATTACTTAGGTATTTAATTAGGAACTCATGATCTAAACGGCAATGTACCAACTCAATCGATACACACCCACTTTTAATCTACTGACAGTCCTTAATCAAGTTTCAACAGTCGTAATTACTAAAGATTTATATTTTGTAATTTTAACATGATGCGCACAATGCTCTCGAGCAGTGTAATCTACAATCGATTACTTAGTTAAATATTTACGAAGATAGATTCTTATTATACGCACGTTTCTCCTCTCTCTTCTCTCTCTCTCTTCTCCTTTTTCTTTTCCTTTTCTTCTTTTTCTTATTTCTCTTTCTTTTTCTTTCTGCTTGATCCCTTTTTCTGGTGTCTTCTGCCGATGCCTCGGTTCCTCTCTCTGTCCTGCCTCTTCTCCTCATTTCACCCGATCCGAATCTCACTCGCCGCCCCCCCCCCCCCCCCGCCGGCCTCTCGTGCTGCGCCGCCTTGGCTTCTCCGGCTCAGGTGCCTCCACCGCCGACTCCCGGCCCAGTGCCTCGACCGTCGGCCCCACGGACCTGCGCCTTCTCCTCCCACACCATCCCCACCGACGCTCCTCCCCCGCGCATTGCCGCGCCGCGCCGCTCTGGTTCAACTCCCCTCTCCCGCGCCTCCTCCATCCCCTCGCGCCGCCCCTCCGACTGGTCATCCCCAAGCGTCGCCGATCTCAACGGCGCCGCGCCACTCAGCGCCGCCTGGGCCGTCCCCACTACGCTGCACGGGTTGCGCAAGGTGTGATGCCGCCGGATCCGTGGCCTAAGGCCCGGATCTGGTGCCTCGGCTCTCGATTCCCACCCGGTTGATTTCGATTTATTTGCTATTTTATTCGATTCTACCGAGTTTACTTATGTGATGTAGGCAAGGAGGTGTGTTGCCCTGGTGTGGTCTCGGCCGGCTAAAGTCGCCCGCACGCCGGGGGAGTGCGCGGTGGCGGGTTGGTGGGGCTACACCGGCGGTAGCACGCAGCCACCTCCATCTCCGGTAAGCCCTTGCCCCTTCACTCTCCTCTACTTCCCTCTTCTATCTCCAGTGGCTACTCTGTGTGCTGGTTCATGGTGGATAGTTGTGCTACTCTACCTTTACTGGTGATTTGGCATGTGTGGTAAGCTAGGTTTGGTATTGAATGAACCCTAAGTTTATGGTTGTGGGATTACCTTTGCTGGTGGATGGTTGGCTGTTTTGGGGGTGGATGGTGACTTGTGTTCAGCTGCGGTTGTCCCCGATTGGCTGTAGCCCTGTTGTCTTGCTGGTGGTCTCCTCCTCCTGCGGTTGATGGCCGGTGACGGGTCACTGGCTATCTTCCTCCTTCGGCTTGGTGCTGCTGGGTGCTTATTGTGGCCTCCTAGGGTTGGCTGGTTTGGCTTGCGGTTTGACCTCCTGCCGTCGCCGTCGTCTTGCTTCCGGTCGGCTCTCCTTGGTCTTCGCCTTGCTGTCGGTTTCTACTCGTGGCTGGACTTCTCTGTTGGTTTGGAATGGTTTGAGGGTTTGGGGGAAATGAGAACGAGAGACAGTGAGCGTTAGCTCTGCCGTGCTCTTGCTGTTCTCTTCGTTGGTGACTGCGCCTTCGTGCTGGCCGTGCAATGTTTCTGGACTGGTTGTGCTATCTCGGTATAACTGGTCTGGCCGTGTGTTGTCTCGGTGAAGACAGTGGTATGCGGTCATGACTGTGGCATGTGACTCCCTGTTGCGGTTTGGACTTGGACAATGGGATTATGGAATTTTTGCTTTGCATTGGTTGGTCCACTCACAAAGAAAACATCAATGTGGTGGCAATTTGACGACAAACTCCAATGTATGAAATGGCCTAATTGTAATCTTGCTTCCTCTTAGTATTGATGTATACCGAATATTGTAAATTGTTTTTATTCTTAAATTCCCGAATGTAACATGTATGTATGCAATGAATTTCTAATTGTAATGAAAGCCCTCTGTTTAACTTATGTTACGAATTACAATTACTATGGGTTTGGTGATAACCAATTTAAATAATTTAATTCCTAATGCTAACTTGGCCCTTAATTGTTATTAGCAACACTAATAACGGTGTTTAAATTAATTAGAAAACGCGGGGCGTTACAGTGCATCATCCATGTCAATTCATGATGTTAAATTGATGAAGAAAAGAGGGTGTTAGAACTCCGCATCACTATTACGGGTTGTGTTTTACTCTTTTAGAGTTGTCTTCGCTAGGCAATCAAATCATTTTGATATACAACTGTACACATGTACTTCATATCATAGAAGGCTAGTATTAGGGTATTTTGGAACTTTTTTTACCCATCCATCATCAAAAAAATATTTACATAATACTATAGTTTCTTAAAATTTTGGCAATATGTTATTGTTATAAAATATTGGTCGAAAGCATTCCTTCGAGATTGCATAAATGTCCAAAATGGGATACCTTTATAAGCAGAGGGAGTAAAAAGGGTCATGTAAGGCAGGTGTAACAATTTCAGCGAAGTGTTTCATGTTAACTTAAACTCAACTGAAGCGACCTTCTCGAAAAATTTTGTACCAGAAATACTCTGTATGTGTATTACTGTATCTTACTTCTGTAATGTCATCGCCGTTGAAAATTACCTGAGATGTCCAGATTCTAGATCGAAGATATTTGGTTACGCGCCTGTTCATATTGGCTTCTGGCTTTGATTTCTGGTTTTAACTTATAAATAGTAACAGTTTATAGAGAAACTTATAGAGAGACATTTGTGTGTGATTTTAGACGATATAACTAAAGTCATTACAGTGTATATTACAATCCACTAGCGAATCTCGTTTTGAAATATATATGTATACAAGTTCTGTTCAGTCGAGCATCAGTTTTATCCTTGCAATCTTTTGTTTCCAATTTTCAAGGTCATTGAGTCGAGGTCGGCCAATTCAAGCTTTATCTAGGCTGAGCTCAAGCTTGTTCACAGTCCTAGATGACTTGCAAGTCTTCGCGTACAAACAAACAGGGGAAAAGAAGATCGAATTATGAAGTGGAAATGAGTGGAGGAGGGTGCACGAAGAATAGTACTTCTCATTGTTATCGCCATCGAGTCTTGAGTAGATAAGACTTCAGAGGATGTGCATCACCCATGCCAATTCATGATTCTTGAGTAGATAAGACTTCAGAGTCTTGAGTAGTACTCCACATCGCTATTACGGGTTGTGTTTTAGTCTTTCATAGTTGTCTTCGCTAGGCAATCCTCTTGATTCACCGTGGTGCCAATTGCCAAGAGCAATCAAGAACCTGCAGCCTAGTCCCCGCGCCCTCCCTGCCGTAAGCTTCTAATGGCGGATCCAGTGACCGTTGGTGCCGCAGTGGGCTGGGGCATATCTGCCGTTGGGTGGGTCGTCTCGCCCATCATCTCTAAGCTCCTCAACAAGGGCTTCTCCTACCTCGGGTCTGATGGATCAGTGAGGCTGAAAGAACTTGAGGATAAAGTTTTAGAGCTGGAAAAGATACGGGAAGTAGTTGAGGAGAGTCCTTACAGGGATCGTTTGGAGAATTCGTTGAAGGAGCTTAGATCTGCTTTCTATGAAGCGGAAGACTTCTTGGATGATGTTCAGTATGACCGTGGCGAATCTCAGCCTGATGATGGCAAGCCTCCTCGTAAGAGGAAATGGGGGAAGATGCTGCCGTCTGCCCTGCCCACGAGCTTCCGCCTAAAAAAACAGGTACTTTCCTGCCTAGGCCCCCTAACCATGTATGTTATTACTGCTCCAACTCTTATAGGCTGAGTTCTTTTTTGCTTCATATTTATAGCTTTTGTCTTATATTACAGTAACTAGATTTTATATATATATATATATATATATATATATATATATATATATATATATATATATATATATATATATATATATATATATATAGTTAAATAATAGGGCACCATGTTGTCCAGACTCTATGATTAAGACTTTCCATTCATGATTAATTCATCATACTAAATCAATGACTTCTTTTCCTATATGATTGATTAAGACTTTCTATCCATGATTCGATTTTCACGTCTTCTCGCTGTGGTCGTATCGACTTATGACCACGTCTTCTACTCTGTAACCGTGGTGTAACCAGAGTTACGACCACGTCTTCAGCACTGCGAACACCTTCGCTCGTTGCCGTGGTCGTAACTCTGATTATGACCACAGCGGTCAACACAATGAACTCGATAGACTTCCAAAGTCAAACAGCTCTTCTCCTCTTTATTTCTTTCTCTCGATCACACAAATCTCTACGATCACCATGATCGTCCTCTCTCTCTCTCTCTTGTCTCTTGATCACACTGATCGCCTTGGCGTCTCTCGCCCTTCTCGCCTTGCTCTCTCGGTTACATGGCTCTGCCTTTTATACCCTACTCTACGACTCTGACTCAGTTATGACCACAACTATTACTCGAACTCGGCTACGACTATGAAACAGACTCAAACTCGACTACGACTGTGAAGCGTACTCTATACGACCACGACCTGAACTCGTATACGACCACGACCTGGACTCGTATATGACCACGGCCAAACTCGTACACGACTCTAACCACTCGTATACGACCAGGACTATGACCATGACTGGAAAAACAAGATTACAACTCTAACAATCACCTCCTTAAGCTTGATTTCCTTCTTGATCATGTTGACCTTCTCTCTTGCTGCTGCTTCTTCCTTGCATACCTTCCTGGGGTGGAGTACCTGCTCCCACAGTCGTAAGTCTGGTCGTCTTCTACCTGCAGCACCTGCTCACACTTCCTCCATCAGCACCAGCTCTCTCTGTCGTGTGCTCTTGCTTTCGACCACTGCCCTTCACGTTGTACTTCCTCCCGCCACCTCGGGACCCATCTACGACAGCCTTCTGTTGCACGCGTGAGAGTTCCTCCTGAGCCTCTGCTCGCTACGACCATTCCTGCTGCATATGGTCTATGTCGACCACCGGAACCGTCATTTAGCTTCTCTCCGCCTGCATGTGCTCGTTCGGAGTTGATTGCATGCCTGTGCGCACCTCCTGCGCCGCTTGCTATGACCACTGCATGCTCATCCGGGGTTGCTCCTCGTTATGACCATGCCTTCTGCCGCATCTTGCTTCTTTGCTGACTCGGTCTCCTTCCTCGTTATGACTTCTTGTGTGCCAAGCTTGCCTCTTGCTGCCTCTGCACCTCGTTCATCTGTGCCTCTCTCCACCAAAACCTGTTTACAAGTTTTCAAAGGAATATTGTACAACCAATTTGGAGATCTTTT
The DNA here is from genome assembly GCA_036346575.1 of Dendrocalamus sinicus. Lineage (NCBI taxonomy): Eukaryota > Viridiplantae > Streptophyta > Magnoliopsida > Poales > Poaceae > Dendrocalamus > Dendrocalamus sinicus. Next base: position 1,223,459 of record CM070672.1, on the reverse strand, counting down.
CATCTTCATCAACAAATCTCTATTCTTGTCATACACTCGCAAGAACTCATCCTGCAGCACCACCTTTCACCCTCTTCACTCGCAAGAACTCATCCTACAGCACCACCTTGCACCCTCTTTTTGTCATCTGCCCGAGGCTTAGCATGTTGTTGCATAGATTTGGTATATAATAAATTCCTGTCAATAACTTCTCATCTCTGTTCTTGTATTTCAACATCATTGTCTCTTTGCCCTTTATCTTCACCGTGGAGCCGTTTCCAAACTTGACCTTGCCCCAAACCTTCTCGTCGAGCTTGTGGAACATGGAGCGATCTCCCGTCATGTGGTTGCTTGCTCTATTATCCAAGTACCATTGATCCGAGTGATCATGGCTTCCTTCCTTTATGAGTAGTTTTGGAACTATGTTCTCCTCATTTAGTTCCACCATGACCGACTCCTTTTCAACATATGAGGAAAGAAGTACTAGCTCTCAAACATCTTCTTCTTCGTCTTTGGCAAGGTTCCCGTCCTTATTCTTGCTCTTGCAATCCAACACAAAGTGCCCAAACTCGTTACAGTTGAAGCACTTTTTATTGCTGCGACATCTTATTGCGTAGTGCCCGTATTCGCCACATTCAAAACACTTGACATGTGGCATATCACAGGATCTCTCGCCACCCCCTTGCCCAGCCTTGTCTCCACGGCCACCCCTACTGCCTTGACCACTCTAGCCACCTCAACCACGCCACCTTCCATGTTTGTTTGATGAGTCATGACCATCTCTCGGAGCTTCCCTTACTAGCAACGCTTGCTCATTATGAGACCCCTCTTCTTTGCGCAACTGAAACCCCTTTAGTAACTCCTCATGCGCCTTGAGAGAGTCGGTGATCTCCTCTATCTTCTTCTTGTCTAGATCGGGGGAGTACATAAGTGTTGTGATAACAGGTATGTACTTCTCCAGAAGCGCGCGTAGGTACTTCTTCACCGCCACAAATTCCTCCATCTTGTCACCAAGAGAGTTAATCTGATTGTACAACGAACTCAGCTTGCTGGCGAACTCATCCACCGACTGGGTCTCTTCCATTTTCAGATTCTCGAACTCACTCTGCAAATTCTGGAGCCGCACCTCCTTGACTCGATCAATGCCCTCATGCATTGTATGAAGTGTCTCCCATGCCTCCTATGCCGTCTCCTTGCCGATGAGCTGATGCATCATCGCATCTGGCACCGCCTGGTAGATGAGGTCCAAAGCCGCCTGATCCACCTTTTCGTTCACCTCCTTGTCCTTCCCCTTCGGATCGACTGCACCCCAGACTCTCTGGGCGCTCATGTTTGCCTTCATCTTCATTGCCCACACCGGGTAATTATCGATCGTCAGGAGAGGATACTGGGGGAGATTAGCCCACCCTGAGCCTTGGCCTTGTCACCCATGCTCTGATACCACTTGTTGCAGTCTTACCGACTGCTCCCAGGATCGTACGACCACGTTCAAGTTGCTACGACCACCTCGTATAGTCGTATGACCACGTTGTAGTGGCTACAAGCACCTTATGTGTCGCTACGACCGCTCTGTTGGTTCTCCGACCATGCAGACAGTCGTTACGACCACGTCTTCAACTCAGTGACCGTGGTCATAACTTCTTTACGACCACGTTTTCAGCACTACAAACACCTTCGCTCGTTGCCACAGTCATAACTCTGGTTACGACCACGTCTGTGAACACAATGAACTCGATAGACTTCTAGAGCCAAACCGCTCTTCTCCTCTTTATTTCTTTCTCTTGATCACAAAAATCTCTACAATCACCCCAATCGTCCTCTCTCTCTCTCTCGCCTCTTGATCACACTAATCGCCTTGGCCTCTCTTGCCCTTCTCGCCTTGCTCTCTCAGTTACATGGCTCTGCCTTTTATACCCTACTCTACAACTTCGACTCGGTTACGACCATGACTATTACTCAAACTCGGCTACGACTATGAAACAGACTCGAACTCGACTATGACTGTGAAGCGTACTCGTATACGACCACTACCTGGACTCGTATATGACCACGGCCAAACTCGTACACGACTCCGACACTCGTACACGACCATGACTATGCCCACGACTAAAAAAACAAGATTACAACTCTAACATATATATATATATATATATATATATATATATATATATATTGCCTATTGTTACTGCTCCAACTCTTATAGGCTGAGTTCTTTTCTACTTCATGTTTATGGCTTGTCTTATGTTACAGTAACTAGATTTCAAACAGTGTGTTTTTTTAAGGTGGGATCTAAAAGTAAATTATAGTAGACACTTTATTAAATTCATTTATATCGGCCAAAATCACACGTGAGTGTCTCTTTCTCCATACTCTATCTCATGAATAGCCAGAATTCAGAAAATTTTAAAAATTTAAGCCAAAAGCTATAAACCACAGCCCAAAAGAACCCATCCGATAACTATTGATTGTGTATCATCGTAAGCCTAAGGCCCCACTCATTTCGGCTTGAGCTTCTGGTTTCTTTCTTATTTTTCACTATTCTTAAATTTCATCTTTTTTTGGCTTTTTTGAGCTTTTTTGCCAGTTCTTTTTTCCCGTATTCGTTTGCATTATCCGTGATGGACTAACCTGTTTTTTCTATTTTATTTTTTTTTAATTTAATTACGCTAAATAAGCCACTATCAGTTACAGTGTAATTTTCAGCCAGCTATAGTGCAATTTCAGCTATATGTCACCTTTTTTCAGCCCAAATAAGTGGCCTCTAAATTTTGCATAGAGCCTAGCCTCCATATGGTATGAGACTACGCATATGTAGAAACTTGCTTGGACTTTTGTGTACGCTTTGCCCAAAGGGGTAACCCAGAGGTGCTACATTCGGGTCAACGAATATTACATGCTAGTGTAACCCACTTTAAACTAGCACACACCAACACTGTCTACACATACACACACATATGCAAGTGCTCCCCTAGCATGCACCTCAAATCGAGGAGGCTACGGATAAATCTACGATCTCACGGTGCACGAATGTACATAAAGGTGCACTTGCTTATGCATGGAGGTAGGCAAGTAAGATTTGAAACCTGGTGGATAGAGTTATACTCCCAAGTCTCTACCAACCGACCAACATTAGGTCCCTCTACTATTAATTTTGAGCGTTAGATATAACTCCTCAGCATATGATTGTTGCCTCCATTTTGAAACAAATGTCATTTTAGACATTGATATAGTCTTCAATATGCACATCTGATCAATAAATTTTTTATTAATATGTTGATAGAAACTATAAGAACATAATATTTGGGAAGTACTTTTTTAGGAAAATTTTATTATTTTCTAAACAATCTTAGTGTTTTTTATGTATATTAGTGATCAATGTATGTAAAGTTTGACTGCTCGTATTGTAAAAGAACATCTATCTTGAAATGGAGGTAGTATTACTTTTGCATTTGTGTCTATCCCCAACAATCATTGTGCTTTTTCCCAACTTAGGTTGCATCTACTCCTATAGGACCAAATAGGTAACAGAGGGGGTGAATGGTGCCTTGAAATTCCCCCAAAAAAATCACCAATCCTTTACTCCGATTGCTACAAAGCTATGAAGATTAGGATATGAAGTCTTCTTGAACAAACAGGGAAGCATAGAGCTGTGCACGACTAGTTCAGAATACTACGTGGTCGAATTATGACCACTGGTCTAAAATTAACGTGGTCGGTTACGACTATCGGATGGAAATCACCGTGGTCAGAGATCAACTGCCAGTCGGATACCAACGTAGTCAAAAATCGACTATCAGACGAAAATCACCATGGTCAAAGATCGACTACCACTTGGATACCAATGTAGTCGAAAATCAACTATCGGATGGAAATCGCCGTGGTCGGAGATCAACAGCTAGTTGGATACCAACGCGGTCGACGATCAAAGAGCGGTCGAAAACCAACATAGTCGATAACCAATCGTGGTCAAAATTCAATTTGAGTGGTTACTGACTAGGGCTGTGCATTTTGTCACCGAACCAAAAAAACCGAACCGGAAAAACTGAACCAAACTGGTCATCTCGGTTTGACTGGTTTTCGGTATTCGGTTCGGTTTTAGGTTTTTTTGGTGTTCGATTTTTTGAAAAACCTGACTGTTGTGGTTACAGACCAAACAGAGAGAGAGGTGATAGTGGAGAGGTGGGAGTGTTCGCCTCACCTCCCCTCATCGATATATATATTCACATGGGGTATACTTTTACAACTATGCCCTTACATCCGTACATCCCCATTAGGGGCATTTGAGTCATTACACATGTTATTCGGTTCTTATAACCTTCTAACAACTCTTTGGGCTTAGGTGGGGCCACCCTACAACAGAGCCTCTCATGGTGAAGGGCTTCACAGGCCGGCCATGTCGCCGAGTCCTTTGGCCCTCCGTCCCTGCGGCTCGTGAATTTTTCCAAGCTTGTGGTTGTGCGGCGTGAGCCGGGCGCCTTGTCGACGCAGAGGCGCGTGCACTCCGTCCCCTACCCTTCGAGCAGTGGCGGCGAGGTGGCGCCTAGTCGGCCGAGGCGCGCGTGCGCTCCGCCCCTACCCTTGAGCAGTGGCGGCGAGCTGGCGCTGCGTCGGCCGAGGCGCGCGCTCCGCCCCTACCCTTCGAACGGTGGCGCGAGGTGGCGCCCTAGTCAAGCCCGGCGCGCGCGCCGCCCCTACCCTTCGAACGGGTGGCAGCGGAGCTGGCGCCTGCGTCGAAGCCGAGGCGCGCGCACTCCGTCTCCTACCCTTCGAACGGGTGGCAGCGGAGCTGGCGCCGTTGTCGAAGCCGAGGCGCACGCGCTCCGTCTCCTACCCTTCGAACGGGTGGGGGTCGGCGGAGCGGGCCCCAGTCGCCGCATACGCATTAAGTGGTAGCGGGCGCGCCGCGACGCTCCTCCTTCTGGCCGTCCACGTGGCGAAGCGTGCTTGGCACGGTGCAGGTCTTGAGGCATCGTGGCCATTTAACATGGCGACGGGCTTCCGGCGGTTGGACTTCTGCCGATGGGTATATATATAGCGCCGGGGCGGCTTTGTTCGTGCATCGCATCCATAGATAGCAACTGTTCCCCCAAAATGGGCCCCTTCTGTGCATCAACATTCCGTAGCGATGCTGAGCGGAATGTTGATGTACAGACGGTGGTCCATTTTTACTGGGAGCTTGGTTAGCGTCTGCTATAAGTGACCAACCGCGCTTCCTGCCCCCGTGCTGTGTTTATGTATACGACGGCAAGGTTTGCCTTGTTCTTCTTAACAGACGCACCTACAGTCGGTGTTCTTGATGGAGCCCATTCGCATCGCCATGAAAAATTGCTGATGCACTGTAGGTGGTCTGTTAAGGAAGACTGAGGCAAACTTCCGACGCTAATGTCCGCGAGCGCTGGCGAACAAAATGTCCTATTTATGGGAATGCTTTCCGGCTTGATGCGGAAATGGCAAGGACTGACCTGCTCTCGTAGACAGATATGAAGTCATCGCACGCTCTGGTTGTGGGAACGAGCGTATGTTGGTGTGGTGACGCATATCTGTTTACGAGAGCATGTCTGCGCTTGCCGCAAACTGACCTTTGTATTCTCGAGTTACTGTGGTCGCATGTGCTGTTCTGCGTTCTTCGAAAATCGCCGTAGACGCGTGCGCGCTCCGTCCTTCACCCTTCGAACGGGTGGCAGCGGAGGCTGGCGCCTAGGTCAAAGTAGACGCGCACGCGCTCCGCCCCTACCCTTCAAACGGGTGGCGGCGAGGTGGCGCCTAAGTCGGCGACGCGCGCGCTCCATCCTTCACCCTTCGAGCGGGTGGCGCGAGGGTGGGCGCTAAGTCGAAGAGACGCGCGCGCTCCGTTCCCTACCCTTCGAGCGGGTGGCGCGAGGCCGGGCGCCAGGTCGGCAGGCGCGCGCGCTCCGTCCCCTACCCTTCGAGCGGGTGGCGCGAGGCGGGCGCCACGCCGGCAGACGCGCGCCTCCGCCCTTCGCCCTTCGAACGGGTGGCGCAGAGGTGGCGCCAGGTCGGCAGACGCGCGCGCACTCCGTCCTTCACCCTTCGAGCGGGTGGCGCGAGGCCGCGCCTAAGTCGGTGAGACGCGCGCGCGCTCCGTCCCCTACCCTTCGAACGGGTGGCAGTGGAGGCTGGCCCCTAGGTCAAAGTAGACGCGCGCGCGCTCCGTCCCCTACCTTTCGAACGGGTGGCAGCGGAGGCTGGCGCCTAAGTCGAAGTAGACGCGCGCGCTCCGTCCTTCATCCTTCGAGCGGGTGGCGCGAGGTGGCGCCAGGTCGGTCGACGCGCGCGCTCCGTCCTTCACCTTCGAGCGGGTGGCGCGAGGTGGCGCCTAAGTCGAAAGACGCGCGCGCGCTCCGTCCCCTACCTTCGAGCGGTTGGCGGCGAGGTGGCGCCACGTCGGCAGACGCGCGCGCTCCGCCCCTACCCTTCGAGCAGGTTGCGGCGGGCGGGCGCCTAAGTCGAAGTAGGCGCGCGCTCCGTCTCCTACCCTTCAGCAGGTTGCGGCGAGGCCGCGCCTAAGTCGGCGAGACGCGCGCGCGCTCCATCCCCTACCTTCGAGCGGTGATGGCGGCGGAGGCGGGCGCCTGGGTCAAAGTAGACGCGCGCGCGCCCGCCCCTACCCTTCGAACGGGTGGCGCGAGGCCGGCGCCTAAGTCGGCAGAGCGCGCGCTCCGCCCTTCACCCTTCGAACGGGTGGCGGCGAGGGTGGCGCCAGGTCGGCGAAGACGCGCGCGCTCCGCCCTCTACCCTTCGAACGGGTGGCAGCGGAGGCTGGCGCCTAAGTCGAAGTAGACGCGCGCGCTCCATTCTTCACCCTTCGAACGGGTGGCAGCGGAGGCTGGCGCCTAGGTCGAAGTAGACGCGCGCGCGCTCCGTCCCCTACCCATCGAACGGGTGGCACGCTCGCTGGGGCCGGAGGAGGAATTGAAGTTTGTCCCTTCCGGTCCGGTAGCGCACCTTTAATGGCGGCTGGGACCGTACCGACGCCTAGCCTGCCAAAGGGCAGGTTGTTGCGTCATGCATTGTCCCTTCACGTGGTTAGGGCACGCGGCGGCTTGTAACTGGAGCGCCGCGGTGGGTCAGGGATTGTGCGATCGCGACCGCTTGCGTTGACGGTCCTTGGTTCTGCGGTCGCGTGTGGCGTGTACCGCCACGACGCCTCGTCTTTGGTTACGGGGAATCGTGCGGGGCGGACCTTTGCACCGCTACGGTTGCATCCGGCACACGGATCGTTGCGATGCTTCGGTAGCGGCGATATGGGCGAGGTGGCTTGAAATAGCCCCCCGTAACAGCGTCCCCGCACCTTTACGCCCTCTTTCTTGTCTGCTCCGCCCTCTACTTTTGTGATATCTTCACCGCTTCAATCCTTCTGTGGGAAGCGATGGCCTTCGGCGGTAAGCGCGGCCAGGGGGTTGGTGGCTCTGGCGTTCGCCGGCGCCCGTCGCCGCTGGTGGTGAGGTACTCGTTGAGCGAGCGCGACCCGGCGGCGGCAGACAAGTAGTGGCCGGCGACGGAGAAGGAAGGATCGTTCTCCGGCGAGTTGGGCCCTTCGCTTGTGACCGAGAAGGCCATCCAGTGATTGTTGCGCGAGGGGAAGGTTTCTGACCACCAGGCGGTACGAGTGCCCGTCCCCGACGAGATCGAACCGCACCCCGAGCCGTCCGAGGCGATCGTCTTCGTTGCCTTCTTGGATGCAGGGCTCCGCATCCCGGCGGCGGCTATTGTGGGCGACGTGTTACGGACGTTCGGCTGGAATCGGCGCGGTGACTCAACGCCGTGTGGCTTGGCTTGCCGTATCTGCTGGGCTTTGCACTCGGAGCGTCCGCCCGCTTCTTCTTTGTTTGCCTATCTGCACGAGGCACGGTTCCAGCCCAAGGACCGAAAGGGCGGGACACTGTCGAACTTTGGCAGTGTTAGCTTCATTCTTCGGTCGTCCTGCACCAAGCTTTTCCCCGCGAATTCGACCCGCGGGAAGTGGGAGTCCCAATGGATGAAGCGGTGGTTTTACCACCGCGTAGAGAGCGGGAGCGGCCTTGAGTGCACGGACCGGCCAATCGCCTTCAAGACTTCGCCCGGCCGGACACTGGACGACGAAGACAGGCGAATGGCCCGGCGACTCTGGGCTTAGCGGCCCGCTTCAACATGCGCGACCTCACCGAAGAGTTCGTGATGTATGGCGTGGTGCCGCTTGCGAGCGGCTGGCGCCTCGCAGTTGGGAGTTGTCGAGACGACAACGTTGAGCCGTCGGTCTGCGTACTGCCGGCGCCCCCCAACCCTCGTAAGTGCCGACCGCCTCGCTCCTTCTGTTCGCGCGTAGCGTGTTACGTATTCACCGCCCCCTTTTCTTCTGCTTTAATTTAGAGATTAGCTTGGATGACGCGGAGCGACTCGCGCGCGTGTTCCTCGGGCCGTATACCGGCAGGGAACATGAGCAGCGCTCCTCCGCGACTACGGCGGCGGGGCTGGGGCGGATAAATCGCGTGTGCGAGGCCCTGGGCCTTGCCGTGCCGGACCGCCCTTGTCCGTCTTCGCAACCTCAAGACGCCGGCCGCGAGGACGGCGCGCCGCTCGCAGAGGGCCGAGGCGAGCGTCCTCGGGCGCGGGCCGGGAGCGCTCGCTCGTTCGGGCATCGCAGCCGCACCCGTTGCTGCCGCCAGCGCGGTCGACACGGAGTCAGATTCGGCGAGATATGCCGAGTCAGGCTTGGAGGCTGGGGACGCCGGGGGCGAAGCGTCTTCCGGGGGTGTCTCGGACGACGTGCTCACGACAGCCCGCCAGAGGGAGGAAGCCTCGTCGCCCCTTGTGGTCGTCGAGACAGAATCCGAGCTGGCCGACAATGCTGAAGCGGAGCCTCCGGTTGTGGCGGCTACGACGTCGGAGGCGCAACCTTTGGTGACGACCGTCTCGATGTCGGCGGCGCGGTCTTCGGCCACGGCCGCCGCGACGATGGAGGGGCAACCTTCGGCCGTGGTCGTGACGGCGTCGGAGGCGCAGCCTCCGGCCTCCTCTTCGGGGGCGCACGGGACTGGGCTTCTGCCTGTGGTGACGGCCGAATCTGAGGCGCCGCCCACAGAGGTTGCCGCCGAGGGGCTTTCGACCCCGGGTGTTGCAGCCGCGGGGTCTATTCCCGCGGTGGCTGCTGAGACGGGGCGCGCCTCTATCACGGCCAAACGGCCATGCTCGCGCCGTGGCTCCACCGTGACGCCGAGGGGTTCACTGTGGTGACGAGCGTCGGGAGCTTGTGGGACTCCGACACCCGTGCCGAGGTCCCCCCGGCGCGTGCTCCTTCTACGCCTCGGGCCACGCCGTCCACCTTGCCTGAGCGATCTGCGGCAGCGGCAAACGCGGAAGCCTCTGTTCCTCGCGGCGCCGCACCTCCGGAAGGGGCTTGCGCCACCGTTCCCGCTCCTGGGACTAGGGGGAGGGCTCCCAAACTCCTCCGGCTGCCACCGAGGGTAAGTTGATATGGGTTATCTTGGAATGTTGTTGGTGTTCCTTGTAGTGTGCTCACGTGCACTTTTGCCTGCAGCGTCGCTTGTCCCGGAGGAGGAGCCTTTACTGGAACGTGAGGGTTCCGGCGCTGTTGGCACGAGCGCTCCGCGCTCTAGCCCTGCGGACTTCGTCCCCCCGCCAGAGACGCTAAGGGCCTGGCACGGCATTGTGGATGACACGGCTGCTAGCGTCAGGCAACAGGCGCTACCCACGTACAGGGTGGACCGTCTGAGGGACGGCTTTGAGGTGTCGGGGGTGCGGGTAAGTGCATAGTTATATGGCAACACCCGGCCATGCCGCACTTGCTGAATCGCTTTTTGCCCTGTAGACCCTGGTGCTGGGGCAGGCCCTGCAGACGGCTTATGTTCATGCGCAAAGGGCGCTGGAAGATAGGCTGCAGGCCGCCGAGGGGCAGTTGCACGAGGCCGCTGGGGTTCGGTCCGCCCAAGATGCCCGAATCCGCCAGCTTGAGGCGGAGTGCGCCGAGGTGAAGGCGCACGCCGAGGGGGCTGCCGCGTCGGCGCGGGAGTCGGCCATTGAGGCGGCGCGGATAAAGTTCGTGGCGGAGCGGGACGGCCTTCTGCAGCAAGTCGCCTTGCTGGAGAAGGAAAAGGGCGAGCTTGCCTCGACTCTAGCGGAGCGCAACCAGACGCTTGGCGAGGCTTCGGTCATTGCGTGGGACGCCCTGCAACTGCTAGAAGTCCACCTCCGAAGACTTGTGGCTGAAGTGCCAGACCACGCCTTCGGCCCGGAGGAGTTGCTGCGGGCCCTCCGCTGGATCCATGATGCCACCGACGTTGCGCGCGGGGCTGCGACAACCTTTGGCGACCATTGTGCGTATGTGGCGTCGTGCCTGGTGTGCGCCCTCCTTCGGCACCGTGGTTGCACGCACATCGCCGGGCTGGCGAACCCTCAGCTGGAGATGCCCGGCGGGGCCGGAGTGATGCGCGAGGGTTCCGTAGAACAGCGCTTGCGGGGGAGATCCTTGGCGCTTCACCTTTTTACAGTCCGTAGATTGGCTGGTGCGGAGGCGGACCTCGGCACTTCGCTTTTTATAGTCCGTAGACTGGCGTGTGTGGAGGTGGACCTCGGCACTTTACCTTTTTATAGTCCGTAGACTGGCTGGTGCGGAGGCGGACCTCGGCACTTCGCTTTTTATAGTCCATAGATTGGCGTGTGCGGAGGCGGACCTCGGCACTTCGCCTTTTTATAGTCCGTAGACTGGCGTGTGCAGAGGCGAACCTCGCCACTTCGCCTTTTTATAGTCTGTAGACTGGCGTGTGCGGAGGCGAACCTCGGCACTTCGCCTTTTTATAGTCCGTGAGATCGGCGTGCGCGAGGCGAAACCTGGCACTTCGCTTTTTATAGTCCGTAGATCGGCGTGTGCGGAGGCGAACCTCGCACTTCGCCTTTTATAGTCCGTAGATCGGCGGGTGCGAGGCGACTCGACGCCGCTTTTTAGAGTCCGTAGACTGGCGGGTGCGGAGGCGGACCTCAACGCTTCACCTTTTTAGAGTCCGTAGACTGGCGGGTGCGGAGGCGGACCTCGACGCTTCGCCTTTTTAGAGTCCGTAGACTGGCGGGTGCGGAGGCGGACCTCGACGCTTCGCCTTTTTATAGTCCGTAGACTGGCGGGTGCGGAGGCGGAAGTGCGTGCACGTTCCGTTCCTTTTATCCCCGATGGCGGGGGTGGCCTCCGGCTTGCTGTGTCTTCGGCAACGCGCGCTGCGCCACCTCCCCCAGTACGCGAAGGCGAGCCTCGCTCTGCTGTGATTAATATACGTGTCCTCCGCCCGCGTCGCAAAACGCGTGGGGAGCCTCCGTGCTTTTTTTTATACTCCGCAGAGTGCGTGGGATCAACATCCACGTCTTATTTATACTCCGGAGAGTACGCCCAGGGACGAGGTCCCTGGCCTGCGCGGAGTTCACGTCTTGTTTAGACTCCGTAGAGTGCGCAGGGAGAACATCCGCGTCTTATTTATACTCCGCAGAGTGCGTGGGGTCAACGTCCACGTCTTATTTATACTCAGAGTACGCCGGGACGCGATCCCCGCCGCGCGGAGTTCACGTCTTGTTTAGACTCGTAGAGTGCGCAGGGAGAACATCCGCGTCTTATTTATACTCCGCAGAGTGCGTGGGGTCAACGTCCACGTCTTATTTATACTCCGGAGAGTACGCCCAGGGACGCGATCCCTGGCGTGCGCGGAGTTCGCGTCTTGTTTAGACTCCGTAGAGTGCGCAGGGAGAACATCCGCGTCTTATTTATACTCCGCAGAGTGCGTGCGAAGGCGTCCCCTCACACGTCTTTTGTTTATACTCAGGCCCGTCACCCTTTGGCTACGGCGAGTGCACACGCGAACGTGCGACTTCGATTTATACTCACCCGCACTGCTACGGCGAGTGCACACGCGAACATGCGTCTTTGGTTTATACTCAGTGCCCGCACCCTTTGGCTACGGCGAGTGCACACGCGAACGCGCGACTTCGATTATACTCACCCGCACCCGCTACGGCGAGTGCACACGCCAACGCGCGTCTTTGGTTTATACTCAGCCCGTCACCCTTTGGCTACGGCGAGTGCACACGCGAACGCGCGACTTCGATTATACTCACCCGCACCTCGCTACGGCGAGTGCACACGCGAACGCAGCGTCTTTGGTTTATACTCAGGCCCGTCACCCTTTGGCTACGGCGAGTGCACACACGAACATGCGACTTCGATTTATACTCAGTCCCGTACCCCTGGCTACGGCGAGTGCACACGCGAACGTGCATCTTTGGTTTATACTGCGGGAACGCGCGCGCTGGCCAAGCCTGCGCGCGCCTACGCCGCGTACTTGCGCGTGATGCAGAAAGATTGGCGACAAACGGCGACTTTCATTACATCCCCGTTTGCGCGGGTAAGCAATTACAAGGGGGGATATACTAACCGTTTGTCCTTGGTGCGGCCGAAGCGTCTAGTCGCTAGACACCTGCAGGGCCCGCCAAGGCGCCTCCGAATGGCCCCGCGGACCGCCACGCTGCGATGCCGGCTCTAAGAGCGCCGTTGGGCTTCACGACGCGGATACCTGGTACCTGGCTCGATGCGCCGGGCCATCTCCTGGTCTCCTCGGACGGTGATGATGGTCCGGGGACCCGGGATCTTCATGCACAAGTAGCCGTGGTGTGGTACCGCGCCGAAGGAGTTGAGGATTGGGCGCCCTAGTATTGCATTGTAGGGGTACGGGGGGTCGACCACGTCGAAGGTGGCATCTTCGGCCCGCACATTGTCATCTTGGCCGAACGAGACTTGAAGACATATTTGGCCCAACGCCCGCAGGGGCTGTCCCCCGAAGCCCTGCAGTAGGATTCCCGAGGGCCCGAGGCGGCTTCGAGGGATCCCCATCTGGTCGAAGGCCGACGCAAACAATACATTCGCGGAGCTACCGCCGTCCACCAGGGCACGCCCCACGTCGCATCCCGCGATGGTGATCCGGATGACCAGGGGGTCCTGATGAGGAAAGTGCACGCCTTGGGCGTCGTCGGGTGTGAATGTAACTTCGTGCTGCGCCCAGTCCGGTGGTGCTTGCGCTGGGTATGCCGCCATATGATGTAGCCTTCGCGCATAGGCCTTCTGCTGCCGTGCTGAGGTGAATTCCAGCGCAGAGCCTCCGGATATGACGTTAATGACCCTGCGGTGGGTTGCCTCCGGGGCCTGCAGCGGCAGGAGGCCCTCCCGAGGTTGCTGCACGAGAGCTTGGATCCGCAAGGGGTCTTCCTGGGGTTGTATCCCTTGCGCCTGTATTTGCATGGGGGCCTCGTACGGGAGCTGGACGTGGGCCACCGCAGGCGGACGCATCTCCGGGTTCCTGTCCCTAGTGACGCTTTGGTGGAGTGCCGCGATGGAGACACACGAGCGTGTGTCGTGGGTGCCTCGGCCGTGGACTTTGCACCACAGTCCCTGGTGCTGGTCATCATAATTTCCACGGCTTTTGTCATCGCGGCCGCAGCCACGGCCGCGTCCTCACCTCGACGCCCCCAACCTCCACGACCAGCGAAAGCGCTTTCTTCGGAAGCGCCTTCGATGTCGAGGACAAACCGGCCTCGGCGCGACTTCTGCTGGCCGCACTTAGGCTTATTGGGCGGTTCCTTATGCGGGGCCTCCCCGCGCCCGGGCGCGTCTTTAGACGACTCCGGCTTGCGCTTGCCCCTCGAGGGGCCGTCCTGCGGTGGATCTTCGATTTTTGTCGAGCCACCGTCCTGATTGGCGTCGGAGTCATCTCCTCGCCTTCGGCGAGCGTCTTCTTCTGCCCTGGTGTACTCCTCCATTTTGTCGAAGAGCTTCGCCACCGTCTTGATTGGCTTTTGCGCATTGTACTCGGCCATCGGGCCCGGGCGAAGGCCCTGTATGGCTGCATTAACGACGGTGGTTTCATTAACATCTTTCACTTGGCATCGAATCTTGGCGAAGCGCTTGAAGTAGTCCCGGAGCTTCTCCGAGGGTTTTTGCTTCACGGCGAAGAGCTGGTCCGCATCGACTCGCTCGACATAGTTTCCTTGGAAGTTGTTGTGAAGGCAGTCGCGGAGTTGCTCCCACGCGTAAATGGAGCCCGGCTCTATGGTAAAGAACCACGAGAGCACCACTCCTTGCAGCGCGAGAGGGAGTCCCTTCGCCTTCGTGGTGTCATCTCCGCCCGCGGCCTCGATCGCGGTTTCGTACACGCGCACGAACTCGCGGGGGTCCGTGTCGCCTTTGTACGGGTCGATGACGTTAGGAAACTTGAAGTCTTCGGGCCACGCCGCCTGCTGCAGCCCCGCCGAAAGCGGGGACTCTGGATCTACACGTCGCAGCGGCACGCGGCTAGACGTGGGGGCTTCGCGGCTGTCCGCCCTCTCCGGCGTGGGCTCGGGCGTGACTACTGGCGCGACCTGCTGGCTCCGAGCCTCTTGCATATCTCGGACGGCTCCGCGAAGATCCCCTAGCTCCCGCTGGAACGCGCTGAGGGCTGCTAGTAGGGCGCTTTCCACTGCAGGTGCTATCGGGGCCGCCGGAACACCCAGCGGACGGGTCGATGCGGGGACCATCGCCTCACAATGTCCGGATCCGTCGGATGCTTCATTGCGGCTACCCCCGGCCGTCTGATCCGCGTTGCCGGCGAGGGTGGCGGGGGCTGTCGTTGCAGTGCCAGCGACAGGGTTGGATGTCGTTGTAGCGCCAGCGACGGGGGTGGATGTCGTTGTAGCGGTGCTGGCGGGGTCGGTCGTTGCAGCGCCAGCGACGGGGTTGGATGTCGTTGTAGCGGCGCGGCGGGTCGATCGTTGCGGCGCGGCGGACGGGTTGATGTCGCCGAGCGCGAGCGTCGACGCCCGCAACCACTGCGCCCACGCCGCCACCAGCTCCTTCGACGGCCGATGCCGAGGCCCTGGTACTCACGCGCCGCTCCGACCCAACTGTCTTCTTTCCCTTCGCCGTCGCTGATGAAGCTTTTTTCGGTGCCATCCTTCTTCTTCGGTCTTCGGGCTTGTCCTCGTCCTCCCCACGGACGGCGCCAACTGTTGTGGTTACAGACCAAACAGAGAGAGAGGTGATAGTGGAGAGGTGGGAGTGTTCTGTCTCACCCTCCCCCTCATCCTGATATATATATTCACATGGGGTATACTTTTACAACTATGCCCTTACATCCGTACATCCCCATTAGGGGCATTTGAGTCATTACACATGTTATTCTGGTTCTTATAACCTTCTAACAGGCCTACTGGGCTTAGGTGAGGGCCACCCCTACAACACTGACCCCTACAACATAGACCCGCCAGCACCGCTACAACCAAAACCGCGCTTTTCTGTGCCCTTGCCATTTTGGCATGGTCTCCGGACTGAGCAATTGCCTTCCTCATTTTCCACAACAGACAGAAGCACCAACAGTCGTTCTCGTCAAGCCCGAAGAAAAAAATCACGTAAAAAAGGGCCAACATTGATTTACGAGGAGCAACGTAACTTCATCCAGCAAAACTCGCTTGACGTTGCTACACGTACACGATCTGTGTACCAAAGTTCTTGATAAAGTTTTGCTAGGAACACACGAGAAGGCTAACAGGACTGTTGAAGTTTACTGCTACATACGCACAAGGAATCGTATCAAGCGTCTATCAGCAAATTTCAACATCCTCAACTCAGGGATTTCGATTCACCTCAACTCGCTTATATTTTTTTACTATAATTTATTAATCTAATGAATAATGATTACTAATAGAAATTAAAAACTAAAAATAGCTGAAAAGAAAAAAAGAATAGAGCCTTGCAAGCAAGGAGCCTGCATCTGTAATCTCTGGCGCAGACGTGCAGTGTATGTGAATGCACTCGTAGTAGCCGGCGTTGTGACGGCTCATAGTATATATACTGTCGCCTACTCGTCACTATATCGTTTGCAATTTGCGTCAACTTAATATGGTATTTACCGATATGGCATTGAAATAAATTGGGATTTACCGATACTGAATCGTATTTTCAAAAATACCGTATACTACCAAACTAACAATACATTATTTGCCGTATATACCGAACCAATTTTATTGAACTAACCGAATGCACAGTCCTATTAGCGACCAGAAAGCGGTCAAAAACCAACATGGTGGAAATCAACGTAGTCCAAACCAATGTGATCAAATGAACATGGTTGAAACAAACGTGGTTGAAGGCCAACAAGTGGTCTAAAACCAACGTGGTCGAATCTGGTCGAAATACGACTTGAGTAGTCGACGACTAGAGAGAAGTTGAAAACCAACGTGGTCAAAATTAATGTAATCAAAACCAATGTGGTCGAATGAACATGGTTGAAACCAATGTAGTCGAAGGCAAATGAGTGGTCTAAAACCAACGTGGTCGAATCTGATCGAAATACGACTAGTGAGGTCAACAACCAGTGAGAGTTCAAATGCACAACGTGGTCGTAAGACAACGAGTGGTCTGAGACCAACATGATCAAAACAGGTTGAAATATGACCAGTGAGGTCAATGACCAGTGAGCGGTCGAAAACCCAATATGGGCGAAAGCCAACGAGCGGTCTGAGACCGACGTGGTTGAAACAGTTTGAAAATCAACTAGTAAGATCGATGACCAGTGAGCGGTCGAAAACTTGACGTGGTCGAGAAGATGCGATGCGGTCGGGGGCCTAAATGTGGTCGAAAAAGAAGCGGTGCGATCTGAAACTTGACCATGATTGAAACCAACGTGGTCGAACCAGAAAGGCAGTGAAGAACAGAAGGTCTGACAGCACAGTTTCAAAACGAAAATGGATGCAACTTTTGATCCATAGATCCAAATTGTCGTGGCTACAGGCCAAACAGTAAAGAAGGGGACTAGTAGAAGGAGAAGAGGAGAGCCAGACCTATGGGAGAGTTGGTAAGAATGAGAGGATGTCCCTCCTCCTGCCTCTCTTGGGGGTTTATATTCATGAGTGGGATAGAATGGGAAATCCCCATTCTATCCCTTAGTATTTACAAAGGATGAGGTTACATTGGTATATTTACATAAGTATATTCCTCTACACTATCGGGCCTATTACATATTAGGCCAGTTGCAAGGCCCAATTACGGGGGGTTGGGCCACCCCCACAACAGTACTCCCTCGACAGCAAGCGCAGAGGTCCTGATGGGCAAGCTGACGTGCCAAACTATCCCGGCCCCCCGTTCTCCGACAGCAAGCTCGAGGGTACCGACTGGCGAGCCGAAGCAACTAGCAGCTTGCATCCCCCTGGAGCAGCCGAGGCAACGCCTACAAGGCTGATAACGAAGTCGTCCAGCCGAGGCAACGCCTACAAGGCTGATAACGAAGTCGTCGTCGCCCCGCTAAGGCGATGCCTACAAGGTGGGTGACGAAGCGCTGCTCCGAAGCCGGGTCATCTCGCTGAGGAATACCTACCAGGCGGATGACGAAGTCGCGCCGCTCCGAAGTCGGGACGTCCCGCTGAGGCATGGCCTACTAGGCGGACGGCAAAGTCGCGCCGCGCCGCCGAAGCGATGCCTACAAGACGAGCGGTGAGGCGCTGCTCTGAAACTGGGTCGTCTCGTCGAGGCAGTGCCTACCAGGCGGACGACAAAGTCCCACCCCAGAGCCGAGCCGTCCCGCCAAGGCATTGCCTACTAGGCGGACGGCGAAGTCGCGCCGCTCCGCCGAGGCGATGCCTACAAGGCGGGCGGCGAGGTGCTGCTCCGAAGCCGGGTCGTCTCGCCAAGGCAGTGCCTACCAGGTGGACGACGAAGTCCCGCGCCAGAGCCGAGCCGTCCCACCGAGGCATTGCCTACTAGGCGGACGTCGAAGTCCCGCGCCGGAGCCAAGTCATCCCGTCGAGGCATTGCCTACTAGGCGGACGGCGAAGTCGCGCCACTCCACTGAGGCAATGCCTACAAGGCGGGTGGCGAGGCGCTGTTCGGCGTGGTCGCCCCGCCGAGGCAAGGTTTTCCAGCGACGACGGTTCAACGCCGAGCCGAGCCGTCCCGCCGAGGCATTGCCTACTAGGCGGACGGCGAAGTCGCGCCGCTCCGCCGAGGCGATGCCTACAAGGCGGGCGGCGAGGTGCTGCTCCGAAGCCGCGTCGTCTGGCTGAGGCAGTGCCTACCAGGCGGACGACGAAGTTCCACGCAGGAGTCGAGCCGTCCCACCGAGGCATTGCCTACTAGGCGATGGCGAAGTCTCGCCGCTCCGCCAAGGCGATGTCTACAAGGCGGGTGGCTAGGCGCTGCTCCGAAGCCAAGTCATCTCGCTGAGGTAGTGCCTACCAGGCGGACGACGAAGTCTCGCGCGGGAGCCGAGCCGTCCCGCCGAGGCATGGCCTACTAGGCGGACGGCGAAGTCGCGCCACTCCGCCGAGGCGATGCCTACAAGGCGGGCGGCGAGGCGCTGCTCCGGCCGGTCGTTCGCCGAGGCGGTTTACCAAAGCGACGACGGTCCCACGCTGGAGCCGAGCCGTCCCGCCGAGGCATTGCCTACTAGGCGGACGGTGAAGTCGCGCCGCTCCGCCGAGGCGATGCCTACAAGGTAGGCGGCGAGGCACTGCTCCAAAGCCGGGTCCTCTCGCTGAGGCGTGCCTACCAGACGGACGATGAAGTCCCGCGCCGGAGCCGAGCCGTCCCGCCGAGGCATTGCCTACTAGGCGAACGACAAAGTCGCGCAGCTCCGTCGAGGCAATGCCTACAAGGTAGGCGACGAGGCGCTACTCCAAAGCCGGGTCGTCTCGCCGAGGCAGGTTATCCAGGGGATGCGCCGCCAAAGCGATGCACGCCCTGGTGTGACGTGTGTGAAGGCTCGATATCCAGGTAGTGTACTGCTAAAGCGAGGCACTCCCTGGTGTCTCAGCCATTGTGCGATTTTTATACTCCATAGAGTGCGCGCGAATGCCTACAAGGTGGGCGACGGAGTCGCGCCGCCCCACCAAGGCACGCACGCAGAGGCAGGGAGGCGATACTATCGTTCCCCCAACTTCAAAAACTGGGCCCGCGTAGAGCAGGCGCTTGCGGCGTAGGCCGAGGGCGCTATGCACGCAGAGGTAGGGAGGCGACACTACTGTTCCCCCACCTTTAGAAATAGTGCCCGCGGAGAGTAGGCGCTTGCGGCGTAGGCCGAGGGCGCTACGCACGCAGAGGCAGGGAGGCGACACTACCGTTCCCCCACCTTCAGAAATAGTGCCCGCGGAGAGTGGGTGCTTGCGGCGTAGGCCGAGGGCGCTACGCACGCAGAGGTAGGGAGGCGACATTGCTGTTCCCCCACCTTCAGAAACGGTGCCCGCGGGAGAGCGGGCGCTTGCGGCGTAGGCCGAGGGCGCTACGCACGCGGAGGCAGGGAGGCGATACTGCGGTTCCCCCACCTTCACAAACGGTGCCCGCGAAAAGCGGGTGCTTGCCGCGTAGGCCGAGGGCGCTACGCACGCGGAGGCAGGGAGGCGACACTACCGTTCCCCCACCTTCACAAACGGTGCCCGCGGAAAGCGGGCGCTTGCCGCGTAGGCCGAGGGTGCTACGCACGCGGAGACAAGGAGGCGACACTGCCATTTCCCCACCTTCACAAACGGTGCCTGCGGAGAGCAGGCGCTTGCAGCGTAGGCCGAGGACGCTACACACGCGGAGGCAGGGAGGCGACACTGCCGTTCCCCCACCTTCACAAATGGTGCCCGCAGAAAGCGGGCGCTTGCCGCGTAGGCCGTGGGCTCTACGCATGCGGAGGCAGGGAGGCGACACTGCTGTTCCCCCACCTTCACAAACGGTGCCCGTGGAAAGCGGGTGCTACGCACGCGGAGGCAAGGAGGCGACACTGCCGTTCCCCCACCTTCACAAACGGTGCCCGCGGAGAGCGGGCGCTTGCGGCGTAGGCCGAGGGCGCTACGCACGCGGAGGCAGGAAGGCGACACTGCCGTTCCCCCACCTTTAAAATCATTGCCTGCAGAGAGTGGGCACTTGTGGCGTAGGCCGAGGGTGTTACGCACACGGAGGCAGGGAGGCGACACTGTCATTCCCCCACCTTCAAAAACAGTGCCCGCTAAGAGCGGGTGCTTGCAGTGTAGGCCGAGGGCGCTACGCACGCAGAGGCAGGGAGGCGACACTGCCGTTCCCCCACTTTCAAAAATAGTGCCTGCATAGAGCGGGCGCTTGCAGCGTAGGCCGAGGGCGCTACGCACGCAGAGATACGATGTCCAAGTGCTGCGCCGCTAAAGCGAGGCACTCCCTGGTGTCTTGGCCATTGCGTAATTTTTATACTCCGTAGAGTGCGTGGGATCAACATCCACATCTTATTTATACTCCGGAGAGTACGCATAGGGACAAAATCCATGCGTGCGTGGGATCCGCGTCTTGTTTATACTCCGTAGAGTGCGCAGAGACAACATCCGCGTCTTATTTATACTCCTTAGAGTGCGTGGGATCAACATCCACGTCTTATTTATACTCCGCAGAGTACGCATAGTGTAACAGCCCAGCTGTTTATTTCCAAATTTTCAGAAAAAAAAATTAATTAGTTTAATTTAAATAAAATAAAGTGTTCTTTGGTTGCCTAAATTTTGGAGATTTTATTTGTCTGTTTTTAGCTTTTAAAAAGGCTTTTATAAAAAGTAATTTAACTAAAAACATAAAATTATGATTAAATAAAAGGATATTTTGAGTTTATGTAAAAATATAATTTCAAATTAAGTATTTAAAAGCATTTGGCTTTTATTCGGATTTTCTGTGTTTTTCTGGAGTTAAAAATCAATTTTGAAAGGTTAAAAAGTTTTTTATAAAATTATTAAATGAAAATCTGAAATTAAAAATATTTTTACTAAGTCTAAAATGCTTCCAGGAATATTTTATAATTTTTCTGGAATTTTTAGACATTAAATACTATTTTTCCAAGTGTTTATAAAGTTTCTAGTAATTTCTGAAATTTATTCCGAAAATAAAAATCAAATTCATCCAAGCCCGCCACGTGTCGCTCTCAGATTGAATCACTCTCTCTCCACGTTTTAATCCTAGCCACACATGATCACTTACCCCTTCATAAAATCCAAGAGCCATGAAACACTCACTTGCCACGTGTCAACAATCCGACGGCCCGTACCCCTTCACTTCTCCTCTCTCTCTATTACAATTGGACCCCACATGTCATATGTTTCTTCAACCTCTCCTTCTTCCTCCTCCCACCCTCTCTCTCCTCCACCATTAAAACCGAAATGGAGCTCATAAAAACCACCGTTTCTCCCTCATAACTCCCGATTAAAGCGTGGAAACGGACGCCCTAATCACCCTCATCAATCTTCCGGCCATTTTCCTTCCTTTAATCCACTAGAAACTGAAATCCTTTCCCCTCCCTTCTCTTTCTATAAATTGGCCTCCCCTCCCCCTTTCCTCCTCATTTTCGGCCGGCTCCCACCTCCCTCCTCTTTTCCCGCCGTGCGCCGCCGCCGACCGACCGCCCCCGCCGCCGCCCGGCCATCTCCCGCCGACCACCCGCAGCACCCCGCCTCCGCCACCTATTTGCCGCTGCCGCCGGCCACCCCGGGCGTCCCCGTCGCCACCGGTAGGCCGCGCCGCCGCCCCGTCCACCCCGCCGCCGTTCGCCGCCCCGCCGCCGGCCGCCGGTCGCCGGTGAGCCGCCCCGTGCGTGCCCCCGTGTACTCCCTGTGACTTCCTTCTTCAACCATATTCAACCTTGCTTATTTATTTTGTTGTTGCTCCTTTGTCATGAAAGAGCAAAGGGTCACTTGGTTATTGGAGACAAGTTAAGGCATGCATGCATGAGGTTGTGTGTTCAAGTCCAATGCAATGCAATTTTCGGTTTGGGCTTGGCCAATATTTTTGCTAGTCAATGACAACCGGGCCCCACATGTCATACACTCCAAAATACCCCAAAAATCCGCCAAAAATAAGATTCCAGAGAATATTCCCTCGTTTTGCATTTTTCTGGAATTTCCAAACCGATCAAACTTCCAATTGCTCGTTCTCCGTCGTCCGAACTCCGAATCCAGTGATTCAAATTTCTAAATTCGTCTAAAATCATAATCTAAGTTGCAGTATATATTTTATAATTTTTGGATTTTATTTGGATTTTATTTGAATTTATTTGTTTGGTTCTTCGCGCGTAGATTTCGACGAATCCGGAGAGTATTTCTTCGACGAATCGCAGCAAGACTTCGAGCCAGGCAAGTTACACCTTTGATCATGTTGAACCTAATATTTTAAATTAATTATGTTGTTTTTAAATTATTATGCATGCGTAATTTTATTCAAGTCTAGTTTAAATTCAGTTTAAAAGTGTAGTTATGCCTAAATCCTTTGTACAGCCAAATTTGACTTGAATGCCATTGTACCTTGTCAACCCTAGATAAAACCTAGTTAGTACAATAGCACTAACTAGAAATTTTGTAGAAATGCTTAGCCATGCTTAAGATAATTATGGTTTGGGATGATCTTTCACATAAAATGATAACCTTTTTACATGAAATGATAAACTTTTCAACTGTACTCTTGACTTTGGTGAGTCAAGGAGTGTTATGAAATGTTTTCAAACAAAATATAAAACTTGGTTTAGACTTAGGCAATCGGTTAGAGTGGTGGGTGCAGACATGTCCTGTTGGTTGGAGCCGCAGCGGTTGATTGTCGTGCACGGGGGTATGTGGTTGGGCCTAAGTCAAGTTAAGGACCGGTCTGTGAGCTACTATTGCAAAGCCCTATCGTACTACCACAAGTCTGGTATGGGACTGACCTGGCCGAATAATTTGTGAAGTTCCAACATGATCTCGCTATAGGCTGAATGTGAGCGCGGCGTAGGCCGTGAGAAGTCTCACATGGCACAAGAGGGGGCTCCAATATGTGGATTCATGTTGTGGTGAAACCTTAGTGGCGGCGTGATTATGTTGACAACGGATCATTGTAAAAGCCTTGTCATGATCTCCTGGCCGCACACCTAAGGAAGTGTGTTAATCCGGTGGCAAAAAGGGATGATCATGTCTTGTGGGTAAAGGCGCACAACCTCTCGCAGAGTGTATAACCTATCTCGATAGCCGTGCCTACGGTCATGGGCAAGCTGAGTAAAGTTTTTCATGGATTAGACTTTGCTTTTGAAAATGGTTTGCGAAAACCTTGTGGATGGATGGAATCCATGAGAGATTTTGAAAACTGTGCGGATGGACGGAATCCGTACGAGTTTGTTTTGGAAAAGATGGTCCGGGTGGGATGCCCGTGGTTAGGTTGGTGTGGGGGATGGACCTGCACTAACGGTATCTATTTTTGTTACAACACTGTTTTACTTATTGTATCAAATTCAGCTTTCGCACTTACTTATGATATTTACTTCAAAGTTACTGTTTTTGCAAATAAACCATAATATGCCTTCTTTTGTAACCCCTTATGCATGCATACACTCTGTTATATTTCCCTGGTGTAACTTGCGTAAGCACTTCGTGTGCTTACCTTGGGAGTACTTTATGTGCTCACCTTGCTAAAATCTGTTGCCAGAGGATGACGTCTACAACTTCGGTGAGGATGGTGACGACTAGGCCACGTCTTCTGATCATTCGCCTGTGGCGGCGGGATGGGTCGTACCTCACGCTTTATTCTTCCGCTGCTTTACTTTTGTTGGCCATGAGCCTTTATTTGTAAACTTTGGCCATCAGGCTCATAATAATTAAATAAGGTTGTCATTACGCATGATATTTGTCTTTGTTATTACTGTGTGCACTAGCTTTTCCTGGGATAGTGCGATTAACACAGAGGGTTCTGGAGTTGTTGCTCCGGGTCCCGACACATAGGGACAACATCCATGCGTGCGCGGGATCTGCGTCTTGTTTATACTCCGTAGAGTGCACAGGGACAACATTGGTGTCTTATTTATACTCCATAGAGTGCGTGCGGAGGCGGACCTCGACGCTACATCTTATTTATACTCCGTAGAGTGCGTGCGGAGGCGGACCTCGACGCTACATCTTATTTATACTCCGTAGAGTGTGCGCAGAGGTGTCCCCCCGCTGCATCTTATTTATACTCCGTAGAGTGTGTGCGGAGGCGGACCTCGACGCTACGTCTTATTTATACTCCGTAGAGTGCGTGCGGAGGCGGACCTCGACGCTACGTCTTATTTATACTCCATAGTGTACGCCGAGGCGCAAGGCCGTCGTGCGATTTAAATAAAAAAGAGGACCAAAACAGAGGCATGAAAGAAATGGCTGAAGATTTGTGACAACAAAACGCTCCAGAATGCAGTACCATAAAAGCATTTGATACTACGGTAGCCCAGAACAGGCCAAAACCAGAGAAGCAAACATGGCCAAATCGAATGCTCTTAAAATGGAACTGTAGCCGCAATAAATGATATGATGAACAATCATTTCTTTAAGGCCAAGCACGCAAGAATACAGGGGCTACTATTAAAGCCTCACACGCAATGACATGCAGTGCGTACCGGGCGGGGCAGTGGCGACACAGAGTACGCTTTACAGCATGAGTCTGCTTGCATCCTGTGTTTCCTCGTGCATGCACCGGAGCCGAGGCGAACCGGCGCTGACAGGCCGGCGAAGTCGTAGTTAAGCGAAGGCCCACAAAGACCTCCCAAAGCCAAGGCGAAGTCGCCGTGACCAGCTCGGGCTTCGGCGAAGCCAAGATCGAGGCTGCCGGCACGGAGCCTCAATGCGAAGGCTTCGATGGGCTCCTTGATGAGGTCCGGTACGAGGTCCAGCACGGAGGTTGGCGGTCGCAGAGGCTGGCGCCGTGGTGCCATCTGAGGCTACGCGCGGAGCCGGCTGTGCGTAGCGGGGCGTCGCGTGTTACTCGCTGGAGTCTTGCTGTTGGTGATAGCAAGATCCTTACTCTCATCGAGAGGATGACACTTGGGGATGGGGCAATTTTTCTGGTCTTGCTTATTTTTCACACAAGGCCATGCCAACCTGAGGGGTTGGGGATACAAATTTATAGGCTGCTAACCAGCCAAGTATATGCTAAGATGCTAGTCCTAGATGCTAGTCAAAAGCTGTCCTAAAGCTATTCTAAGATGCTAGTCAAAAGCTGTCCTAAAGCTAGTCTAAGATGCTAGTCTAAAGCTGTCCTAAAGCTCAAGATGCTGTCCTTGACACAGAGATGCTGTCCTTGACACAAAGACCACAAAGACTTATCCATCATTCTCCCCCTAAGTCTTGTGTGTCTCCTTGTGAGGGATCTGAGCCATCCCGATCCTGGAGCAGAGCTCGAGGAATTTGACCCTCCCAAGAGGCTTGGTGAGCGAGTCCGCAAGGCGATCCGTGGTGTTGATGTAGCTTGCCTTGATGTCGCCTTCATCCAAATAAACCTCGGATGAAGTGGTACTTCACCCGGATGTGCTTGCTCGTTCGTGGAAAAGCGGGTTCTTTGCCGAGCGAGCGGACTTGCTATCCACCCCGAGCGCCACCGCCGGTGTCTCGCCGAGGAGATCACCAAGCGCCGAGCGAGCAGAGCGCTGAGTCGAGCGGTGGAAGCCGCTATGTACTCGGCCTCACACCGGTGGACAGGCCACCACCGCCGCTTGACCGATCGCCACTAACGAGGCACTTGCCGAGGAAAAGAGAATCCCGCTTGTGCTCTTGCTTTGGTGTCGATGTCGCCGCGTGGTCATTGTCGCTGCACCGATGAAGCGCGCGGCGGACACCTCGGGTAGTGCAAGCCGTAGTCGGAGGTGCCCGCAACATAGCGGAGGATCCTCTTCACGGCTCGCTGATGCTCCGCGTCGTCGGTCGCTGCATGAACCGACCGACGAGCCGACGGCGAACGCCAACCGGACGCGTGTGGGACGAGGTAGCGGAAGGCGCCCACGATGCGCCGTCTTGCGTCGCGCCCACCTCCTCCGCCGTCTTTGTCGCGGCTCGGCCACCTTTCCTCCATAGGAGTGTGGGCTGGGTTGTAGTCGGTGAGCCCGCCCAGCTCGACGGTGCGCTTGGCGTAGGCGGTCTGACGAAGGGAGATACCGGAGCTGTCCTGGTGGACCTCGATCCCTAGGTAGAAGGAGAGGAGCCCCAAGTCGCTCATCTGGAAGGCAGTCTTCATCTCCGCCTTGAACGCCTCGACCTCGGCCTCCTTGGAGCCGGTGATCACCAGGTCGTCGACGTAGACGCCCACCAGCAGGGCGTTGCCGCCTTTGCCCCGCCGGTAGACCGCAGCCTTGTGTGCGCTCTGCTAGAACCCCATTTGCTTGAGGGTGGAGTCCAGCTTAGCGTTCCAGGCTCGTGGTGCCTGCCGCAAGCCGTAGAGGGCCTTGCGCAGGCGGAGAACCTTGCCCTCCTTGCCGGGGATGACAAATCCCGGCGGCTGACGGACGTAGGCCTCCTCCTTCAAGTCGCCGTTGAGGAAGGCGGACTTAACGTCCATGTGATGGACGCGCCAATCCTCCTGGGCTGCAAGTGCGAGGAGAAGACGAACGGACTCCATGCGCGCGACGGTGCGGCGTCTTCGGTCGACCCTCCGCCGCACAAGCCTCGTGCCACCAAGCGAGCCTTGTGCTTGACGATGGCGCCGGCTTCATCCCGCTTCGGCTTGAACACCCACTTAAGGGTGATCGCGCGGTGGACCGGCAGAAGATCCGCCCGGCTCCACGCCCGGTTCGCCGATGGCGCCCATCTCTCGCTTCATCGCGACACGCCACACCGCGTCTCCTCCGCCTCGCGAAGGAGAGGCTCGCCGCCGCCGCACGCCAAGTGCGCCCGCCGAAGTCGTGTGCGCCGATCCGAGGGACGGCGGCTCGCCGAGATGTTGTCCATAGTACGATAGCGCGAGGCTCGCCGTCGTGGTAGGCGTCGACGCGGTCCTCGTCGTGAGATAGCGGAGTAGCGAACTCCACCATGCGCTGCTCGCCGTGGACCGGCTGTTGGGGCCGATCCGGTGGTGTGGCCGCGGTGCGGGAGAGTGGTGAGCCGGTGCGGAGAGCGTGGAGTGGCGGTGGTGAAGAGTGGGGCGTGGCGGTGCCGAAGGTGGTGGAGCACTCGCCGAGCTGGTGGCGAGCAAGGTGTCGAGGTGGACGAGCTCGGTGAAGACGAGCCGCTAGCTCCCGGCTCTCGAAATGGACGAGTCGACAACAAAGTCCCCGAGTCGGGTCGAACCGCCGCCCACCGCCTTGTCCCACGCCCGGCCGCCTTCGCCGAACACAACGCCACGCGAGATGCGGACGCGCTGTGTGACAGGTCGAGGATGCGGTAGGCCTCGAGCCCTCCGCGTAGCCGATGAACACTCCCGAGTGCTCTCGCCGCCGAGCTTACCGATGTGGCCAAGCTCCTTGGCGAACGCGAGGAGCCAAGACCCGCAAGTGGGAGACCGCCGCTTGCGCCATGCCAAGCCTCGTGACGGCGTCCGTCGCCGAGCGCCTTGGTAGGCGGCGGTTGAGGATGTAGACGGCCGTCACCACCGCCTCTCCCGTAAGACACCGCATCCCCTCGCTGAGGAGGGCCCGAGCCATCCCCACAACCGCCCGGTTGCGCCACTCGACGACGTCGTGCTGCTGCGGGCTGTACGGCGCGGATTAGTGGCGCTGAATGCCCTCATCGCAGCGAAGACGACGTGAATTCAGCCGCCGTGAATTCGCCGCCGTTGTCTGCAGGCGCAAAGACGCCGCAGCTGCGCCGCACTCGCCTCGCGGCGGCTGCGTGCGCCGATGGCGCCCGCAGCCTCTCCTTGCTGCCGAGGACCATCACCCACATGTAGCGGAGAGGTCGCCGACGAGCAGCAGGAAGTAGCGTCGTCCTCCCGGTGTGGCGGTGTCACCGGCCACACAAGTCCCGTGCACGAGCTCGAGCCTCTCCTTGGCTTGGAAACCGCCGCCGGGAAAGGAGTCGCCTCGCCGCCAACACGCAGACATCGCAGAGCTGCTCCACATGGTCAAGGCACGGTAGGCCTCGCAG
The DNA here is from genome assembly GCA_036346575.1 of Dendrocalamus sinicus. Taxonomy (NCBI): domain Eukaryota; kingdom Viridiplantae; phylum Streptophyta; class Magnoliopsida; order Poales; family Poaceae; genus Dendrocalamus; species Dendrocalamus sinicus. Next base: position 1,195,625 of record CM070672.1, on the reverse strand, counting down.
CATTTCCGCGGCACCGAGCCGCCCGTGGCCTCGGTGAAGGTGCCCAAAGCGCTGCGTGCCATCGCCACGCCTCGTCGTCCCGACGAGCGGCGAGACAGAGGGGTTGTGCCACCGCACGTGAAGAATGTAGAGTCGATTTGCGCCTCGTTACCTTGGCAAGAAGGCGCGGTGAAGATCCCAAATCAGTAGCACCCGTGCTCGATCTCGACACGCGAGCCGTTCTCATCCACCGTCCCAAGGCGATGATGGAGTTCCGCTCGGGGATGTAGTAGACGCCGGTGAGCGCACTGTGCTCACCGACACGGTGGTGAAGATGACGGAGCCGACGCCTTGATTTCCACGCCGAGGCGCCCCAAACTTGACAGAGCCTCGGACGCTAGAGTCAAACACGGCGAAGAACTCCGTCGACCGGTCATGTGATGGGTGGCGCGGTGTCGAGGCACCACCCGCCGATCTTGTCGTTTTGAGCCGTAGCCGAGGAGGGCGTGTGCTTTGGCTCATCAAGGTGGAGGAGAGCCACTGCGGCGCTGCCGCTGGAGGTAGTTCGATGCTCGCATGAGCAATGAACGAGCCGGCCGCCGCTCCTCCTCCGCTGCGCGGCGTGGGCACCGCCGCGTCGTGGCCGCCGACACTCCCGCCCAATGACCAAGCTTGCCGCGATTGTGGCAAGAGTCGTCTCGTGCTGGCTTTTGCTTGCCAGCGGCGCCGCCCTGGGCGCCTCCACGGTCATCACCCTCAAGACGTCCTCGCGCCCGCTGGCGTCTTTGCGTGGCTTGCCGCGCTTGCCACGCTTTGCGGCCGCTGTCGTGGAAGAAGGCTCCCTTCTTCCTCGTCACCTTGGCCGCAGCCCACCGCTCCCGAGAGGAGGAGCTTCCGCCAATGGTGACGGGTCCCGAGAGGCGCCGTGGCTCATCGCTGTCAACGACCTTGAGGCGACCCAACGCCTCCTCGATCGTCATCGTGGAGAGGTCCAGCAGAGACTCGATCGAGCGAGCCATCTGCTTGTACTTCTCGGGGACGCAGCGGAACAGCTTCTCCACAGCTCTCTCTTCGCCGTAGGTGTCGTCACCAAACTGCACCAACTTCTGCAACAGAGTGTTGAGACGGAGAGCAAAGTCATCAACGTCCTCACCTGGCTTGAAGGCCAGGTGCTCCCACTCCGTGCGTAGTGCCTGCAAGGTAGACTTGCGGGCGCGGTCGCTGCCGATGCGTGCTGCAGCGATGGAGTCCCAAGCCTCTTTGGCAGTCCGCTTGTTGGTAAGCGAGAACTGCATCTAGGGCGGGACTGCAGCGATGAGAGCATCCAGCGCCCGTCGATCTTGGTCGTAGTCGACGTCGCCGTACCGGACTGTATCCCACATATGCCACACCTGGAGCTTTACCCTCATCACCGCAGCCCACTCGACATAGTTGGTCTTGGTGAGGGTAGGCCATCCGCCGCCGGGGCCGACGTCCCTGACGACAGCCTGGTACTCGTGGTGACCACGGTACCGAACCGGGGAGAGAGAGTCGCGTCGCCTGTGAAGGCCGCGCTCTCCGTCGACCCGTACGCCGCCGCCGCGCGCGCCTCCTCCAGAGCGTCACCGCGCGTCGCGCTGTCTGGCTGCCGCGCGCGCTGCGTGGGCGCGCGGCGCCATCGCGCCGCTTCGCCCTCGCGCCTCCCTCTCCGGCCGCTCAAGATCCGCGTCGCGCCGCATCATCGCAGAGATGGAGCTGCTGTTGCCGCCGCTGCAGAACCTTGACCTCGGCGCCGCCGCGACGCGCTGCATCCGCCGCCGCGCTGCTTCCACCTCGCTCGCTGCTGCTGCCCGCTCCGCCGTACGCCTTGACGCCCTTTCGCCGCCGCGCGTCTCTGCCGCCGCTCGCTCGCGCTGCTTTGCCGCGGCGAGCTCGGCCGTCTGCTGACGCCGCGTGCTCGAGGCGACCGAGCGCTGAGACTACCCTGCGGACATGGCGCGCTACTGGGGGGCTGTTGCGTGGAGAGAGGGCTGCTTTTGACGAGCTACTGCCCGTCTCCGGAGAGAAGTGAGCGGGGACAGCCGGAGCCGGAGCTGCTGCTGCTACCGGCTGAGGCTGCTGCGAGGCTGGAGAAGGAGATGAGAAGGAGATGCTCAGGCTACAGGATAGTATAGCTCTGATACCACTTGTTACTCGCTGGAGTCTTGCTGTTGGTGATAGTAAGATCCTTACTCTCATCGAGAGGATGACACTTGAGGATGGGGCAATTTTTCTTGTCTTGCTTATTTCTCACACAATGCCATGCCAATCTGAGGGGTTGGGAATACAAATTTATAGGCTGCTAACCAGTCAAGCATATGCTAAGATGCTAGTCCTAAATGCTAGTCAAAAGCTGTCCTAAAGCTAGTCTAAGATGCTAGTCAAAAGCTGTCCTAAAGCTAGTCTAAGATGCTAGTCTAAAGCTGTCCTAAAGCTCAAGATGCTATCCTTGACACAGAGATGCTATCCTTGTCACAAAGACCACAAAGACCCGTGGCTTGCCCTGATGAGACCTCGTCGGGACCTCGCCAATGCGGAGCATGGCGCGGAGACGTTCGCCGACGTGCAGGGCATGCATGCTGGCGTTCACACATACTGGTACGACCGCTGCCGCGCCGACATGCATATGCATGCCTGGGTGCATGCCTGGGTCTGCGACTTCACGCGTACCAGAACGAGAGCTTCCGGGGCTTCACCATGGTGAGCGCCGGCTGGTCCATCACCATCGTGGAGCCGGGCCTGGACGGACGGGTTGTCCACGACGTGCGCCACGGCCAACTCGACAGCGGTGGCTATGGTGTCAGTGCCGGTGGTCTCGGCGACGTGGCCCTCGAGGCGATGTTGACTTCGTCGGGGCAGACCGGGGCGAAGGCAGGGAAGGCTCGACGCGAGGACCACGATGCAGAGAGCAGCGCAGATCTAAGGTCGGGACGTCACCGGGAAAGGCCCCCGAACTCCAGCGAAGCGAAGGCCGAGGCCGAAGGCGATGTCGCAGATGCGATGCGGAGTCTCCGAACAGCTCAGCGAAGACCACACCGGCCGTAGCGAAGACCGGCCGACTGATGGGGTGAAACGGGCCTCTAGGGCGAGCGCGCGATGCTTCAGCCAAGGTGCACAGGCTCCGCCAGCGGACTCTACAAACGATGTGGTTTGGTTTTCGATTATGGAAGTATGTGGTTTGGTACTTCGGCCGACGTGCGGAGACTTGGAGCTGTCTCCACAGGCGCGAAGGGCAGGCGCTACAGCCGAGGTGCAGATGCACAGGTGCTTCGCGGCCAACGCCACTCGACAACACCCGGACGCCGCCGCTCGACGAGGCCTTATGAATTTCGGCGGAGCCGCGCGACGCAGAGGCCATGCCAAGTCTGGTGAAGCCAAACCACAACTCCTTGGCCTGTGCAAGCCACCTAGCGCCATCCCACCATTCGAACTCGCATTCAATATTTCTCATCTTTCTCGTGCCATTCTTGAGCTCACTGTCTCACCTGGCACCCTTGATCGTTCTGGGCCTCAACTCCTCCATGAGCCTAGCACCGATCCTCGCCGTTGACCATAGTTAACTCCAAGCGACCCTACACATCCAAAGATAAAGAAATCGTTTTCAGGCACAAGTTCTTCACAACTTGACCTACATTAACCAAGACATGCATCATGTAACCTTAATCTAATGACCCAAGTCATCCCAACTTAATCCATAACTCAAATCCTCAAATTCTACCAAAAACCATTCCACACAAAGTGCGATCTTTGCAAAACCAATTAACCACTACACAAATATTACAATATTTCATCACAACACTATTCTAGACCTTCTAACATAGTCCTTTAACTCTATAGACCTGATGCATAATGAAGTTCAGCAGTCAATCTTGGAGGGAAATGCCAAAGTTTTATTTTCTTTAAAGAAATCTTCTAAGGCATGATATGTATTAAGACAAAAATGTAGGGGTGTTAGAAATTTTCCCTAAGTTATCTTAGGCTTTCTTTTATGTTGGGGTGACCAGTGACTCCTCGTAAAAAATTCTCATCAAAAACCTTACCTGTTAGTTATGTTTCGCAGGCGAGTGGTACCACGTCAAATGACGCACCCCTTGGTATGTCAAAAAGAAAGGAGTTGGAGAAAATCCTAAAGAAGATAGAAAATAGTATCAACAAAGCATACACATTTTTTGAACTTCTGAAATTACCAATCCATTTCCAACGTCTGGACTTACAAACTGGTGATGCCAATGCACGTGGTGCGGTCACTATTGCAGCTCCTCCACCAGTAGTAATTGGCCGAGATGAAGATCGTGACAAGATCATAGCTATGCTTTACGAGACAGTAGGTGATGGTAAACAAGAATCCAACAGTGCTCTACCCTATTCTATAATTGTCATTCATGGTATCACTGGGTCTGGGAAATCTACCCTTGCACAGCATGTTTATGCCCATGAGGAAAATGGTGACCATTTCGACCTTGTTATGTGGGTTCAAGTTTCGGAGAATTTTAGTGTGAAGACCATTTTGAGTAAGATGATTGAGCAGGCTGCAGAAAGGAAACCACGCCCTGAATACGAGAGTCTTAACGCCCTAGAAAAACATTTGAAGGAGGAACTGCGTGGAAAACGGTTCCTCTTGGTACTGGATGATGTCTGGTATAATAAGGATGCGATTCGTCAGCAGGAGCTACAACAGATACTTTCTCTACTGAGGGTTGGCAAGGCAGGAAGCAAGATCCTAGTGACTAGTCGAACATCGGATGCATTGTCAGCTTTGGGTCCTGTGAGACGTTTTCCCATATCTGACCTGGATGACAATGTGTTCCTTGAATTGTTCATGCATTATGCACTTGAAGGTGCAAGGATAGATGACCAAAATCGAAGAATGTTTGAAATGATTGGGGCTGACATTGCAAAAAAGCTAAAGAGATCACCTATAGCAGCCAGAACAGTGGGAGTACAGCTACGTGTAAGACCAAACATTGAGTTTTGGAGAAGTGTTCGGGATCGGAATCTTTTGAATGAGACAATGGGAGCTCTGTGGTGGAGCTACCAGCATCTTGATGAGCAGGTCAGGCGATGCTTTGCTTACTGCAGTATGTTTCCTAGAAGACATCAGCTGAAGCGTGATGAGTTAGTCAACTTGTGGGTTGCAGAAGGGTTTATAAATATTAGCAATGCAGGGGAGCAAATTGAAGATATAGGTGAGCAAATTGAAGATATAGGTCAATCCTACTTCAATGAATTAGTGTCTTGCTCATTTCTGCAACAGACAGAAAGAGTTGGTGATAGTGACACAGAGTGGTTTACCATTCACGATCTACTCTATGATTTAGCAGAGAGGGTTGCCGGAAGCGATTGTTTTACAGTCTTGGAAAATAATGTAGAAATTCCTCCAACTGTTCGCCATCTGTATATCGCTTCCTATAATGCAATGGAGATTGCAGAGCAGATTTGCAAATTGGAAAACTTGCGCACGCTTATTTTTACTGACATTGGACAGGGGATAACTGAACGAGTTCTTGATGGTATGCTGAATAAATTAAGGAGGCTACGTGTTGTGCAAGTAAAGCTAGTCAGTGAAGATTATAATCTTATAGCAATCCCAGCCTCCATTGGTAACTTGAAACATCTACGTTGTCTCAGCATTTATGAAGACTGGTCTTTTGATATATGTCTGCCAAGCACTTTTGACAAGCTTTATCATTTGCAAATCCTAGAGTACCCTTCTAGAAATAATTTAAGAGGTTCTTGTGTTCAAAGTATAAACAATCTGATCAACTTGCGCCATGTAAAGAGCTCTTCAACTTCGGATTTTTTTGACGGTGACCATGTAACTTTGGAAATTCCTGGCATTGGGAGGTTGAAGTCACTTCAAACATTAGGTTGCTTTGGTGTGAGGAAGGAGAAGGGGTACGAGTTACAACAGCTGGAGGGCCTAAACCACCTTCAGGGGATCCTGAGAATTAGTGGTCTTGGAAACGTTGAAAGCAAGGAACAAGCTCTGGAAGCTAAGCTAGCCGATAAGGAAGGCCTCACATCATTGGCACTGGAATATGGGGGGACTGATGAATGCCCTCCAGACCTTCAAGCGGACATCCTCGAGGGCCTCCGTCCACCATCATCGGTTACACAACTGAGAATCCAAGGCTACCATAGTCGGAGGTACCCAAGTTGGCTCTGGGGGAACCAGAATGCTCCAAGGAATCTGCAACGTCTTCAGCTCAATGATTGTCATGAGCTGGAATTTCTTCCTGAAATTGGTGAGATTTTCATTCATCTTCACGAGCTTAGACTCGAAAGTCTTACAAGCCTAAAATCTCTGCCAAGACTTCCTGAGAACTTGAAGAAGCTGGTGATTAAGTGCTGCACATCCCTTGCCTTCATTTGCATGGAGGATGTGGAAATGCTAAGAACCATGCTTGTCGAGCGAGCATCTCAAGCTGATCCATCCCTGAAGAGTGTAAATCCAGAAGGAATAGCTGTATTCTCTCCCGAGCAGTGTGACAGGTTCAAAGCAACCTTATATGATCTCATCCGCGAATCTGGTAATTCTAATAAACTGTCATATTCCAGAAGCTCGTACAATCTTATGTTGGAGAACGTCTTTCGATTAGTCTGGGGCAATTGCATTGAAGAGGATTCTCAACTGCTAATTCCAAGATCTGTTGAGCATCTCAGGATTGGATTGTGTACCATTACTGACTCCGCCTTGCGTAATTGCTTAATAGGATGTACCTCCATAACTTGCTTGGAACTGTCCGGGATTCTTTGTTTAACAGCAATTCCTTTGGAGTTCCTAACTAAGCTTAGGGAGCTCTCAATCACTGAATGTGTGGCCCTAACCATCCTACACGGCCTGAATTATCTCCGGAAACTGGAAAATCTTACTATCAAGCAGTGCCCCAATCTCATGGCTCTACAAGACAGCGAGAAAGTGGGAGCCCTTAGCTCGCTCACTGTGGATGACTTATCTCTTGTGCCAGAGCTGCTCTCAACAGAAGGACGCTCATCTCTGACGGAGCTTAGAATCGAGGATTCAAAGGAACGAAAGGAGGCTGAATTCCTGCAGCAGTTGACTTCATTAACCGTCCTCGAGTTTTGTGACTGCGACTGGGACACCTTACCAGAGAATTTGGTGCACCTCACATCGCTTGAATTTTTGGATATTCGGGGGTGTGAAAAGATGCAGTCACTGCCAGTACTACCAGAATCTCTAGAATGCTTTGTAGTCGATTATTGCGATCAAAAATTCATGGACAGCTGTCAAACCCATGGAGATCCGAACTGGCAAAAGATTGATCATGTCGCCACTATAAAAATTGATGACTGGGAACTAAGGACCGTTTAGGCGAAATTCTCTCTCTGTGTGTGTGTGTGTGTAATGTGTATGTAGCGTGGTGAATTGCAGTCAGATCTGCTGTAAAAGGTGATATTGTCTTCCCTTAGTTAACATTATGCATCCATAGACCATAGCCTGTACATTTATGGAAGGTGGTGCTATATCTGTATGATTTTGGCTGGTTCTCGGTTATTTGTGAGTGAAATGAACAATGCTGAGTTGCCAAGAACCGCGTTTATTTATCTATTTTTTGCGCTGTGAATTGGACAGTAGCAACGTTGCGTTGACATGGAGCCTACACGTACTTCACATCCCGTCATGGATGCATTATGCATTAGCCATCAGAGAAGCTCCATGGAAATCTGGAAGTCTGACTCAGTGGAGATGCTCGCGCTGTTCGATCCGACGAACTTACCCTTGCTCGCTGAGCATATGTACTGGGCCCCCTTTTTTTTTGAAGCAATATACTGGGACAATTGATGTACACATATCTAGACCTATAAGATGTGTTTACTTCCTTGTCAGGAACTGCTTATTATGTGCTATCGCTTGACAAAGTTCACGGTATGTGGAGGAAGATTCATTTCTTGATTTGGACAATCAGAAACATTCCATTGTCAAAGCTGATGTATGTTGGGCCTGTTTTTTTTTTTTTTTTTTGCTACGGCTTGTGACTTTTGGCTGTGGCTTGTAGCTTTTAGGCTGTTCGTGTGAGAGATTACAGAGTAACTAAAACTCACGTGTGATTTTTGCCGATATAAATGAAGTCGGTACAGTATGTACTACAATTAACTAGTAGACCCTATTTTAAAAAGGCACTCTATTTAAAGAGCTAGTTACTGTAAAAAAACAAAAAACTGAAGTTAAAAGTTGAAAAGGAACAGCCCGTTGTCAGGAGTTCTTTTCCCTACGTTACGTGTGAGGTGAGTAGAACGTAGTGGGTCGGGCTCGGGCTCGGCTGCTTTAAGATTGGTGACAGGCTAGAGAAGGCCGAGCAGAGAGCCCATATCCTCGACCAGAAACGAAATCCAGCCCACAGGAATTTGGATGCCCAAGCCCACACAAGCCCATATTCTCGACCAGTCGAGTCGAGATTCGAGCGTTGTGGGCCGGGTGCTTTACGATTGGTGACAGGACAGGCAGAGGCAGGCGGCTTGAGATATCAGCACCTGGAAATCCCCAAACCCTTGTTCGACCCGGACGCGCGATGGGCGGCGACCACGGCGGCGACGACCACGCCAGAGTCGACCGCGCCGAGGTGATCCCTTGGACTCCTGGGTGTAGGGGATTCCGATCTTTACACCGAGCTTTCCGTGGGCCTGGAGGGAGACGCTCGCGAGGGTTTCGTTTCACGTCCGATCTTTTCTTCTGTTTCTTTCTCTGGATATTGTGAACCTATTTCAACAAACGATTATTAAAATCGTGGATAAAGATGAGATCTTTTTTAATTTGTTGGAAGTTTACATTAAAACCGAGTCAAAATCAAAATCGGTGAATAAAACTAGCTCGTGGGTGGATGATGACCAAGATGAGTCTAGATGTATTTCCACATGTCACAGCAAGTTATAACACAAAAGAAATTGACTCAAAACCCCTTGGATCAAGAAATCAAACTTTGAGATCAAACCAAGAGCAAATCAAGAACAAAACAGCCAAATCAAGGTGGATCTATGAAAGTATGCAAAGATTGATATATTGCTCACTTGAGAGGGTTGAGTTTACAGCCACTCCACCTTGAAGAATAAAGAGCACACCATCTGCTCTACTCTCAAAACCATAACCCTGAATAAGAAAGCACATGAGAGGGGTGAGATGGTTAACCATACAAGTCTCCATCCCCATCCCTTTTATAGGTGAGCAACCAGCCACATACTCCCCAAAATGGATCTTATCCACTATTACAGTGGGAGAAACCCGTTAACCACACACACGGGTTTTACTCACTCAAGTCCACTTATGCACGCTTTTCAAAGCGTATAAGTGTGTATCCGCTAAATCCTTAGCCTTGATCCGTCTTGATCAAACCAGCTCCATCTTGACCTAGCCCGCTCTCTAACGCATCGCCCATGCACCGCGGTTTTGATCCAAGATAAGTTTCTGGCATTTTGGTCAAAGTACCAAATACCCTTTGTTGACCCGGTCATCATCTTCTTTTGCAAGCAATCACCATGCTTGTCACGTATAGGTACACCATTAGTTTGCCGCATGCCGTCAAGTCTCTCCTGTCCTGGTTCCACCGAATCATAGCTCACTTGGTCCGTGCAAGCCACCTGGCGTCATCCCGTTGTTCGAACTCACCTTCAACATTCCCGCCTTTCTCATGCCATGCTTGAGCTCACCGTCTCACCTGATATCCTCGATCGTTCTGGGCCTCAACTCCTCCATGAGCCTAGCCCCGATCACTGCTATTGACCACAGTTGACTCCAAATGATCCTGCACATCTAAAGACAAAGAATTTGTTTCCAAGCACAAAGTTCTTCACAACTTGACGTACATTAGTCAAGACATGTATCATGCAATCTTAACCCAATAACTCAATTCAACCTACATAAATCCATGACTCAAATCCCAAAAACCTCAATTCTGCCCAACCAATCCTAACAGAGAGTAATCTTTACAAAGCCAATTGACAACTCCATAAATATTACAATAGTTCATCACAATCTTAACCTGAACCAATTCACATGGACCATCAAGAAGAGAGTTGAAGCTGAAGACACACTACATGGCTAATCCATAGGGGTAATGGGCTGCAAAGGTGTTTCATCAGTTGTTATAAAACATACGGTAGAAAATAGAAGATCAAAAGAACGGTAGAAATAGAAAATCAAAAGAACGAAAGACAAGAATTTAATATAGAAAATCCTTTTGGGAAAAATCACGGATGCACAAAGATGGAATTCACTTAATGAGAAGAGATTACAATTATAAGGAACTTTGGCGTATCTCAACTATATAACTATAAAGATACATATATAGTAAATACAAAAAGAATTCTGATAGCAGTAGAACTCGAATTCAAATAGAAATAAATCGAATAGAATTCGAATCACACTTTGCCAGCACCCTAGCACCAGGCGGAGGACCGCCCCTGCATGTGGGGAATGGCACTTGACAATCCACATCTCTATCGTTGTTATGTACTGGGTTGTGTACCTGATAGCAAATCGGATTAACATGATTTGAGCTTTGCTCGACTACAGACGTATAAGAGTTCTTTGTGTTCACTAGAGCATCAGTTTTGTCCTTGCAATCTTTTGTTTCCAACTAGCAAGGTGATCACGCACTTATGTGAGCATCATCTTTCAAACACGTTTAAATAACTTGGTTATATATATATTATTGTAGAACTTCATTTATGATATTTTGATATTATATATTATAAAAGAAAAGAATACTCATTTTGTTCCCTAATACTTATCACGTATGACCAAAACTTTCTTCCCCAGACATTTGTTATATAGCTTACATGGGTAAAGATCTAGTCCCACGCTAGCCAGTCCTGCCCCGCCAGCCCCATCTTCCCAATCACCGCCGGCACGATGTTCTCGACAATTAAGTAGGTGCCGACCTGTTCAAATTAATTGGTTAATTAGGCCGATTCAATAGGTGCATATATAGTTGTTCAAATTTGATGAGCATGCATGAGCTTACATCTACGTCTTGGATTTATTAAAGATGCTCTCGAACGTTAGAACGCAGGAGATAACAAATATCATAAAGTTCAGGGGTTTATTAAAGTTCTGCTGGTAGTGGTGCTCGATCACGTACACCGATATGCCCGCCATGTCCAAGTTATTGAACGTCAGGCGCCACACCGCCTTCTCTCCGTGGCGCTCACCGAGCACCCTGTACAAGAGCTTCTCCCCGGACACCGCCTCCTCTGCGCTGCGGAGGACCAAGCCCACCTCCAGAAGGAGTTGGCTCGATACTACCACCTGGGCCTCCGGCCCACGGAAGCACGCGTCGAACACGAAGTCTGGCTCGCCGAGCGCAGTGCAGGCGTTGGCCATGAGGAAGGTGAACTGTGTGCCAGAGTCCACCATGGTCTGCCCAGCGACAGTGTGGTCTGGCATGAGCACAGACTTGGGATGGAACTCTAAGATTTATTCCTTAATAAGGATTATCTTCTCTTCTAAATTAAGAAAAAAAATATCTTTAAGTAGTAATATCTTAATAAGGATTATCATCTCTTTTAATTTAAGAAGAAATATATCTTTAAGTAATAACATCTGACGATTGTTATAGTTTTGCTTAATTATGATACACTTAATTAAGGGTCAGACATTTTGTTTTCTATGAGAATTTTTAGCTTTTTATCTTTTTTTTAGCGACTCTAAAACGTCAGTCATCGATTTTTAGTAATAAATAGATTATTTTCAAGGTCATTGAGTCAAGGTCGACCCAAATCGAGCTTTATCTAGGCTGAGCTCAAGCTTGTTCACAGTCCTAGATGACTTGCAAGTCTTCGCGTGAAAACAAACAGGGGAAAAGAAGATCGAATGCAGAGAATACGCACCGCCCGTGTGAAATTTATGAAGCGGAAATGAGTGGAGGGGGGTGCACGAAGAATAGTACTTCTCATCGTTATCGCCATCGAGTCTTGAGTAGATAAGACTTCAGAGGATGTGCATCATCCATGCCAATTCATGATGTTAAATTGATGAAGAAAAGGGGGGGTGGGGGGGTGAACTCACATCACTATTACGGGTTGTGTTTAGTCTTTTACAGTTGTCTTCGCTAGGCAATCAAATCATTTTGGTATACAACTGTACACATGTACTTCATATCATAGAAGGCTAGTATTATATCCCCTGTATGTTATATTGTTATATTACCTTATTTTACCCATCCATCATCAAAAAATATTTACATAATACTATAGTTTCTTAAAATTTTGGCAATATGTTATTGTTATAAAATATTGGTCGAAAGCATTCCTTCGAGATTGCATAAATGTCCAAAATGGGAGACGTTTATAATCAGAGGGAGTAAAAAGGGTTATGTAAGGCAGGTATAACAATTTCAGCGAAGTGTTTCGTGTTAACTGGAGCGACTTTCTCGAAAAATTTTGTACCAGAAATACTCTGTATATGTATCTTACTTCTGTAATGTCATCGCCGTTGAAAATTACATGAGATGTCAAGATTCTAGATCGAAGATATTTGGTTACGCGTCCGTTTATATTGACTTCTGATTTTAGCTTATAAATAGTAACAGTTTGTAAAGAAGTATGTAGAGCAGAAGCGGACCTGCCCTTTAGGCGAGCCCGGGCGGCCGCCCGAGCTCTCCTCGCCGGCCGGACACCCCCCTCCCCGGCGGCCGCTGCGGCGCTGCCCCCGAGTGGCACCTAACGTATCATTGAGAAGGAAATGCACCCGCAAGAAAATGTTAGGTCGGAAGCATCTACATATTTGGTACGTACCGGACGACAAGAGTGTTGTTCAAACTGCATAAGCAATGGAGAGAATAAAATATCCGTATACATATATATCTTTCAGCTTGATAGATGGGTCAAATGAGGATCGACGCCATGGCGATTGTATTATGGCGTACATTTCATGCATGCATGCAAGAATGCTAAGGTTATATTAACACAATATAATTCATTAAAATTTCTTAGAAATACAGAGATAGGGGCTTTTCTCTACACTTATTTGGTTTTCTCTGGAAGTACGTAGCATCTTTTTGAGAAACTGTGTAGAAAACTAACTCAAGTACGTAGCATCTTTTTGAGAAACTGTGTAGAAAACTCAAGTACGTAGAAAACTAACTCAAGTACGTAGCTGATCCGAGACTTCGTATACCGCTTGATGATTTTCATCTCGACATTAGAGATCAAGTGAGGAGGGCTTATTTGTTGAAGGGCCCTACTCAACCAATTGGCCATAATTACCATCTTTGCTGCCATTGATGCTATTACCACTGAGATGGATCATCGCTTCAATGAGGTATCTTCGGAGTTATTTGTATGCTTTTCTTGTCTTGATCCAAGAGACTCCTTTTCAAAATTCAATGTGGATAATATTGCTCGACTTGCGGATATCTATGATGAAGATTTCTCTATTTCTGATCGTGCGGCTATCAAGAATCAACTTGAAACCTTCATTCTTCATGTGCGAAGAATTGACAATTTTGTTACTTGTCATGATCTTGGAAGTCTGGCTGTGAAGTTGGTTGAAACTGAAAAGCATATTGCGTTTTCATTGGTCTACCGCCTCATCGAGTTAGCATTGCTACTACCGGTGGCGATAGCATTGGTTGAAAGAGCCTTCTCGGCTATGAATATTATCAAGACCGATTTGCCTAATAAGATGTCCGATGATCGGCTTAATGACTTGATGGTGTACTATATCGAGCTAGAGATATTCAAAGGACTTGATCGTGAAAAAAAAATCAAGAAACGATTTCAAGACATGAAAACTCGAAGAATGAAAATGCGTCGTTCTCCTAGACGTACTTAGTTATTTACTGGTATATTTTTTGTCTTCTTTTTTATTGCATCTTTTATATTCTATTATTGAATTGTGACGCTACTGATTTATCTATCTTTCACAATTGACAGGTTATTTCTTTTACAGCTCATCTACAATTGTGGATTAAGCTTCATTAGTGGGGTATTTTTCATTGTCCTTCCATTATCTATATATGTTAACATGCGAATTGTAGTTGTTATTCTATTTCGTAACACATACTTTTATTAGTGTGATTGCAACATAGTTTGATTATAGATTGTTTTGCTTTTGGGTACTACTGTTTATTTCACGCTTCCGACTTCAGCCTACTTAGTTTTTTTTCCTAGATCCGCCACTGGACTTCGCCCTACCTAAATTTTTTTTCTAGGTCCGCCACTGATGTAGAGAGGCACTTACGTATGATTTTGGCCGATATAACTGAAGTCACTACAATGTATACTACAATCGACTAATACATCCTATTTTGAAATATAGATGTATATGAGTTCTGTTCACTCGAGCATCAGTTTTGTCCTTGCAAGCTTTTGTTTCCAATTATTTTCAAGGTCATTGAGTCGAGGTCGGCCAATTCGAGCTTTATCTAGGCTGAGCCCAAGCTTGTTCACAGTCCTAGATGACTTGCAAGTCTTCGCGTGCAAACAAACAGGGGAAAAGAAGATCGAATGCAGAGAATACGCACCGCCCGTGTGAAATTTATGAAGTGGAAATGAGTGGAGGGGGGTGCACGAAGAATAGTACTTCTCATCGTTATCGCCATCGAGTCCTGAGTAGATAAGACTTCAGAGGATGTGCATCACCCATGCCAATTCATGATGTTAAATTGACGAGGAGAAGAGGGTGTTAGTACTCCACATCGCTATTACTTGTTGTGTTTTAGCCTTTCAGAGTTGTTTTCGCTAGGCAATCCTCTTGATTCACCGTGACGCCAATTGCCAAGAGCAATCAAGAACCTGCAGCCTAGTCCCCGCGCCCTCCTGCCGTAAGCTTCTAATGCCGGATCCGGTGACCCTTGGTGCCGCAGTGGGCTGGGGCATATCTGCCGTTGGGTGGGTCATCTCGCCCATCATCTCTAAGCTCCTCAACAAGGGCTTCTCCTACCTCGGGTCTGATGGATCAGAGAAGCCGGAAGAACTTGAGAAGAAAGTTTGTAAGCTGGTACGGATGCTGGGAGAAGTTGAGGCGAGTCCTCCCGGAGATCTTCTGGAGAAACAGTTGAAGGAGCTTAGATCTGCTGTCTATGAAGCTGAAGACTTCTTGGATGATGTTGAGTATGACCGTGTCGAAAGGCTGATCTTATCTCAGCCTGATGATGCCATGCCTCCTCGTAAGAGGAAAAGGAAATTGGTGAAGATGCTGACATCTCCCTGGCCCAAGAGCTCCTGCCTAAAACAACAGATATTTTCCTGCCCAGGCCTCCTAAACTTAGTTGTGCCACGTGTGTGTATAACGAGTGCTCCTTGGTGCCCAGGCATCATGGTCTAAAATAGGTATGTATCGTGTGCGAAAAATTTTAAAATTTCTTGGATGTCAAGTTTAACTAGTTTAATTAAGTTTGAACTAAAATTCGAATTGTAGTTATCTTTTTTTTATGATAGTTTGATTGTAGGTATATGCTGATTATATATATAAATCAGCAAAGTATGTGATCTAAATTAATTCAAAACATTGAATTTGAGTATATTTTTTCAAACTTATACACTTCATTTGAATTGTTATAGATGAATATATCCTAAAACTGGTAGTTTCAAAATATATACCCGAATTTAGATGGAATTGATGCATTTGAAATCATGGTGCCCGGTACCATGACGCCCCATTTCAGTATATATATAATATATATATAGTATAAATAATAAGGGCACAGACTTCATGATTGAGACTTTCCATTTATGATTGATTCAGCATGCTAAATCAATGACTTCCTTTCCAAATCGATGCTTTTTCGCATTAATGAATGTTAACGGGTTTGCCTGATATATTATATATCATTACACTTGCACGCATCTAAAAGCAATCCAACGGCAAAGAGGCTTGGTGCCCAGACACTATGATGCCCCATTTTAGCGTCATATATATATACTAGCTAAATACTCATGCGTTACTACGGATTTTTAAAAAATTTTAGAACATGTTTGTATGCATGTTCTAAAAATTTTTACCACCCTGAGTTTTAGAACATGTAGTATGATAAATTTTTAAAATCTGTAGCAACGTGCGGCCATTCAGCTAGTAAACATTAAAAAGCGGAAGACAATACAGGAACATATGAAGGAAGCTCTCGGTAGGTAACTAGGTTAATTCTGATCCATAACAACCTTTTTAAAATACAAGTCTAAATGTATTCTTTTGTAAAACTCTAGGAAAAGAGATCAACTCTAGCATTTCAGCTAAAATACACTCTTCTATAAAATATTGTGTAGTCATCGGAATGAGCAGGAGAGAGAGAGAGAGAGAGTTGGTGAGAGAATGAGGGGATGAGAGAGAAATCAGAGGATGGGTGAGGATAAGTACAGGATGTGGAGCCCACATGTACTTACTGCAATATTTTATCTCTCTACAGGGCATTTTCAAAAATCAAAAAGAAAATAAAAAATTAGCACGGATCTCGGTAGAGCTGCCGAACAGTGAAGATAGTCAGTTCATCTACACTTAAGTTTATAATTTTGATCTATACACCGAAGTTGGTACCTCGGGCATTGCAACGGATTTATAATAAAATGATATTGCAAGTGCTTAATTGTGTCAATGTTAAGGTGTCACAGACGAGGAAGAAATTGCTAGACAGAAGGAGGCCTATGCAAAGATATCAGAGCGAGGGATGGTGAACGAGGGGAGAACACACTTCCACCAACTTGTATTTTTTTAGTAGTAGTAATATGGGAGCCCATACACATACCTGATGCAACATAATCCAATGGCTACTGTAGATTGGAATTCACATAAAGATAAGGTGGTGGTGCAGTAGTGCCTACAACGAAAGGAGGAAAACATAAGAATATATAGTTCAGAGAGATAGATTTGCTATTGTTTTCATTTTGGTAAGATAGACTTATTTAGCCACATCCTTCAGTACAGAAGGTATCTAATACCTAAAATGGAGATGCTTACATAACAGTTCAGAGAAAATCCCATAGAAGAGATGAGCCAAGACACAATTCTCATGTTTCTTTTAGTATTATCGTATTGCATAGTCTGATTACCAATCTAGATATCTTTCTAGCCTGCACCTCAAGAGCTAGTCCACATATATAGCATAGAGAGAAGCCAATAAGCATGAAGGGATGTAAATGCCTAAAATTTTGAGAGAGCAAGTTGACCATTGTCATTATCGTCGTTAGGACAAGCTTTCAGAGAATCAAACTGAACTCCATATAGCTCTGAATTGTTATCATACTGAAATTCCTCATGTAATTTTTTAGACCTACAACAATCAATTGAGACAATTCAGATGACATAAAAAATGACATAGTAAAAAGAACACAATTGTTGAGGACTATTTATCAGAAGGAACACTTCCTGAAAGTGTATTGTTCCAGAGGTCTAATGTAGCAAGTTGTAGTATCCCGGTAAGCCTAGAAGGGATCAAGTTGAAGAGGTGATTGGAGATCAAGTCCAGCTGCATCAACTCTGGTAACTCCCCGAGATACGCTGATATCGCCCTAGTGAGCTGGTTGGACTGAAGGGCGAGAACAGTGAGCTTCTTGAGATGACCTAGATGAGTTGGGATGCTCCTTGAGAGATGGTTGTTGCTAAGTTGTAAGACTGCACAAACATCACAACCTTTTCAGTCATTTTCTATTTAGATGGGAATAATTATCATTGCAAATTAACTTTCGGTAGGTTGATGTAATCAAATTTTTGGTAGGCTAATTTAAATCCTGAAGTGAACAGAGAAGTAATGGTCATTATGAATAGTAGAATAGGGGGAAACTAAAGGAACAATTCAAGCACAGAACACCACTGAAGAAGCAATGCCACTACAGAGATCCAATTCCTTGATGAATAGAATCTAAACCTCTTTTGTGTTAGTACAGGGAAAGAAAGATGAAATCACCAAAAAGCACGGAATAATAATCAGATTTCAGAGGTGCAATACACACATGAAGATAGACGTACAAGCGTATCCACATAGGCCAAATTGTACTGAGAAAAATTCAAACTTTTTGACATTTCATAGGTGTAGGCAGGCAATCATCAACACTCCTCAAACAAAAAAGGCGCACAGGTTAGAACGAATATGATAGAAACAGTGGCAACACGGTAGAACATCTGAGCACACAAGAATCTCTAATAACCTTTCTTTTTGTCAATTTAGAGCTCTAAGCCAATGAAGAACAAGAAGCTAGACTATGAGCCACTAAAATCTGTTGCGCAAAGTCCCAATTTTTTCAGTATAGGTCTTATACTGAAATGTGATCAAATGCAGACATCAAGAATAAGAACTTCAGCTCAAAACAACAATTGAGGAATAGAAATGCACACACCAAAAATTGGAACTCCTTCTCCATTCAAATTATACAAATGGCAAATATCGAAGAACTAGTTGGCTAAAACACAACACCAAAAATAATTTACCTAATTCATATCAGCTCCAAGCCCAGCCAAGAACTCACTCACCTTGGAGGCCACCGAGGTGGCCAAGCTCCATGGGGATGCTCCTAGGTAGGTTATCCACACCGAGGTAGAGTTCCGTGAGCTCTAAGAGGTCACTGAGCTTGTGAGGGATCACCCTGCACAGCTCGTTGTAGTACAGGTACAGTCCGGTGAGGCCTAGGAGCATCGCCACCACCGGCAAGATGCTCCCCGCATGCCCCCCTTACAGCGAGATGGTCGCCACCCTTCCACACGCGTCACACGCTAAGCCCTTGAAGTAGTCCTTGTGGCCACACGGGTCCCCATCGTGCACGAATGACACCAACGCGTGCCCTATCAGGACCAACACAGCCTTGAATTCCATGAGCACGTCTACCTTGGCATTGAATATTCATGGTACCAAAGATACAAATTAAATATCCATGTTACCAATTGCAAATCCATGGTTTCATTCACCTAGATATGAGAAGAAGTTACCTTAGGGTTGGAGAAGGAAGACATTGAGAACAAAGTGGTAGGGGAGGAATGCGACGGTTGTGAAGAGAGGGACCACCAGGAGGCAGAGCTAGTGGCAGTGACTAGGGGCTCGAGGCAGGCCTGGTTAGGGTGTCCAAAAGTCGGGCGAGAGGAGCAGGAGGTGGAGTACCGATGGGAGGTGACGATGTCAACATTGTTGATTGGCTGAAGGACCTAGCATTGCGGTCGACACCTTGATGGATAGGGCATCATGAGCCACCTCACCGAGAGAGATACACGACATGCTAGGTGAATGGGAGGGTCTCGATCGATTCAACTCAGCACTGTCCCATCGCTCCACCTCGGCCTCCCTAGTGTGCGGCGGCAGATTCACCGCGCTAGCATGGATGCGAGGAGAGGTGTAGGACGGGAATAGGGTAGGGTGGTGGCAGCACAATTCAAGATAGAGGAAGAGACAGGGCAATGGTTGAGTATGGTAGGGATGGCTATATTTACAATTTTTACCAGGTGATTTGTGCGGGCGAGAGAACGACGGGTACGTGCGATGCGGGCATAGGAGGAGCGCACTATGTGTATGCTAGAGTGGATATTTCTTATCTACGTTGGAAGAAAAATGAAATGGTAGGAGCTGTTGAAAAAATCACACAAGAGAGAAGGGTCCTGATGTGCACACTCAATTTTTCTAGAGGGGGAGGCTGAAGAAAGAACCTACCACTCAGCAACTCCCTCTAGATGGCACTACGGGTAATTATCTCTAACTTTAAGGTGTATTTTTCTATGAAGATAATGGACAACGATCACTAACTCTATTTTTATAATAGTAAAGATATATATATATATATATATATATATATTGCTTGTTATTACTGCTCCAACTCTTATAGGCCGAGTTCTTTTCTGCTTCATGTTTATGGCTTTTGTCTTATGTTACAGTAACTAGATTTCAAATAGTGTCGCTGTATAAGGTGGGATCTAAAAGTAGATTATAGTAGACACTATACCGAATTCATTTATATTGGCCAAAATCACACGCGATTATCTCTTTCTCCATACTCTCTCTCGTGAATAGCCAAAATTCAGAAAATTTTAAAATTTTAAGCCAAAAGCTAACAACCACAGCTCAAAAGAACCCATCCGATAACTATTGATTGTGTAGCATCATAAGCCTGTGGCCCTGCTCATTTCAGCTTGAGCTTCTGGTTTCTGTCTTATTTTTCACTATTCCTAAATTTCATCTTTTTTTGGCTTTTTTAGCTTTTTTACCGGTTCCTTTTTCCCGTATTCATTTGCATTGTCTGTGATGAGCTAACCTGTTTTATCTTTTTTTAATTTTTTTAAATTTAATTACGCCAAATGAGTCACCATCAGCTACAGTGTAATTTCAGTCTACTACAGTGCAATTTCATTCATAAGTCACCTTTTTTAGCCCAAATGAGCGGCCTCTAAATTTCGCATGGAGCCTAGCCTCCACATGGTATGAGACTACGCATATGTAGGGATGAAATCGAATCGAATACAGATGGATAATGTCTCCACCATATTTGTTTTCATATTTTTTCTCGGATGCAGATACGAATACGGATACCTCGGATACGAATACAAATACGAATAATATCGAATACATATACGGAGCGAATACGAATCAAAACGAATACGGTCACGAATGTTTATCGGAACATGAAAAACCCCTTAAACTATACATCCAAAATCAATAAAAACACATAAATAGTTTATCTTGTCAAAACATTCATGAAATCTAAACAAGCATAAGTATTTTTATCCACAATAGTCATACCGTTGTACAGATTTTAAATCTTCAAGTGGCAGTTAATTTTTTCTAAAGTCCTAAATAATTCTTAATGGATTTCTACCATTTACATGTGACTAATAAATTAATTAAGTATTTAAATTTGCATCAAAATGATTTAAACAGGAGTACATCAATTTAATCGGTACAAATTTTAATCCACCAACAATATTAAATTTAGTTTTTAATAAACATAAATATTTGCTAGTAGTGTTTGTAATTTAATATGACTAAAGAACCTAATGCCTAATGGTAATGGAGGCTTATGGCTTGGTTGGGCTAGTGGGCTGGTGGCAGGGAGATGAGAGAGGCTAGCAGTGTACGCGCGGCTAGCCGTGATTGGCTCGTCGTGGGCTATCATCAGTCGCACGACCACGGCCATTCGCCCCTTCCCAAGAGGGGCGGGACGTGTGGCAGGATGTCGTTGGCGTGTCGTGCGCTACCTGCCCACCTACCGCGGCGCGCCCCCCAGCTGTCAGCGGTTGCGCTTCCCAATCGTGGGTAGCGAACCGCTGGGGTTTTCGCCGGTTGCGCTTTGGGTCATGGGGTAGGCGAGCGGGCTTTATAAGGCGTCGCCGCTGGCTTGGGGATGTTCTTCTCCGTTGGTCGCTTAGCCCTGCCTTCTTTGCTCTGTTGCTAGCGCAATTCGCCCCTGCTCTTGCTCCTTAGCGCTCCACCTTGGAGAAGGATGGCTTGCCATGACGATCCCGCTCGTTGGCTCAGTGGTAGCACCTCGTCCAACCGGCGCGAGTTGTCGCCTCCTCCGGCGGAGTACGCTCTGGTGTTGCGAGGACCAACGCATGTCAACAAGCAGTGGGACGCCATGGAGCACTCAGGGGGCCGCTGCTCCCGTGTGCTGGGGCGCAGTCGCGTAACTGAGGAGATGCTCCAGCGACTCGTCCGGGAGAGAAAGATTGAGGAGCGCGCCGGGGCTCGCCTGCCTGGTCCCGACGAGACGAAGCCGAACCCGGTGGAGACGGAGGCGATTGTCTTCGTCGCATTCTTTGACGCCGGGCTTCGAATGCCCTCGACGGTCTTTGTGGGTGAGGTCCTGCAGGCTTACGGGTTGGAGCTAGCGCAGCTGACCCCCAACGCAATAGTCCGCCTGGCTGTCTTCGCTTGGGCGGTGCGAGCCTGTTCGCCATTCTGCATGATGCGCGCTGCCAGCCGAAGAAAGTCGAGGGAGGAGCGCTATCGAACTTCGGTAGCATCAACTTCATGCTGAGGAAGCCATGCGCGAAGCTGTTCCCCGCGTTGGCTACGCGTGGGAAGTGGGAATCCGGCTGGATGCGGCGGTGGTTTTACTACCACGTGACGAGCACGAGCGGCCTGTTGTGTCGGGGCCGGCCGATATCGTTCAACAGCTCGCCAAACATGAAGCCGAAGGCCGAGGACGCGCAGAAGGCGCGGAGGCTTGCCGGTGTCACCCGCCGGTTCAACATGCGCGACCTCGCTGAAGAGTTTACCATGTACAGGGTGGCGCCACTTTCCGGCCGGTGGCAGTATGAGCGACGGGGCAGCACCCGGAAGGACGGCGTCTATCCGATAGTACCTTGCCTCCTAAAGCCCTCCACTCCTTGTAAGTCCTTCGGCCTTGGCTGCTTGCCCGCTCGCGTAGCCACGTGATCCTTTATGATCAATGTCCCACTCTTTGTGTAGTGCCCCGGCTGGAAGATGCGGAGCGCGCGGTCGTTGCGCAAGGCCGCGACCGCCTCGGCGAAGCAAGGGCGGGTAAATCGGGTGTGTGAGGTCCTAGGGATTCCCGTACCCAAGCGCGCGGTGTCGGCGGAGACCCCAAGCCGCCACGATGGCAACGGCCTAGTGGGGGCGTCGACCTCCTGGCGCAGGGCCCGACCTGACGCCGTCGTCTCCAGCCCATCGGCCGTATCGCCAGCTGGCACCATCGAGACGGGGGGCACGACCGGGGGAGCGTGCTGCCCCTAACGAGGAGGCCTTAGACGGCGGCGAGGCGACAGGCCCCGATGTCGTTGCCCCTGAAGGCTCGCCGCCCGCAGCGGCTGCCGAGGACTTGCCGTGCGCGCCAGGCATTGCGGCTACTGGAGCGGCTAAGGAAGTGTCGCCCGCATCCCCGAGGGCGAAGTGACCCCGGGTATAGTCGCCTCCGCCTTCGAGGGGGCAATTCAATGTGGCGGGCCCCGTCATCGAGATCATAGCGCTCGGCGGGGAGGCTGTCGAAGCTGAGGAAGGAATCGCTACTCGGGCCGGTGAAGATCCCGCACCCTGGGTGGAGGCTGGGCGGACGCCTCCCTGCGCCGCGGTGGAGGGTGTGGAAGGTAGGCGCGATTCCTTTTCCTCCCGCGACTCCGCAAAACTCTCTCTGATTTGCTCGCTCATTCCGTCGTCGACATCAGGCAAGACGAGGTCTCCCGGACGTGGTGAAGGATCGAGCAACGGGGTGTGCGCTAAGTCCCCGACCTTGTTACGCAGGGCACGGCACGGGCGTCTGTTGCTGCCGAAGTCGCCAACACAGGGGGGCCGAGGCCCATCGTCTCCGAGTTCATCCCACGATCAGAGATGCTTCGCGTTCTTAATGAGGCTGCGGAGTGCGTCGGCAGCAGCTTGGATCGATAGGTGCTATCGACGTACGGGGGAGATCTTCTGGCGCTCGCGCTGCGTGCCTCGAAGATAAGGGTAAGTGGCTAGGTTTGCGACCTTCGTGGCTGCCCGGTGCATTTCTAACTCCTGTAGTTTCTTCCAAACTCTTGTTCTCAGCCAAGCCCTGGATGAGACTCGCGTCCGCGAGCGAAGGGCAATGGAGGCCAAACTTCATGCTGCGGATGAAGCTCACGCCACCAAGGATGAGCGCTTTCGCGCGCTGGAGGCTGAAAACGCGAGGGTGGTTTCCCATGTGGAGGACACCGTGGCGGCAATGTAACGCGAGACGGAGGAAGTCCGGCACGCCGCGACGGAGGAGCGCACCGCCTTTCTTCAGCAGATCTCCGCGCTGGAGGAGGAGAAGACCCAGCTCGCCGCATCCCTTGTGGAGAGGAACCGTGCCTTCGATGATGCGTCTATGTCGGCATGGAGGGCGATGGAATCTTTGGAACGGGCCCTCCGGGACCTTTCCATTGACATGCCGGATGTTACGCATGGCCCTGAAGATCTGACGCAGACGCTCAGGCTAATCGAGGAGGGATCGAGCGTCGCCCTCCGTAGTGCCAAATCCTTCGGCGAGCACTGTGGTTTTATTAGTGCCAGCCTCGTCCTCGCCATGCTCCACACTCATGGGTGTAGGCATGTCAACGAGTTGGCGAACCCTCAGCTGGATCTTCCTGCGCAGCCCGAGACGATGTCCGACGCCATCCGCTTCATCTAGCCCGGCCTCCGGAATTTCCACCATCGGATCTGGGGTTATGTTGGGGAAGACGCGGCCAAGGTCGCGCTGCGGCGAACGCTGCATGAGGAGGGGGACTTCCTCCAGTGGCTCGAGGAAGTTCCTCGGCACAACGAAGGTGGCGCAAACCCGTAGGCGCAATACTGGGTTTGGGTGTGTGATGTGCCATGCACGCCTATTTGTACAATCGCTCTACAACTCCCTCTTTATATGAACGAAGTAACACTTGTCCAAGGTCTTTCTATTGTTGTGTACTATGCTCTGGGTGGGTGTGTCATGTAAGGTTCGGGTCGTCATGCTCAACCTCACCCCGCGTGCCGATGGTAGTAGCCGAAGTAGACGTGTGAGCACTCCGCCCCCCTATTTTTTGGAGGGGTGGCAGCGAAGCCGGCGCTTAGTCGATGTAGACGCGCGAGCGCTCCGTTCCCTACCTTTCGAAGGGTGGCGCGAGCCGCACCCGGCCGGCGAGGCGCGAGCGCCCGCCCCTACCTTTCGGCGTGGCGGCGGAGTGGCGCCGATCGAAAGACACGCGAGCGCCCGGCCCCTACCTTCGAAGGGTGGCAGCAGAGCCGCGCGCTAGTCGGAGTAGACGCGCGGCGCCCGTCTCCTACCTTTCGAAGGGTGGCAGCGAGCCGGGCGTCAGTCAGTAGACGCGTGAGCGCTCTGTCCCCTACCTTCCGAAGGGGTGGCAGCGGAGCTGGCGCCTAGTCGAAGTAGGCGTACGAGCGCTCCGCTCCGTACTTACTTCGCACGAGCGAGGTATAGTACGCTGCGGAGGCAAGGCAAGCTTCTAGTGCGTCTTGTTAAGACTAAAAGTGCGTGGGAACATAAATCACGTCTTATTTATACTCCGGAGAGTACGCGCGAGGGCAATGCCCGCACGTGCGCGGGAACCTCCGCGTCTTGTTTATACTCAGTAGAGTGCGCAGGGACAACATCCGTGTCTTATTTATACTCCGTAGAGTGCGCACGGAGGTATATCTCGATGCTGCGTCTTATTTATACTCCGTAGAGTGCGCACGGGGGTGTCCCCCACTGCATCTTATTTATACTCCGTAGAGTGCGTGCGGAGGCGGACCTCGACGCTACGTCTTATTTAGAGTCCGTAGACTGCGCGCGGGGGCAAGCCTCCGCGCGTTGCGGGCGGTGAGGGTGCGTGCGGAGGCGGACCTCGACGCCACGTCTTATTTATACTCCGTAGAGTGCGTGCGGAGGTGGACCTCGACGCTACGTCTTATTTAGAGTCCGTGGACTGCGCGCGGGGGCAAGCCCCCGCACGTTGCGGGCAGTGAGGGTGCGTGCAGAGGCGGACCTCGATGCTACGTCTTATTTATACTCTGTAGAGTGCGCGATGAAAGACTAGCAAAGGATCGGCTTTATTAATTTCCCGTTCGCGCGGGCGAGCGTCTTGCAATGAGTAAGGTATCGATGCTGCTACATGCTTCCCTATTGCCCTAGGCATAGTTCCGCCGCAACTTGTCCACGTTCCATGTGTGGCGAAGTGTCTGCCCTTCGAGCATGGCGAGGCGGTATGCTCCCTTCTGCAAGGCTTCCGCAACAATGCATGGGCCTTCCCATTTAGACTCCAGCTTGCCAACCGTCTCCGCATGGAGTGCCATTTTGAGGACGAGGTCCCCGGGCTGGAATCCCCTCGGGTATGTGGAATGACCCAGGGTGCGCACCATCTGCCATGCGTATTTTATGACATGCTGGGTCGTGCTTACTCGCTCTCCATCAAGGAAGTTTAGGGACAAGTGGCGCTCTTCTTCCGGCGCCTGGACGAGGACCCTTCTCGAGCCGGCCTTGATTTCCTCGGGCGTCACTGCCTCATCGCCGAAGAGGAGTTTGAATGGCGTGAACCCCGTCGGGCGTTGTGCAGAGGGACCAGAGGATGCTGCGAAGCTCGCTCAGCCACTTGCCCTTTGGCAGCCCGACTAGACGCTTCTTAATCGCGGCGGAGATGGCGCCGTTCGCTCGCTCGACTGCTCCGTTGGACTGGGGATGTCTGACCGAGGTGAATCGAAGCGTGATGCCCATGCTGTCGCAGAACCCTTTGAACGGGGCAGCGTTGAACTGCAGGCCGTTGTCGATGGTGAGCTCCCTATGCACGCCGAAGCAACATATGATGTTCTGCCAAAGGAAGCGCTGCATGGCCGCCGAGGTTATCTTGGCCAGAGCCACAGCGTCTGGCCATCTGGAAAAATACTCCAACGCAACCACTGTGAACCGCAGGTTGCCTGGGGCTCGGGGAAGTGGTCCCACAACGTCGACGCCCCACCGTGCCAGCGGCCACACCGGGGGAATGGGGTTGAGGCTCGTCGGAGGCCTGCGAATGACGCGTCCCATCCATTAGCAAACTTGACACCGGCGCACGAGGTCTTGGGCGTCGGCAACGGCAGTTGGCCAGTAAAAGCCTTGCCCGAACGCCTTGCCAACTAGCAACCTCGGCGCGAGGTGCGAACCGCAGAGTCCCGCGTGAATTTCCGCAAGGAGCTGCCTGCCTTCTTCGCGTGAGAGGCACCGCAGAAACGGTGCGCAGACTCCTTTTGTAGAGTGTTTCCTCGAACACCTGGAAGGACCTGGCGCGATGCTGTACGCGTCGGAGCTTGGCGGGGTCGTCCGGCTCCGCGATGCCATGCAAGAAACCAAAGATGGGCTCCCACCAGTCACCCTGCTGGGTAATCTAGTGGACGAGGGCCACATCCCGGTTGTCCTGCGCAATGGCTGCCGCTAATAGGACTTCATAGAATGCTCCCTTGGGGGTGGCAGCTGCTGGCTGGCAGCCTTCGCAAGGGCGTCGGCTTGCTCGTTGTCCGCGCGAGGGATGGCCTTGACCATGACACCCAAGAAGTGCCTTTCCTTCGCTCTTACGGGTGCCAGGTACTTAGCCAACTCATGGTCCTTGGCTTGGTATGACTTGTCCACATGGCCCGCCACCGGACGCGAGTCCGTGCGGACAAGAACTCGGCGTGTGCCAAGCGCCTTGAGCTTTGCCAGGCCGAAGAGCAGCGCCTCGTACTCGACCGTGTTGTTGGTGGCAGGAAATGCAAGGCGCGCCGAGTACGACAGGCGCTGCCCCTCAAGTGTGGTAATCACTGCATCTACGCCTGCGCCTGCAACGCCGTAGGCTCCGTCAGTGCTGAGCATCCACACCAAATCCTCTGGCTGCTGGATGGGCTGAGCCGACGGGGTCCATTCTGCGAGGAATTTCACGAAAACTTGGGACTTGATCGCTGTTCGCGAGGCATACGATAAGGAGAACGGGGCGAGCTCGGCTGCCCACTTGCTGATGCG
Source organism: Dendrocalamus sinicus (assembly GCA_036346575.1). Taxonomy (NCBI): domain Eukaryota; kingdom Viridiplantae; phylum Streptophyta; class Magnoliopsida; order Poales; family Poaceae; genus Dendrocalamus; species Dendrocalamus sinicus. The sequence goes on along the minus strand of CM070672.1, from coordinate 1,168,301 downwards.
CCCTGTGGACTCCTTATTGTGCAACATCTCCGCCATGACCAGCGCGTAAGCGAGCTTCTCGAGCTCCGTATACCGCGTCTTGGCGCCCTGGAAGGCTTTAGAGACGAAGTATACGGGGCGTTGCAGAGCGCCTTCTTCAAGGACAAAGACGGCGCTGACCGCTGTCGCTGAAGCGGCAAGGTAGAGCAGGAGGGGAGCCTCTGGCGCTGGAGCGACCAGAGTGGGAAGGCTTGCTAAATGTCTCTTGAGGTCGTCGAAGGCCTTTGCACAATCGTCGTCCCAATGAAACCCATCGCAACTGCGGAGAGTCTCGAAAAATGGCAAGCCCCGCTCCACTGCCCTAGACAGGAAACGGCTCAACGCAGCCATGCAGCCAGCCAGCCTTTGGACTTCCCTTGTCGTCTTGGGCGGCTCCATACCCAGGATGGCGTCGACTTTTTCGGGGTTCGCCTGGATGCCTCATCCAGACACAAGGAAGCCCAGGAGCTTGCCCGCTTGCACGCCGAAGACACACTTGTCTGGGTTGAGCTTGATGCCCGCCTTCCTGAGGTTGTCGAAGGTCTCCTGGAGATCCTGACCATGCAAGGCGAGCTGTCTGGTTTTTACTACCACGTCATCGACGTAGGCCTCCACGTTCCTCCCGAGCTGAGCGGCCAAAGCCAACGCGACGAAGCGGGTGAATGTTGCGCCCACGTTCTTCAAACCGAAGGGCATCCTGACGAAATAGAAAGTCTCAACCAGCGTAATGAAGCTGGTCTTGTCCTCGTCGTCCTTGGCCATGTAAACCTGGCGGTAGCCAGAGTAAGCATCCAAGAAACTCATGAGTTCGCACCCCGCGGTGGCATCGACCAGTTGGTCTATGCGCGACAAAGGGTAATCATCCTTCGGGCATGCTTTGTTGAGGGCAGTGAAGTCGATGCACATGCGCCAGGCACCGCTAGCCTTTTTGACCAACACCGGGTTGGCAAGCCAATCCGGGTGCTGGACTTCACGGATAACCCCAGCCTGGAGAAGCTTCGCTACCTCCACCTTGGCTGCTTGCTGCCGGTCCACGGACATACGGTGAAGCTTTTGCTTGACCAGCTTGGCGTCGAGGCGGACCGCCAGGTTGTGCTCGATGAGGGCGCGGTCCACGAACTTGATATCCTCCGGTGACCATGCGAAGACGTTGGCGTTGCTCCACCTCCGGAGGGAGGCCTTCGCCAATGGACACAAATTGCCCCTCCGCTTGGAGAGGCACCTTTTTGACTCCGCCCTCTGGCCGAGGCTTAGGCATCCACCCTGGAGCGGACAGCGTGTCCGCCTTGAGTTTGTCGGTGAGGATGTGCACCTTGTGGTGTGGACTCCTAGCGCCAGCCTCTACGCGCCTAGCGAGGTCTTGGTCGCCGAAGACGGTGATGACACCCCGTGGGCCTGGGAGCTTCATACACAAGAAGGCATGGTGCGGAACCGCCCCGAAGGAGTTGATGGCGGGTCAGCCCAGTATGGCGTTGTATGGGTGCGGGATGTCTACGACGTCGAAGACGATGTCCTCGCTCCTAACGTTGTCTACCTGGTGCAAGGTAACTCGGAGACATACCTGACCCAGGGCCTTCAGCGGCTGACCCCCGAAACCCTGGAGCGGGGTTCCCGACGGTCCCAGACGACTCCGAGGAATTCCCATGCGGTCGAGGGCCTCCACGAACAGAATGTTTACGGAGCTTCCCCCGTCGATGAGGATGCGCCTGACATCGCAGGTTGCAATGTCGGCCTGGACGACAAAGGGATCTTAGTGGGGGAACTCCACGCCTTGGGCGTCGGCTGACGTGAAGGTGATATTGCAGTGCGGCATCCTCGAGGGTGGTCGTGTCGAGAACATCCCCGGCAGGGAGCCTCCGGAGATGACGCTAATGATGCGGTGCTAGACCCCCTCTGTGACTGCGGCTCGCGGGGGAATTCCCTGCGGCTGCTGCACATGGGCTACGGCGGGGGGCCGCGCTGCCGAGGCCCGGATTCCGGCGGTTGCCTGTCGCAGCTCCATGACTGCGATGCACGCCCGCGTGATGTGGTCACCGTAGTTGTGCACTTCGCACCACCTGCCGTAGTCTAAAATTTCTTGCTCCGCGCGTGGTCTCTCGTCGTGGCCCCCTCCACGTCCCCATCCCCGGCCCCTCCCACGCGAGGTGGGGGTAGGTTCTCGGAGGACGTCCTCAATGCCAAGGACATGGCGAGCCTTTTGGGACCTGCGCTGGTTGCGCCGGGGCTTGCGCCTGCCTCTTGATGAGCTCTCCTGCCCCCCGGCGTTGCTGCTTTCAGGAGGGTCTTCCACAGACTCTTGCTTGCGTCCTCATTTCGCGGAATCGCTCCCCGCATTTCCTTTTTGCGATGACCCCTCCACTTGAATAGGGTCGGAGTCATCGCCTTCACGTCTTTGCGCATCCTCCTCTGTCCGCACATACTTTTCCATCTTGTCGAAGAGCTTCGCAACTGTCCTGGTTGGTTTGCGAGCGTTTTACTCTGCCAACGGCCCCGGGCGGAGGCCCTGCACCGCTGCATTGATGATAGTTGTCTCGTTGACATCCTTGACCTGGCAGCGTACCTTCGCGAAATGCTTGAAATACTCTCGGAGCTTCTCTGAGGGTTTTTGCTTGACCGCGAAGAGCTGATCCGCGTCGACACGCTCGACTATAGTTCCCCTGGAAGTTGTTGTAGAGCTGGTCGTGGATCTGCTCCCATGCGTAGATGGAGTTCGGCTCGATGGTGAAAAACCAAGAGAGCGCCACTCCTTGCAACGCGAGGGGGAGCCCCTTCGCCTTTGTGGTGTCATCTCCGCCAGCGGCTTCGATGACGGTCTCGTACATGCGCACGAACTCCCGAGGGTCCGTATAGCCTTTGTACGGCTCGATGGCGCTGGGGAGCTTGAAGTCCTCCGGCCATGCCGCGTGCTGCAGGCCTACAGAGAGCGGGGACTCTGGGTCCACGCGTCGCAGCGGGACGCGACTGGACGTGGGGGCGTCGTGGCTGTCCGCCCGCTCCGGCGTGGGTTCCGTTGGCGGGGTCTACTGGCTCCGAGCCTCCTGCATATCCCGCACGGCCCCGCGGAGATCCGCCAGCTCCCGCTGGAACGTGCTGAGGGCCGCCAGTAGGGCGTTCTCCACGGCGACCGTGCCAACCTGAGCACCGACGCTGCCGGCGGCGAATGACGTACCTGCGGCGGGGTGGCTTCCCTGCGTGGGGCGGTGTCGGCCATCGGTGCGGCGGTGGCTGGGTCGGTCCTCGCGGCGACGGTGGCGGGGTCGGTTTTCCTGCGTGGGGCGGTGTCGACCGTCGGGGCGGTGGTGGCGGGGTCGGTCGTCGTGGCGACGGTGGCGGGGTCGGCCGTCGTGGCAGTGGTGGCGAGGTCGCTCGGCATGGTGTGGACGCGAGTGTTCGTCGCCGCCACGCCCGCGACACCGTCCGCGCCTGCCAACGCTGAAGCCCTGGTGTTGACGCGAGGCTCCGTCACTCCCACCTTCCTCTTTGCCGCCGCCGACGAAACTTTTTTCGGTGCCATCCTTCTTCGGATCTTGAGGCTTGCTCTTGTCCTCCCCACGGACGACGCCAACTGTTGTGGTTACAGACCAAACAGAGAGAGAGATGTGGTAGTGAAGAGTTAGGTGAGCAATGCTTAGGGTTCTTCCCCCATAGCCTGTACCGCAAATATATATATATCCTCATGGGGGTGCTTTTACAGTTGTACCCTTACATTCAAGCATCCCTTTTAGGGGCATTTATGTCATTACACATGTCCCATTTTGGGCCTTACAACCCTCTACAGGCCGGCTGGGCTTAGGTGGGGGCCACCCCTACAACAGCCAACAAGTGGTCTGAGATCGATGTGATCAAAATAGGTTGAAATACAACCTGTGAGGTCAACAACCAGTGAGCGGTCAAAAACTCAACGTGGTCGAAAGCCAACGAGCGGTTTGAGATCGATGTGGTTGAATCAATTTGAAAATCGACCAGTAAGATCGACAACTAGTGAGCAGTCGAAACCCAATGTTGTCGAGAAGATGCAGAGTGGTCAGAGGCCTGAATGCGGTCGACAAAGAAGCGGTGCGATCCGAAACTTGACCGTGGTCGAAACCAGAAAGGCAGTGAAGAATAGAAGGTCTCACAGCACAGTTTCAAAATGAAAATGGATGCAAATTTTGATCCATAAATCCAAATGATATGAAACTTTGTAGAGATCTTCTCTATGGTATTGTGAACCTATTCCAATAAACGATCATGAAAATCATAACCAAAGTCAAGACTTTTTTAGTTTGTTGGAAGATTCTACCAAAATCGAATCAAAATCGAAATTAGTGAATACAACTTGCTTGTGGGTGGATGTTGACTAAGATAGATCTAGATATATTCCCACATATCATAGCAAGTCAGAACACCAAAGAAGTCAACTCAAATACCCCTAGATCAAGAAATCACACTTTTAGCCCAAAATAAGCAAAACCGAGTTTTCTTAATAAACTTGTTATCAAAGTATCTAGATGGGTAGAGATAGATTCTCAAATGTAGTCTCCATCTCTTATATGTCATTGGTATAACAAAATCAAGAAAGGAAAGAAGAGAGAACAAACTAACCAAATCAAAAGCAAATCAATCAAGATAGAATGAATCCATGAAGATGCACAAAGATTAATATATTGCTTACTTGAGATAGATTATTTTACAACCACTCCACTTTGAAGGACAAAGAGCATACCAAGCTAAGTGCTCCACTATCAAACCCTAAACCTAAACAAAAGAGCACAAGAGAGAGGGGTTGGATGGTTAACCCAACATATCTTCTTCCTAATCCCTTTTATTAGGTGGGTAACCAGACACCTACACCCCTTAATGAATCCTATTACAATGAGGGGACCCGCTAACCCCACACATACGGGTTTTACTTACTCAAGTTCACTTATGCACGCTTTTCAAAGTGCATAAGTGTGCATCTGTTAAATCATTAGTCTTGATCCACCTTGATCAAACCAACTCCATATTGACCTAAACCACTCTCCAACGCATCACCCATATGTCACGGTTTTGATCCAAGATGGTTTTTGGTATTTTAATCAAAATACCAAAATATCCCTTGTTGACCCAGTTATCACCATCCTTTGTAAGCAATCATCATGTTTGCCACGTACGGGTGCACCACTAGCTTTTCGTGTGTTGCCAAGTCTCTCTCTTCTTGGTTTCACCAAACCACGACTTACTTGGCCCGTGCAAGCCACCTGGCACCATCCCGCCGTTCGAACTTGCCTTCAATATTTTTTACATTTCTCGTGCTATACTTGAGCTCACCATCTCACCCGGCACCTTTGATCGTTCTGGGCCTCAACTCCTCTATGAGCATAGCCCTGATCCACGCCGTTGACCACAGTTGACTCCAAGCGATCCTGCACATCCAAAGATAAAGAAATCGTTTGCAGGCACAAGTTCTTCGTATTTAATCCATGACTCAAATCCTAAAATCCTCAAATTCTACCAAAACCATTCCACACAAAGTGCGATATTTGCAAAACCAATTGACCACTCCACAAACATTACAATAATTCATCACAACACTATTCTGGACTTTCTCATATGGTCCTTCAATTCCATAGACCTAATGCATAATGAAGTTCAGCAGTCAATCTTGGAGGAAAATGCCAAAGTTTTATTTTCTTCATAGAAATCTTCTAAGGCATGATATGTATTAAGACAAAAATGTAGGGGTGGCTTTCTTTTATGTTAGGGTGACCAGTGACTCCTCGTAAAAAATTCTCATCAAAAACCTTACCTGTTAGTTATGTTTCACAGGCGAGTGGTACCACGTCAGATGACGCACCCCGTGATATGTCAAAAAGAATGGAGTTGCAGAAAATCCTAAAGAAGATAGAAAATAGTATCAACATAGCAGACGAAAATTTGCAAGTTCCGTACTTACAAAGCCGTGTGCAACGTCTGGACTTACAAACTGGTGGTGCCAATGCACGTGGTGCATTCACTACTGCAGCTCTTCCACCAGTAGTAATTGGCCGAGATGAAGATCGTGACGAGATCATAGCTATGCTTCATGAGACAGTTGGTGATGGTAAACAAGAATCCAGCAGTGCTCTATCCTATTCTATAATTGGCATTCATGGCATCCCTGGGTCTGGGAAATCTACCCTTGCACAGTATGTTTATGCCCATGAGGGAAATGGTGACCATTTCGACGTTGTTATGTGGGTTCATGTTACGGAGAATTTTAGTGTGCAGACCATTTGGAGGGCGATGTTTAACGAGGCTGCAGGGAAACCATGCCCTGAATACGATAGTCCTAACGCCCTAGAAAAACATTTGAAGGAGGAACTGCGTGGAAAACGGTTCCTCTTGGTACTGGATGATGTCTGGTATAATAAGAATGAGATTCATCAGGAGAAGCTACAACAGATACTTTCTCCACTGAGGGTTGGCAAGGCAGGAAGCAAGATCCTAGTGACTAGTCGAACATCGGATGCATTGTCAGCTTTGGGTGCTGTGAGATGTATTCCCATATCTGACCTGGATGACAATGTGTTCCTTGAATTGTTCATGCATTATGCACTTGAAGGTGCAATGACAGATGACCAAAATCGAAGAATGTTTGAAATGATTGGGGCTGACATTGCAAAAAAGCTAAAGAGATCACCTCTAGCAGCCAAAACAGTGGGAGGACTGCTACGTATACGACCAAAGGAGGTTAAGTTTTGGAGTAGTGCTCGGGATCGGGATCTTTTGAATGAGACAATGGGAGCTCTGTGGTGGTGCTACCAGCATCTTGATGAGCAGGTCAGGCGATGCTTTGCTTACTGCAGTATGTTTCCTAGAAGACATCAGCTGAAGCGTGATGAGTTAGTCAACTTGTGGGTTGCAGAAGGGTTTATAAATATTAGCAATGCAGGGGAGCAAATTGAAGATATAGGTCAATCCTACTTCCATGAATTAGTGTCTTGCTCATTTCTGCAACAGACAGGAAGAGCTGGTGATAGTGACACAGAGTGCTTTATCATTCATGATCTACTCTATGATTTAGCAAAGAGGGTTGCCGGAAGCGATTGTTTTACAGTCTTGGAAAGTAATGTAGAAATTCCTCCAACTGTTCGCCATCTGTATATTGATTCCTATAATGCAATGGAGATTGCAGAGCAGATTTGCAAATTGGAAAACTTGCGCACGCTCATTTTTACTGACATTGGATGGGGGATAACTGAACGAGTTCTTGATGGTATGCTGAATAAATTAAGGAGGCTACGTGTTGTGCAAGTAAAGCTAGACAGTGAAGATTATGATCTTATAGCAATCCCAGCCTCCATTGGTAACTTGAAACATCTACGTTGTCTCAGCATTTATGACGACTGGTCTTTGGATATATGTCTGCCAAGCACTTTTGACAAGCTTTATCATTTGCAAATCCTGGAGTACCCTTCTAGTAATAATTTAAGAGGTGCTTGTGTTCGAAGTATAAACAATCTGATCAACTTGCGCCATGTAAAGAGCTCTTCAACTTCGGATTTGTTTGATGATGACAATGCAGCTTTGGAAATTCCTGGCATTGGGAGGTTGAAGTCACTTCAAACATTAGGTTGCTTTGGTGTGAGGAAGGAGAAGGGGTACGAGTTACAACAGCTGGAGGGCCTAAACCACCTTCAGGGGATCCTGAGAATTAGTGGTCTTGGAAACATTGAAAACAAGGAACAAGCTCTAGAGGCTAAGCTAGCCGATAAGGAAGGCCTCACATCATTGGCACTGGAATATGGGGGGACTGATGAATGCCCTCCAAACCTTCAAGCGGACATCCTTGAGGGCCTCCGTCCACCATCATCGGTTACACAGCTGAGAATCCAAGGCTACCATAGTCGGAGGTACCCAAGATGGCTCTGGGTGAACCAGAATGCTCCAAGGAATCTGCAACGTCTTCAGCTCAAAAATTGTCATGAACTGGAAGCTCTTCCTGAAATTGGTGAGATTTTCATTCATCTTCACGAGCTTAGACTCGAAAGTCTTACAAGCCTAAAATCGCTGCCAAGACTTCCTGAGAACTTGAAGAAACTGGTGATTAAGTGCTGCACATCCCTTGCCTTCATTTGCATGGAGGATGTGGAAATGCTAAGAACCATGCTTGTCGAGCGAGCATCTCAAGCTGATCCATCCCTGAAGAGTGTAAATCCAGAAGGAATAGCTGGATTGTCTCCCGAGCAGTTTGACAGGTTCAAAGCAACCTTATATGATTATGATCTCATCGGCAAATCTGGTGATTATGATCATATGTTGGAGAACGTCTTGCAATTAGTCTGGGGCAGTTGCACTGAAGAGGTTTCTCAATCGCTAATTCCAGGATCTGTTGAGCATCTCAGTATTGAATTCTGTACCATCACTGACTCCGCCTTGCGTAATTGCTTAATGGGCTATACCTCCATAACTTGCTTGGAACTGTCTGGGATTCTTTGTTTAACAGCAATTCCTTGGGAGTTCCTAACTAGGCTTAGGGAGCTCTCAATCACTGCATGTGTGGACCTAACCATCCTACACGGCCTGAATGATCTCTGGAACCTGGAAGATCTTACTATCAAGAAGTGCCCCAATCTCAAGGCTCTACAAGACAGCGAGAAAGTGGAAGCCCTTTGCTCGCTCACTGTGGATGACTTACCTCTTGTGCCAGAGCTGCTCTCAACAGAAGGCCGCTCATCTCTGACGAAGCTTAAAATCGATGATTCAAAGGAACGAAAGGAGGCTGAATTCCTGCAGCAGTTGACTTCATTAAACTGCCTCCAGTTTTGGGACTGCGACTGGGACACCTTACCGGAGAATTTGGTGCACCTCACATCGCTTGAAGATTTGGTTATTTTCGGCTGTGAAAAGATCCAGTCACTGCCAGTACTACCAGAATCTCTAGAATACTTTGAAGTCGGTTATTGCGGTTTCGAATTCATGGACAGCTGTCAAACCCCTGGAGATCCGAACTGGCAAAAGATTGAGGATGTCCCCACAAAAATAATTGCTAACAGAGAACTTACGTGAAAAGGTGGGGAGAATGGAGGCCATGACGAGGAATTTGGACGCCCAAGCCCATGTGAAAAGGTGAATTGCAGTCAGATCTGGTGTAAAAGGTGATATTGTCTTCCCTTAGTCAACATTATGCATCCATAGACCATAGTCTGTACATTGATGTAAAAGGTGATATTGGCGATACTACATCTGTATGATTTTGTCTGGTTCTCGGTTATTTGTGAGTGAAATGAACAATGCTGAGTTGCCAAGAACCGTGTTTATTTATCTGTTTTGCGCTGTGAATTGGGCAGTAGCAACGTTGCGTTGACATGGAACCTACACGTACTTCACAGCCCATCATGGATGCATCATGCATTAGCCATCAGAGAAGCTCCATGGGAATCTGCAAGTCTGACTCAGTGGAGATGCTCGCGCTGTTCGATCCGCGCTGAGCATATGTACTGGCCCCCCCTTTTTTTTGAAGCAATATACTGGTCCAATTGATGTACACATATCTAGACCTATAAGATGTGTTTACTTCCTTGTCAGGAAGTGCTTATTATGTGCTATCGCTTGACAAAGTTCACGGTATGTGGAGGAAGATTCATTTCTTGATTTGGACAATCAGAAACATTCCAATATTCCATTGCCAAAGCTGATGTATGTTGGACCTGTTCTTTTTTGCTGCGGTTTGTACCTTTTTGACTGTTCGTACGAGAAATTACAGAATAACTGAAACTCACGTGCGATTTTTGCCGATATAAATAAAGTCGGTACAGTATGTATTACAATTAATTAGTAGATTATATATTAAAAATACATTCTATTTAAAAAATTAGTTATTATAGAAAAATCAGAAGCCGAGGTTAAATGCTAAAACACTACAGCCCGTTGTCAAGATTTCTTTTCCCTACGTTACGTGTGAGGTGAGTAGAACGTGGTGGGTCGGGCTCGGCTGCTTTAAGATTGGTGACAGGCTAGAGAGGGCCGGGCAGAGAGCCCATATCCTCGACCCGGAGCGAAATCCAGACCACACGAGCCCATATTCTCGACCAGTCGAGTTGAGGTTCGAGTGTGGTGGGCCGGGTGCTTTACGATTGGTGATAGGACGGGCAGAGGCGGGCGCTTGAGAGATCAGCACCCGGAAATCCCCAAACCCTTGTTCGACCCGGACGCGCGATGGGCGACGACCACGGCGGCGGCGACCACGCCGGAGTCGGCCGCGCCGAGGTGATCCCTTGGACTCTTGGGTGTGGGGGATTCCGATCTTTACACCGAGCTTTCCGCGGTCGTGGAGGGAGACGCTCGCGAGGGTTTCGTTTCGCGTCCGCTCCATCTAGAGCCTAGTTTTTTTTTCCTTCTGTTTCTTTCGACTTAGATGCGACGGTTTGCGCTATGGTTGGCGTGCGAATTCGGCGGCGGCGCTGCTGGGGGTTCGTTTGATGCAGATGCGGCTGGCTTTATCTGCTAGCCGAGAGTACCTTGGGGAGCGAATTTCCCAGATTTGTTCGCTTTGATCTCGACGTGTGTGCTGCCTGCGTAAAATTCGATCGCCCCTGTTGACTGCTTACGCTTGATGTGTAGTAGCTTCATTCACCACTTCGATTTGTGTGGGCAGGCGTCGTGGAATTGGTGCATGGGACGAACGTTTAGGTTTTGCTTTGTAATAGGGTTATGGATAAGTAAGCTGACTCGAGAGGAACTTTGCGCTTGTCTAGTTTTGGTGGTGTATATTGGTTCGAGAGGCTGAGTGATATGGGATTTATGGGAAAAGGGGGTTTTGACCGGTGCCGATAGATCCATTGCAATGGGAGGATATCAAGTTTTCATTGCTCACCTTTTCATGGTGCGGATGTGCTAATTTGACTTTGGATGTTTTGTTGTTAAGCAAAATGGAATTCATCTGCGGTTTTTTAACATATCAAAGTCATATAATTTTAACACATGAAGATTTACCGTTATAGAACAATGATTATTTTCAAACTGCTGGAATAATCAATCGCAACTTTATTATGTGCTATAAATGCGCATCTAGAGTTCCTTATGCATATACCTGCCAGTTGATGTAACTGTCCAAGATACTCGGATCATTAACCAAAAGCTCATGTGCATGGATACACTTAATGCATGTCTTTCTGCCTTTGATTGCTCACAATGCACATTTACTGGGAGCATCTTGCACTTGTTCCATGGTTTTATATCATCTGATTCAAAGAACTATGTTTTTTTGGTGACATTCTTGTGACTCTGTGTTGGTAAGCTCAAACTAATGTCATCCTATCTCCAGGGTGATACATATTCACGTGAAGATGGATTGTCGAAATCTAGGGATAGAGACAGAGAAAGAGAAAAGGACAAGGACAGGGAGCGTCACAGGGACCGTGACAGAGATCAAGGAAGAGACAGAGACAGGGACAGGGACAAGGATCGGGACAGGGACAAGGACAGGGATCGCCACAATAGGCATCACCGTGAAAGAAGGGAACCCATACATATCCATTGCAGCATTAACCACATGACTGTCTGAATCCAGCCCACATTTCACACCAAGACTATGTAGCTGCATGCCTTCTTCCAAGGATGCGAGGCTTGCACTGGATGACAAACATTCAGCTAGACAAACATGATCAAGTTTGTTTCCAGCATGCCGCATATCCATGAAGAGCTTTAGGGCCTCCTCTCCATGGCCATGTTGAACACTCGCAGCTATCATGGCATTCCAGGAAACCACACTTTTGTTGATCATTCTGTGGAATATATTAGTACTTGACTCTAAATCACCACAGTTTGCATACATTGTGATCAGAGAGTTAGTAACATACTCATCCAATGAGAATCCAGTATGAATTATGTATGCATGTAGGGGCATTCCATAATTACGCAACTCAGTTAAAGATGTGAAAGAACCCTGGATATTTATCATTGTTATGTAATTCAGCTTTATCCCCACGCCTCTCATCCAAGAAAATACTTGCATTGCCTCCGTACCATCCTCGAGTGCTGCATAGCCCCCAATAAGCGTGTTGCAACTAACAACATCATGACTCGGCATTGACTGAAATACTCTCTCAGCATCTTGCATGGAATTGCATTTACCATACATCGTGAGGAGAGAATTACGAACCAGTAGGTTGTTTTGAAAACTTGATTGCAATATGATGGCATGAACCATTCTGCCATCCATCAGAGCTCCTGGACTTGAAGATGCTCCTAGAGCGCTGGAAAATGTCATGTGATTTGGACCTCCATTCATTCGAAGCAACTGACCTAATGTCTTCAACGCATCAATGCAATAATCATTCTGCACATAGGATCCAATCATAGTGTTCCATGATATTAGATCCCTACTGGTCATGTTCCAGAACAGAAACTCAGCATCACTCAATTTCCCAGCAGCAGCATACATATTAACAAGGGCGTTAATCATGGGAATACAAGAATGCAGACCACTCCTGATACAAAGGGAATGAATTCCGCTTCCGTGGCTGACATGATCTGAGGAGCCACAGACAGATATCAAGCTGCACAGAGTTGTTGCATCAGGCCTCAACAATCCGCCATGACGCATATATGAAAACAGAAGAAAACATTTGCTGCACATTCCTTCATGTGAGAACATCGATATCATTGCGTTCCATGATATAGTGTCGCGTTTGTCCATTTGATCAAAGAGCTTCTCAGCATCCTGCACCCTTCCGAGGTTACCAAACATGGTGATCAGTGAATTTGCCACGGAGACCTGCGTTTGGAGGCCAGAAACCACGACATGGGAAGCAACTTGAAGCCCAGCCACCTCGTTCTCGAGGGATCCACACAGGCTGGCCACTGTCGCGAACGCATTTGCGTTGCTCGTGACCCCTTCCCTCCTCATCTGACTGTAAGCTCCCAACGCTTCTTCCAGGTACCCGTTAGACGACAAGGCCACCATCAACGCCGTCCAGGACACCATATTCCGCTCGGGCATCTCCCAGAACAGCCTGTGGGCATCCAACACGAGCCCACGGGAACCATACAGGTGCAAGAGGGCCGTCCCGATGTAAACGTTGCCCATGAGCCTGGCCTTGTGGGCGAGCGCGTGGATGGCGGATTGGCGGCCCCGCACGCGCCGCCCTCCTCCCCCCAGCGCCCACACGCGGTGACGAGGCTGGCGAGCGCGAACCCGCTGAGCGGGACGTCATGGTCCCGCATTCCCTGCAGAAGCTCGAACGCGGCGCCGTCGCGGCCGCAGCGGACGCAGCCGGAGACGGCGGTGTACCAGGAGGACGGGATCCGGTCCGGCATTGCGTCGAACAGGTGGAGCGCGGCCGCGGGGGAGCGGTGGCGGAAGTAGAAGGTGAGGAGGGTGTTGCGGTGGAAGGCGCTGAGCGGGAGCGCGCGGCGGAGGGCGAGCGCGTGGATGGCGCGCGCGAGGAGGGGTTGGTCGGTGAGGTGGGAGAAGCCGGTGCGAGGGAACTGCGCGACGGCGGGGTTCGGGTGGTCGGCGAGGAGGGCGATGGGGTGAGGCGGAGGCGGTGGGTCGAGAGGGCATGGTGCGGCGGTGGAGAGGCGGCGGGAGGGGGACGCGGCGAGGCGGGTTGGTGCTCGCTTGGTGTACGAGTAGCAGTACTTGGTTGGTGGTTCGTCGGAGAAGGGCGCGGAAAATAGATGCGTCGTAGTGTAGCGGCGGGCCGGCCGGCTGCGAGGGCCCCATCAAAATTTGTTTGGCGGACAAGAACACATGGGACCAAGCCCATTTGACACCCACGGTAGTGTAGCTTGCGGCCCATCAAAACTTGTAGCTTTCCATGTCTCCCACCATATCCACTGGTAGGGCGGCCCGAGGATCGCCGAGGATCGCCGGCGATTCCCGCCGCGATCTCGTCCGGAAAGTCCGACCAACTCTGGCGACAGCAGCATACATTCCAGCAGGTCAGCATTCCCAAGCGACGTTCGCAACAAATCTGTAATTTTTCGCTTTGATGTTCTCTTCTCTGAAAGTTCCCATACATGGTTTATTTCATCTTGCTTAGTACATGCTTTTCTTCTGCAAAATTTCCACATTTGATGGAGAAACCTTCAGATTATCATAAACTCCAGTGGCCTGTGGGGTTCAGAAACCGGACCGAAGACTTTGCCACTGTCATCCTGCTTGTATGAATTAGTCAAATTAATTCTTCTGCTCAAGAGAGATTGGCTTGGGTGATGCGCTTAGTGTACTTGCTAGTTGCTACTCAAGTGAAATTGCACCTGTTATGCTAAACTGAATCTCCGTCAGATCAACAAAAGGGGATCGCCCCCTATGGTTAGCATAGAGAGGGTTGCCGGAAGCGATTGTTTTACAGTCTTGGAAAGTAATGTAGAAATTCCTCCAACTGTTCGCCATCTGTGTATCGATTCCTATAATGCAATGGAGATTGCAGAGCAGATTTGCAAATTGGAAAACTTGCGCACTCTCATTTATACTAACTACATTGGACGGGGGATAACTGAGCGAGTTCTTGATGGTATGCTGAATAAATTAAGGAGGCTACGTGTTGTGCAAGTAAAGGTAGACAGTGGTAACTTGAAACATCTACGTTGTCTCAGCATTTATAACTGGCTTCCGGTTGTGGATCTATGTCTGCCAAGCACTTTTGACAAGCTTTATCATTTGCAAATCCTAGAGTACCCTTCTAGTGATAATTTAAGAGGTTCTTGTGTTCGAAGTATAAACAATCTGATCAACTTGCGCCATGTAAAGAGCTCTTCAACTTCGGATTTTTTTGACGATAACCATGCAGCTTTGGAAATTCCTGGCATTGGGAGGTTGAAGTCACTTCAAACATTAGGTTGCTTTGGTGTGAGGAAGGAGAAGGGGTACGAGTTACAACAGCTGGAGGGCCTAAACCACCTTCAGGGGATCCTGAGAATTAGTGGTCTTGGAAACGTTGAAAGCAAGGAACAAGCTCTAGAAGCTAAGCTAGCCGATAAGGAAGGCCTCACATCATTGGCACTGGAATATGGGGGGACTGATGAATGCCCTCCAGACCATCAAGCGGACATCCTCGAGGGCCTCCGTCCACCATCATCGGTTACACAGCTGAGAATCCAAGGCTACCATAGTCGGAGGTACCCAAGTTGGCTCTTGGTGAAGCAGAATGCTCCAAGGAATCTGCAACGTCTTCAGCTCGATTATTGTCATGAGCTGGAAGATCTACCTGAAATTGGTGAGATTTTCATTCATCTTCACGAGCTTAGACTCGAAAGTCTTAGAAGCCTAAAATCGCTGCCAAGACTTCCTGAGAACTTGAAGAAGCTGGTGATTAAGTGCTGCACATCCCTTGCCTTCATCTTCATGGAGGATGTGGAAATGCTAAGAACCATGCTTGTCGAGCGAGCATCTCAAGCTGATCCATCCCTGAAGAGTGTAAATCCAGAAGGAATAGCTGGATTCTCTCCCGAGCAGTGTGACAGGTTCAAAGCAACCTTATATGATCTCATCCGCGAATCTGGTAATTCTAATTCACTGTCATATTCCAGAAGCTCGTACAATCTTATGTTGGAGAACGTCTTTCCATTAGTCGGGGGCAATTGCATTGAAGAGGATTCTCAATTGCTAATTCCAAGATCTGTTGAGCATCTCAGGATTGGATTGTGTACCATCACTGACTCCGCCTTGCGTAATTGCTTAAGAGGCTGTACCTCCATAACTTGCTTGGAATTGTCTGGGATTCTTTGTTTAACAGCAATTCCTTCGGAGTTCCTAACTATGCTTAGGGAGCTCTCAATCACTGCATGTGTGGCCCTAACCATCCTACACGGCCTGAATGATCTCCGGAAACTGGACAAGCTTACTATCGAGAAGTGCCCCAATCTCGAGGCTCTACAAGACAGCGAGAAAGTGGGAGCCCTTTGCTCGCTCACTGTGGATGACTTATCTCTTGTGCCAGAGCTGCTCTCAACAGAAGGACGCTCATCTCTGATGAAGCTTAAAATCTCTCATTCAAAGGAACGAACGGAGGCTGAATTCCTGCAGCAGTTGACTTCATTAAACTTCCTCGGGATTTGGGGCTGCAACTGGGACACATTACCGGAGAATTTGGTGCACCTCACATCGCTTCAAGGGTTGTCTATTACACGCTGTGAAAAGATCCAGTCACTGCCAGTACTACCAGAATCTCTAGAATACCTTTCAGTCAATTCTTGCAATCCAGAATTCATGGACATTTTATCAAACCCAGGGAGATCCGAACTGGCAAAAGATTGTGCGTGTCCGCACAAAAAGAATTGCTGGTAGAGAACTTACTTGAGAAGTCGAGATCGAGCCATGACGGAGGAATTTGGACGCCCAAGCCCACACGAGCCCATATGCATCCACATTAGGCGAAATTTTGTGTGCGCGTATGTAGCGTGGTGAAATTGCAAAAGGTGATAATGTCTTCCCTTAGTTAACATTATGCATCCATAGACCATAGTCTGTAAGCTTTTGGCTGGTTCTTGGTTATTTGTGAGTGAAATGAACAATGCTGAGTTGGCAAGAACCGTGTTTATTTTATTTTTTTGCCCTGTGAATTGGGAAGTAGCAACGTTGCGTTGACATGGAACCTACACGTACTTCACAGCCCATCATGGATGCATCATATGCATTAGCCATCAGAGAAGCTCCATGGGAATCTGCAAGTCTGACTCAGTGGAGATGCTTGCGCTGTTCGATACGACCACGCCGGAGTCGGCCGCGCCGAGGTGATCCCTTGGACTCCTGGACTCCTGGATCTTTACACCGAGCTTTCCGTGGGCGTGGTGGGAGACGCTCGCGAGGGTTTCGTTTCGCGTCCGCTCCATCTAGAGCCTAGTTTTTTCTTCTTCTTCTGTTTCTTTCGAATTAGATGCGACGGTTTGCGCTATGGTTGGCGTGCGAATTCGGCGGCGGAGCTGCTGGGGGTTCGATTGATGCAGATGCGGCTGGCTTCATCTGCTAGCCAAGAGTACCTTGGGGAGCGAATTTACCAGATTTGTTCGCTTTGATCTCGATGTGTGTGCTTCCTGCGTAAAATTCGATCGCCCCTGTTGACTGCCTACGCTTGATGTGTAGTAGCTTCATTCACCACTTCGATTGGTGTGGGCAGGCGTCGTGGAAGCAAGACTGACTTCCACAATATGTCGGTGTTTGCATTCTGTTGTCCCATTTTGCTGTGATGTGTGGGGGCAAGTGACTCTATGAACAATGCCAGTGCGATATTCACCTCGCCAATCTGATTGAACACAAAGAATTTTCTTGTCAAGGAGACGCTCAACATGCTTCTGAAACTGAATGAAGACTGATTCAACATCAGATTTGTGTTTTATAAGGTATATTCATATCCACGTAAACTTGTTATAATTGTCAACAAAACTTACATAGTACTTAAAGTTTCTAAAAGATGTAACTGCTGGACCCCACACATCTGAAAACACAAGCTCTAATGGTGAACTAGAAGTACTGATAGAACTAGAAAATGGTAATTGATGACTTTAGCCATTTGACAAGCATCGCACACAGAAGTTCTATTTTTATTGGACTCAAAAGATAAACCATTGGAACTAAGGACATATTGAATGACTCCTGATGCAGGATGATCAAGACGATTGTGCCAAAGACTGATGGATGGTTTTGAAATGGCAAGAGCTTGATGGATTGAACTGAACCCAGCTCCAGAAACAGGGTATAGACTACCCCTACTTCTGCCTGCCACGAGCAACCTCTTCGTTTTGCAATCCTTTATAAGAAAATGGTTAGGATGGAACCCAAAGAAAACATTGTTATTGGATGCAAAACGATGAATAGAGAGGAGATTTTTAGTGGCTTGTGGTGCATGGAGTGTGTTCTTGAGAAAAAGATTTTTGACAGGAGTTTGAATATGAGAGTGACCAATATAAGATATGAATAAACCTGAGCCATTAGCAGCCTAAATTTGATCCTTCCCATTGTACCTTACATGGCCAAGAGTGAATAGATTTAGCTCCCCTGTGATATGGTTAGTGGCTCCTGAGGCACTATACCTACTTCCATCTCCAGAATATGTAGTATTTCCTACAAAAGCTGCATTCTTGTTTTCTTCAAACTGATATGAATGATCAAACCTGTGATAACACTTCAAAGCAACATGTCCAACTTTGGCACACACTTGACAAGTTGGTCTGTTGCCCCCTGATTGTTGTTCTATTGGCCACCTCTCTGGCTGGACTGGAAGGACATGTTACCTCCTCTGTTTCCACCACGACCATGGTTTCTCTAATTTCCTCAACCTCCTCCATTGAAATTATTGTTGTTATTGTTATAGCCTCCACGATTTCCTCGTGCCACAAAGTTGGCATTGGATCCATCAATCTGAGATAAATCACCTCTCAGTTGAAGACGAAGTTCAAAGCTGATTAGATGAGCATACAACTCATTAACTGGAATGGTATCTGCTCTCATGGTCACAGAAGCGACAAGGGCATCATAGTCGACATCTAGACTAGCCAAAACATATGCGACAAACTCCTCATCTCGCAATGGCTGACCAATGGATGCTAAGGTGTCGCTAAGTGCCTTCATCTTGTTGAAATATTCTTGTGCGAGCTGATCTCCATTCTTCAGATTTGCTAGTTGCATTCTGATCTGCATCATGTGAGCTCTGGATTGAGAGGAGAAAAGAGTCTCTAAAGCAAGCCATACCTCTCTAGATGTTGCCATGAACATCACTTGGGACAAAACATCGTTTGTCAAGGATAAGAGGATGGTGTTCAGAACCATCTAGTCTTGTGTAAGCCAGCAAAGGTATTCTAGGTTTGCAGTCTATTCAGGCAGATCAATAATCATGGTATATAGACCTCTAAAAGCATTGTCCTTATCCTCACATAAGGTGCAAAATGTAGTCTCAACAGAATCAGATAAAAGAGGAGCAACACTAGCCATCTCTATCTCAGTTAATAGGCTAACATTTTTCACCTTAAGCAAATCTAGCTCAGAAATCACACTATCATGAGAGGTCATTAACTTCTCCATATCTCCCAGCAAAGAAGTACATACATCACAATTATCATGGGAGGGAAAAGATCTAAGTAAAGTAAGCTCTCATGACAAGCACTCTACCTCCTTCTCTAACTCACCACACCTAGTCTTAGACCTAGTATTAAACTTTCCTAACTTGAAAAAAGTATCATTGAGCTGGTCGTAAGAGGGGCATACCTCATTGGAGTCGTTGTAGATCATTATCACTGATGTCGTTCTCATCAGTCATGAAGCACATGTCGATGAAGTTGTCGCTATCCTTGGTGTCCTTGTACGGATCATCCTCACCGTCGTCATCGCTCCAGCCCTCCATGTCATTAAGTTGAAGTTGTCGAAGGCGGTGAGCACATGGTGAAAGAGCTTCTTGGCCTTGCCAAGGTTACAGTACTTCTTCTCCTTGCCTTGATCACAAGTTGAGGGCTTCTTGTTGCGGTTCTTGCTGTAGTCATTCTTGCTCATGCCGCCATAGTCGTTTTTGCCCTTCTCTAGCTTGGGGCAGTTCGCTCGAATGTGGTTAGGGCCACCACACTCGAAGCAAATCACTGGCCCACTCCTCTTTCTCTCCCTAACCCTTTTGTATGCATGTAAGAATTTTCTGGCTAAGAGGGCTAACTCACTCTTTGGGAATTGCTCAAATTGATCATCGTTCATCTCACACAAAACAGCTAAAAGAGAAACTAAAAGCACCATCAGAAGATGCTCTAGAAGCAGAACTGAGATCGGTGACCAAGGCCATCGACTGTGACTTCGACTTGCGAGAAACGATGTCAATCTCATGAGTCTTGAGGCGTGAGTACAACACATCAAGAGTCAAAATTGTCAAGTCAGTCGTGTCCTTGATGGTGGTCACTTTCATCTCCCAAACCCTGAGGTCCAAGGCAGAAAGCATCCGACGAGTACTGTTCGAGTCTGAGTATGTAAGACCAACAACTCAGAGGTTGCTTAGAATCTTATGAAATCTGCCAAAGCACTCATCTAAGAACTCACCAGTAAGCATCTCAAACTTGTTGTACTCTCGCTTATATTGGTCCTGTCGAACAGCCTTGATTTGGGTGGTACCCTCATGGTATGCATCGAGGGTCACCCAAATATCATAGGCCGATGAGAGATGAGGGATGCGATCAAACTCATTTCTACTAAGACCCTGGATGATGATGTTTCTTGCCTTAGCATTTGTCTCCACATCTGGTGTATTCATCGTTGTGATGTGCTCATCAGCAGGAACAACGAATCGAGTCTTAATCTTTCTCCAAATCACATGGCTTTGAGCCTAAATGTAAGACTTTATCCTACTCTTCTAAACGGAATAGTCAACCCCATCGAAGATAGGAGGCTTGGTGGAATACTTGTCTGCTGCCACGGCTCCTAAGACCAGTTAAGATCTACTGAAAAAAGCTAATCGGGCTTTGATACCACTTGCAGGACTAGACAGGCAATAGATAGGGGGTGAATGGTGCCTTTCAAATTCTCCTCCAAGTATTCACTTAACCCTTCTCTTCGATAGCTATAGAGCTATGAAGATTAGGGTTGACATCCCACTCGAAAACCAAAGAAACAGAGTGAACATATCAGGAAAAACATCATGATCGAAGTTCAACAACATGATCAAAAGCTGACAATGTGGTCATGAATTCAACAACGTGGTCGCAAGCTGACAACGTAGTCGTAAACTCAACTACCAGACAGAAGTACAACGTGGTTAGAAATCGTCTACCGAACGAACATTACTGTAATCGAGAACCGACAGTACGTTGGAAATCAGTGTAGTCGGAAGTTCAATAAGGTCGAAAATCGACTACTAAACAAGAATCACCGTAGTCGATAACCACCAAGACCAAAACCAATGAGACCGAAAATGGATGCAGTCGAAACTAACGTGGTCGGACGCCAACCAGTGATCGAACAACCAACGTGGTCGTAATCAGTCAGCAACCAAAGTGATCAACGTGGTTAAAACCAACGTAGTCACAAGCCAACGAGTGGTCGATCACAATCTTAACCTGGACCAACTCACATGGTCCATCAAGAAGAGAGTTGAAGCTGAAGACAAACTACATGGCTAATCCATGGGGGCTAATGGGCTGCAAAGATGTTTTGGCAATTGTTATAAAACATACAGTAGAAATAAAAGATCAAAAAAGGGTAGAAATAAAAGATCAAAAGAATGGAAGACAAGAGTTTAATATAGAAAATCCTTTTGGAAAAAATGACGGATGCACAAAGATGGAATTTACTTAATGAGAAGAGATTACAAGTATAAGAAACTTCGGCATATATTAACTATATGACTATAAGGATACATATATAGTGATTAAAAAAACTTCTAATAACGATAGGACTCTTTGTTAGAAACATAAACAAACCGAATAAAATTCGAATCACACTTTACCAGCACCCCATCACCAGGTGGAGGACCGCCCCTGCATGTGGGGAATGGGCACTTGACAATCCATATCTCTATCGTTGTTACGTACTGGGTTCTGTACCTGATAGCAAATTGGATTAACATGATTTGAGCTTTGCTCGACTATAGATGTATACGAGTTCTTGTGTTCACTAGAGCATCAGTTTTGTCCTTGCAATCTTTTGTTTCCAACTAGCAAAGTGACCCACGTATTTATGAGAGCATCATTTTAAAACACGTTTAAATAATTTGATAATATATATACTGAGAGACCATGTGGAGGTCACTCCATGGTTGTGATGAGTAATTGACTCTTGTTCTAGGAAGAGTGAGTTTGGTTTTTGGGGTTTGAGCTGTCTCTGCAAAGTCGTAAGCCTTGAGAATGGCCCTTTCTGTTGGGTAGGCTTGAGACCCTGTGGTAAAAAGGGGCTTTACGACTTGGTAGTCGTAGTTGAGCTTACATCTTGGTGGTCAGCAGAGTCATAAGCTCTATCGAGTGGTCATAGATCGTCTACGACCACGTTGGCCGTGGTCTGAGGTCGTAAGTCGAATCTACGATTGCTGTGGTCGGAAGTCGGCGCTCGGGCGTACGACCACGTTGAGTAGTCGGCGCCCACGACCACGCGTTGTGATGCGCTCGGACGGGGTCGACTCAGTCGGACGCGGTCGTAGCGCGTTCGGTGTGGTCGTATGCGGTCATATGCAGTCGGACGGGCGTGAGGAGCGATCGGACGTGGTCCAAATGCAGCGGGACTCGGTCGAAAGTGCTCGGTAAAGGTCGGAATCACTCGTAGCGCGTCAGATGTAGTCTTCTGGGGTCGTAGGCGGTCGGTTGTGCCCGAGATGTTTGAACGTGGTCGTAGACACATGGGAATTGGTCGTATGACCTCTAGGATCGACCATGTGAGCTGGGAATCGGTCGTATGGCTTTGTGGTGAAGTCGTAGACCTCGTGCATTTATTGGTTCATCATTTCGATCGGTCGGAACGACTTGGGATGAGGTCGTAGAATTTGAGCGATAAAGTCGTAGCAATGTTGTGTGCGGTCGTAGGCTCGGTACGACTTGGTGATCTGCTTTACAACTTGGTAGTTGTAGCGATCAGGTGCAGAAGTTGAAGCCTGTGTGATCGGTGATCCTAGGCGATTGATTGGTGGTTGGCTGAGGCCGTTCGACTTGGTGACTAACCTGGTAGCCGTGGGATCGACTTGGTGGTCGGCTGAGCCTTACGACTTGGTGGTCGTAAAGGCTCGCGACTTGATGTCTGGATCTACGTCTAGGTGGTCGTAGGAGTTGGTATGACTTTGTGATCATAGCGACCTGTCTATGGTAGTCGTTGCAAGCTAGCGATGGTCGTAGCTTGTGTCTTGACGGTCGTAGCAGCCTAGTGAGTGGTCGTAGGCTGCTCGCACTTCATGTCTTATGCTTTCGGATGGTCGTAGGGGGTTTACGATCAAGTTTTGTCTTTGTGACACTGTTGGTTGTACCGATGGTTTGTCTGTTGTCTAGTGCGGTGCTATGTGATGGTTTGCTTGTCTGTGTGGTTGCAGGACTTCGGAGCTATTTCATGGTGAGGCGTGGGAGGACCGGGACTAGGCACAGGAGGTGTTGAGGTCCAGACGGTCGGAGACGCCGAAGATGATCAAGGCTGGTGAGGTGGTTGCAAGCCAAGGAGACAAGGAACTGGAGCTGGAGCTGCCAGAGGATCTTGGAGACAAGTCTTGGTGAGGCATGGAGTGGTCGGGACGAGACACAGGCGGTGTCAGGGTCCAGAACGACCGAGTGAGGCCGAAGAGGACTTGGTCTTGTGAGATGGTTACAGGACCTTGGAGACAAGTCTTGGTGAGGCTAGGATGGTCGGGACGAGACACGGGTGGTGTCGGGTCCGTAATGACTAGGTGAAGCCAAGAAGACTTGGGGTCAAGGTGGTTGCAAGCGTGGGTGGCAAGGCAGAGAAGGAAGCTTCGGGAAGGCGCGGAGTGGCATTTTGGAGAAATGCGGAAAGCTGCAAAGGGAAGTTGTGTCTCTGCCGTGCACAGGAGTTGTTGGCGCTAACGGGTAAAGCAAGTGGTAAAACCCGGTGTTAGGTGGGGTTTCTGGGTTCCCCGTAGCGTGAGGCTATAAAAGGGAGAGGGAGGCAAGTGTTTGGTGGGTTGGCCTACTGGGCCTTGAGGCGGCCGCCCTCCTCCCATGAGAGTCTGTGTGAGTGTGTTCTTGGGATTGTGAGAGAGAGAGAGGATGAGTGGAGAATCCATGTATGAATAATCGAGAAAGAGAGAAAGAGAAGAGGTGTGAGCTCCTCTCTATGCTCTCCGGGCGTATTGGGATTCCTTGTACTCCTTGATGGTTGGAATGAAAACTCTGAGTTGTGTTCTCTGCCTTGTGGTTGAATGTTTTGTTTGCGTTTCTCTATTCGATCTTCTCTCTTGTTCTTGGCTCTTCTCTTTTGTGTTGATTTGTTGCTCAAGACTACCTCGGTCTCTTCTGCTCTGATATGGGGAATCAATCTCAAGGCCATTTGGCCAGTTCTTCCCGAGAGCAGCAAGTGGTCAGAGAAGTCTTTCTCTGTCGAATGGTTGTGCGCTTTCATGTCCTTTGTTCTCTGTTCGACCGTGCCGTTCTCCTCGATCGCAGCTAAGACTTCCGGTTTTCTTGGTATTTTCTCTTGTATAGGAAGTCTTCAGTCTTGGGTTAAAATCTCGCGTCCTTCTGTTTAAAAGATCACGAGATATTTGGATTTTGGTTTCTGCGGTCGTGCGCCGAGTACGTACTCTGCATGCGCTACGACCACATTGAAACCTTTGCGCATGAGTTGACCGAATTCTCTGTTTCGGCTTCGACCACGCCGTTTGTCCAGACCTCGGCAAAGAAGTTTTCGCTGCCTTGTAATTTCTCTAAGGACGTGATCAAATGATGTCTAAAGTCTCATACCAAATTGATTTGTGATACGCAAGATATTTCAAATCCAAATCAAGTGGTCATGAGGTCTTGTCTCTGTGCAGTCTCTATTGTCGGTCAGATCTCGAGTTTTCAGTGGATCGTCTGTCTTACCGAGTGACTTGATCGACCACGAGTTGGTGTTCGATCTCTCTGAAACAGACGGTCTATCTCGTTGTTAGATTGATCACGATAGATCCTTTCGTCTGCCTTGTTATGTCCTCGGCCAGCGGCTGTTCTAGTTCTGGTGTCAGTCTGATCTTCTGTTCTCCAGTGAACATTCGATCTTCCTCTTCATAGCTTTGTAGCTATTGGACAAGAAGATTGCGTGAATCGTTGAAAAGTTTTTTTTTTGGCACCATTCACCCCCCCTCTGGTTGCCAGTTCGGTCCTACAATTGGTGTCAGAGCGAGGTTGGCTCTGTGTTTGATCTTAACCGATCTTGAGCCTGGCAACTAGTAGGGAATCATGTGAATTTTTCTTTGCATCTTGTTGGGGTGTTTTGCCAATGATGTCCGTTGCGACAAGAGGCCTGATTTCGGTCAGAGGGTGCTTTTATTTGCAAGAAACCACAAGTGTGAGCATTGTGGTACATTCTTTATCCTTTGATTGTTCAAGTGCCAGAGAGGAGTGCAATGATACGAGCACGGCATATTGAGATTTTGTCTCCTCCCTCTTTTAGGAGATGGATCCTTCTTGTAGTAAGTATAGTCTTTTCATTGTTAGCACTTATGCCATGTGTTTAGTTGCTTCTTTTTGTCTGGCAAGTGCGTTTCTTGTTGGCTCGTCTCGGTTGATCCAAGGGATTTCTCCATCTGAGCATGGATGGTGTTTTTGGATCATGTCTCGTAGTAGACACTTGCACCATTGCTCATTTTGTGAGAAGGATGGACATGTTTGTCATCGCGGACTTGTTTCTTTTGATTTTGATATTTGTCCGCCTGCTGTCCCAAGGAAGGATTTCCGCCGTTTCCTTTTGGTAGACCTCGTTCGCCCAAACAAGGTGCGCTCCTACGGCAAGGAGAAGTCGTGAGTCTCTTTGGTGTTTTGGTTGGTTCTTTTCCTGGTTGCTCAAGTGCCAGCATCAAGAAAGTCTTGAAAAGAACACACGGATGATGATGATAAGAAGGACGAGCGCTAACTCATCATGAGCAAGGTAAAATCTCATTGTGACCTTGGTCATGTCCAAGATGAATATACTTGCTCTTAGGGAGAATGTGAGATGCCTAGATGATAAAATACTAGATTGTTTTTGCTAGGTGGAAATCTCATTTATCGTGTGTAGGTTGTGAGTCTAGTTCTGTAGATGGCATAAATTTAATTTCTCTACTTGCTTGTTAAAATCTGAAAATGAGAAATTAAAATTTTGACTCACCACACTTGCGTAGAGAAGCTTGATTTTGCTAGAGTTTGGTTTAGTAAAGCCAAGTTCCTCTACTGTGTCGTCGTTGTTGTCGTAATGCCTTACGACCACAGCTTCGGCTTCTTGTCTGCAGTCGTAGGATCATACGACCACGTCTGCTTGCGGACTCTTCCGTCTGTCGCCGTGGTCGAAAGTCCATACGACTACGACTCTGAGCCCTCTGCTGCTCTCGGCTGCCATGGTCGTATCTGCTTCACGACCACGCTGCAGTCTCTTGATGTGGTCGTAATGATTTACGATCATGTCTCTCGGCTGTAGTCGTTCACAACTATGCCTCTCATGCTACGACCACGCTCATTTCTTCTCAACTATAGTCGTAGCACGTAACGACCGCTCATTTCTGCTGAGTGGCCGTGTGTCAAGTCTTGGGTTCTCAAGCATCTTCTTACTAACCCTTCGGGATCCAAGACTTGGGCACTCTATTCTTGTCATTTGTAGGTCTTCAGACGCTAATTGGAGAACATGGGATTGATTGGGTTTTAGTCTTCTGCCTCATCATGTGACTAGAACATTTATTGGTTCTCCACTTCATGGCCTCCAAGAGGCATATGCTCTCACGTTGGCGTCTCCACCTACTTGGTGAGCTATTCTTTACCTTCATGCTCTATATACATGTGTTAGTCTTAGTTGGCATGATATGCTTATTCATGTGCTCACTAATACCATACTGGCATGTTCTTCTTTCAAATACTTTCATGTCATGCCTTTATATGTATGTTGCTTAAGTATCCATGTATCTTGACGAATGTGTTAGATGCTTAAGCTTTGACTTGACTTCATGAGCTAAGTATAATGTGTGTATTAGAAGTCAAGTATCATCATGACCTTGTGCTCTGTAGTATCTATCATGGTTCACATCTTGCTCCTTATGTTCATTCATCATTATTTATACATGTTAGCATACATTTCATGATTTTGATTTGTCATGTTGTATGTCTACATAATGTATGCATATGTATGGACAGTATGAGCTTGAGTATATCTTGGATAGTTTCTATGTGTCATAATGCTGTGTTTATTCATGCCTTTGTATCTTTTCTAGTATACATGCTAGCATATGCTTTTGTGACTGTTCATTTCACCTGCTATGTGTATGGTTGTGATTCATTGTGATGCTTGTATACTTTGATCTTATTGCTGTTATGGCATGGAATAAACTATGTGACAACTTGGTAGCATTGGCATGTGCTTTTACTTAGATATCATGAGATCTGTGGTTAGATCACAAGCTTCTTCTAGTGTTGGGTGGCACTAGGCTTTGTGTTCTAGGTGCTTTTGATGAGGGCTAGATTGAGCTTGTGTGGGTGTGTGTTCTCATGTGTTCTGTCATTAGTACTTGCAACGTTACTGTTGTTGTTTTTTTGTCTCAGTACTGGTTCCATGTTGCATATCACTTACCCCAGTACTAGGATACCAGTCGTCCCTGTGTCTAACCTGCAGGCTGTGAATGAGGGGGAGACTGGTACAGCCTTTACGACTGCTCCTTGGTCTTTACGACCACGTCGTAGCAACAACGACCACGATCCAGACTCATATACGACTACGACCAGGACGCAACTACCACCATGACCAGACCAAGACGCGACTTCGATCTCTTCACCGTGACTCGTCCACGACCACAATCCGGACTTGGTTTGGAACATAGCTTGGACTCGAGTCCGACCACTCTAGACTCGACTGCGACCGTGGTCTGGATTCGTTCTACTACCACAACTCAGACCCGACTTCGATCGTGGCTTGGACTCGACTACGACCGCGATCTCGGAATCATCTACGACCACGACTGCCTACCGAGCGACTGAGACAGAGGCTTGCTCCCTTATAATCTTTAGTGTTTTACTTCCTTCCACTTGGCTGTGCATAGTATACTTGTTTCTAGTGGTAGGAAGGGTCCGTTTGGTCAGTAGGAGCCAACTCTAGGTGATGTTATCTCATTCACACCTCTCATCCAAATGGTTCTCTAGGAGTCTCTTCTACCTAGTTTGAACCTTCTTCTTGGCCACTAGAGTCTTGTGCGTTGACATAGTGTGCTTTTGCTCCGTGGTATGAGGTTATAAGCTAGAGACCATGAGGATAGAGTGTGTTTGGGAATCACCTCTCTGAGCTAGAACCTTCTCTGTCTGGAGTTTGTGCCAAATTTCCTGGTTCCTTTCGTTTTGCCTTCTCTAGGGGGAGTTGGAGCCGTTTTGTCTGTTCGGGCTACTTTTCAGGGGGGGAGTTCATCTCTTGTGCATTCTTTTGTCTCATAATGCATAAAATTCACATGATTGCCTCTACAGTCTTTGGAGCCCTGAATATTATCTTTATATGACATGATATCATGCTTTATATCTTGCCATGTCTTGTGATAGCTTGATCTATCATGTCCTTCTATGTGTTGCTTTGCTCTTGCCATACTAGCCTAATTAAATGTGAACAACTTAAAGTAAAACATGTCTTGTTCAATCTTGTGACTAGTCTGGCGTTAGTGATCCTCTCTTGATTCATGCCATGTCAAATAGGCTGAGTAGAGCGTTGAATCTATATTGAGCCTAAGATTGAGCTGTTTTAGTCTCTTGATGATGCTTGAGTTAGTACAACATGTTAAAAAGCAAAAAGATCTCTTTTGTGCGAAAAAACTGATCTCACCAATTCTCTCCTATGAGACGGCTTGCCATTGCACTTGGCATGAACTTAGGGGGAGTTTTGGATGACCTAGACTATCTTCTTAAGCTTCTCGCTTGGAGTAGTCGCATAAGGCTTGAGGTCTAGCACATGATAAAACAAAAAATCTGGTTGTCAACAACCATGAATTTCAAAAATAAAAATCTGTCATTTGTGCTCACTTTGCTTAAGCTTCAAAAAGAATCAAGTACTTAACCAATGTTTCAATCTTGAGCTTATAGCACTCTATTCGGACTCAATATTAGCTTTCTTGTTGCGCTTAGCTTATTGACATGGCTTGACTCACGTGTGGATACCTTCTTCTAGACTATAATCTTGAGTGACTTGACATGCTAATTAAACATTTAATTTAAAGATCATGGCTTATTTGGCTTGAGCTTGGCAATACATGGTTTGTTATGATCTAGATAGCATTGTCACCTTTTATGGCTTGGTATAATCCTTGTAAAGTCACTTAGGATAATCTTCATGCTCCCTTGCTTAAAATAAATCAAACCCAGTCTCTCCATTTCTTTCATGATCCCATTCCTCCTTGCATCTTGATGACTCTATTGCCAAAAGGGGGAGAATGATAGAGAAAAAAGCATTAAGGGGTGAAAAAGGGGGAGAGCAAAAGGGGGAGAATGATAAAAGGCATTAAGGGGTGCAAAAGGCACTAAAATGGGAGAATGCATTAAGGGATAGGAGAAGGATAGAAAAAGGCTTTAAGAGGGAGAATGCTTGGTCATCTTGCTATGTCAATGGTCATGTGAGCAACTGCTTTTTGGACCATGAGCAAGATTGGACTTTTTGTGTGAGTTGGAGCTTCTGTAAGAAATTTTGATCTTTCTCTGTCTGCTCCATTTCATTCTGTGTCAACATGGTCATGAGTTCCTTCATCACCTCTTTTAGACCATGTGTGGCTTTTGCATCTCCTTCCTTTTCTCTTCAAAAACAAACTCATCTTCATGCTTTTTCTGTGTTTGTCAATATACTCATCAAGGGGGAGATTGAGAGACCATGTGGAGGTCACTCCATGGTTGTGATGAGTAATTGACTCTTGTTCTAGGAAGAGTGAGTTTGGTTTTTGGGGTTTGAGCTGTCTCTGCAAAGTCGTAAGCCTTGAGAATGGCCCTTTCTGTTGGGTAGGCTTGAGACCCTGTGGTAAAAAGGGGCTTTACGACTTGGTAGTCGTAGTTGAGCTTACATCTTGGTGGTCAGCAGAGTCATAAGCTCTATCGAGTGGTCATAGATCGTCTACGACCACGTTGGCCGTGGTCTGAGGTCGTAAGTCGAATCTACGATTGCTGTGGTCGGAAGTCGGCGCTCGGGCGTACGACCACGTTGAGTAGTCGGCGCCCTACGACCACGTTGTGATGCGCTCGGACGGGGTCGACTCAGTCGGACGCGGTCGTAGCGCGTTCGGTGTGGTCGTATGCGGTCATATGCAGTCGGACGGGCGTGAGGAGCGATCGGACGTGGTCCAAATGCAGCGGGACTCGGTCGAAAGTGCTCGGTAACGGTCGGAATCACTCGTAGCGCGTCAGATGTAGTCTTCTGGGGTCGTAGGCGGTCGGTTGTGCCCAAGATGTTTGAACGTGGTCGTAGACACATGGGAATTGGTCGTATGACCTCTAGGATCGACCATGTGAGCTGGGAATCGGTCGTATGGCTTTGTGGTGAAGTCGTAGACCTCGTGCATTTATTGGTTCATCATTTCGATCGGTCGGAACGACTTGGGATGAGGTCGTAGACTTTGAGCGATAAAGTCGTAGCAATGTTGTGTGCGGTCGTAGGCTCGGTACGACTTGGTGATCTGCTTTACAACTTGGTAGTTGTAGCGATCAGGTGCAGAAGTTGAAGCCTGTGTGATCGGTGATCCTAGGCGATTGATTGGTGGTTGGCTGAGGCCGTTCGACTTGGTGACTAACCTGGTAGCCGTGGGATCGACTTGGTGGTCGGCTGAGCCTTACGACTTGGTGGTCGTAAAGGCTCGCGACTTGATGTCTGGATCTACGTCTAGGTGGTCGTAGGAGTTGGTATGACTTTGTGATCATAGCGACCTGTCTATGGTAGTCGTTGCAAGCTAGCGATGGTCGTAGCTTGTGTCTTGACGGTCGTAGCAGCCTAGTGAGTGGTCGTAGGCTGCTGGCACTTCATGTCTTATGCTTTCGGATGGTCGTAGGGGGTTTACGATCAAGTTTTGTGCTATGACACTTGTTGGTTGTACCGATGGTTTGTCTGTTGTCTGGTGCGGTGCTATGTGATGGTTTGCTTGTCTGTGTGGTTGCAGGACTTCAGAGCTATTTCATGGTGAGGCGTGGGAGGACCGGGACTAGGCACAGGAGGTGTTGAGGTCCAGACGGTCGGAGACGCCGAAGATGATCGAGGCTGGTGAGGTGGTTGCAAGCCAAGGAGACAAGGAACTGGAGCTGGAGCTGCCAGAGGATCTTGGAGACAAGTCTTGGTGAGGCCTGGAGTGGTCGGGACGAGACACAGGCGGTGTCAGGGTCCAGAACGACCGAGTGAGGCCGAAGAGGACTTGGTCTTGTGAGATGGTTACAGGACCTTGGAGACAAGTCTTGGTGAGGCTAGGATGGTCGGGACGAGACACGGGTGGTGTCGGGGTCCAGAATGACTAGGTGAAGCCGAAGAAGACTTGGGGGTCAAGGTGGTTGCAAGCGTGGGTGGCAAGGCAGCAGAAGGAAGCTTCCGGGAAGGCAGCGGAGTGGCATTTTGGAGAAATGCGGAAAGCTGCAAAGGGAAGCGTGTCTCTGCCCGTGCACAGGAGTTGTTGGCGCTAACGGGTAAAGCAAGTGGTAAAACCCGGTGTTAGGTGGGGGTTTACGGGTTCCCCCCGGTAGCGTGAGGCTATAAAAGGGAGAGGGGAGGCAAGTGTTTGGTGGGTTGGCCGGCTGGGCCTTGGAGGCAGCCGCCTCTCCCTCCCATGAGAGTCTGTGTGAGTGTGTTCTTGGGATTGTGAGAGAGAGAGAGGATGAGTGGAGAATCCATGTATGAATAATCGAGAAAGAGAGAAAGAGAAGAGGTGTGAGCTCCTCTCTATGCTCTCCGGGCGTATTGGGATTCCTTGTACTCCTTGATGGTTGGAATGAAAACTCTGAGTTGTGTTCTCTGCCTTGTGGTTGAATGTTTTGTTTGCAGTTTCTCTATTCGATCTTCTCTCTTGTTCTTGGCTCTTCTCTTTTGTGTTGATTTGTTGCTCAAGACTACCTCGGTCTCTTCTGCTCTGATATGGGGAATCAATCTCAAGGCCATTTGGCCAGTTCTTCCCGAGAGCAGCAAGTGGTCAGAGAAGTCTTTCTCTGTCGAATGGTTGTGCGCTTTCATGTCCTTTGTTCTCTGTTCGACCGTGCCGTTCTCCTCGATCGCAGCTAAGACTTCCGGTTTTCTTGGTATTTTCTCTTGTATAGGAAGTCTTCAGTCTTGGGTTAAAATCTCGCGTCCTTCTGTTTAAAAGATCACGAGATATTTGGATTTTGGTTTCTGCGGTCGTGCGCCGAGTACGTACTCTGCATGCGCTACGACCACATTGAAACCTTTGCGCATGAGTTGACCGAATTCTCTCTCTGTTTGGCCGACCACGCCGTTTGTCCGCACCTCGGCAAAGAAGTTTTTTGCCTTGTAATTTCTCTAAGGACGTGATCAAATGATGTCTAAAGTCTCATACCAAATTGATTTGTGATACGCAAGATATTTCAAATCCAAATCAAGTGGTCATGAGGTCTTGTCTCTGTGCAGTCTCTATTGTCGGTCAGATCTCGAGTTTTCAGTGGATCGTCTGTCTTACCGAGTGACTTGATCGACCACGAGTTGGTGTTCGATCTCTCTGAAACAGACGGTCTATCTCGTTGTTAGATTGATCACGATAGATCCTTTCGTCTGCCTTGTTATGTCCTCGGCCAGCGGCTGTTCTAGTTCTGGTGTCAGTCTGATCTTCTGTTCTCCAGTGAACATTCGATCTTCCTCTTCATAGCTTTGTAGCTATTGGACAAGAAGATTGCGTGAATCGTTGAAAAGTTTTTTTTTTGGCACCATTCACCCCCCCTCTGGTTGCCAGTTCGGTCCTACATATACAATTTTGCTTTTTAAAAAATATATTATTGTAGAACTTCATTTATGATATTTTAATATTATATATTATAAGAGAGAAAAAATACTTATTTTGTTCCCTAATACTTATCACGTGTGACTAAAACTTTCTTCCCTGGATACTTTTTGACACAAATACATGCCTAGCAAATAGTAAATATATCATTAAATAACATTTTTTATTTATACCATCATCATTTTTTATCATTATAATGTTCATCTATACTACATACTCAAAACGCTTAGTATATACTCATCCGTTATGTGTGTGTGTGTACACACACACACACACACCCTATATCGTATCTCGCAATGTAGGGAGTATCTCGCGTAACGGAGAGTATGTACATGTAGTATACGAGTATTTAAGACCATCTAGGTAGTATGACCAATTTTTGAAAGGTGGTATGTACATTTTTTCGACATACTCCTTTTTATGCGCGTATATGAGGGTATTTACAAAATACACTAAAAATTATGAACTCCTTTACAAGTTTTTCGTGTGGTTCACATTGGAGTATCTTATAATTAGTATACAAATATACCTAAAGTAATAAAGGAGTATTTCAAGTTTGTTTAGGTGGTATATTAGAGGTGGGTGTAATTACACCCGGGTGTAAAAGGTATTTTTCCTCTATATATATATGTGTATATATATATATATATATATACACACACACACACACAGACATACATACATACAACCGTGCTAATCTTGGTATGGAGGTAATGCACGAACGTAATGCTCACAACTTCCCTCTAGACCTAGCTTCTCTTGAAGTTCCATCTCTTAATGGATAAGGCTTTTCTACTAATATATAGGAATATTTGAAGGAAGAAAAGCCAGAAATACACAATATCTTGTTCCAGCATGATACTGGGTATTTCGTATTTGTTTGGTTTTTTATTGTGAATCTTTCTATTCTGAATTCAGTTAACGACGAGATTTAGTATCTTTTCTTGCACTTTCATAACTTGTGAAATGCCGAGTAGGCACGAATTCCCCCCAATTTGCCACCTACCATAGGATTTGTTATGTAAATAGGTATATATTCCTTTCCATTATGAATCGCGATTGTATGGCCAACCATTGTGGGTAGAAATATACATACATACTCACATGAGGTATGTTTTTACAATAGTACCCTTACATCTAAGTGTCCTCTCAAGGGCATTTATGTCATTATACATGTCCCATTTTGGGTTTTATGACCTTCTAATAGGCCGGCTGGGCTTAGGTGGAGGCCACCCCTACAACAGGAGCCTCTCATGAGAGACTAACTTATTTATTAAGTATGATATTGTTTGGTCTCATTTGGATGAAAAGATGAAAATCATGAAGGTATAAATTCGACGCCATATTCCTATATCTTGATTCATTCTTCGGATCCAAAATATAGATTGAACTCTAGTAAAAGTTAAACTTGAATATCTGCTATGACGTTGTGGATCTAAGATTTTTCTCAATTTTAAAAGCTAGCTTATGACGCTGTGGAGTGAAGAATCTTTTTATTTTTAAAAGCTAGCTTATGACGCTGTGGAGTGAAGAATCTTTTTATTTTTAAATTAAAGTATTGTCCCTTCGTAAGATTTTTCCCAATTTTAAAAGCTAGCTTATGACGCTACGGAGTGAAGAATCTTTTTATTTTTAAAAGCTAGCTTATGACGTTGTGGAGTGAAGAATCTTTTTATTTTTAAATTAAAGTATTTGTCCCTTCGTAAGATTTTTCTCAATTTTAAAAGCTAGCTTATGACGCTGCGGAGTGAAGAATCTTTTTATTTTTAAAAGCTAGCTTATGACGCTGCGGAGTGAAGAATCTTTTTATTTTTAAATTAAAGTATTTGTCCCTTCGTAATATTTTTCTCAATTTTAAAAGCTAGCTTATGACATTGTGGAGTGAAGAATCTTTTTATTTTCAAATTAAAGTATTTGTCCCTTCGTAAGATTTTTTCTCAATTTTAAAAGCTAGCTTATGACGCTGCGGAGTGAAGAATCATTTTATTTTTAAAAGCTAGCTTACGACGCTGCGGAGTGAAGAATCTTTTTATTTTTAAATTAAAGTATTTGTCCCTTCGTAAAATTTTTCCCAATTTTAAAAGCTAGCTTATGACGCTACGGAGTGAAGAATCTTTTTATTTTTAAAAGCTAGCTTATGATGCTGCGGAGTGAAGAATCTTTTTATTTTTAAATTAAAGTATCTGTCCCTTCGTAAGATTTTTCTTAATTTTAAAAGCTAGCTTATGACGTTGTGGAGTGAAGAATCTCTTTATTTTTAAAAGCTGCTTATGACGCTGCGGAGTGAAGAATCTTTTTATCAAAGACCACACGGTACTGCATTTCCTTGAGCCTTCATACTGCTGAGAGCTGCCAGGGTCCTTCCTGTTGAATTATATGTGGCCCAAGCCCATACAATAAGAATAATTCCTAAATTAAATCTCAAAGGCTCACTCATGCAAAGGAGGCTTGCATGTGAACTTTAGTACCATATTGCTAGTTCTAGGAGAGGCACGGCACCTGCGTGAATGGTCTGCCAAAATTGGCTCCAGGTGCTTGCGCAAACGCGGCTTCCTTTTGCAGTTTTATTTTTACTGTTTTGAGTGGCGGTGAATCCGGATCGGTTAGGCGTGACTAATCCGTTTCGGTTACGAGTTATGGAGAACGTGCAGGCGTCTTGATCACACGTCCTGATTCTTCTATAAATACTGAGTCGCCGCCTCCATACAGTATAAGCGAAAATCAATCTAGGGTTTTTTGCTTCCTCCATTGTGCTGCGCCGTCCCACGTAGTCTACTCGATCTGTCGCGCGGCGTGCACCGCTCGTTCGAGAGAGCAGTCTCCGGAACCGCCGCCAAGTCCTGCACCGGAGAGGCGAATAAGGTTTTGGGAAGCGCTCTGCGCGACTGCTTGCTGTAGCTCTGGCTCGTCTTCCTCGTCGTTCGGCTTCGGCGAGTCGTCATCGACTTCGTGTCATCCACACCGTGCCTGCAGCGTCAACATCGACAAACCAATCAGAACAGAATCGTCGGTACGTAACAGTCATGTTCTCCGTATTAGATCTATTCATGTATAGTTTCCTGGTTTACATGTTTAGATCTTTTATGCCTATGATGGTTCTGTTATTTTGCGTGCATGATGTCATGATTTATTTATGGAATAAATTGAACCTACATGTGCTTATATTTTCAACACTTCCTTCCTTGCCTCAACCCCAAGATCCTTCCTTGCCTCTGTCCCACCTTGAGCTTAATTCCATGGAGGGTGCTCTTGCCGTAGCAGGAGCCGGCTGGGGCATCTCTGCGGCAGGGTGGCTGATCTCTCCTGTCATGTCCAAGCTTGTCAACAATGGCTACTCCTACCTTGGATTTGATGCTCCGCAAAAGCTGCGAGAACTTGAGGTTTTTGTTGTCCCACAACTGAGGCGGATGATGGAATTAGCGGATAGGAGTCCTCACAAGGCCCTCTTAGAAGGATGGGTGACGGAGCTCAAGTCCGCTTACTACGACGCGGAGGACATCCTGGATGTTGCTGATTATCACCTCCTCGAGAAGCAGGTCCTTTCTCAAACCTCTATTGATTTGGGGTTTCGTTGTACACTGAAGAAAAGATTCTGTGGTACACTGAAGAAAAGATTCCATTATAAACTGAAGAAAAGATTAGGACGTCTAGAAAAAATCATCAACAAAGGAAGGAACTTCTTGCCACTGTTCAATTTGCCAAGCAACAATTGCGATGGCAACACTAGCAGTCCACATGATGCTGCAAACAGCGTCCTGCCGACTACTTCAATTCCTCCACCAAGGGTATTTGGGCGTGAAGATGTTGTTTTGAAGATAAGAGGTATTCTTCGTGACACTGAGATGGCAGGGGATGGTGAACCAAGCTCCAGTAGTACTACATGTTATTCTGTAATTGGCATCTATGGCATTCCAGGGTCGGGGAAGACAACTGTTGCACAGTGTGTTTGTGACGAGGAAAAAGACGACGACTATTTCCACCCAGTTATGTGGATTCATGTTTCGCAGAATTTCAGTGTGCAGGCCATCTTGAAGGAGATGTTAGAGGCGGCTTCAAACGAGACACGCCCTAAATTCACTAATCTTGACATGATACAAAGGAGCCTAGAGTTGAAATTGAGAGGAAAACGGTTCTTGTTGGTACTTGACGACATATGGTGTGACAAGAGTCTAAGTAAGCAGAAACTAGAGCAAATACTTTCTCCCTTGAGGGTTGGGAGCAGAGGGAGTAAAATACTAGTGACAACCCGGATGGCAGATGCAGCTAGATCTCTAGGTGCGCTGAGCCCTATTCCACTACCCGAATTGGATGAGGAGGGGTTCTTCAAAATTTTCATGCATTATGCAACTAATGGTGCTAGATTCGATGAACAACAACAAGAAACATTTGAAACGATTGGGAGACAGATAATTAAAAAGTTAAAGAGATCACCGTTAGCAGCAAAAATGGTGGCAGGGACACTAAGCAAAAACTTAGATGTCTGCTCGTGGAGAAGAGCAAGAGATAAGGACCTGTTGGCTGATAATATAATGGGAGCTCTATGGTGGAGTTACCAGCATCTTGATGAGCAGGTCAGGCGATGCTTTGCTTACTGCAGTATGTTTCCTAGAAGACATCAGCTGAAGCGTGATGAGTTAGTCAACTTGTGGGTTGCAGAAGGGTTTATAAAGATTAGCAGTGCAGGGGAGCAAATTGAAGATATAGGTCAATCCTACTTCGATGAATTAGTGTCTTGCTCATTTTTGCAACAGACAGGAAGAGTTGGTGATAGTGACACAGTGTGCTTTACCATTCACGATCTACTCTATGATTTAGCAGAGAGGGTTGCCGGAAGCGATTGTTTTACAGTCTTGGAAAGTAATGTAGAAATTCCTCCAACTGTTCGCCATCTGTATATCGATTCCGATAATGCAATGGAGATTGCAGAACAGATTTGCAAATTGGAAAACTTGCGCACGCTCATTTTTACTGACATTGGACAGGTGATAACTGAACGAGTTCTTGATGGTATGCTGAATAAATTAAGGAGGCTACGTGTTGTGCAAGTAAAGCTAGTCAGTGTAGTCAGTGAAGATAATAATCTTATAGCAATCCCAGACTCCGTTGGTAACTTGAAACATCTACGTTGTCTCAGCATTTATGCCGACATGTCTATGGGTGTGGATCTATGTCTGCCAAGCACTTTTGACAAGCTTTATCATTTGCAAATCCTAGAGTACCCTCCTTTTGATAATTTAAGATGTTCTTGTGTTCGAAGTATAAACAATCTGATCAACTTGCGCCATGTAAAGAGCTCTTCAACTTCGGATTTTTTTGACGGCCTTGACCTTGCAGCTTTGGAAATTCCTGGCATTGGGAGGTTGAAGTCACTTCAAACATTAGGTTGCTTTGGTGTGCGGAAGGAGAAGGGGTACGAGTTACAACAGCTGGAGGGCCTAAACCACCTTCAGGGGATCCTGAGAATTAGTGGTCTTGGAAACGTTGAAAGCAAGGAACAAGCTCTGGAAGCTAAGCTAGCCGATAAGGAAGGCCTCACATCATTGGCACTGGAATATGGGGGGACTGATGAATGCCCTCCAGACCTTCAAGCGGACATCCTCGAGGGGCTCCGTCCACCATCATCGGTTACACAACTGAGAATCGAAGGCTACCATAGTCGGAGGTACCCAAGTTGGCTCTTGGTGAAGCAGAATGCTCCAAGGAATCTGCAACGTCTTCAGCTCGATTATTGTCATGAGCTGGAAGATCTACCTGAAATTGGTGAGATTTTCATTCATCTTCACGAGCTTAGACTCCAAAGTCTTAGAAGCCTAAAATCGCTGCCAAGACTTCCTGAGAACTTGAAGAAGCTGGTGATTGAGTTCTGTACATCCCTTGCCTTCATTTGCGTGAAGGATGTGGAAATGCTAAGAACCATGTTTGCCGAGCGAGCATCTCAAGCTGATCCATCCCTGAAGAGTGTAAATCCAGAAGGAAAAGCTGGATTCTCTCCCGAGCAGTGTGACAGGTTCAAAGCAACCTTATATGATCTCATCGGCAAATCTGGTGATTCTAATTCACTGTCATATCCCAGAAGCTCGTACAATCTTATGTTGGAGAACTTCTTTTCATTTGTCGGGGGCAATTGCATTGAAAATGATTCTCAATTGCTAATTCCAAGATCTGTTGAGCATCTAAGGATTGGATTTTGTATCATCACTGACTCCGCCCTGCGTAATTGCTTGAGAGGCTGTACCTCCATAACTTGCTTGGAACTGTCTGGGATTCTTTTTTTAACAGCAATTCCTTGGGAGTTCCTAAGTAGGCTTAGGGAGCTCTCAATCACTGAATGTGTGGCCCTAACCATCCTACACGGCCTGAATGATCTCCGGAAACTGGAAAATCTTACTATCAAGAAGTGCCCCAGTCTCAAGGCTCTACAAGAGAGCGAGAAAGTGGGAGCCCTTCGCTCGCTCACTGTGGATGACTTATCTCTTGTGCCAGAGCTGCTCTCAACAGAAGGACGCTCATCTCTGACGAGGCTTATAATCTCTTATTCAAAGGAACGAAAGGAGGCTGAATTCCTGCAGCAGTTGACTTCATTAAACTGCCTCCAGTTTTGGTACTGCGATTGGGACACATTACCGGAGAATTTGGTGCACCTCACATCGCTTGAAGATTTGTCTATTTTCAAATGTAAAAAGATGCAGTCACTGCCAGTACTACCAGAATCTCTAGAATACTTTGCGGTCTATCGTTGCGATCCAGAATTCATGGAGAGCTGTCAAACCCATGGAGATCCGAACTGGCAAAAGATTGAGCATGTCCCCAGAAAAATAATTTATGACAGAGAACTTAGGTGAGAAGTCGAGATCGAGCCTGGATGAAGGTGGGGAACGGGTGCTGCATCGGGAGAATGGAGGCCATGACAGAAGAATTTGGACGCCCAAGCCCACACGAGCCCATATGTGTCAAATAAACCAGGCTTTGCTCATTTGTTTTCGTTTCATTCTGAACTGTCAATTTTTATGTTTTGTCGGTCGAGCCCGATACTTGGCGCGTCAGTCAGCGTGTGAAACAGTCCACTCAAAACTTGTTATCCTTCCCGCCCGTGGCGCGCGGCACGTTGGCACTACCTTCTGCAGAGCGTGATGTTCGGCACGGGCGTTACGGCCTGATTGGCCGAGTATTGTGTTACACTTTGTTTTCAAGTTAAATAGAACAAGAAAATCGCAGTTGGTTGCTTGTGTGTGTGTGCAGGAGATTGGAGTTCTTGCTGTCTCTGCAAACGGGAAGGGATTCACAGGGAAACTGAACAATATGCATCCATATTAGGCGATTTTTTTTATGTAGCGTGGTGAATTGCAGTCAGATCTGGTGTAAAAGGTGATATTGTCTTCCCTTAGTTAACATTATGCATCCATCGACCATAGCCTGTACATTGATGAAAGGTGGTGCTACATCTGTAAGATTTTGGCTGGTTCTCGGTTATTTGTGAGTAAAATGAACAATGCTGAGTTGCCAAGAACCGTGTTTACTTTATTTTTTGCCCTGTGAATTGGGCAGTAGCAACGTTGCGTTGACATGGAACCTACACGTACTTCACAGCCCATCAGGGATGCATCATGCATTAGCCATCGGAGAAGCTCCATGGGAATCTGCAAGTCTGTTCGATCCGACGAACTTACCCTTGCTCGCTGAGCATATGTACTGGGGCCTTTTTTAGAAGCAATATACTGGGCCAATTGATGTACACATATCTAGACCTATAAGATGTGTTTACTTCCTTGTCAGGAAGTGCTTATTATGTGCCATCGCTTGACAACGTTCACGGTATGTGGAGGAAGATTCATTTCTTGATTTGGACAGTCAGAAACATACATTCCATTGTCAAAGCTGATGTATGTTGTCAAGAGTTCTTTTCCCTACGTTACGTGTGTGGTGATGAACACTCGCATCGCAACCGTTATAATACAATTTTAATCAAAAATAAATACACATAGTTAAAAGTTTATGCCATAGGCTAATCGAAGCAGACCAAAAAACAGATAGAACGAAAGAAGACAGTGACATTTGAAAAGATGGCTTAGGCCCCGCTCGTTTCAACTTCAGCTTCTATCTTCTAGTTTATTTTTTACTATTCATAAATTTTGTTTTTTTTATAAACTTTTGGTTTTTTTGAGCTTTTTTACCGGTTATTTTTTCTCGTATTCGTTTGCGTTGTCTGTGATGAGCTAGCATATTTTTTTCAATTTTTAAATTTTTTAAAATTTAATTACGTCAAATAAGCCACTTTTAGCTACAGTAAAATTTCAGTCGCTACAGTGTAATTTTAGTCTGTAGGATCGTCGATGGCAATCAGAGGGGGATGAATGATTGCAATCCTTAGCAGAAGTTTTTCTTAAAATTACTTTTTTTTTACCTGCAATCATAGCAAGAACATAGAAAAATAGCAAGAGATAGGGGGAAAAAACAAGCAGCCCATCAATTATCCTCACGGTCAAAGCATATCTATCTTTTGAGCCAAATCTTGGAAAATCTATTTCAACCTCCTAATTACTTCTACCATCGGCACTTTGTTGGTTACAGTCTCGACCAGAGCGCAGACTTACAATACCGATCGGCGTCTTCCGTCAAAACCGGCGACAACTCACCTGGCTGCATGCAGCGGCTGTACTCACTTCCGATCACAGTAGCCAGTCCGGCTACCCCAACATGCGTGCAAACTATCGCTTTTTCTTGAGATGCCTGCGCACGGGAAAACGAGAAACCAAGACGTCGCCGATTTGGAAAGATCAGAACACGCCGCCGCCTGCTATTTTTCTTTCGGAATAAATCTGTTATTTTTGAATTATGGTGACTACAAAGTACCTTTCTGGTACTCCTAAACCCTAGCACGAAATTAATCTCTCCCAAAAGCCACGGGGTTAGCCTCCAACCCCACCTCTTTATTTATAGTCTAGGACCCAAAACTTGGGCTTATCCCAAGCCAACGAGTTCTAATCCAATTCTAACAAATAAGGGACCCGAAACCCTTTCTAACACGGGTTTTCCAAAATTCCAACTACAACTTCTCCAACTCATCACGTGTCGAAGCCTCCAGAACCGCACCTCCTGTATCTTCTCCACGCACCATCCACCTTTGATCTCCATGTGCTCCAACGTGAGCCCGACCGCCTCGTGACATCCTCGACCGCCTGAACCTTAGATTTCCCCCTCCTAGTCCCGGTCCTCCTCATCACCGACCATGACTATCTCCATGCCCAACCTGCACATGCAAAGACCAAAGAACATTCTTCCAGCACAAGTTTATCCAAACTTGACGAACATCAATCCACACACGCGCGACACAACTCGCATAACAACGCTAAACAAAATTACCAATTATTCATCATCACAAATTAACCATTGTCAATTATTCATCACCAAAATATCCTAGATCAAGCTACATGGTCTAACATAATCATAAGCTATAACTTTTCAGCTTAACCGAGCGGGGCCAAACGGCCTACATATTTGACTACAACTTCCGGGATGAGAAGCATAGTACATGACAGAGTCCTTTGAGAAGTTTCTCATTTGCGACATCCATCTCTCTCTTGAGGGTACATCCATCTCCCTTGGCACAGGGCTGATGACTTGCAAGTCGTCGTGATTAAAACACAGGCAGGGCGAAAGAAGACAGCGACACTTGAAAAGATGCATTAATCGCCCCGCCAATTTATGATGTGAAGATTAGTAAAACGAAATAGCATGTGGGCAACGGCGGACACAGAAAACGGAGTAAGAAGGTGCTAATTTATGACAGAAAGTCTCTCGAAATTACAAATAAATTATATCATAGCAAAAATATATAATTACAGATACATCAATTAATATAAGAGCGAAATAGCTAGACAATGATGGGAGAGATAGGAATTGAAGCTGTAGACAAACTACATAGCTAATGCATAGGGCTAATGGGCTGCATAAGTATTTTAGCACCTGTTATAAATTGTACGGTAAAAATAGATCAAAAGGACTGGAGACGAGAATTTAACGTGAAAAACTCAATCACACTTTAACAGCACTCTAGTGTCTATTGAACCAAAAATATTAGAACTGGCCTCTGATACTATTTGTTGGATCATAAAATTTTTCTTATTTTTAAAAGCTAGCCTATGACGTTGTGCAGTGAAGAATTTTTTTATTTTTAAATTAAATTATTTGTCCCTTCATAACTATCGTAAGACTATTTCAACGTAGGACTAGTGTAATACCACTAAGATGCAAAGGGTGAATAAAAGGAAAGAGAGTAGAATTTTTGTTGTCAGACCCATCGGCTTTAGAATGCCAAACAAAGGTAGCGCTCACAGATGTTCTCTGACCGTCCGGGGCCGGTCGACGCCTCTCGCTACTGTGGGCTTCGTCATTCGGCGAAAATATAGCCAATGCCCACTTTTACTGACTTACCTGCTGTAGTAGAAACCCCTAAGCCAACAGTACACAGCCCCTGGACCAAAATTCCCTTGGGCAGCCAGGCATATGAGAGAGGGATGGGGGTTAGGAGAGGGTGTTCCTGTCATTTCACAAATGCAAAGGCAGCTCCAACCGTGCTCTTATAAGCTAGCACCGTACAGGCCAGCCCACATAAAGCTCATTCTCATTACTCTTCCCCTCTTCTTCTCCCCCACTGAACCAGCCCCTAGCCACACCTTTTGCCCAGCACAAGGTAAGTACAAGGTGAGCTTTCAATCAGTGGAATGCCACACATGCATCCCTCACCAAGCATCGCAATCACGCACATAGGGCAGGAAGGGGGAAGTGAGGGAAAGAGTTTACCGAAGGTACAGGCGCTGTGGTAATGGTGTACCGTCAATGGTGAGCTAGGTGCTCCCGATAGCCGCCCCATGCCCTCTAGTGCACGAGAAGGCCTCGAGCTCCACCATGAGCACACCTTGTTGCACACCACCACTGCATACACCACCGAAAAACCCATGCATGGTAGAAGGACACCAGGCTTAAGTAGTAACTAAAAGGGGACACAGAGAGAGAGAGAGAGAGAGTCGAAGCGGCGCTCAGCGGCCATGGTCATGGCCATGGTCGGGCAGAGCTGCAAACCTGGACGGTGAGCCTGATGGTCGAAAGGGAGGCATGGCACCGGGAGATTATGAGCCGCGGCCAGTAAGTCCGAGGGGAGGCCCAAACCGAGGGGAGCCAGGGTGGCCAGCGCCGACGACTAGCGGCGCTAGTTAGGGCCGGAATCGGGCGCATGCAGGGGGAGGCGGTCAGCGGTAGGACAGCGGCCGCTGGCCGTGCCGACCAGGCGGCGGCGCCTAGCGCCCCACCACCGCACGCGCACTAAGGAGGCGGCGGATTCGGTCCTGGTTGGCCGGATCCGAAGCGAAGATCGAGGGGAGGGCGGAGTGGCCGGAGGGGGAGCCGCCGCCGATAGGGGGGTCGGTCGGATCTGGCCCCGGTCGGCTAGTTTAGGAGGAGCCGCCGGCGCCGGCGCTTCACAGGCCGAGACCCCTCTGCGTCGCGAGCCACCAAGAGAGAGAGGGAGAGAGTGAGGGGGGCTGTGGAGGAGAACCCGGCGGCGGCCTAGCGGCCGGCGGCAAGGGAGGGCCGGCGCACCCGTGCGCCGCCT
Organism: Dendrocalamus sinicus; assembly: GCA_036346575.1. Classification (NCBI taxonomy): domain Eukaryota; kingdom Viridiplantae; phylum Streptophyta; class Magnoliopsida; order Poales; family Poaceae; genus Dendrocalamus; species Dendrocalamus sinicus. The sequence continues at coordinate 1,124,171 of CM070672.1, read as the reverse complement.
GGGAGGGGCCAGCCGTTTGGCCAAGCACGCGAAGAGAGGAGGAGGAAAAAAGTGAGGGGGCCGGTTCGGCCGCAGAAGGTGAAGACAAAGAAAAGAAAAAGGGAAGAGAGAAGAAGACAAAAAAAAGAGAGGAAAGGGAAAGAGAGGAAAAGAAAAGGAGAAAGAAGAAAGGAAATAGGAAAAGAAAAGAGGAGAAAAGGAAAGGAAAAAAGGGGTGGTTTGGTACCCGCGCGACGGGTTCTTAACCCCGGGTGTCTTACTCCAAAAATTGAGTTATGAGCTTAGAGTCGTCGTTCCCCGTTTAATCTCTGGTTTTGATATAACGCTAAGACGAGTTGACATCTGTATAGATAGAGGTCCCGGGTCGGAGCCGTTCACGTTTCGTCCCCGAGGCTAACGTTTGGAAATTCCTGGCATTGGGAGGTTTAAGTCACTTCAAACATAAGGTTGCTTTGGTGTGCGGAAGGAGAAGGGGTACGAGTTACAACAGCTGGAGGGCCTAAACCACCACCAGGGGATCCTGAAAATTAGTGGTCTTGGAAATGTTGCAAGCAAGGAACAAGCTCTAGAAGCTAAGCTAGCCGATAAGGAACGCCTCACATCATTGGCACTGGAGTATGGGGGGACTGATGAATGCCCTCCAGACCTTCAAGCGGACATCCTCAAGGGGCTCCGTCCACCATCATCGGTTACACAACTGAGAATCGAAGGCTACCATAGTCGGAGGTACCCAAGTTGGCTCTTGGTGAAGCAGAATGCTCCAAGGAATCTGCAACGTCTTCAGCTCGATTTTTGTCATGAGCTGGAAGATCTTCCTGAAATTGGTGAGATTTTCATTCATCTTCACGAGCTTAGACTCGAATGTCTTAGAAGCCTAAAATCGCTGCCAAGACTTCCTGAGAACATGAAGAAGCTGGTGATTGAGTGCTGTACATCCCTTGCCTTCATTTGCATGGAGGATGTGGAAACGCTAAGAACCATGTGTCCCGAGCAGTGTAACAGGTTCAAAGCAACCGTATATGATCTCATCAGCGAATCTGGTAATTCTAATTCACTGTTATATCCCACAAGCTCGTACCATCTTATGTTGGAGAACGTCTTGCCATTAGTCTGGGGCAGTTGCATTGAAGAGGATTCTCAATTGCTAATAATTGGAGTCGAGAACTTCCGTGAGAAGTCGAGATTTAGCCTGGATGAAGGTGGGCAATGGGTGCTGCATCGGGAGAATGTAGGCCATGACAGAGGAATTTGGACGCCCAAGCCCACGCCAGCCCATATGCATTCATATTAGGCGATTTTGTGTGTGTGTGTATGTAGCGTGGTAACAGGACGGGCAGAGGCAGGCGCTTGAGAGATCAGCACCCCGAAATCCCCAAACCCTTACATTGGGGAGCGAATTTCCCAGATTTGTTCGCTTTGACCACGATGTGTGTGCTGCCTGCGTAAAATTCGATCACCCCTGTTGGCTGCTTACGCTTGATGTGTAGTAGCTTCATTCACCACTTCGATTGGTGTTTGCGTCGTGGAAGTAAGACTGACTTCCACAATATGTCGGTGTTTGCATTCTATTGTCCCATTTTGCTATGATGTGTGGGGGCAAGTGACTCTATGAACAATGCCAGTGCGATTGAAATAGGCATGAAGCCGTCGATATTCACCTCGCCAATACGATTGAACACAAAGAATTTTCTTGTCAAGGAGACGCTCAACATGCTTTTGAAACTGAATGAAGACTGATTCAATATCATATTTGTGTTTTATAAGGTATATTCATATCCATGTAGACTTGCTATAATTGTCAACAAAGCTAACATGGTACTTAAAGTTTCTGAAAGATGTAACTGCTGGACCCCACAAATCTGAAAACACAAGATCTAATGGTGAACTAGATGTACTGATAGAACTAGAAAATGGTAATTGATGACTTTAGCCATTTGACAAGCATCGCACACAGAAGTTCTATTTTTATTCGACTCAAAAGATAAACCATTGGAACTAAGGACATATTGAATGACTCCTGATGCAGGATGATCAAGACGATTGTGCCAAAGACTGATGGATGGTTTTGAAATAGCAAGAGCTTGATGGATTGAATTGAACCCAGCTCTAGAAATAGGGTACAGACTACCCCTACTTCTGCCTCCCAGGAGCAACCTCTTTGTTTTGCAATCCTTTATAAGAAAATGGTTAGGATGGAACCCAAAGAAAACATTGTTATTGGATGCAAAACGATGAATAGAGAGGAGATTTTTAGTGGCTTGTGGTGCATGGAGTATGTTCTTGAGAAAAAGATTTTTTGACAGGAGTTTGAATATGAGAGTGACCAATATGGGATATGAATAAACCCGAGCCATTAGCAGCCTAAATTTGATCCTTCCCATTGTACCTTTCATGGCCAAGAGTGAACAGATTTAGCTCCCCTGTGATATGGTTAGTGGCTCCTGAGTCACTATACCAACTTCCATCTCCAGAATATGTAGTATTTTCTGCAAAAGCTGCATTCTTGTTTTCTTCAAACTGATAAGAATGATCAAACCTGTGATAACACTTCAAAGCAACATGTCCAACTTTGCCACACACTTGAAATGTTGGTCTGTTGCCCCTTGATTGTTGTTCTATTGGCCACCTCTCTGGTTGGACTGGACGGCCATGTTACCTCCTCTGTTTCCATAACGACCATGGCTTCTCTAATTTCCTCAACCTACTCTATTGAAACTATTGTTGTTGTTATTGTTATAGCCTCCACGATTTCCTTGTGCCAGAAAGTTGGCACTTGATCCATCAATCTGAGATAGATTACCTCTCAGTTGAAGACGAAGTTCAAAGCTAATTAGATGAGCATACAACTCGTTAACTGGAATGGTAGCTGCTCTCATGGTCACAGAAGTGACAAAGGCATCATAGTCGGCATCTAGACCAGCCAAAGCATATGCGACAAACTCCTCATCTCGCAGTGGCTGACCAAAACTAAGGAGCAGCGCCAACTATATCAATTGCGGTCGAAGATCCCACGTTGTCGAAAAAACACAAAGGGATCGAAAGATTGAACGTGGTCAAAAGCAGTGTGATGCGATTCGGAATTTGACCGTGGTCGAAACTAACATAGTCAAAACTCGGAGGATTGAACATGGTCGACAACGACGCGATACAGTCTAGAATTTGATCGTGGTCGAAACCAACATAGTCGTAAAGCCGATCGTCGTTCCAAACAGTGAACAGCGCCAGCGCCGACTGTTTCATTTTAGAAACAAAAATGAAAACCAATGAATCTTTCGATCCATAAACTCAAATGATGTGAAACTTTTGCAGAGATCATTTCAGGGGTATTGTGAACCTATTTCAACAAACGATTATTAAAATCGTAGATAAAGATGAGACCTTTTTTAATTTGTTGGAAGGTTACATTAAAACCGAGTCAAAATCAAAATCGGTGAATAAAACTAGCTCGTGGGTGGATGATGACCAAGGTGAGTCTAGATGTATTTTCACATGTCACAATAAGTTAGAACACCAAAGAAATTGACTCAAAACGCTTTGGATCAAGAAATCAAATTTTGAGACCAAACCAAGAGCAAATCAAGAACAAAACAGCCAAATCAAGGTGGATCTATGAAAGTATGCAAAGGTTGATGTATTGCTCACTTGAGAGGGTTTAGTTTACAGCCACTCCACCTTGAAGGATAAAGAGCATACCATCTGCTCCACTCTCAAAACTCTAACCCTGAATAAGAAAGCACATGAGAGGAATGGGATGGTTAACCATACAAGTCTCTATCCCTACACCTTTTATAGGTAAGCAACCAGCCACATACTCCCCAAAATGGATTTTATCCACTATTACAGTAGGGGAAACCTGTTAACCTCACACACATGGGTTTTACTCACTCAAGTCCACTTATGCACGCTTTTCAAAGCGTATAAGTGTGTATCCGCTAAATTCTTAGCCTTGACCTAATCAAACTAGCTCTATCTTGACCTAACCCACTCTCTAACGCATCGCCTATGCACCGTGGTTTTTGATCCAAGATGGTTTTTGGTATTTTAGTCAAAGTACCAAAATACCCCTTGTTGACCCGGTCATCACCTTCCTTTGCAAGCAATCGCCATGCTTGTCACGTATAGGTACACCATTAGCTTACCACATGCCGCCAAGTCTCTCTTGTCCTAGTTCCACCGAACCATGGCTCACTTGGCCCGTGCAAGCCACCTGGCGTCATCCCGTTGTTTGAATTCACCTTCAACATTCCCGCCTTTCTCGTGCCATGCTTGAGCTCACCGTCTCACTCGATATCCTTGATCGTTCTGGGCCTCAACTCCTCCATGAGCCTAGCCCCGATCACCGTTGTTGACCACAGTTGACTCCAAGCGATCCTGCACATCTAAAGACAAAGAATTTATTTTCAAACACAAGTTCTTCACAACTTGACCTACATTAGTTAAGACATGTATCATGCAACCTTAACCTAACAACTCAGATCAACCTACATAAATCCATGACTCAAATCCCAAAACCTCAATTTCTGCCCAACCAATCCTGACAGAGAGCAATCTTTACAAAGTCAATTGACAACTCCATAAACATTACAATGGTTCATCACAATCTTAATCTGAACCAACTCACATGGTCCATCAAGAAGAGAGTTGAAGCTGAAGACAAACTACATGGCTAATCCATGGGGGTAATGGGCTGCAAAGGTGTTTCAGCAATTGTTATAAAACATACGGTAGAAATAGAAGATCAAAAGAATGGTAGAAATAGAAAATCAAAAGAACGGAAGACAAGAATTTAATATAGAAAATCCTTTTGGGAAAAATCACAGATGTGCAAAGATGGAATGCACTTAATGAGAAGAGATTACAAGTATAAGGAACTTCGGCGTATCTTAACCATATAACTATAAAGATACATATATAGTAAATACAAAAAGACTTCTGATAGCAGTAGAACTTGAATTCGAATAGAAACAAATCGAATAGAATTCGAATCACACTTTGCCAGCACCCTAGCACCAGGCGGAGGACTGCCCCTGCATGTGGGGAATGGCACTTGACAATCCATATCTCTATTTTTGTTATGTACTGGGTTGTGCACCTGATAACAAATCGGATTAACATGATTTGAGCTTTGCTCGACTATAGACGTATATGAGTTCTTGTGTTCACTAGAGCATCAGTTTTGTCCTTGCAATCTTTTGTTTCCAACTAGCAAGGTGATCACGCACTTATGTGAGCATCGTCTTTAAAACACGTTTAAATAATTTGGTTATATATATATATATATATATATATATATATATATATAGGAAAAATACCTTTTACTCCCGGGTGTAATTACACCCACCTCTAATATACTACCTCAACAAATTTGAAATACTCCTTTATCATTTTAGGTATACTTGTATACTAATTATAAGATACTCCAATATGAACCACACGAAAAAATTGCAAGGGAGTCCATAGTTTTTAGCGTATTTTGTAAATACCTTTATATACGTACATAAAAAGGAGTATGTTGAAAAAATGTACATACCACCTATATGGTCTTAAATACTCGTATACTACATGTACATACCCCTCGTTGTGTGAGATACTCCTTACGTTGTGAGATACGACATAGGGTGTAATTACACCCGGGAGTAGAAAAGAGGCTTCCTATATATATATATATATATATATATATATATATATATATATATATATATATATATATAGTGCTAATAACCTATTTAGTGGTAACATGTAAATGCCAACCAGGGATGTTGGATCAACAATCTACGGCTCAGATTCGTGAAGGTGGAAGCCCTAATCACTTATACATGGTCCATCAAGAAGAGAGTTGAAGCTGAAGACAAACTACACGGCTAATCCATGGGGGTAATGGGCCGCAAAGGTGTTTCAGCAATTGTTATAAAACATACGGTAGAAATAGAAGATCAAAAGAATGGTAGAAATAGAAAATCAAAAGAACGGAAGACAAGAATTTAATATAGAAATCCTTTTGGGAAAAATCACAGATGTGCAAAGATGGAATGCACTTAATGAGAAGAGATTACAAGTATAAGGAACTTCGGTGTATCTCAACCATATAACTATAAAGATACATATATAGTAAATACAAAAAGACTTCTGATAGCAGTAGAACTTGAATTCGAATAGAAACAAATCGAATAGAATTCGAATCACACTTTACCAGCACCCTAGCACCAGGCGGAGGACCGCCCCTGCATGTGGGGAATGGCACTTGACAATCCATATCTCTATTTTTGTTATGTACTGGGTTGTGCACCTGATAACAAATCGGATTAACATGATTTGAGCTTTGCTCGACTATAGACGTATATGTGTTCTTGTGTTCACTAGAGCATCAGTTTTGTCCTTGCAATCTTTTGTTTCCAACTAGCAAGGTGATCACGCACTTATGTGAGCATCATCTTTAAAGCACGTTTAAATAACTTGGTTATATATATATAGTGCTAATGACCTATTTAGTGGTAACATGTAAATGCCAACCAGGGATGTTGGATCAACAATCTACGGCTCAGATTCGTGAAGGTGGAAGCCCCAATCACTTATACATGGTCCATCAAGAAGAGAGTTGAAGCTGAAGACAAACTACATGGCTAATCCATGGGGGTAATGGGCTGCAAAGGTGTTTCAGCAATTGTTATAAAACATACGGTAGAAATAGAATATCAAAAGAATGGTAGAAATAGAAAATCAAAAGAACGGAAGAGAAGAATTTAATATAGAAAATCCTTTTGGGAAAAATCATAGATGTGCAAAGATGGAATGCACTTAATGAGAAGACATTACAAGTATAAGGAACTTCGGCGTATCTCAACCATATAACTATAAAGATACATATATAGTAAATACAAATAGACTTCTGATAGCAATAGAACTTGACGTCACCGCCTCCCTCCACGGCTGCCCCCCAACCCTCTGGGCTGCTGCCTCGCTCTGCCCTCCACGGCCCCTCCAAGCCCTGCCAGCCCTGAGCGCCGACGCCTCCAACCCGGCCTCCTCCCCGGGAAACGAATTCTCTGAAGTCGCGAGAGGCGACTGCAGAGGGAAGTCGCGATCTGAGCCGTCCGTTTGGAAAAAGGACGGCTCAGATCCGTTTTTGCTACAGTAAAAATTACTGTAGCTACAATGTTTTTTACTGTAGCTACAGTACTTTTACTGTAGCAACGGATCTGAGCCGTCCTTTTTCCAAATGGATGGCTCAGATGGCGACTTCCCTCTGCAGTTGCCTCTCGCGACTTCAGAGGATCTCGTTTGCCTCCCCGAACGTCGACGCCTCCCTCCGACCCGGCCTCCTCCCCAAGCTTCTTCCCCGAGCGTCGCCGCCTCCCTCCGACCGGGTCTCCTCCCCGAGCACTGCCGCCTCCCTCCGACCAGGCCTCCTCCCCGAGCGCCATCGCCCACCTCCAATTTCACAAAACCCCCCACCTCCAATTTTTGCCCGCCGCCTCGCTCGACACCGCGCGTCCCGCCACCCTCCACCATCCCCCCGGCACCACCTGGGCTCCTCCCCGCCGCCCCCCTGCTCGCCACCCCCGGCTCCCTCCCTGGCTATCGAAGTCATGCCCAAAGCTTGATGAAGAGGTTTGTCTAACCCCCGCGCGTCCAGTTCATCTCCGCGACCATTGATTTGTCCTCGATTTTAGTTGGACTGGGTGGAGCCATTGGGGTTTTTTCGTCGGCAATCTCCGCGGGCAGGTACTCTCCCGTTCTTGAATCGCTCGATTTCTGTCGTCTTAATGGTGTTCGTGTGTCCAAGATTGGATTTTGGCGCTCCCTGTGTGCGCTAAATCTCGTCACGTCTTCGCCGTGCAAAATTCCCAGGAAATAGGGGGACTTTGTGAGGGGTTTCTTCATGCCCTGTAGTACTCCTATCAATTCGTAATAAGGAGGTTGCGGCAGCAGGGTTTTGCTTCTTTTGTGTGTTGTGTTTGTATTTGTAATGGTCATAAAGAGATGATTTTCAGTATTTATACAGTAGAGTGTGTTGCAGCTAAACAAGTTTAAGGTGGATATGCTGTGAAGATGATTTGTAGGTTTTGTATTTAGTGTACCGAGCTGCAACGAATTTTAGCATTAAAACATATGACGCTTCTTCTTTCCTGGATTTGTAATTTTGCTGTGTCAACCTGTGGATTTTATTCAGCCTGTAGTTGCTAGCCTATTGTCACGATCTTTTTTCTGGCAGGAATTTCTTTTGGCATGGAGAACTGATGGCATGGAGAATTTCTTTAGGCATGGAGAAGTGAGAACCATCTCTAAACTGATGTAATAAGTACTTCTGGGCATGTGCTCTGGGATCCATTCATGTGGTCTTATGGACAAATTTACGTAGTACTATGTGAGTGAACTAATGTGTTTTGTCATGTATTCGAAATGGTGAAAGCATGTCTGAGTGAGTGTTATTGCCATGTACTAATGTGTCATGTCTTGCTATTAGCCAATATGTCATGGGTTAGCTTGTGAACTTGGGCTTTTAAGCTCCATTGAAATTTCTATTGTGGACTGGAACTGTCATTTGATTCATTTGGCATATGTTCCCCTGTAGTGTCATGGTCGTTTGAAATGTACAGTGTTTTGCCGAATTGTGAATTGTTCTGTCAATTGACATTTGAGTTCAATCCAGTTGTGAAACATGAATGTTTGCTACGAGACATGTGTGTATCCTGTTTCTTACTGCTATTTGCCACTGTTGCCGCTGTCTGCCCCAAGGGCTACTGTCATCCAGCTTGCAATAGCTCCAGGTGCTGCCACCAATTTCACTCGGTTGCTTCATCTCAATTCAGCTACATCATCAGTTCCTAAAGCATGTTCAGTGTGTCAGTTTCAGTGTGCCCCTATTTTCCTAATTCGTTTTCACTTGCTTGATCATGAGTTACTTCCTAAGTTTTGGTGTCAGTTTCATGAGTTTTAGACCTGTAGTACTACTGTTTGATCGCCAATACCACCGATTTTCAATTGGCGCTTAAGGGTGACTCTTCGTTGGAGGCAGCTTGCGAGGCTTGACTTCCAACTCGCAAGCACCTCCCATGCAATGATGCATCACTATCCAAATTGGAAGGTGAATGTTGAATCCTTGAGCAGTCAACTCGAAGCCTGGAACATAACAAAAAACTGAAGGCAACATATATTTGCAACCATTGAATACCCGACTACCGCCCCCCACCATTGTAAGTTTGTAACCAAAAAACCAAGTACCATGTCACCATATACCTAATGGCTATTGGGCAATTCATGATCTCACATCACACACCATAAGCAAATCGATCACCATTTCACCATAAATTATCCATGCAGAAAGCAGAAATGCAAATCATACGCTAGACAGCAAGTTCAAAGGAGATACATCCATTTTTGTTTTAGCATCAAGACTAGTTCTTACGGAGCACCTTACAGGTCTAGTCATCTGAAGTTGCCGATTGGTCTAGCATTGAAAACACAAAGCATCAAAGGCTCACAGCTAGTCATGTCATCTATGGCATGTCAGAATGGTTCCGAAGGAGAGACGCCACAACAGTAACATACTACACTTCCAGTCAGACATTGTTACTCCAACGAGTCAGCCTGAACTTGCATCTGTCATCAGAAACCCTTCCATTAGTTTAATCATCTTCTTACTCTGATCAGCCAGATAAAATCTCCAGTCTAACAGAAGGTCATCTGCACATCCCATACACTTAATTATCAGTAGTCTTCCACACAGGCATTGCCTATCAACATAATTAGAGCATGCCAGCAACAAATCAATTATACATTACAGCCGACATATCAAGTAGTTGAATATTACATATCACATTTGCTTTCTGAAATGTGATATTTCAAGTCCTACAACTATTTGCATGAGTTCAATAGCCAGGGAGGGAGCAGGGGAGGCGAGCAGGGGGACGGCGGGGAGGAGCCCAGGTGGCGCCGGGGGGATGGTGGAGGGGTGGCGGGAGGCGCGGGGTCGAGCGAGGCGGCGGCCGAAAATTGGAGGTGGGGGGTTTTGTGAAATTGGAGGTGGGCGGTGGCGCTCGGGGAGGAGGCCTGGTCGGAGGGAGGCGGCAGTGCTCAGGGAGGAGACTCGGTCGGAGGGAGGCGGCGATGCTCGGGGAAGAAGCTTGGGGAGGAGGCCGGGTCGGAGGAAGGCGTCGACGTTCGGGCAGGAGGCCGGGTTGGAGGCGTCGGCACTCAGGGCTGGCGGGGGCTTGGAAGGGCCGTGGAGGGTAGAGCGAGGCGGCGGCCCAGAGGGTTGGGGGCAGCCGTGGAGGGAGGCGGCTACGTTGAGGGTCGGGGGCGCGACGGGGGGAGGCCGTGGAGGGCAGAGTGAGGCGGCAGCCCGGAGGCAGGTGGGGGAGGCATGGGAGGCGGAGCAAGGAGAGTGGGGAGGCGTGGAAGGCAGAGCGAGGCGGCAGCCGAAGGCGAGTGAGGGAGGCGGAGCGAGGCAACGAGTGAGGGTCGGGGACGAGGAGGGAGCCGGCAACGCGGATGCAAAGGGGCGAATTTCCACAGGGGGTTTTGGAGAAAATACATAAGTGATTGGGGCTTCCACCTCCACAAATTTGAGCCGTAGATTGTAGATCCAACAGCCCTGATTGGCATTTACATGTTACCACTGAATACGTCATAAGCACTAGATATATATGGAGCATATCTAGTGCTAATGGCTGTTTCAGTGCTAAGTAATGTGGACCATCCGATCTAGATTGCGTGGCTCAGATGGAGGTGGGTGGGAACTCTATCCCATTTAAACACTTTTGCCAGAAACTCCTTGCTATATATATATATATATATATATGCAATTTTGTTTTATTAAAAAATATATTATTGTAGAACTTCATTTATGATATTATATATTATAAACAAAAAAATACTCATTTTGATCTCTAATATTTGTCACGTATGACCAAAACTTTCTTCCCTAGATACTTTTTGACACAAATACATGCCTAGCAAATAGTAAATATATCATTAAATAGTATTTATCATTTATATCATCATTGTTTTTTATTATTATAATGTTTGTCTATATTATATACTCATAACGTTTATTATATAGCTTACATCGGTAAAGATCTAGTCCCACGCTAGCCAATCCTGTCCCGCCAGCGGCCAGCCCCATCTTCCCAATCACCACCGGCACGATGTTCTCGACAATTAAGTAGGTGCCGACCTGTTCACATTAATTGTTTAATTAGGCCGATTCAATAGGTGCATATATAGTTGTTCAAATTTGATGAGCATGCATGAGCTTACGTCTACGTCTTGGATTTATTAAAGATGCTCTCGAACGTTAGAACGCAGGAGATGACAAAGATCATAAAGTTCAGGGGTTTATTAAAGTTCTGCTCGTAGTGGTGCTCGATCACGTACACCGACATGTCCGCCATGTCCAAGTTATTGAACATCAGGCACCACACCGCCTTCTCTCCGTGGCGCTCACCGAGCACCCCGTACACACTACTACAGAAATCCACATTACAGATGGTTCAGAAACGTCATCACAGACGGTTTTCTGAACCGTCTGAATTTATGGGTCAGTGATAATCGAAGGTTATCACAGACGGTTTTCGAACCGTCTGTGATTATTCGATATCACAGACGGTTTTTACTGAAAACCCGTATGTGATATTCCTTCCTCCTAAATCAAAATCTATTTCTGTTTATTGGCTAGCCTCAGGAAATGCTAGCCATGTCCTCTGAAACAAGCAGATAATCACAGACAAAAAACATACAATTCACACATCTCATTTCCTTTCAAATACATTTCACATCTCAATTCATTTCACAGACATAAAACATCCAATATTGACATCGCACTTCATTTCAAAAACATAAAGCATGCATCCATTTCGCAAATCAATTAATTGAATTGAAATAAAATATCCATTAACAAAAGCACAGTTACAAAAGATCTACACTGCATTTGCACTTAGTGATAAGACCAATAAGAAATCATGGTGCGCAGTGGAACCGTCCTCCTGGCTTTATGACTTGAGTCAGCAAAAAGTACGCCAACTCTCCTCAAATCCCTCCAAGATCAGACTGTTTCAATGTAGTTGACGGGATGTACGCAACCTGTCGATAGGAATATCAATGTGCGTATATATGTAACGTGATAAGTATGAAGTAATTATGGGAAGAGTGAAAACCTTGGGATTGGTGAGCTTCGAGGAATCGAGGAGTAGTTCCATATGTTGGCAAACGTAGTATCCACATGTGTTGCCCGGCTGCTGCTGGTGGCACTGCAAAAAATGGAATGTGTTAGTTCAAAAGGCATTAGTACCAACTGTTGCATAGGATTAATTAATGTGAAATAGCGAATACCTTAAAATCTCGAACATGTATTAGCAGGCCTTTGGCCCCGCGCTTTGAGTCACCTCCCATTTCAATGTACATCGTGAACGCCCTACGTAATTCGAAAAAGTTAATCTTAGTCATTCGGAAGGAAAAAAAGAGTACAATGTAGATATGTATGGGGAATATGTACTTACCTATCGATTACTTGGCTGACAACTGTGAAGTCCATTTTATTCTTACTTAGGGAATCAAGGTAATATACCTTGTTCCATTTTGGTACAATTACTATTAAAATCCAATGAAAATTCTGATGGAAGGGCATAACTACATATTCCTTATTGCGGCAACCCAGCAGTCCTCCTGCAATGTACCTCTCGACGAGGGGTGTATCCCGGTCGATGGTGTCCTTGGCGACCAAGTGTGGGTCCAAGAAACCAGCTGATGAGTTGGATGATCTAGCTCTAGTCAGCATGTGTCTATATATATACACACGAAAGCAACAAATTAGATATGGCATTTATCGGTATGACATTAACGGAGACTATGATTGTACACACTTACGGCCGAAGATCGAATGATTGAGACGTCAAGAGCGTTGAGCGTGAACAGATCGAATAAATCCTCAAAGGCGACCACGAACATACACTCTTGAAGACGTGGTGTAAATCATCCGACGTGAATTTGACAAATGATACTTGAAGTCCGTTCTCCTCTAGCTTATTGGATCGCTGCATATACCACGTGTGCAATTGCATGCAACTATATGGTAGCTTTTGGAGGTCTTTTGCTCGAGCAACGGCCGCCAAGCACGCAATTTGCGGGCCAAAGGTAGGTACGGTATATCATCATTGGTCTTCTTTGCTTTGCCCCTTGCCTCGGCTATAGGTCGACTTCACGGCGATCGACTTTGAAGGTAGCAGCGGTGCAAGTTGCTCGCGAGAATAGGACCCGTGGAGATAGCACCGTGCAAGATACGGTGGTGGAACCGACCGGTCTTGTAATGGAGATAGCACCGTGCATGTTGCTCTGGCGAGTATGACTCGTGGAGATAGCACCGGCAAGATCCGGTGGTAGAACCGATCGGTCTTGTAATGGAGATGGCACCGTGCATGTTGCTCGTCCCGCCACCGTGAAGAAGCCTCGAGGAGATGTCGCTTTTGGGCCACCGGATGAATGTTCCAATGGCCTGTCCTAGAGTCACGATCTCGTCGTTGGGGGGCTTCAGTAGCGGGACCACCTCAAAATTAACATGCACACCATCCACATTAACTTTTGCGAAGTCTGGTGCTAAAGCTTGACCGTGCACCATGGCCCCGATACCAGACGAATATGCCTCGCCCCAAGCAGCGTACAAGGGAATGGAGCCATATCTCACTTGGAGCCTGCACTTCATAGGCTCCTACATAACGATACAAAATTGGCTACTCGAATAGGCCTACCAATGGAGCAAGCATTCGAGAGGTAATAATTATTACCAGGAGGCGGCGACGAAGGAGGAGGAGGCGACGGGCTCGGGGAGGCGGCGACGGAGGAGGAGGAGGCTGCGGCGACGTCTTCGTCCGGGGAGGCGGCGACGACGACGGGCTCGGGATTTAGATGTAGATCGAATAACTGCAGCGCACACAGAAAACCCTAGCGAGAGGGTATATATAGGAGGGCTGTGCAAATCTGAACCGAACCGAAAAAACCGGACCGAAAAAACCGAACTGAACTGGTCAACTCGGTTTGACCGGTTTTCGGTATTCGGTTCGGTTTTTATTTTTTAGGTTTTTTTGGTGTTCGGTTTTTTCAGGAAAAATCGATCAAAAACCGAAGAAACCGACCGTGGCGCAGGGACCCTGTGCCGCACCCGGCGTTGCAGACCGTGGCTAGGACCCTACGTGGCGCCGGACAGCGGGACGGGGAAGTCGCGCCCACGGTCTGCGCGTGGCCCTCGCGGATGTTGAGCTGCACGCGGTTCACTCCGTCCAGAGAATGAACTAACCAATTCTTGGTTGTCTAATTGTCTTGATTGGAAGCTGTACGCCTGTACCCATGAGGATACTCTTTAGTCTTTTCCTTCTCCAAGTTCTCCTTTTCCATCTTCAGCCTTACCTCTTGCCGTGCAATCTCAGCCTGTGAAAGATCCAATTGAAACAAGCCGTACTACAGGCCATTAAAAGTGCTGCTGACATAAAGGAGTTCCTTACATTATTTTTAGATCTGTGGTTACAAATATCTTTCTTTAGAACGGCTCGTTGTATATATACTGTTATTTACTCATCTCACTAGTCACTATATCGTTTACAATTTACGTCAACTTTGGTAAATATGGTATTTACCGATACCGTACCGAAATAAATTGGGATTTACCGATACCGAACCGTATTTTTAAAAATACCGTATACTACCGAACTAACAATACCGTATTTACCGTATATACCGTATATACCGAACCGATTTTACCGAACTAACCGAATGCACAGTCCTAATTATATAGGGAGATTATCACACCGTACTTGTCAACCTTCACTTGTGGGAGATGCACCCAACGGTAGCGAAATAAGGGGATCTTGAAAACCACATAGTCGAGCTCCCAAATCTCTTCTATGAAGCCATAGTACGAGTTTCTCGACCCATCGGTACTGAATGCATCTATGCGGACACCGCTGTTCTGGTTAGTGTTCTTGACATCCTGAGACTGCGTATAGAATGTGTACCCATTTATGTCATATCCTTGCCATGTCACAACTGTAAATGTCGGCCCTTTTGCCAACCATGTCAGCGTCTCACTCGGCGAGCTCCTAGCGATTTGCTCCTTCAACCATTGGTTCAACCAACGGTTGTGTTGCCTCACGATCCAAACATCCGGCCGCTCCGGATTCTGTTGCCGAAGCACATCCTTGTGCTGGTCCACATAAGGAGCCACTTCAGTCATGTGTTGCAACAACGTGAAATGGGCTTGAGTATACGTGTCCATATCTGGAGTGATTGCTTTCCTTCCGATAGTTCCGAGACCCTTCAGCCTCCCCTCATAACGAGATTGAGGGACACCTATCGGTTGAATCTGAGCCATATAATCGACACAAAACTCAATGACCTCTTCGCTTGCATAACCTTCGACGATGCTGCCCTCCGGCCGAGAACGATTCCGTACGTAGGACTTGAGAATTCTCATGAACCTCTCAAATGGGTACATGCTACGTAGGAATACGGGTCCGCATATTTTTATCTCCCACACAACGTGAACAATGAGATGGACCATGATATTGAAAAACGAAGGAGAGAAATACATTTCAAGGTGACATAGAGTCATCACCACATCGTCCTGCAGAGCATCTAGTCCTTCGGGATCGATGACCTTCTGAGCAATTGTGTTAAAGAAATAACATAGCCTCATGATTGTCTCTCGGATTTTGATCGGCAAAATATTTCTAATTGCAATAGGGAGCATCTGTGTCATCAGCACATGACAATCATGAGACTTCATGCCATTTAACTTCAAATCTTGCATCGAAACAAGTTTCTTCACGCTGTCGGAGTAACCAGACGGAACTTTGACACCATGCAAGCACCGCACGCTTCTTTTCTCACCTTGAGAGAGTGTAACACGCAGGAGGAAGGTACGTTCGTCCATTATCGGTGCATGTCGGTGCTAACTCGGCCCGATGTCCATGTCACCAAGTCAAGCCGTGCGTTGACGCCGCCCTTTGTTTTATCACGGATGTTCAAGAAGAGACCAATCATGCCGTCGCACACATTCTTTCTCGTGCATGACGTCGATGCAAAGGTTTAACATCTAGGTACTCCCAATAAGGTAAGTCCCAATATATTGATCTCTTCTTCCGGTGTTCTTCTCATGAGCCCTCAATTTACGCCCTTTCCGGGACAACATCTAAATCCTTAACCATATCATAAACCTCGTGTCCCCTTAAATGCCTTGGAGCTGAACCGTCTTCCTTCTCTCCGTCAAATTGTTTCTTCATCTTGCGGTATGGGTGAGCCCTCCGAAGGAACCGCGGTGACGCATGTAGACGGTTTTGCGTGAGTGTCTCACCACACACTCTCGGTACCATCTAAACAGTGAATACAAGCTTTGGCACCTTTTGTACTATGGCCCGATAGGTTACCAAGGGCAGGATAATCATTTATGGTGCGAGAACAATAAGGAGCGCAGAGTGAAGTTCTCTCGCTTGTATGCATCCCATACCTGCACCCTTCGCTCCACAAGATTTCAGATCTTCCACCAACGGTGCTAGGAAC
Source organism: Dendrocalamus sinicus (assembly GCA_036346575.1). Lineage (NCBI taxonomy): Eukaryota > Viridiplantae > Streptophyta > Magnoliopsida > Poales > Poaceae > Dendrocalamus > Dendrocalamus sinicus. Next base: position 1,107,626 of record CM070672.1, on the reverse strand, counting down.
ACATCAATATCATTCCTGTGTTGTTTTGGCCCTTGGATAAGTATCGACAAAGAAATGTACTTTCGCTTCATACACAACCAAGGAGGAAGGTTATAGATGCAGAGAGTCACGAGCCATGTGCTATGTCGGCCGCTCATGCTACTAAAAGGATTCATTCCATCTGCACTCGGTCCAAACCTTATATTCCTTGGTTCTGCACCGAACTCGCAAAACTCCTATCGATGTTTCTCCACCGCGCGGAATCGCAAGGTGTCTTATCATTCCATCCTTCTTGCGCTCCTCCGAGTGCCAACGCAGCAGATTTTGTCTCCTTTGGATTTGCAAAAACCTTTTCAAACGGGAATTATAGGAAAATACCATGCCACCTTAGCAGGAGGTCCTTTCTTCACCTCTGTTCCTCGCCATCATCCGATTAATTGTTACATTTGTATCGGGATGCGTTGCACACTGCATATACATGCATGTTTGCATACTCTTTACTGTAGAGGATACAATGTTCGGGCATGCATGTATTCTTTCTACTTCCATTCCCAACGGACAAAGAACCTTCTTGGCTTTATACGTGGTTTTGGCAACTCATTTCTCCTCCGGAAGCATGTCCGCTAAAAGATCTAGCAGCGCCGTGAAACTCTTGTCGGACCAACCGCTGCTTGCCTTCAATTTCAACAGTTCAAGCACGGCCGACAACCTCGTGTACTTGCAGCCCGTGTACAAAGGTTTCTCCGAGTCCTCCATCAAGCCTCGAATTTAACATACCGTCTCTCATCATAGTTCTCTTCTACATCGCGAAGCATCCGATCCAGATTATCATCGTGCAACCTATCCGAATCCGAGCCACAATCGACATCACCGCGGCATGTCATTCACTTCACCGCGATGTCATCGGCGGCATATCATTCACGCCACCGCGATGTCATCCGCGCATATGATCATTCACTTCGCCATGACCGGTCCAACACGTATAATCCTTTTTGAAACCCTCCGAATCAAGTGCGCTTCAATTTGCCTCGGTTCTTAAACATCTTCAAATTTCGCGATCGGTGCATGGACAAGACATATATTCCACCCCTTATTCAACATATCCTCCTCTGCGGCTCTTATAAAAGTAGACACGCCATTAATGTACTCTTCACTCACACGGCTCGCAGCATACATCCAATTTTCTGGTCCTACGTTACGTACATATATAACAACTTAGTATTAAAATCTAGATTAACTAATTATAACTACATATATACCGGCCACATTTATTATATTGAGACTTAATTTGCTAGCTCAATTCATATAATAAACACAACAGCTATTATATAACCAACAATTTTGCAAATTAACCATCTTCAATAACACTCATGGATTACTTAGACCTAAATTGTAATACAATTAAAGAAAAAATAAATTTTATTACAAACCATATCTAGAGCAACCAGGAAAGTCTGAATCTTCAAAGCTCAATCTCTGCCTCTTCCCACCAAATTAACTGGCCTGAAATCGCCTAGCTTCCTCTCGAATGAAAAAGTGCGCAGCAGTGGCTAAATCTGGATCGAAATGAAGACAGATGTGGTCTGAGCAGCGCAATAAATGCCTTAGAGCCATTATCACAGACGGTTTTTAATTAAAAACCATCTGTGATAACTAGCTTAAAAACCATCTGTGATAATGTGGGATTATCATAGACGGTTCTTAATATAGACCGACCGTTTGTGATAATCCTTTTTCCCGCCACAAATACCACAAACGGCCTCCAAATTACAACCGTCTGTAATAGTGTTCATCAGAGACGGTTTCACAAAACCGTCTCTGATGAGGTGTCTACTATGAGGCTTTCTGTAGCAGTGACAGGAGCTTCTCTCCAGACACCACCACCACCGCGCCGCGGAGGTCCAAGCCCGCCTCCAGGAGGAGTTGGCTCGACACTACCACCCGGGCCTCCGGCCCACGGAAGCACACGTCGAACACGAAGTCTTGCTCGCCGAGCGCAGTGTATGCGTTGGCCATGAGGAAGGTGAACTGTGTGCCAGAGTCCACCATGGTCTGCCCAGCGACAGTGTGGTCTGGCGTGAGCACATACTTGGGATGGAATTCTAAGATTTTTTTTCTTAATAAGAATTATCTTCTCTTCTAAATTAAGAAAAAATATATCTTTAAGTAGTAATATCTTAATAAGTATTATCATCTCTTTTAATTTAAAAAGAAATATATCTTTAAGTAATAACATCTGACGGCTACTATGTTTTGCTTAATTATGATCCACTTAATTAAGGTCAGATATTTTGCTTTTTATGAGAATTTTTAGTTTTTTTTATTTTTTTCTTAGCAACTGTAAAATGTCAGTTATTGATTTTTAGTAATAATAGATTATTTTCAAGGTCATTGAGTCGAGGTCGACCCAAATCGAGCTTTATCTAGGCTGAGCTCAAGCTTGTCACAGTCCTAGATGACTTGCAATTCTTCGCGTGCAAACAAACAGGGAAAAGAAGATCGAATGCAGAGGATACGCACCGCCCCGTGTGAAATTCATGAAGTGGAAATGAGAGGGGGGTGTGCACGAAGAATAGTACTTCTCATCGTTATCGCCGTCGAGTCTTGAGTAGATAAGACTTCAGATGATGTTAAATTGATGAAGAAAAGGGGGTGTTAGAACTCCACATCACTTTACGGGTTGTGTTTTAGTCTTTTAGAGTTGTCTTCGCTAGGCAATCAAATCATTTTGATATACAACTGTACACATGTACTTCATATCATAGAAGTCTAGTATTGTATCCCCTGTATGTTATATTGTTATATTAGGGTATTTTGGTACTTTTTTACCCATCCATCATCAAAAAAAATATTTACATAATACTACAGTTTCTTAAAATTTTGGCAATATGTTATTGCTATAAAATATTGGTCGAAAGCATTCCTTCGAGATTGCATAAATGTCCAAAATGGGATACGTTTATAAGATGAGGGAGTAAAAAGGTGTAGCACCCCACATATTGCCAAGGTGGAATACTACTATGGAACGTCATCGCCAAGAAGTAAAAGTAATAATAAAAGACAATAATAGAAATCCATACAGCAATTAAAACCGTTAAAGTACTTTATTAGACAATCAACGGAAGTTGCAATAATGTTTGAAATATGGGACCGGTCCACTTCTAATCAAATGACAATTAAAATAAACGGCAAAATTTGTGGCAAGCCACAGTGCTGAAATTCAAGTGCTCCCACCCATGCATGCTGCTATCAATCCACCGCCTTTACCCGAGAGGAAAGAGCAAGCGTGAGATTTGGAAATCTCAGCAAGTACCCAACAGCGGTCGCAACACGAGAGTAAAACAGGTAATGCAACCATATAAAATAAAGAGTAAGCATGACAAGTAAGCAATGGACAACTGATATCGGAAATATTGTCATAAGTGAAAGACGAATATTATGAGAACCATGGATTAAAGATATTTCTTATGTGACAAGTTATAGTAAGTTATAGCACGGGAGCCGGCGACCTCATCCCACATACCCGGTTATACGAGAATAGCCAGGCACAACCTTGTCCTCGACTGTATATATAACCGCAGACAGGGTGTAATATCCTGCGTAACGAGAATGTACGGCCCCCCGTACGTTACCAGGTTGGGTGGAAAAGACCCCTATATGTGGGTAGTCCCGGCGTGATAACCCTTAATTTATTATTTAGCAACTTATCCATGATATGATTAGAGAGTTGTAATTGAATTAAGATATAGTTATGAGAGTGAAGGTTTGATACGATGAGACTAGAGACAAGGTTGGTGATTCATGATGTTGGAAACATGATCGGTCGATAAGGAGGTTCCTAACCAGAATCATACAAGGGTTGTCAAACAAACCATTTTATTAGGTGATAATTGGTCATTAGTCAAGTTAATGTATAATAACTAAATCAACAACAGTTCACAAATAATAATCAACAATTAAAGCTCACTGTTGCAGGACACATATAAATAACCGGCCAATGTTAAAGATTACTAGTGATTAACCTTATATTTGAGCATGAATCGGCGCAACCCTAATTATCATTTAAACGATTATTTACATCCCTAATCACACATGGATTCTATGGTTACATTATATTAGTTACAATATTCATTTCTACTAGTTCATCATATTCAGAAATTACTAAGGCTACAACAACTACCACAGACAATTTATAAAGCGCAATGATCGGAAATCATACTAAGGCAACAGGTAATTATGTGATACGATCGTGCAAAAGAAACGGTTACGGCCGCGAGGTACTTGCCTTGAGAACGCTCGACGGACACGCTACCCGATGGAACCGAGAGATGCAACTGCCCCGCTGCTCCCTCAATAACTGTGTGAGAACCTACATGATAACATGGGAAACACGATAAGATATGATGACTTGATTAGGAACGACAAGGAATAACGACTAAAGTGGAAACGGCAGTTCGGCCGTGCGAACACGCGTTTGGCCGCGCTAACGGCAACGCTTCCACTGCGGCCGCCGGCCGCCACCGCGCCGCTGCCGAGCAAGCCGCATTGCCGCCGCCATGCGTGTGGCGCATGCGGCGGGCGTGCATGCCACCGCCGCCGCGCCACCTCGCTCACCGGCCGGTCGCTCGCCGCCACAGCCACCGCCATGCAGCGCGCATGACGCGACGCGCGCTGAGACAAGCGCGCTGGTCGGGCTGCGGCGAGCCGCCGGCCGCCGCCGCCGCCGGCCACCGCCGCGCGCCGCAGCCGGGCCACCGCCGAGCCGCCATGGCTATCCTCGCGACACCGGCGCCGCAGACGCGACGGCAGCCGCCCGGCCGACCGGCCGCCACCGCCGCCTCAGAGCCGCCTCCGTCGGCGCCCAAGCAGCCATGCAGCCCCCATGCACCATGCGGAAGAGAGAGGGAGTTTGGGAGAGAGAGGATAGATGCAGGAGAGAGAATAGGTAGATGGAGTTACCTGGGGAAGGAAGAACGGCGTGAAGGGAGGAAGGAAATAAGATCCACTATTTAAGGCTGGGATTAGTTAGGGTTTGGTGGGTTTTGGTCTCTTTTTTTTAATTAATATTATTCTTAATTTCTGGGTGTTACAAAAGGGTCATGTAAGGCAGGTGTAACAATTTCAGCGAAGTGTTTCATGTTAACTTAAACTCAACTGAAGCGACCTTCTCGAAAAATTTTGTACCAGAAATACTCTGTACATGTATCTTACTTCTGTAATGTCATCGCCGTTGAAAATTACCTGAGATGTCCAGATTCTAGATCGAAGATATTTGGTTACGCGTCCGTTCATATTGGCTTCTGGCTTTGGTTTCTAGTTTTAGCTTACAAATAGTAGCAGTTTGTAGAGAAACTTGTAGAGAGACATTTACGTGTAATTTTGATCGATATAACTAAAGTCACTACAATATATATTATAATCGACTAGTAGATTCCGTTTTGAAATATAGATGGATATAAGTCTGTTCACTCGAGCATCAGTTTTGTCCTTGCAATCTTTTGTTTCCAATTAGTTTTCAAGCTGCACAGAGTTGTCGCATCAGGCCTCAACAATCCGCCACGACGCATATATGAAAACAGAAGAAAACATTTGCTGCACATTCCTTCATGTGAGTACATCGATATCATTGCGTTCCACGATATAGTGTCGCGTTCGTCCATTCGATCAAAGCTTTCCGCATTTGATGGAGAAACGTTCAAATTATCATCAAACCCCAGTGGCCTGTGGGGTTCAGAAACCGGACCGAAGACTCTGCCACAGTCATCCTGCTTGTATGAATTAGTCAAATTGATTATTCTACTCGAGAGAAATTGGCTTGGTGATGCGCTCAGTGTACTTGCTACTCAAGTGAAATTGCACCTGTTATGCTAAACTGTGGGCCTGTTTGGCACCGCTGCGGTTTATAGATTTTGGTTAAAAATTTTAAATTTTAGCTGTTTGTGACAGAGATTATGGAGAGAGAGATACTCGCTTGCGATGTTAGTTGATACAGATGTTGGGCTTTTAACATGTACTACAATTAACTTGTAGCCCCCGTTTTGAGAAAATACCCCGTTTAAAAGTTAGGTATTGTAGTAAAAGCTAAAAGCCGCTAGATTCGGTCGAAAAGAACAGGCCCTGTATCTCCGTCAGATCAACAAAAGGGGTTCGCCCCCTATGGTTAATAAATAACTATATTTAATGTTGTATATGAATTAGTCAAATTAATCACATACGGACATAGGGCGAGTATATTAAACGTTAGGTGATTGCCCCCCTACGGTTAATAAGGCCCTGTTTGGATCCTTGGGCTAACAACTAGTTGCTAAACTTTAGCCTTTGAGGATCCAAACAGGAGGGCTAATGGGAGGGCTAAAGTTTAGCTAAAGCCCCAACTAGTTGTTAGCCAACTAGTCCATCAAACCCAGCTAATGAGGGCTAAGGACCAGCTGGATGGAAAAAAGACGTTGATACTCACGCCAACCCTCCCAGACCACCATGCATAGGGGTATAACAGACTTTACACTGAGATAGTAGCACTTATTAGTCTTTGGATCCAAACAGGACTGGGCTAATCTTTAGCCAGCTAACTACTAGTCAGCTAACAACTAGTCCTAACTAACAACTAGTTCTAGTCCATCCAAACAGGCCCTAATTAGCTATATTTAATCTTGTATGAATGAGTCAAATTAATCACATACGGACATAGGGCGAGTATATTAAAAGTTAGGTGATTGCTCCCCCACGGCTAATAATTAGCTATATTTAATCTTGTATGAATGAGTCAAATTAATCACATACGGACATAGGGCGAGTCTATTCAATGTTAGGTTAGGTGCTCCCTTTGTGGCGAAGTTCTGGATATATATTGTTTTCTGAAGGAGTCGCTGGATGGAAAACACGGCATATAAGGATTATAAATCGCAATCATTTCCCCGTCGCCGGACATCACGTAAATTGATGTTTGTTTTTTTATAGGACGGATTGTTGCAAAATAAAATACAATAACATTTCTACTAAATGAACTCTATACCATTGGAATTTGTGCTTAAACGAGCTTTTTTTCCCCTTGACTCCAGCTCACCAAGTCCTGAACTATAACTTGGAGTTCTTGATTTAGCGAATGCAAGGGTGCATCCTCTTGAGTCACCGTGATGCGAATTGCCAAGAGCAATAAAAAAACCTGCAGCCCATCCCCACCTCCTGCTGTAAGTAAGCTTCTAACGGTGGATTCTTTGGCATCGAGATTATGTAAAGTCATCGCCCAAGAAAATTACTTGAAATGTCCAGATTCTAGATGAAGATATTTGTCTACTTGTCCGTTTATATTGACTTTTGGTTTTAGCTTTTAATTTTAGTTTATAAATAGTAACAATTTATATAAACACTCTTGTGTAATTTTGACCGATATAATTAAAGTCACTATAATATAATCGACTAATAGACCGACTTGAAATATAGCTTTATACGAGTTCTTGTGTTCACTCGAGCATCAGTTTTGTCCTTGCAATCTTTTGGTTCCAATTATTTTCAAGGTCATTGAATCGAGGTCGGCCCAATTGAGCTTGTGCTCGAGATGGGTGCAAGAACTAATTTGGTTTTTAGGATTTTGGGTGTTCTTCAGACATATATTTGATTTTCTTCAATTTAGTGAACCCGTGCTCAAGATCATTTTGATTCTTGATTGGTTTAAATTCCTAATATTTTGAATAAGTCTCATGCAAAATTTGAGAACGTTTGAATGAATTTTGAGTAAGTTCTTGATATTTGAGTTTTGATTCAAAAGGTCTTTAAGTCTGGGATAAGTCTAGGAACAGGAGACCGATCAGACCAGCACTGTACCTGCGGTCAGACTAGGGATTAGTCAACGGTCAAACCGATTTGGCAGTCTAACTGGCTATGTGCTGGATGTTCTTGAATTGGTATAATTTGAATTTAGTGACTCTCGTAGTCACTTTAATGAAAATTTGAAATACCATTAGAATAAAAAGTTATTGGAGGTTATTAGATCGTAAGAGTCTTCTTATCACCAAAAGCTAGGTTTTAAGGTGAGGAATTTTTTCACTTTTAAATTAGGTTCCATGCCCTTCTACAGCTAATATAGGACTATTCCAATAAACTCTCCATCCACACATGGCGTCTCTCAGCTGTTTACCGTACACCAACGATTTCTTAGAGTCATAGCCTATCTAACGTTCACATACTAGTGTCTATTGGATCAAAACTGTTAAAATTAGGCTTTGATATCACTTGTTAGATCGTAAGGACTTTTTCATCTCAAAAGGCTAGCTTGTGAGATGAAGAATTTGTCCTTTCGTAACTAATGTGGGATTATTTTAACAGAGGTGGGAGAATGAGACGAAGATTATCTATTTTAATAGACCAGCTGCCGGTACCAATAGTTGCAAAGACCACACGGTACTGCATTTCCTTGAGCTTTCAAACTGCTGAGAGCTACCAAGGTCCCTCCTTGCTCTATTCCACCTCCCTCAACCCCAAGATCCTTCCTTGCCTTTGTCCCACCTTGAGCTTAATTCCATGGTGGGTGCTCTAGCTGTAGCAGGAGCCGGCTGGGGCATCTCTGCGGCAGGGTGGCTGATCTCTCCTGTCATGTCCAAGCTTGTCAACGATGGCTACTCCTACCTTGGATTTGATGCTTCGCAAAAGCTGCTAGACCTTGAGGTTATTATTATCCCACAACTGAGGCGGATGCTGGAATTAGCGGATAGGAGTCCTCACAAGGCCCTCTTGGAAGGATGGGTGACGGAGCTCAAGTCCGCTTACTACGACGCGGAGGACATCCTGGATGTTGCTGATTATAACCTCCTCGAGCAGCAGGTCCTTTCTCAAACCTCTATTGATTTGGGGTTCCGTGGTACACTGAAGGAAACATTAGAACATCTAGAAAATATCATCAAGGAAGGAAGGAAGTTCTTGCCACTGTTCAATTTGCCAAGCAACAGTTGCGATGGCAACACTAGTAGTCCACATGATGCTGCAAACAGCGTCCTGCGGACTACTTCAATTCCTCCACCAAAGGTATTTGGGCGTGACGATGTTATTTTGAAGATAAGAGGTATTCTTCGTGAGACTGGGATGGCAGGGGATGGTGAACCGAGCTCCAGTAGTACCACATGTTATTCTTTAATTGGTATCTTTTGCATCTCTATTATGGCGAAGATAAAATATATGCTTGGTGAGACGGTAGGGGATGGTGAATCAATCTCCAGTAGCAGTCCATGCTATTCTGTAATTGGCATCTATGGCATTAAAGGGTCGGGGAAGACAACTGTTGCACAGTGTGTTTTTGACGAGGAAAAAAACGACGGCTATTTCCACCCAGTTATGTGGATTCATGTTTCTCAGAATTTCAGTGTGCACGCCATCTTGAAGGAGATGTTCGAGGCAGCTTCAAATGAGACATGCCCTAAATTCACTAATCTGGATATCCTACAAAGGAGCCTAGAGTTGAAATTGAGAGGAAAACGGTTCCTGTTGGTACTTGATGACATATGGTGTGACAAGGGTCTAAGTAAGCAGAAACTAGAGCAAATACTTACTCCCTTGAGGGTTGGGAGGAGAGGGAGTAAAATATTAGTGACAACCCAGATGGCAGATGCAGCTAGATCTCTGGGCGCTCTGAGCCTTATTCCACTGTCCGAATTGGATGAAGGGGGATTCTTCAAACTTTTCATGCACTATGCAACTAGTGATGCTAGACTCGATGCACAACAACAAGAAGCATTTGAGACGATTGGGAGACAGATAATTAAAAAGTTAAAGAGATCACCGTTAGCAGCAAAAATGGTGGCAGGGACACTAAGCAAAAACTTAGATGTCTGCTTTTGGAGAAGAGCAAGAGATACGGACCTGTTGGCTGATAGTATAATGGGACCTCTATGGTGGAGTTATCAGCAACTTGATGAGGAGGTCAGGCGATGCTTTGCTTACTGTAGTATTTTTCCTAGAACACATCTGTTGAAACGTGACGAGTTAGTAAACTTGTGGATGGCAGAAGGGTTTATAAAGATTAGCAATGTTGGGGAGCAAATTGAAGATATAGGTCGACGCTACTTCGATCAATTAGAGTCTCGCTCATTTCTGCAACGGACAGGAAGAGTTGGTGATAGTGACACAGTGTGCTTTACCATTCACGATCTACTCTATGACTTAGCAGAGAGGGTTGCAGGAAGCGATTGTTTTACAGTCTTGGAAAGTAATGTAGAAATTCCTCCAACTGTTCGCCATCTGTATATCGATTCCTACAATGCAATGGAGATTGCAGAGCAGATTTGCAAATTGGAAAACCTGCGCACTCTCATTTTTACTGACATTGGACGGGGGATAACTGAAGAAGTTCTTGATGGTATGCTGAATAAATTAAGGAGGCTACGTGTTGTGCAAGTAAAGCTAGACAGTGGAGATGATCCTATAGCAATCCCAGCCTCCATTGGTAACTTGAAACATCTACGTTGTCTCAGCATTTATAACGACTGTCTTGTGGATCTATGCCTGCCAAGAACTTTTGTCAAGCTTTATCATTTGCAAATCCTAGAGTACCCTCTTTTTGTTAATTTAAGATGTTCTTGTGTTCGAAGTATAAACAATCTGATCAACTTGCGCCATGTAAAGAGCTCTTCAACTTCGGATTCTTTTGACAGCCTTGACCTTGCAGCTTTGGAAATTCCTGGCATTGGGAGGTTGAAGTCACTTCAAACATTAGGTCGCTTTGTTGTGAGGAAGGAGAAGGGGTACGAGTTACAACAGCTGGAGGGCCTAAACCACCTCCAGGGGACCCTGAGAATTAGTGGTCTTGGAAACGTTAAAAGCAAGGAACAAGCTCTAGAAGCTAAGCTAGCCGATAAGGAAGGCCTCACATCATTGGCACTGGAATATGGGGGGAATGATGAATGCCCTCCAGACCTTCAAGCGGACATCCTCGAGGGCCTCCGTCCACCATCATCGGTGACACAGCTGAGAATCGAAGGCTACCATAGTCGGAGGTACCCAAGTTGGCTCTTGGGGAACCAGAATGCTCCAAGGAATCTGCAATGTCTTCTGCTCGATCATTGTCATGAGCTGAAAGTTCTTCCTGAAATTGGTGAGATTTTCATTCATCTTCACCAGCTTAGACTCAGAAGTCTTAGAAGCCTAAAATCGCTGCCAAGACTTCCTGAGAACTTGAAGAAGCTGGTGATTGAGTTCTGTACATCCCTTGCATTCATTTGCATGGAGGATGTGGAACCGCTAAGAACCATGTTTTTTGAGCGAGCATCTCAAGCTGATCCATCCCTGAACAGTGTAAATGCAGAAGGAATAGCTGGATTATCTCCCGAGCAGTTTGACAGGTTCAAAGCAACCTTATATGATCTCATCGGCAAATCTGGTAATTTATCGTCATATTCCACAAGCTTAAGAGTTCTGTACCATCGTATGTTGGAGAACGTCTTGCTATTAGTCTGGGGCAGTTGCATTGAAGAGAATTTTCAATTGCTAATTCCAGGATCTGTTGAGCATCTCAGGATTAAATTCTGTACCATCACTGACTCCGCCTTGCGTAATTGCTTAAGAGGCTGTACCTCCATAACTTGCTTGGAACTGTCTGGGATTCTTTGTTTTACATCAATTCTTTTTGAGGCAACGGAGTTCCTAACTAGGCTTAAGGTGCTCTCAATCACTGAATGTGTGGACCTAACCATCCTACACGGCCTGAATGATCTCCAGAACCTGGAAGATCTTACTATCATGAAGTGTCCGAATCTCAATGCCCTACAAGACAGCGAGAAAGTGGGAGCCCTTTGTTCGCTCACTGTGGATGACTTATCTCTTGTGCCAGAGCTGCTATCAACAGAAGGCCGCTCATCTCTGACGAAGCTTATAATCTCTTTTTCAAAGGAACGAAAGGAGGCTGAATTCCTGCATCAGTTGGCTTCATTAAACTGCCTCGAGTTTTCGTACTGCGACTGGGACACCTTACCGGAGAATTTGGTGCAGCTCACATCGCTTGAAGATTTGTCTATTGAGTGCTGTGCAAAGATCCAGTCACTGCCAGTACTACCAGAATCCCTAGAATACTTTGAAGTCAAATTTTGTGATCGAGTATTCATGGACAGCTGTCAAACCCATGGAGATCCGAACTGGCAAAAGATTGTGCGTGTCCCCACAATAATAATTGGTGACGAAGTATGTGATGTTTCATAAAGCAAATCACTCGTGCATCAACAGCAACAACACGCTCGCCATTCTTCTCCATATATGTAAGACACAAGCTTCTGTTCCTGTAAAGATTCTTAGGGCGCTTTGGGTCCTACTACTGTCTGTAAAAGAATCCCCCAAATCAGAAGCTTGTTCGTTGTCTTCACGAATGTAGTTGTTAAACCATCAGATAAGAAGCCACGTTGTGTAAACTCCTTGAAAGTCCGATGTGCCTCCCTTTTCATCTAATAGTTTGAATTTAAGGTTTTGTATGGATAATTCATTTTGTAATTAATGAGGTGAATTTTTGTGTGTGCGTATGTAGCGTGGTGAATTGCAGTCAGATTTGGTGTAAAAGGTGATAATGTCTTCCCTTAGTTAACATTATGCATACCTAGAAAGATTTGGCTGGTTCTCGGTTATTTGTGAGTGAAATGAACATTGCTGAGTTGGCAAGAACCGTGTTTATTTTATTTTTTGCGCTGTGAATTGGGCAGTAGCAACGTTGCTTTGACATGGAACCTACACGTACTTCACAGCCCATCATGGATGCATCATGCATTAGCCATCAGAGAAGCTCCATGCAAGTCTGATTCAGTGGAGATACTCGCGCTGTTCGATCCGACGAACTAACTCTTGCTCGCTGAGCATATGTAATATACTGGGCCAATTGATGTACACGTGTCTAGACCTATAAGGTGTGTTTACTTCCTTGTCAGGAAGTGCTTATTATTATGTGCTACCGCTTGACAAAGTTCACGGTCAGTGGAGGAAGATTCATTTCTTGATTTGGACAATCAGAAACGTCCATTGTCAAAGCTGATGTATGCTGTCAGGAGTTCTTTTCCCTACGTTACGTGTGAGGTGATGAACGCTCGCATCGCATATATTAATACGAACGCGTCAACAGAATCCATCGACGCTTTGTTGTTGTCCTGCCAAAGTGTACGCAAGATCTGTCGGTGAGTAGAACGTGGTGGGTCGAGCTCGGGCGCGGGCTTGGGCGCTTTAAGATTGGTGACGGGCTAGAGAAGGCCGAGCAGAGAGCCCATATCCTCGACCCGAAGTGAAATCCAGCCCACAGGAATTTGGACGCCCAAGCCCACACGAGCCCATATTCTCAACCAGTCGAGTCGAGATTCGAGCGTTGTGGGCTGGGGTGCTTTGCGATTGGTGACAGGACAGGCAGAGGCACGCGGCTAGAGAGATCAGCACCCGGAAATCCCCAAACCCTTGTTCGACCCGGACGCGCGATGGGCGACGACCACGGCGGCGGTGACCACGCCGGAGTCGGCCGCGCCGAGGTGATCCCTTTTGAAATAGAATGAACACTGATTCAACATCAGATTTGTGTTTTATAAGGTATATTCATATCCATGTAAACTTGCTATAATTGTCAACAAAGTTTACATAGTACTTAAAGTTTCTAAAAGATGTAACTGCTGGACCCCCACACATCTGAAAACACAAGCTCTAATGGTGAACTAGAAGTACTGATAGAACTAAAAAATGGTAATTGATGACTTTAGCCATTTGACAAGCATGGCACACAGACGTTCTATTTTTATTGGACTCAAAAGATAAACCATTAGAACTAAGGACATATTGAATGACTCCTGATGCAGGATGACCAAGACGATTGTGCCAAATATTGATGGATGGTTTTGAAATAGCAAGAGCTTGATGGATCGAACTGAACCCAGCTCCAGAAATAGGGTACAGACTACCCCTACTTCTGCCTCCCAGGGGCAACCTCTTCGTTTTGCAATCCATTATAAGAAAATGGTTAGGATGGAACCCAAAGAAAATATTGTTATTGGATGCAAAATGATTAATAGAGAGGAGATTTTTAGTGGCTTGTGGTGCATGGAGTATGTTCTTGAGAAAAATATTTTTGACAGGAGTTTGAATATGAGAGTGACCAATATGAGATATGAATAAACCTGAGTCATTAGCAGCCTGAATTTGATCCTTCCCATTGTACCTTTCATGGCCAAGAGTGAACAGATTTAGCTCCCCTGTGATATGGTTAGTGGCTCCTGAGTCACTATACCAACTTCCATCTCCAGAATATGTAGTATTTCCTGCAAAAGCTGCATTCTTGTTTTCTTCAAACTGATAAGAATGATCAAAACCTGTGATAACACTTCAAAGCAACATGTCCAACTTTGCCACACACTTGACAAGTTGGTCTGTTGCCCCTTGATTGTTGTTCTATCGGCCACCTCTCTGGCTGGACTGGAAGGACATGTTACCTCCTCTGTTTCCACCACAACCATGGCTTCTCTAATTTCCTCAACCTCCTCTATTGAAACTATTGTTGTTGTTATTGTTATAGCCTCCACGATTTCCTCGTGCCACAAAGTTGGCATTGGATCCATCAATCTGAGATAGATTACTTCTCAGTTGAAGATGAAGTTCAAAGCTGATTAGATGAGCATACAACTCATTAACTGGAATGGTATCTGCTCTCATGGTCACAAAAGTGACAAGGGCATCATAGTCGGCATCTAGACCAGCCAAAACATATGCAACAAACTCCTCATCTCGCAGTGGCTGACCGATGGATGCTAAGGTGTCTCTAAGTGCCTTCATCTTGTTGAAATATTCTTGTGCGGGCTGATCTCCATTCTTCAGATTTGCTAGTTGCATTCTGATCTGCATCATGTGAGCTCTGGATTGAGACGAGAAAAGAGTCTCTAAAGCAAGCCATACCTCTCTAGATGTTGCCATGAACAGCACTTGGGACAAAACATCATTTATCAAGGATGAGAGGATGCCGTTCAGATATGGTGGAAGAGCTTCTTAGCCTTGCCAAGGTTGCAGTACTTCTTCTCCTTACCTTAATCACAAGTTGGGGGCTTCTTATTGAAGTTCTTACTGATGTAGTTATTCTTGGTCATGCCACCATAGTCGTTCTTGCCCTTCTCTAGCTTGGGGCAGTTCGTTCGAATGTGGTTGGGGTCACCACACTCGAAGCAGATCACTGGTCCACTCCTCTTTCTCTCCCTAACCCTCTTGTATGCATGTAAGAATTTTCTGGCTAAGAGGGCTAACTCACTCTTTAGGAACTGCTCAAATTGATCATCGTTCATCTCACACAAGACAGCCAAAGAGAAACTGGAAGCACCATCACAAGATACTCTAGAAGCATAACTGAGATCGGTGACCAAGGCCATCGACTATAACTTCGATTTACAAGAAACGATGTCAATCTCATGAGTCCTGAGGCATGAGTACAATGCATTAAGAGTCAAAATTATCAAGTCAATCGTGTCCTTGATGGTGGTCACTTTCATCTCCCAAACCCTGAGGTCCAAGGCAGAAAGCATC
Organism: Dendrocalamus sinicus; assembly: GCA_036346575.1. NCBI lineage: Eukaryota > Viridiplantae > Streptophyta > Magnoliopsida > Poales > Poaceae > Dendrocalamus > Dendrocalamus sinicus. The sequence goes on along the minus strand of CM070672.1, from coordinate 1,092,140 downwards.
CGACGAGCATTGTCCGAGTCTGAGTATGTAAGACCAACAGCTCAGAGGTTGCTCAGAATCTTATGAAATCTGCCAAAGCACTCATCTAAGAACTCACCAGTGAGCATCTCAAACTTGTTGTACTCTCGCTTGTATTGGTCCTGTCGAACAGTTTTGATTTGGGTGGTACTCTTATGGTATGCATCGAGGGTCACCCAAATATTATAGGCCGATGAGAGATGAGGGATGCAATCACACTCATTTCTACTAAGACCCTGGATGATGATGTTTTTTGCCTTAGCATTTGCCTCCACATCTGGCGTATTCATCGTTGTGATGTGCTCATCGGCAAGAACAATGAATCGAGTCTTAACCTTTCTCCAGATCGCATGGCCTTGAGCCTAAATGTAAGACTCTATCCTACTCTTCCAAAAAGGATAGTCAACCCCATCGAAAATAGGAGGCTTGGTGGAATACTTGTCAGCTGTCATGGCTCTTAAGACCAGTTAAGATCTACTGAAAAGAGCTAATCAGACTTTGATACCACTTGTAGGACTAGACAGGCAATAGATAGGGGGTGAATGGTGCCTTTCAAATTCTCCTCCAAGTATTCACTTAACCCTTCTCTTCGATAGCTATAGATCTATGAAGATTAAGGTTGAAATCCCACTCAAAAATCGAAGAAACAGAGTGAACATAGCAGGAAAAACACCGTGATCGAAGTTCGACAATATGATCGAAAGCTGACAACGTGGTCGTGAATTCAACAACGTAGTCGTGAGCTGACAACGTAGTTGTAAACTCAACTACCAGACAGAAGTACAACGTGGTCAGAAATTGTCTACCGAACGAACATCACCGTAGTCGAGAACCTACAGTACGTTGGAAATCAGTGTAGTCGGAAGTTTAACGAGGTCGAAAATCGACTACCAAACAAGAATCATCGTAGTCGATAACCACTAAGACCAAAACCAATGAGACTGAAAATGGATGCAGTCGAAACTAACGCGGTTGGACGCCAAACAGTGATCGAACAACCAATGTGGCCGTAATCAGTCAGCAACCAAAGTGATCAACGTAGTTAAAACCAACGTAGTCACCAGCCAACGAGTGGTCGATCACAATCTTAACCTGGACCAACTCACATGGTCCATCAAGAAGAGAGTTGAAGCTGAAGACGAACTACATGGCTAATTCATGGGGCTAATGGGCTGCAAAGATGTTTCGGCAATTGTTATAAAACATACGGTAGAAATAAAAGATCAAAAATAGGGTAGAAATAGAAGATCAAAAGAACGGAAGACAAGAATTTAATATAGAAAATCCTTTTGGGAAAAATCACGGATGCACAAAGATGGAATTTACTTAATGAGAAGAGATTACAAGTATAAGAAACTTTGGCATATCTCAACCATATTACTATAAGGATACATATATAGTGATTACAAAAAGACTTCTAATAACAGTAAAAATCTTTGTTAGAAATAGAAACAAACCAAATAAAATTCGAATCACACTTTACCAGCACCCTATCACCAGGCGGAGGACCGCCCCTGCATGTGGGGAATGGGCACTTGACAATCCATATCTCTATCGTTGTTACGTACTGGGTCTGTAACTGATAGCAAATCTCTATCTTGTGTGCACTAGAGCATCAGTTTTGTCTTGCAATCTTTTGTTTCCAATTAGCAAATTGACCCACGTATTTATGAGAGCATCATTTTTAAAACACGTTTAAATAATTTAATAATATATATACAATTTTGCTTGTTAAAAAATATATTATTGTAGAACTTCATTTGTGATATTTTAATATGATATATTATAAGAGAAAAAATACTTATTTTGTCCCCTAATACTTATTACGTGTGACCAAAACACTTCCCTGAAGACTTTTTGACACAATACATGCCTAGTAAATAGTAAATATATCATTAAATAACATTTTTCATATATATCATCATCGTTTTTTATTATTATAATATTTATCTATACTACATACTCAAAATGCTTATTATATAATATTTATCTACGCAACCAGTCCTGCCCCGTCTCCCCAATTACCGCCGGCACAATGTTCTCGACAATTAAGTGGGTGCCGACCTGTTCAAATTAATTGGTTAATTAGGCCGATTCAATAAGTGCATATGTAGTTGTTCAAATTTGATGAGCATGCATCATGCATGAGCTTACGTCTACGTCTTGGATTTATTAAAGATGCTCTCGAACGTTAGAACGCAGGAGATGACAAAGATCATAAAGTTCAGGAGTTTATTAAAGTTCTGCTGATAGTAGTGCCCGATCACGTAAACTGACATACCTGTCATATCTAAGTTGCTGAATGTCAGGCACCACACCGCCTCTTCTCCATGACACTCGCCGAGCACACTGTACAGGAGCTTCTCCCCGGACAACACCACCTCCGCGCCGCGGAGGACCAGGCCTACCTCCAGGAGGAGCTGGCTCGACGTGGCCACTCGGGCCTTCGGCCTGCGGAAGCACACGTCGAACACGAAGTCTGACTCGCCAAGCGCAGTGTAGGCGTCGGCCATGAGGAAGATGAACTAAGTGCCGAAGTCCACCATGGTCTACCTAGTGACAGTGTGGTTTGGCGTGAGCATAGATTTGGGGTGGAACTCTAAGATTTGTTTCTTAATATCTTCAAACAGTAATATCTTAATAAGAATTACCATCTCTTTTAATTTAAGAAGAAATATATCTTTAAGCAATAAGCCAATAACATCTGATGGCTGCTATAGTTTTGCTTAATTAGGATCCACTTGATTAAGGGTTAGATATTTTGCTTTTTATGAGAATTTTTAGCTTTTTATCTTTTTTCTTAAAGATTCTAAAATGTCTGTTATCGATTTTTAGTAATAAATAGATTATTTTCAAGGTCATTGAGTCGAGGTCGGCCAATTCGCGCTTTATCTAGGCTGAGCTCAAGCTTGTTCACAGTTCTAGATGACCTGCAAGTCTTCGCGTGCAAACAAACAGGGGAAAAGAAGATCGAATGCAGAGAATACGCACCGCGCGTGTGAAATTTATGAAGTGGAAATGAGTGGAGGAGGGTGCACGAAGAATATTACTTCGCATCGTTATCGCCATCGAGTCTTGAGTAGATAAGACTTCAGAGGATGTGCATCACCCATGCCAATTCATGATTCTTGAGTAGATAAGACTTCAGAGTCTTGAGTTGTACTCCACATCGCTATTACGGGTTTTGTTTTAGTCTTTCATAGTTTTCTTCGCTAGGCAATCCTCTTGATTCACCGTGATGCCAATTGCCAAGAGCAATCAAGAACCTGCAGCCTAGTCCCCGCGCCCTCCTGCCGTAAGCTTCTAATGGCGGAACCAGTGACCGTTGGTGCCGCAGTGGGCTGGGGCATATCTGCCGTTGGGTGGGTCGTCTCGCCCATCATCTCTAAGCTCCTCAACAAGGGCTTCCCCCACCTCGGGTTTGATGGATCAAAGAAGCTGAAAGAACTTGAGGATAAAGTTTTAGAGCTGGAAAAGATACGGGAAATAGTTGAGCTGGAAAAGATACGGGAAGTAGTTGAGAGTCCTTACAGGGATCGTTTGAAGAATGCGTTGAAGGAGCTTAGATCTGCTTTCTATGAAGCTGAAGATTTCTTGGATGATGTTGAGTATGACCGTGTCGAAAGGCAGATCTTATCTCAGCCTCGTAAGAGGAAATGGGGGAAGATGCTGTCGTCTGCCCTGCCCAAGAGCTTCCGCCTAAAAAAACAGGTACTTTCCTGCCTAGGCCCCCTAAACTTAGTTGTGCCACGTATGTTATTACTGCTCCAACTCTTATAGGCTGAGTTCTTTGTTTGCTTCATGTTTATAGCTTTTATCTTATATTACAGTAACTAAAATTATATATATATATATATATATATATATATATATATATATATATATATATATATATATATATATATAGTTAAATAACAGGGTATCATGGTGCCCAAACTCTATGATTAAGACTTTCTATGCATGATTAATTCAGCATACTAAATCAATGACTTCTTTTCCTACATGATTGATTAAGACTTTCCAGCCATGATTGATTCAGCATGCTAAATCAATGACCTCCTTTCCAAATCAATGTCTTTCCGAATTACATAATGTTAACAGTTTTGCCTGATATATTATACATCATTGCACTTGCATGCATCTAAAAGCAATCCAAAGACAGGGAGGCTTTGTGCCCAGACACTATGGTGCACCACTTCAGCGTCATATATACTGCTCCTAGGATCGTACAACCACGTTGTAGTGGCTATGACCATCTCATGTGTCGTTATGACCGCTCTGTTGGTTCTCCGACCATGCAGACAGTCGTTACGACCACATTGTGATCCCTCCAATCATGCCTCACTCCTCCGATCTCGTAGTCATAAACTTCAGCTGAAGTTACAATCACGTTCACCGCCCCGCGCTGCACTTCCTTCAACCACAGTTGATCACCGTAGTCGTAGCTCCTTACGACCACACAGTAATTCTGTTGACCGCTGTTGGCATAACGACTTACGACCACGTCTTCTCGCTGTGGTCGTATCAACTTACAACCACGTCTTCTACTCTGTGACCGTGGTCATAATCAGAGTTACGACCACGTCTTCAGCACTGCGAATACGTGGTCGTAACTCTGATTACGACCATGTCTGTGAACACAATGAACTTGATAGACTCCTAGAGTCAAACCGCTCTTCTCCTCTTTATTTCTTTCTCTCGATCATACAAATCTCTATAATCACCCTGATCGTCCTCTCTCTCTCTTGACTCTTGATCACACTGATTGCCTTGGCCTTTCTCCTCCTTCTCGCCTTGCTCTCTTGGTTACATGGCTCTGCCTTTTATACCCTACTCTACGACTCCGACTCCGTTACGACCACGATTATTACTCGAACTCGGCTATGACTATGAAACAAACTCAAACTCGACTACGACTGTGAAGCGTACTCGTATATGACCACGTGCTGAACTCGTATACGACCATGACCTGGACTCGTATATGACCACGGCCAAACTCGTACACGACTCTGACCACTCGTACACGACTAGGACTATGACCATGACTGGAAAAATAAAATTACAACTCTAACAATCACCTCCTTAAGCTTGATTTTCCTTCTTGATCACGTCGACCTTCTCTCTTGCTGCTGCTTTTTCCTTGCATACCTTCCTGGGCTGGAGCACCTGCTCCCACAGCCGTAAGTTTGGTCGTCTTCTACCTGCAGCACCTGCTCACACTTCCTCCACCAGCACCAGCTCTCTCTGTCGTGTGCTCTTGCTTTCGACCACTGCCCTTCATGTTGTGCTTCCTCCCGCTACCTCGGGACCCATCTACGACTGCCTTCTGTTGCACGCGTGAGAGTTCCTCCCGAGCCTCTACTCGCTACAACCATTCCTGCTACATGTGGTATGTGTCGACCACCCGAACCGTCGTTCCGCTTCTCTCCGCCTGCATGTGCTCGTTCGGAGTTGATTGCATGCCTGTGCGCACCTCTTGCGCCGCTTGCTACGACCACTGCATGCTCATTGCATGCTCATCTAGGGTCGCTCCTTGTTATGACCATGCCTTCTACCGTGTCTTGCTTCTTTGCTGACTCGGTCTCCTTACTCGTTACGACTTCTTGTGTGCCAAGCTTGCCTCCTGCTGCCTCTGCACCTTGTCTATCTGTGCCTCTCTCCACCAAAACCTCTTTACAAGTTTTCAAAGGAATCTTGTACAACCGATTTGGAGATCTCTTCATCTTCATCAACAAATCTCTGTTCTTGTCATACACTCGCAAGAACTCATCCTGCAGCACCACCTTGCACCCTCTTTTTGTCATCTGCCCGAGACTTAGTATGTTGTTGCATAGACTTGGCATATAATAAATTCCTGTCAACAACTTCTCATCTCCATTCTTGTATTTCAACATCATCGTCCCTTTGCCCTTTATCTCCACCATGGAGCCATTGCCAAACTTGACCTTGCCCCAAACCTTCTCATCGAGCTTGTGGAACATGGAGCGATCTCCCGTCATGTGGTTGCTTGCTCTATTATCCAAGTACCATTGATCCGAGTGATCATGGCTTCCTTCCTTCGTGCATAGTTTTAGAACTACGTTCTCCTCATTCAGTTCCACCATGACCGACTCCTTTTCAACATATGAGGAGAGAAGTACTAGCTCTCAAACATCTTCTTCTTCGTTTTTAGCAAGGTTCACTTCCCCGTCTGTGAATACAATGAACTCGATAGACTTTTAGAGCCAAACCGCTCTTCTCCTCTTTATTTCTTTCTCTTGATCACACAAATCTCTACAATCACCCTGATCGTCCTCTCTCTCTCTCTCTTGCCTCTTGATCACACTGATCGCCTTGGTCTCTCTTGCCCTTCTCGCCTTGCTCTCTCGGTTACATGGCTCTGCCTTTTATACCCTACTCTACGTCTCTGACTCGGTTACGACCACGACTATTACTCAAACTCGGCTACGACTATGAAATAGATTCGAACTAGACTATGACTATGAAGCGTACTCGTATACGACCACGACCCGAACTCGTATACGACTACAACCTGGACTCGAATACAACCACGACCAAACTCGTACACGACTTCGACACTCGTACACGACCAGGACGATGACCACGACTGAAAGAACAAGATTACAACTCGAACATATAAAGGTGCACTTGCTTATACATGGAGGTAGGCAAGTAAGATTTGAAGCTAGGTTGATAGAGTTATACTCCCAAGTCTCTACCAACCGACCAACATTAGGTCCCTCTACTATTAATTTTGAATGTTAGATATAACTCCTCAGCATATGATTGTTGCCTCCATTTTGAAACACATGTCATTTTATACATTGATATAGTCTTCAATATGCACATCTGATCAATAAATTTTTTATTAATATGTTGATAGAAACTATAAGAACATAATATTTGGGAAGTACTTTTTTTAGGAAAATTTTATTATTTTCTAAACAATCTTAGTGTTTTTATGTATATTAGTGATCAATATATATAAAGTTTGACTGCTCGTATTGTAAAAGAACATCTATCTTGAAATGGAGGTAGTATTACTTTTGCATTTGTGTCTCTCCCCAACAGTCATTGTGCTTTTTCCCAACTTAGGTTGCATCTACTCCTATAGGACCAAATAGGTAACAGAGGGGGGCGAATGGTGCCTTGAAATTCCCCCCAAAAATTCACCAATCCTTTACTCCGATTGCTACAAAGCTATGAAGATTAGGATGTGGAGTCTTCTTTAAAAAACAAAGAAGCATAGAGCTGTGCACGACTAGTTCAGAATACTACGTGGTCGGATTACGACCACTGGTCTAAAATTAACGTGCTCGGTTATGACTATCGGATGGAAATCACCGTGGTCAGAGATCGATTGCCAGTTGGATACCAATGTAGTCAAAAACCGACTATCAGACGAAAATCACCATGGTCAAAGATCGAATGCCACTCGGATACCAATGTAGATGAAAATTGACTATCGGACGGAAATCACCATGGTTGGAGATCAACAGCTAGTCGGATACCAACGTAGTCGGAAATCAACTATCAGAGAGCGGTCGAAAACCAACATAGTCGATAACCAATCGTGGTCGAAATTCAATTTGAGTGGTTAGCGACCAAAAAGCGGTTGAAAACCAACGTGGTGGAAATCAACGTAGTTGAAACCAATGTGATCGAATGAATGTGGTTGAAACAAACATGGTCAAAGGCCAACAAGTGGTCTAAAACCAACGTGGTCGAATCTGGTCGAAAGACGACTTGAGTAGTTGACGACTAGAGAGCAGTTGAAAACCAACGTGGTCAAAATCAATGTAATCAAAACTAATGTGGTCGAATGAACGTGGTTGAAACCAACGTGGTCGAAGGCCAATGAGTGGTCTAAAACCAACGTGGTCGAATCTGATGGAAATACGACTAGTGAGGTCAACAACCAGTGAGAGTTCAAATGCCCAACGTGGTCATAAGCCAACGAGTGGTCTGAGACCAACATGATCAAAACAGGTTGAAATATGACCAGTGAGGTCAACGACCAGTGAGCAGTCGAAAACCCAACATGGGCGAAAGCCAATGAGTGGTCTGAGACCGACCTGGTCGAATCAGTTTGAAAATCGACTAGTAAGATCAATGACCTGTGAGCGGTTGAAAACCTGACGTGGTCGAGAAGATGCGACGCGGTCGAAGGCCTAAATGTGGTCGAAAAAGAAGCGGTGCGATCTGAAACTTGACCATGATTGAAACCAACGTGGTCGAACTAGAAAGGTAGCGAAGAACAGAAGGTCTGACAGCACAGTTTCAAAACGAAAATGGTTACAACTTTTAATCCATAGATCCAAATAATGTAAAACTTTACAGAGATCTTCTCTATGGTATTGTGAACTTATTCCAATGAACGATTATGAAAATTATAGCCAAATTCAAGACCTTTTTTAGTTTGTTGGAAGATTCCACCAAAACCGAATCAAAATCGAAATTAGTGAATACAACTTGCTCATGGGTGGATGATGACCAAGATGTGTCTAGATATATTCTCACATGTCATAGCAAGTCAGAACACCAAAGAATCGACTGAAATACCGTTGGATCAAGAAATTACACTTTTAGCCCAAAACAAGCAAAACCGAGTTTTCTTAATAAACTTACTATCAAAGTGTCTAGATATGTGGAGATAGATTCTCAGATGTAGTCTTCATCTCTTATACATCATTGGTATAATAAGATCAAGAAAGGAAAGAGGAGAGAACAAACCAACCAAATCAGAGCAAATCAATCAAGATAGAATGAATCCATGAAGATGCACAAAGATTGATATATTGCTTACTTGAGATAGATTGTTTTACAGCCACTCCACTTTGAAGGACAAAGAGCATACCAACTGTTCCACTCTCAAACCCTAAACCTAAACAAGAGAGCATAAGAGAGGGCGGTTGGATGGTTAACCCTACATGTCTCCATCTTAACCCCTTTTCTAGGTGGGTAACCAGCCACCTACACCCCCTTAATGAATCCTGTTACAATGGGGGAAGACGCTAACCTTCCACACATGGGTTTTACTCACTCAAGTTCACTTATGCACGCTTTTCAAAGTACGTAAGTGTACATCTGTTAAATCCTTAGTTTTGATCCGCCTTGAACAAACCAACTCTATCTTGACCTAAAACACTCTCAACACATCACTCATGTGCCACGGTTTTGATCCAAGATGTTTTTCGGTATTTTGGTTAAAATACCATAATACCCCTTGTTGACCCGGTCATCACCATCCTTTGCAAACAATCATCATGCTTGCCATGTGTAGGTGCACCATTAGTTTTCCACGTGTCACCAAGTCTCTCTCTTTCTGGTTCCACCAAACCACGACTCACTTGGCCCGTGCAAGCCACCTAGCGCCATCCCACTATTCGAACTTGCATTCAACATTTCTCGCCTTTCTTATGCCATTCTTGAGCTCACCATCTCACCTGGCACTCTTAATCGTTCTGGGCCTCAACTTCTCTATGAGCCTAGCCCCGATCTTCGTCGTTGACCACAGTTGACTCCAAGCAATCCTACATATCCAAAGATAAAGAAATCGTTTTTGAACACAAGTTTTTCACAACTTGACCTACATTAGCCAAGACATATATCATGTAACCTTAATCTAATGACCCAGATCATCTCAACTTAATCCATGACTCAAATCCTAAAATCCTCAAATTTTGCTAAAAATCATTCCACACAAAGTGCGATCTTTGCAAAATCAATTTACCACTCTAAAAATATTATAACATTTCATCACAACACTATTTTGGACCTTCTCATATGGTCCTTCAATTCTATAGATCTGATGCATAATGAAGTTCAACAGTCAATCTTGGAGGGAAATGCCAAAGTTTTATTTTCTTCAAAGAAATCTTCTAAGGCATGATATGTATTAAGACAAAAATGTAGGGGTGTTAGAAAATTTCCCTAAGTTATCTTATACTTTCTTTTATGTTGGGGGAGACCAGTGACTCCTCGTAAAAAATTCTCATAAAAAACCTTACCTGTTAGTTATGTTTCACAGGCGAGTGGTACCACGTCAGATGACGCAGCCCTTGGTATGTCAAAAAGAAAGGAGTTGAAGAAAATCCTAAAGAAGATAGAAAATAGTATCAACGAAGCATACGAAAATTTTGACCTTCTGAAATTAGACAGCCAATTCCATCGTCTGGGCTTACAAACTGGTGATGCCAATGCACGTGTTGCAGTCACTACTGCAGCTCCTCCACCAGTAGTAATTGGCCGAGATGAAGATCGTGACGAGATCATAGCTATGCTTCATGAGACAGTAGGTGATGGTAAACAACAATCCAACAGTGCTCTACCCTATTCTATAATTGGCATTCATGGTATCCCTGGGTCTGGGAAATCTACCCTTGCACAGTATGTTTATGCCCATGAGGAAAATGGTGACCATTTCGACGTTGTTATGTGGGTTCAAGTTTCGCAGAAGTTTAGTGTGAAGACCATTTTGAGTGAGATGATTGAGCACGCTGCAGGGAAACCATACCCTCAATACATGAGCCTTAACGTCCTACAAAAATGTTTGAAGGAGGAACTGTGTGGAAAACGGTTCCTCTTGGTACTGGATGATGTCTGGTATAGTAAGGATAAGATTCATCAGCCGGAGCTACAACAGATACTTTCTCCACTGAGGGTTGGCAAGGCAGGAAGCAAGATCCTAGTGACTAGTCGAACATCGGATGCATTGTCAGCTTTGGGTCCTGTGAGAAGTTTTCCCATATCTGACCTGGATGACAATGTGTTCCTTGAATTGTTCATGCATTATGCACTTGAAGGTGCAATGATAGATGAACAAAATCGAAGAATGTTTGAAATGATTGGGGCTGACATTGCAGAAAAGCTAAAGAGATCACCTCTAGCAGCCAGAACAGTGGGAGGACAGCTACGTAAAAGACCAAAGGTTGAGTATTGGAGAAGTGCTCGGGATGGGGATCTTTTGAATGAGACAATGGGAGCTCTGTGGTGGTGCTACCAGCATCTTGATGAGCAGGTCAGGCGATGCTTTGCTTACTGCAGTATGTTTCCTAGAAGACATCAGCTGAAGCGTGATGAGTTAGTCAACTTGTGGGTTGCAGAAGGGTTTATAAATATTAGCAATGCAGGGGAGCAAATTGAAGAATTAGTGTCTTGCTCATTTCTGCAACAGACAGGAAGAGCTGGTGATAGTGACACAGAGTGCTTTATCATTCACGATCTACTCTATGATTTAGCAGAGAGGGTTGCCGGAAGCGATTGTTTTACAGTCTTGGAAAATAATGTAGAAATTCCTCCAACTGTTCGCCATCTGTATATCGCTTCCTATAATGCAATGGAGATTGCAGAGCAGATTTGCAAATTGGAAAAGTTGCGCACGCTCATTTTTACTGACATTGGACAGGGGATAACTGAACGAGTTCTTGATGGTATGCTGAATAAATTAAGGAGGCTACGTGTTGTGCAAGTAAAGCTAGACAGTGAAGATAATAATCTTATAGCAATTCCAGCCTCCATTGGTAACTTGAAACATCTACGTTGTCTCAGCATTATTGACGACTGGTCTGTGGATCAGTTGGGTGTGGATCTATGTCTGCCAAGCACTTTTGACAAGCTTTATCATTTGCAAATCCTGGAGTACCCTTCTAGTAATAATTTAAGAGGTTCTTGTGTTCGAAGTATAAACAATCTGATCAACTTGCGCCATGTAAAGAGCTCTTCAACTTCGGATTTGTTTGATGATGACAATGCAGCTTTGGAAATTCCTGGCATTGGGAGGTTGAAGTCGCTTCAAACATTAGGAAGCTTTGCTGTGAGGAAGGAGAAGGGGTACGAGTTACAACAGCTGGAGGGCCTAAACCACCTTCAGGGGATCCTGAGAATTAGTGGTCTTGGAAACGTTGAAAGCAAGGAACAAGCTCTAGAAGCTAGGCTAGCCGAGAAGGAAGGCCTCACATCATTGGCACTGGAATATGGGGGAACTGATGAATGCCCTCCAGACCTTCAAGCGGACATCCTCGAGGGCCTCCGTCCACCATCAACAGTTACACAACTGAGAATCCAAGGCTACAATAGTCGGAGGTACCCAAGTTGGCTCAATGTTCAAAGGAATCTGCAACGTCTTCAGCTCGATTATTGTCATAAGCTGGAAGATCTTCCTGAAATTGGTGAGATTTTCATTCATCTTCACGAGCTTAGACTCGAAAGTCTTAAAAGCCTAAAATCGCTGCCAAGACTTCCTGAGAACTTGAAGAAGCTGGTGATTAAGTGCTGCACATCCCTTGCCTTCATCTGCATGGAGGATGTGGAACTGCTAAGAACCATGTTTTTCGAGCGAGCATCTCAAGCTGATCCATCCCTGAACAGTGTAAATCCAGAAGGAATAGCTGGATTCTCTCCCGAGCAATTTGACAGGTTCAAAACAACCTTATATGATCTCATCGGCAAATCTGGTAATTTATCGTCATATTCCACAAGCTTGTACCATCTTATGTTGGAGAACGTCTTGCTATTAGTCTGGGGCAGTTGCATTGAAGAGGATTTTCAATTGCTAATTCCAGGATCTGTTGAGCATCTCAGGATTGAATTCTGTACCATCACTGACTCCGCCTTGCGTAATTGCTTAAGAGGCTGTACCTCAATTACTTGCTTGGAACTGTCTGGGATTCTTTGTTTAACAGCAATTCCTTGGGAGTTCCTAACTAGGCTTAGGGAGCTCTCAATCACTGCATGTGTGGACCTAACCATCCTACACGGCCTGAATGATCTCTCGAAACTGGAAGATCTTACTATCAAGAAGTGCCCCAATCTCAAGGCTCTACAAGACAGCGAGAAAGTGGGAGCCCTTTGCTCGCTCACTGTGGATGACTTATCTCTTGTGCCAGAGCTGCTCTCAACAGAAGGACGCTCATCTCTGACGGCGCTTAAAATCTATGATTCAAAGGAACGAACGGAGGCTGAATTCCTGCAGCAGTTGACTTCATTAATCTCCCTCGAGTTTTGGGACTGCGACTGGGACACCTTACCGGAGAATTTGGTGCACCTCACATCGCTTGGAGATATAGATATTCGGGGATGTGAAAAGATCCAGTCACTGCCAGTACTACCAGAATCTCTAGAATTCTTTGCACTCGATAATTGCGATCCAGATTTCATGGACAGCTGTCAAACCCCTGGAGATCCGAACTGGCATAAGATTGAGCAGGTCCCCACAGTAATAATTGACAAAGAACTTACGTAAGATTGAGCCTGGATGAAGGTGGGGAATGGAGGAATTTGGAGAATGGAGAAATTCTAGAGATGGAGGAACTGGCATAAGACTGCTGCATCGGGAGAATGGAGGCCATGACAGAGGAATTTGGACGCCCAAGCCCACGCGAACCCATAATGCATCCATATTAGGCGAAATTCTCTGTCCGTGTGTATGTAGCGTGGTGAATTGCAGTCAGATCTGCTGTAAAAGGTGATATTGTATTCCCTTAGTTAACATTATGCATCCATAGACCATAGTCTGTACATTGATGGAAGGTGGTGCTACATCTGTATGATTTTGGCTGGTTCTCGGTTATTTGTGAGTGAAATGAACAATGCTGAGTTGCAAAGAACCGTGTTTATTTATCTATTTTTTGCGCTGTGAATTGGACAGTAGCAACGTTGCGTTGACATGGAACCTACACGTACTTCACAGCCCATCATGGATGCATCATGCATTAGCCATCAGTCGGTGAGTAGAACGTGAATGCATCATGCATTATCCATCATGGATGCTAGTGGTGGACATAAGATTTTACCAAAGGATATGCCGCACCAAAATTTTCATATGCAATTCGGTTAAACCATTTGCCAATTCGGTAAATAATTGTAAAATTTGCACCGTAATTCGATATATAAGCGCTAAATAATATGATAAGTCTTAAATTCAAGAAACACGAGAACAACGTAAGTAAACCCTATCAAGGAACACACAAGTTTGCCTTACATGATTAAATCGTCACATCCATAAGCCGCATTTCCCCTCCGACCTTAGAAATTAAACTATCCAGTATTCAACACCTCAAGTTTGTTTATTTTTCACCCCAAATTCAGAAATGCTACAGATTCTTAAGTTTCCCTTAGGACATACGCTTGGAACTCAATTGTACTGATTAACATACAACAGTCGAACACTTGGAAAGATAAAGGCGTGCCCTTCTTAATCAATCTCCGAGTGAAGTTTCAACTCATTTAATCTGAATGCGTGTTCAACAACCGTAGTAAAAGAATAGGAATATTCAAAGCCCAAAGTCCTAAAACAAGTGTAAATATCAAAAAGGCAAAACCACGCGAATCTTGTAAAGAAACACTAAATTACATTACTAGTTCCATATACGGCCCAATCGACACAAATCAATTTCTTTCTTAATCCTCTGGAATCCCAACGCCCAAGCTGGCGCGTTTACAAATCTCCCATCGATTCCACTAGCGCCGGCACTTGCAGACTCACCTTGGCAGGCGATTTCCCTTTCGAGCCGCAACCTCCGCCCCCGCTTCTCCCCCTCCAGCTATAGGACAAGAGCAGTTTTCCTATCCTTGAGGAGGTACCAAGAGGTACAAGGTACCAAGAGGTACCAAATTAGATCCAGTCGTTCAATCAGTGTGATCAACGGCTCAAAATTTGGTACCTCTTGGTACCTTGTACCTCTTGGTACCTCGCGTCCGGTACCACTAGGTACTGCCAAATCTCAGCCGTTCAATCAGTGTGATCAACGGCTCAAATTTGGTACCTCTTCCCCCTCAAGGATGGTAAAATTTCCCATAGGACAAACGACAAGGGTTCCAATCAAAACAGAGGATAGAACACAGTAGGGTAATTTTACCATCCTTGAGGGGGAAGAGGTACCAAATTTGAGTCGTTGACCACACCGATCGGACGGCTGAGATTTGGCAGTACCTGGTGGTACCTCTTCCCCCAAAAGTGTGGTAACTCCTCTCCTATTGCAAGGTGGAAGGGTATTCTGGTAATTTCGCATTAGTCATCCCACTGGGCTCCCCCGTAAACCTACTGTTTGCCCATTCTTCTCATCTAGCTCCTCTCTCCGGCCTCCCATACTAAGATATTTCTTTCAAGTACTGCCCATATTGCCCGTAAACACAATATACCTTCTTGTCAAGTATTTCTTTTATTTTAGAGGAGTATCACATTTGTTTCTGAAGATAACCAATTTGCTACCCAAACTAAGATGTAAGAAACTTCCTAACATAAATAATTAAGTAAGGATGGCTACTGAGCTTAGATAAGAAACTACAAAGAACTACAAGGTGTGCCATCCCATGCCTTCCTAAGTTGACCTTTTCAGACATCAACCGCTGCCTTTCTGCAATAACATATACCATAATGAGGATCAGAATGATTATTAAGTGAATTTTAAAAATGAAATACTAGGTTAATTTCTATCTTGCCTTAGATATATTGGACAAGAACGAATTGTATGGCCAAGATGACGACAATAACCACATCTCCTTGCTCGTTTCTCTAGAAAACCTCTCATTCTTTTTGTCGGAGCTCCTTTAGGCACAACATCAGTAGGATCCAGCACCTTGTCACCATTGGCAATGTCAGACCGCATACTTTGTCCTACTACATGACCGTACTCAACTTCATCTTTATGAACAGTCTCACACCCTTCAATGTCAATACTGACAAACCAGCAGCAGTTCATATACCTAAGCAGTAATGCACAAGAGTTAAATTGATGGATTGAACTTGCAAGTTTGCAACTATGAAACAGGACATATTATGAATGTTTTGCTCTGTAAGTATACAAGAGAAGATGACAGTTTACAGTACCATCTCTATGAGCAGTGAGCACACCTAGAATATTCATAATTTTCACCTAATTATGTTTTTCCATTCTACGAAGTAGTACAAACTTCAGACCCATCTTTCAAGCCCAGAAATTTGCTGAAGTAACAGCAAATACTCGGCGAACTCATAATCAAACATGGGAGAAGGAGGACGAGGCGTCGCCGGCGGCGGATGGGAGGAGGACGACGCGTCGGCGGCCAGGGATGCGAGGAGGAGGACGCGGCGGCCGGGGACGCGAGGCGACGATGCGAGGCTCGGAGGCCGCGGAGGCCGCGGCGGCCGGGACGCGAGGCGACGACGCGAGGCTCGGAGGCCACGGAGGCCGCGGCGGCCGAGGACGCGAGGCGACGACGCGAGGCTCGGAGGCGCGTCGGCGACCGGGAGGCGAGGCGGAGGACGCGCGGCCGGGATGGGAGGAGGACGACGCGTCGGCGGCCGAGGATGCGAGGGGAGGACGCGGCCGGAGATGGGAGGAGGACGACGCGCCGACGGCCGGGACGCGAGGCGACGATGCGAGGCTCGGAGGCCGTGTCGGCGATCGGGAGGCGAGACGGAGGCCGCGTCGACGACCGGGGAGGCGAGGCGGAGGCCGCGTCGCAAAACGGGGAGGCGAGGCGGAGTCCGCTCCTCACGACGCCGCCAGGGACGAGACGCGGAAGCCGCGCCGGCGGCCGGAGATGGGATAGTGGAGAATGCGCCGGCGGCAAGGATGGAACCGGAGAGAGGAGTTAGATGAGAAGAATGGGCAATAGGAGACCAGTGGGATGACTTAATGAGAAATTACCAGAATACTCTTCCACCTTGCAATAGGAGAGGAGTTACCACACTTTTGGGGGAAGAGGTACCACCAGGTACTGCCAAATCTCAGCCGTCCGATCGGTGTGATCAACGGCTCAAATTTGGTACCTCTTCCCCCTCAAGGATGGTAAAATTACCCAACACAGTAAGGAGGCAGCAGCGAGGATCGGAGGAAGAAAAAGTAGCACCGGAGGAGGCGGCGAACGAACCGGGCGGCTTGTGCTTAGCGGCCTCACGGCTGGGCTGGCTCCTAGTTCGCATGACTCGGTACCACCAGAGAAGTAGTGGCAGCAATCTTCTTGGCTTGGTTCCCGCGATTCTTGGCGAAGGTAGGAGAGAAAGGGGAAGCGGAGGTGGCCGGTGCTGGGCCAGGGTATGCCATCGCCCACCCAGCATATCCTGTGCGTCCGTCCCCAATGGATGCATCATGCATTAGCCATCATCATCGTTGACGTTGAACGCTCGCATCGCAACGCAATCCATCGACGCTTCGTTATTGTCCTGCCAAAGTGTACGCAAGATCTGTCGGTGAGTAGAACGTGGTGGGTCGGGCTCGGGCTTGGGTGCTTTAAGATTGGTGACCGGCTAGAGAAGGCCAAGCAGAGAGCCCATATCCCCCGACCCGAAGCGAAATCCAGCCCACAGGAATTTGGACGCCCAAGCCCACACGAGCCCATTTTCTCGACAAGTTAGAGTCGAGGTTCGAGCGTGGTGGTGCCGGGATGCTTTACGATTGGTGACAGGACAGGCAGAGGCAGGCAGCTTGAGAGATCAGCACGCGGAAATCCCCAAACCCTTGTTCGACCCGGACGTGCGATGGGCGACGACCACGGCGGCGGCGACCACGCCGGAGTCGGCCGCGCCGAGGTGATCCCTTGGACTCCTGGGTGTGCGGGATTCCGATCTTTACACCGAGCTTTCGTGGGCGTGGAGGAGACGCCGCGAGGGTTTCGTTCGCGACCGCTCCATCTAGAGCCTAGTTTTTTCTTCTTTCGTTTCTTTCGACTTAGATGCGACGGTTTGCGCTATGTTTGGCGTGCGCGACCGGCGGAGCTGCTGGGGGTTCGATTGATGCAGATGCGGCTGGCTTCATCTGCTAGCCGAGAGTACCATGGGGAGCGAATTTCCCAGATTTGCTCGCTTTGATCTCGGTTTGTGTGCTGCCTACGTAAAATTCGATCGCCCCTGTTGACTGCTTACGCTTGATGTGTAGTATCTTCATTCACCACTTCGATTGGTGTTTGCGTCGTGGAAGCAAGACTGACTTCCACAATATGTCGGTGTTTGCATTCTGTTGTCCTATTTTGCTGTGATGTGTGGGGGGCAAGTGACTCTACGAACAATGCCAGTGCGATTGAAATAGGCATGAAGCCGTCGATATTCACCTCGCCAATCCGATTGAACACAAAGAATTTTCTTGTCAAGGAGACGCTCAACATGCTTTTGAAATTGAATGAAGACTGATTCAACATCAGATTTGTGTTTTATAAGGTATATTCATATCCATGTAAACTTGCTATAATTGTCAACAAAGCTTACATGGTACTTACAGTTTCTGAAAGATGTAACTGCTAGACCCCACACATCTAAAAACACAAGCTCTAATGGTGAACTAGAAGTACTGATAGAACTAGAATATGGTAATTGATAACTTTAGCCATTTGACAAGCATTGCACACAGACGTTCTATTTTTATTGGACTCAAAAGATAACCCATTGGAACTAAGGACATATTGAATGACTCCTGATGTAGGATTACCAAGATGATTGTGCCAAAGACTGATGGATGGTTTTGAAATAGCAAGAGCTTGATGGATTGAACTGAACCCAGCTCCAGAAATAGGGTATAGACTACCCCTACTTCTGCCTCCCAGGAGCAACCTCTTCGTTTTGCAATCCTTTATAAGAAAATGGTTAGGATGGAACCCAAAGAAAACACTGTTATTGGATGCAAAACGATGAATAGAGAGGAGATTATTGGTGGCTTGTGGTGCATGGAGTATGTTCTTGAGAAAAAGATTTTTGACAGGAGTTTGAATATGAGAGTGACCAATATGAGATATGAATAAACCTGACCATTAGCAGCCTGAATTTGATCCTTCCCATTGTACCTTTCATGGCTAAGAGTGAACAAATTTAGCTCCCCTGTGATATGGTTAGTGGCTCTTGAGTCACCATACCAACTTCCATCTCCAGAATATGTAGTATTTCCTGCAAAAGCTACATTTTTGTTTTCTTCAAACTGATACGAATGATCAAACCTGTGATAACACTTCAAAGCAACATGTCCAACTTTGCCACACACTTGACAAGTTGGTCTGTTGCCCTCTGATTGTTGTTCTATTGGCCACCTCTCTGGCTGGACTGGAAGGACATGTTACCTCCTCTGTTTCCACCACGACCATGGTTTCTCTAATTTCCTCAACCTCCTCCATTGAAACTATTGTTGTTGTTATTGTTATAACCTCCACGATTGTGACATCCCAAATTTTCAATTTATTTAATTTTATTTTTTCTGAAATTTTAAAATCCGTCTTTTGATTTTGCCCTTTTTAAAAGATATTAAGACTGGGAGAAATTGTGATCAAAATAAGTTTAAATGGTTTTATTTGAGTTCCTTGCATTTTTATAGATTTATATGAATTTTCTGGGATTTATTTGGAGTTTTCTGCTATTTTCTAGGCCTAAATATCTTTTCTCGGGTTTTCAGAAAATCAAAAAGAAAAAAAAACAAAACCTCACCCTCCGGCCGCGACGTGGACGGCCAGATCCCGCCAACGTCGCCGCTTCATCCCGCCTCCTCACATGGCCGTAGTCGATAACCACCAAGACCAAAACCAATGAGACCGAAAATGGATGCAGTCGAAACTAACGTGGTCGGACGCCAACCAGTGATCGAACCACCAACATGACCGTAATCAGTCAGCAACCAAAGTGATCAACGTGGTTAAAACCAATGAAGTCACAAGCCAACGAGTGGTCGATTACAATCTTAACCTGGACCAACTCACATGGTCCAAGAAGAGAGTTGAAGCTGAATACAAACTACATGGCTAATCCATGGGGCTAATGGGCTGCAAAGATGTTTCGGCAATTGTTATAAAACATACGGTAGAAATAAAAGATAAAAAAACGGTAGAAATAGAAGATCAAAAGAACGGAAGACAAGAATTTAATATAGGAAATCCTTTTGGGAAAAATGACGGATGCACAAAGATGGAATTTACTTAATGAGAAGAGATTACAAGTATAAGAAACTTCGGCATATCGCAACCATATGACTATAAGGATACATATATAGTGATTGAAAAAAACTTTTAGTAACAGTAGAACTCTTTGTTAGAAACAGAAACAAATCGAATAAAATTCGTATCACACTTTACCAGCACCCTATCACCAGGCGGAGGACCGCCCCTGCATGTGGGGAATGGCACTTGACAATCCATATCTCTATCGTTGTTACGTACTGGGTTCTGTACCTGATAGCAAATCGGATTAACATGATTTGAGCTTTGCTCGACTATAGATGTATACGAGTTCTTGTGTTCACTGGAGCATCAGTTTTGTCCTTGCAATCTTTTGTTTCCAACTAGCAAAGTGACCCACGTATTTATGAGAGCATCATTTTAAAACACGTTTAAATAATTTGATAATATATATAATTTTGCTTTTAAAAAATATATTATTGTAGAACTTTATTTGTGATATTTTAATATTATATATTATAAGAGAAAAAAATACTTATTTTGTTCCCTAATACTTATCACGTGTGACCAAAACTTTCTTCCCTGGATACTTTTTGACACAAATACATGCCTAGCAAATAGTAAATATATCATTAAATAACATTTTTCATTTATATTATCATCGTTTTTTTTATCATTATAATGTTTATCTATACTATATACTCAAAACGTTTATTATATAGCTTACATCAATAAAGATCTAGTTCTAGTAGCCAGCCCTGTCTCCCCAATCACCGCCGGCACAATGTTCTCGACAATTAGGTAGGTGCCGACCTGTTCAAATTAATTGGTTAATTAGGCCAATTCAATAGGTGAATATGTAGTTGTTCAAATTTGATGAGCATGCATGAGCTTACGTCTACGTCTTGGATTTATTAAAGATGCTCTCGAACGTTAGAACGCAGGAGACGACAAAGATCATAAAGTTCAGGAGTTTGTTAGAGTTCTGCTGAAAGTAGTGCCCGATCACGTAAACTGACATACCTGTCATATCCAAGTTGCTGAATGTCAGGCACCACACCGCCTTCTCTCCATGGCACTCGCCGAGCACCCTGTACAGGAGCTTCTCCCCGGACACCACCACCACCTCCGCGCCGCGGAGGACCAGACCCACCTCCAGGAGGAGCTGGCTCGACGTGGCCACTCGGGGTCGGCCTGCAGAAGCACACGTCGAACACGAAGTCTGGCTCGCCGAGCACAGTGTAGGCATCGGCCATGAGGAAGGTGAACTGCGTGTCGAAGTCCACCATGGTCTACCTAGCGACAGTGTGGTTTGGTGTGAGCACGGATTTGGGATGGAACTCTAAGATTTGTTTCTTAATATCTTTAAACAGTAATATCTTAATAAGAATTATCATCTTTTTTAATTTAAGAAGAAATATATCTTTAAACAATAACATCTGATGGCTGTTATAGTTTTGCTTAATTAGAATCTACTTGATTAAGGGTTAGATATTTTGCTTTTTATGAAAAATTTTAGCTTTTTATCTTTTTTTCTTAACGATTCTAAAACGTCTGTTATTGATTTTTAGTAATAAATAGATTATTTTTAAGGTCATTGAGTCAAAGTCGACCCAATTCAAGCTTTATCTAGGCTGAGCTCAAGCTTGTCACAGTCCTAGATGACTTGCAAGTCTTCGCGTGCAAACAAACAGGGGAAAAGAAGATCGAATTATGAAGTGGAAATGAGTGGAGGAGGGTGCACGAAGCATCGTACTTCTCATCGTTATCGCCATCGAGTCTTGAGTAGATAAGTCTTCAGAGGATGTGCATGCTCAAGCTTAATTACTTTCATAGTTTTCTTCGCTAGGCAATCCTCTTGATTCACCGTGGTGCCAATTGCCAAGAGCAATCAAGAACCTGCAGCCTAGTCCCCGCGCCCTCCTGCCGTACGCTTCTAATGGCGGATCCAGTGACCGTTGGTGCCGCAGTGGGCTGGGGCATATCTGCCGTTGGGTGGGTCGTCTCGCCCATCATCTCTAAGCTCCTCGACAAGGGCTTCTCCTACCTCGGGTTTGATGAATCAGCGAGGCTGAAAGAACTTGAGGATAAAGTTTTAGAGCTGGAAAAGATGCGGGAAACAGTTGAGGAGAGTCCTTACAGGGATAGCTTGGAGAATTCGTTGAAGGAGCTTAGATCTGCTTTCTATGAAGCTGAAGACTTCTTGGATGATGTTCAGTACGACCGTGTCAAAAGGCAGATTTTATCTCAGCCCGATGATGGCAATCCTCCTCGTTAAGAGGCTGCCGTCTGCCCTGCTCAAGAGCTTCCGCCTAAAAAAACAGGTACTTTCCTGCCTAGGCCCCCTAACCACGTATGTTATTACTGCTCCAACTCTTATAGGCTGAGTTCTTTTTTGCTTCATGTTTATAGCTTTTGTCTTATATTACAGTAACTAGAAATTTATATATATACTATATATTTATATATATATATATATTTACAGTAGCTTGGGCACCATGATGCCCATGTTATTTATACTCTACACACACACACACACACACACACACACACACACACACACACACACACACATATATATATATATATATATATATATATATATATATATATATATATATATATATATATATATATATATATATATATATATATATATATATATATATATATATATAGTTAAATAACAGGGCACCATAGTGCTTGGATTCTATGATTAAGACTTTCCATCCATGACTTCCTTTCCAAATCAATGCATTTTCGAATTAATGAATTTTAACGGCTTTGCATGATATATTATACATCATTGTGCACTTACACGCATCTAAAAACAATCCAAAAGACAGGGAGGCTTCGTGCCTAGATACTATGGTGCACCATTTCAACGTCATATATATATGTGTGTGTGTGTCTGTGTGTGTGTTGCAGTCTTACCGATTGCTCCTAGGATCATACGACCACGTTGTAGTGGCTATGACTATCTCCTGTGTCGTTACGACCGCTCTGTTGGTTCTTTGACCACACAGACAGTTGTTACGACGACACTATGATCCCTCCAATCATGCCTCGCTCCTCCGATCTCGCAATCATAAACTTCAGCTGAAGTTACGACCACGTTCACCGCCTCGCGCTGCACTTCCTTCGACCACGGTTGATCACCGTAGTCGTAGCTTCTTACGACCACGTAGTAATTCTGTTGACCGCTGTGGTCGTAACGACTTACGACCACGTCTTCTCGCTGTGGTCGTATCGACTTACGACCACGTTTTCTACTCTGTGACCGTAGTCGTAACCAGAGTTACGACCACGTCTTCAGCACTGCGAACACCTTCACTCGTTGTCGTGGTCGTAACTCTAATTACGACCACAGCAGTCAACACAATGAACTCGATAGACTTCCAGAGCCAAACCGCTCTTCTCCTCTTTATTACTTTCTTTTGATCACAAAAATATCTACAATCACCCTGATCGTCCTCTCTCTCTCTCTTGCCTCTTGATCACACTGATCGCCTTAGCCTCTCTCGCCCTTCTCGCCTTACTCTCTCGGTTACATGGCTCTGTCTATTATACCGTACTCTACGACTCCGACTCGGTTACGACCACAACTATTACTCGAACTCGGCTACGACTATGAAACAGACTCAAACTCGACTATGATCGTGAAGCGATCAGATATCGACCACGACCCAAACTCGTATACGACCATAACCTGGACTCGTATACGACCACGGCCAATCGTACACGACCCTAACACTCATACACGACCAAGACTACGCCCACGACTGAAAAAACAAGATTACAACTCTAACATATATATATTGCTTGTTATTACTGCTCCAACTCTTATAGGCTAAGTTCTTTTCTACTCCATGTTTATGGCTTGTCTTATGTTACAGTAACTAGATTTCAAACAGTGTGTCTTTTTAAGGTGGGATCTAAAAGTAAATTATAGTAGACACTTTATTAAATTCATTTATATCGGCCAAAATCACACGTGAGTGTCTCTTTCTCCATACTCTATCTCGCGAATAGCCAGAATTCAGAAAATTTTAAAAATTTAAGCCAAAAGCTATAAACCGCAGCCCAAAAGAACCCATCCGATAACTATTGATTGTGTAGCATCGTAAGCTTAAGGCCCCACTCATTTCGGCTTGAGCTTCTGTTTTCTTTCTTATTTTTCACTATTCTTAAATTTCATCTTGTTTTGGCTTTTTTAAGCCTTTTTGCCAGTTCTTTTTTCCCATATTCGTTTGCATTGTCCGTGATGGACTAACATGTTTTTTCTATTTTTAATGTTTTTAAATTTAATTACGCTAAATAAGACACCATCAGTTACAATGTAATTTCAACTAGCTACAGTGCAATTCAGTTATAAATCACCTTTTTTTTAGCCCAAATAAGCGGCCTCTAAATTTTGCATAGAGCCTAGCCTCCATATGGTATGAGACTACGCATATGTAGAAACTTGCTTGGACTTTTGTGTACGCTTTGCCCAAAGGGGTAACCCAGAGGTGCTACACTCGGGTCAACGAATATTACATGCTAGTGTAACCCACTTTAAACTAGCACACACCAACACTATCTACACATACACACACACGCATTCAAGTGCTCCCCTAGCATGCACCTCAAATTGAGGAGGCTATGGATAAATCTTCTACGATCTCATGGTGCACGAATATACATAAAGGTGCACTTGCTTATGCATGGAGGTAGGCAAGTAAGATTTGAAACCTGGTGGATACAGTTATACTCCCAAGCCTCTACCAACCGACTAACATTAGGTCCCTCTACTATTAATTTTCCGACCAACATTAGGTCCCTCTACTATTAATTTTGAACGTTAGATATAACTCCTCAGCATATGATTGTTGCCTCCATTTTGAAACAAATGTCATTTTAGAGTTTAGACATTGATATAGTCTTCAATATGCACATCTGATCAATAATTTTTTTATTAATATGTTGATAGAAACTATAAGAACATAATATTTGGGAAGTACTTGTTTAGGAAAATTTTATTATTTTCTAAACAATCTTAGTGTTTTTTTATGTATATTAGTGATCAATGTATATAAAGTTTGACTGCTCGTATTGTAAAAGAACATCTATCTTGAAATGGAGGCAGTATTTACTTTTGCATTTGTGTCTCTCCCCAACAGCCATTGTGCTTTTTCCCAACTTAGGTTGCATCTACTCCTATAGGACCAAATAGGTAACAGAGCGGGGTGAATGGTGCCTTGAAATTCCCCCAAAAAATTCACCAATCCTTTACTCCGATTGCTACAAAGCTATGAAGATTAGGATATGAAGTCTTCTTGAACAAACAGAGAAGCATAGAGCTGTGCACGACTAGTTCAGAATACTACGTGGTCGGATTACGACCACTGGTCTAAAATTAACATGGTCGGTTACGACTATCGGATGGAAATCACCGTGGTCAGAGATCGATTGCTTGTCGGATACCAACGTAGTCAAAAACCGACTATCAGATGGAAATCACCATGGTCGAAGATCGATTGCCACTCGGATACCAATGCAGTCGAAAATTGACTACGGACGGAAATCACCGTGGTCGGAGATCAATAGCTAGTCGGATACCAACGTAGTTAGAAATCAACTCTAGCGGTCGACGATCAGAGAGCGGTCGAAAACCAACATAGTCGATAACCAATCGTGATCGAAATTCGATTTGAGTGGTTAGCGACTAGGGCTATGCATTTTGTCACCAAATCAAAAAAACTAAACCGGAAAAACTAAACCGAACTGGTCAACTCGGTTTGACTGATTTTCGGTATTTGATTCGGTTTTTATATTTTAGGTTTTTTTATGTTCATTTTTTTTAGAAAACCTGACTAAATACCGAAAAAACCGAAACCGTGCTCGTCTGTGCCCTTGCCATTTTGGCGTGGTCTCCGGACTGAGCAATTGCCTTCCTCATTTTCCGCAACAGACAGAAGCACCAACAGCCGTTCTCGTCAAGCCCAAAGAAAAAATCACGTAAAAAAGGGCCAACATTGATTCTCGAAGAGCAACGTCGGCCACGTAACTTCATCCAGCAAAACTCGCTTGACGTTGCTACACGTACACGATCTGTGTACCAAAATTTTTGATAAAGTTTTGCTAGGAACACACGAGAAGGCTAACAGGACTGTTGAAGTTTACTGCTACATACGCACAAGGAATCGTATCAGGCGTCTATCAGCAAATTTCAACATCCTCAACTCAGGGATTTCGATTCACCTCAACTCGCTTTATAGTTTTTTTACTGTAATTTATTAATCTAATGAATAATGATTACTAATAGAAATTAAAAACTAAAAATAGCTGAAAAGAAAAAAAGAATAGAGCCTTCCAAGCAAGGAGCCTGCATCTGTAATCTCCGGCGCAGACGTGCAATGTATGTGAATGCACTCGTAGTAGCCGGCGTTGTGACAGCTCATAGTATATATATTGTCGCCTACTCGTCTCGCTGGTCACTATATCGTTTGCAATTTACGTCAACTTTGGTAAATATGGTATTTACCGATACCGCACTGAAATAAATTGGGATTTACCGATACCGAATCGTATTTTCAAAAATACCATATACTACCGAGCTAACAATACCTTATTTGCCATATATACCGAACCGATTTTACCAAACTAACCGAATGCACAGTCCTATTAGCGACCAGAAAGCGGTCGAAAACCAACATGGTGGAAATCAATGTAGTCGAAACCAATGTGATCGAATGAACATGGTTGAAACAAACGTGGTCAAAAGCCAACAAGTTGTCTAAAACTAACGTGGTCGAATCTGGTCGAAATACGACTTGAGTAGTTGACGACTAGAGAGCAGTTGAAAACCAACGTGGTCAAAATCAATGTAATCAAAACCAATGTGGTCAAATGAATGTGGTTGAAACCAACGTGGTCGAAGGCAAGTGAGTGGTCTAAAACCAACATGGTCGAATCTAATCGAAATACGACTAGTGAGGTCAACAACCAGTGAGAGTTCAAATGCCCAACGTGATCGTAAGACAACGAGTGGTCTGAGACCAACATGATTAAAACAGGTTGAAATACGACCAGTGAGGTCAACGACCAGTGAGCGGTCAAAAACCCAATATGGGCGAAAGCCAACGAGCAGTCTGAGACCGACGTGGTTGAATCAGTTTGAAAATCAACTAGTAAGATCGATGACCAGTGAGCGGTCAAAAACCTGACGTGGTTGAGAAGATGCGATGCGGTCGGAGGCCTAAATGTGGTCAAAAAAGAAGCGGTGCGATCTGAAACTTGACCATGATTGAAACCAACGTGGTCGAACCAGAAAGGCAGCGAAGAACAGAAGGTCAGACAACACAGTTTCAAAACGAAAATGGATGCAACTTTTGATCTATAGATCCAAATGATGTAAAACTTTACAGAGATCTTCTCTATGCTATTGTGAACTTATTCCAATGAACGATTATGAAAATTATAGCCAAATTCAAGACCTTTTTTAGTTTATTGGAAGATTCCACCAAAACCGAATCAAAATCGAAATTAGTGAATACAACTTGCTCATGGGTGGGTGATGACCAAGATGGGTCTAGATATATTCTCACATGTCATAGCAAGTCAGAACACCAAAGAAATCGACTCAAATACCCTTGGATCAAGAAATTACACTTTTAGCCCAAAACAAGCAAAACCGAGTTTTCTTGATAAACTTACTATCAAAGTGTCTAGATGGATAGAGATAGATTCTTAGAGGTAGTCTCCATCTCTTATACATCATTGGTATAACAAGATCAAGAAAGGAAAGAGGAGAGAACAAACCAACCAAATCAAGAGCAAATCAATCAAGATAGAATGAATCCATGAAGATGCACAAAGATTGATATATTGCTTACTTGAGATAGATTGTTTTACAGCCACTCCTCTTTGAAGGACAAAGAGCATACCAACTGTTCCACTCTCAATCCTAAACCTAAACAAGAGCGCACAAGAGAGGGGGGTTGGATGGTTAACGCTACATGTCTCCATCTTAACCCCTTTTCTAGGTAGGTAACCAGCCACCTACACCCCTTAATGAATCCTGTTACAATGGGGGAAGACGCTAACCTTCCACACATGGGTTTTACTCACTCAAGTTCACTTATGCACGCTTTTCAAAGTACGTAAGTGTGCATCTGTTAAATCCTTAGTTTTGATTCGTCTTGAACAAACCAACTCCATCTTGACCTAAAACACTCTCCAATGTATCACTCATGCGCCACGGTTTTGATCCAAGATGATTTTTGGTATTTTGGTCAAAATACCATAATACCCCTTGTTGACTCGGTCATCACCATCCTTTGCAAAAAATCACCATGCTTGCCACGTGTAGGTGCACCATTAGTTTTCCACGCGTCGCCAAGTCTCTCCCTTCCTGGTTCCACCAAACCACGACTCACTTGGCCCGTGCAAGCCACCTAGCGACATCCCACCATTCGAACTCGCATTCAACATTTCTCACCTTTCTTGTACCATTCTTGAGCTCACTGTCTCACCTGGCACCCTTGATCGTTCTGGGCCTTAACTCCTTCATGAGCCTAGCCCCAATCCTCGCCGTTGACCACAGTTGACTCCAAGCGACCCTACACATCCAAAGATAAAGAAATTGTTTTCAGGCATAAGTTCTTCACAACTTGACCTACATTAACCAAGACATGCATCATGTAATCTTAATCTAATGACGCAGGCCATCCCAACTTAATCCATGACTCAAATCCTAAAATCCTCAAATTCTGCCAAAAACCATTCCAAACAAAGTGCGATCTTTGCAAAACCAATTAACCACTCCACAAATATTACAATATTTCATCACAACACTATTCTGGACCTTCTCACATGGTCCTTCAACTCTATAGACCTGACGCATAATGAAGTTCAGCAGTCAATCTTGGAGGGAAATGCCAAAGTTTTATTTTCTTCAAAGAAATCTTCTAAGGCATGATATGTATTAATACAAAAATGTAGGGGTGTTAGAAAATTTCCCTAAGTTATCTTAGGCTTTCTTTTATGTTGGGGTGACCAGTGACTCCTCGTAAAAAATTCTCATAAAAAACCTTACCTGTTAGTTATGTTTCACAGGCGAGTGGTACCACGTCAAATGACGCACCCCTTGGTATGTCAAAAAGAAAGGAGTTGAAGAAAATCCTAAAGAAGATAGAAAATAGTATCAACAAAGCATACAAATTTTTTGAACTTCTGAAATTAGCAAGCCAATTCACGCTGTGCGGTCACTACTGCAGGTCCTCCACCAGTAGTAATTGGCCGAGATGAAGATCGTGACAAGATCATAGCTATGCTTCATGAGACAGTAGGTGATGGTAAACAAGAATCCAACAGTGCTCTACCCTATTCTATAATTGGCATTCATGGTATCCCTGGGTCTGGGAAATCTACCCTTGCACAGCATGTTTATGCCCATGAGGAAAATGGTGACCATTTCGACCTTGTTATGTGGGTTCATGTTTCGGAGAATTTTAGTGTGGAGACCATTTTGAGTGAGATGATTGCACAGGCTGAAGGGAAACCATGCCCTGAATACGAGAGTCTTAACGACCTAGAAAAACATTTGAAGGAGGTACTGCGTGGAAAACGGTTCCTCTTGGTACTGGATGATGTCTGGTATAGTAAGGATGCGATTCATCAGCAGAAGCAACAACAGATACTTTCTCCACTGACGGTTGGCAAGGCAGGAAGCAAGATCCTAGTGACTAGTCGAACATCGGATGCATTGTTAGCTTTGGGTGCTGTGAGATGTATTCCCATATCTGACCTGGATGACAATGTGTTCCTTGAATTGTTCATGCATTATGCACTTGAAGATGCAATGATAGATGACCAAAATGGAAGAATGTTTGAAATGATTGGGGCTGACATTGCAAAAAAGCTAAAGAGATCACCTCTAGCAGCCAGAACAGTGGGAGGACTGCTACGTAGACGACCAGAGGTTGAGTATTGGAATAGTGCTCGGGATCGGGATCTTTTGAATGAGACAATGGGAGCTCTGTGGTGGTGCTACCAGCATCTTGATGAGCAGGTCAGGCGATGCTTTGCTTACTGCAGTATGTTTCCTAGAAGCCATCAACTGAAGCGTGATGAGTTAGTCAACTTGTGGGTTGCAGAAGGGTTTATAAATATTAGCAATGCAGGGGAGCAAATTGAAGATATAGGTCAATGCTACTTCGATGAATTAGTGTCTTGCTCATTTCTGCAACAGACAGGAAGAACTGGTGATAGTGGCACAGTGTGCTTTACCATTCACGATCTACTCTATGATTTAGCAGAGAGGGTTGCCGGAAGCGATTGTTTTACAGTCTTGGAAAATAATGTAGAAATTCCTCCAACTGTTCGCCATCTGTATATCGATTCCTTAAATGCAATGGAGATTGCAGAGCAGATTTGCAAATTGGAAAACCTGCGCACTCTCATTTGTACTGACATTTTTGGACGGGGGATAACTGAACGAGTTCTTGATGGTATGCTGAATAAATTAAGGAGGCTACGTGTTGTGCGAGTAAGGCTAGTCATTGGAGATGATAATCTTATAGCAATCCCAGACTCCATTGGTAACTTGAAACATCTACGTTGTCTCAGCATTTATTATGACATGCCTATGGGTGTGGAGATATGTCTGCCAAGCACTTTTGACAAGCTTTATCATTTGCAAATCCTTGAGTACCATTCTAGAAATAATTTAAGAGGTTCTTGTGTTCGAAGTATAAATAATCTGATCAACTTGCGCCATATAAAGAGCTCTTCAACTTCGGATTTTTTTGACGATGACGAAGCAGCTTTGGAAATTCCTGGCATTGGGAGGTTGACGTCACTTCAAACATTATGTTGCTTTGGTGTGCGGAAGGAGAAGGGGTACGAGTTACAACAGCTGGAGGGCCTAAACCACCTTCAGGGGATCCTGAGAATTTGTGGTCTTGGAAACGTTGAAAGCAAGGAAGAAGCTAAGCTTGCCGATAAGGAAGGCCTCACACAATTGGCACTGGAATATGGGGGGACTGATGAATGCCCTCCAGACCTTCAAGCGGACATCCTCGAGGGCCTCCGTCCACCATCATCGGTTACACAGCTGAGAATCCACGGCTACCATAGTCGGAGGTACCCAAGTTGGCTCTGGGTGAACCAGAATGCTCCAAGGAATCTGCAACGCCTTCAGCTCAAAAATTGTGATGAACTGGAAGATCTTCCTGAAATTGGTGAGATTTTCATTCATCTTCACGAGCTTAGACTCGAAAGTCTTACAAGCCTAAAATCGCTGCCAAGACTTCCTGATAACTTAAAGAAGCTGGTGATTAAGTGCTGCACATCCCTTGCCTTCATTTGCATGGAGGATGTGGAAATGCTAAGAACCATGCTTGTCAAGCGAGCATGTCAAGCTGATCCATCCCTGAAGAGTGTAAATCCAGAAGGAATAGCTGGATTCTCTCCCAAGCAGTGTGACAGGTTCAAAGCAACCTTATATGATCTCATCCGCGAATCTGGTAATTTATCGTCATATTCCACAAGATATTACAATCTTATGTTGGAGAACGTCTTGCCATTAGTCTGGGGAAGTTGCATTGAAGAGGATTGTCAATTGCTAATTCCAGGATCTGTTGAGCATCTCAGGATTGAATTCTGTACCATCACTGACTCCGCCTTGCGTAATTGCTTAAGAGGTTGTACCTCCATAACTTGCTTGCAACTGTCTGGGATTCTTTGTTTAACAGCAATTCCTTGGGAGTTCCTAACTAGGCTTAGGGAGCTCTCAATCACTTTTTTTAGATAAAGGATATAAAATCCGGCCTCTATATCCACGAGGGATATATACAGCCAACGGTTACACGAGCACTTAGGCTCAAAGCCTCATAACTGAGGAGCACACAACAACAAGAAAGAGAGCTTAAGGACTATAAAAAAAAGCTAGAAAGACTACGCTTCAGAGCTTCTTCTCCGTCCTTGCTTTCAACCAAGACCCTATCCTCCACCGACTGCGCCATCCAAACTTCGGTCTAATTTGCGCGAAGAAGGACCTCCTAGGCGACGCCTCCAACGAGACGACCAGAATCGCCAACGCCGCCCGCCTCACCGAGGCAAGGTTTTCACCTGGAGATCAGAGCACATGAGAGCTATGGGATGCCAAGACAACACCTTCAGGAAGGAAAATGGCGCCCGAAGGCGTCATCGTTGTCAGGACCGGTAAAAACACCGGCAATGCTTTCGCCAGCACCTCCACAGCACCCCATGTACTACACACACGCAAAAAAGACTTCCACCAACACTCCGGAGTCCATCATATCCTTCACCGGTCACCACGGGATGCCTTAGGCACCCAGCAGCCAAACCGCCTGCCGCACAACAGGACCACCAGCCAACCACCACCGCCAGGCGCAGCAACCGGCCTCCATCCGGACCACGCAAGGCTCCAGCGACCAGCACCGCGCTCTACCAGATCCCGCGCCAAAGACGCTCGAGCCACACGCCGTTGGCCGGCAACCTCGGCGTGGACGAGGCTGACCGCCACCAGGCCGGGCTGCAGCACGCCGCCACACCTCCTTGACGCCGCTCCACGCGGGCGACAACGCCGCCCCCACGCATGTACGCATGAGAGACGGCGACGGCGGAGTAACAAAGAGCGACTCCAGCCGCCGACCTCCGTAGAAGGTGACGCCCCTGCACTGCGAGCTCCGCGACCTCGGGCCTCACCGGTTCTTCATCCCGCAGCATGGACGCCCATCAGGGCGCTTCCTCCGCCGGCGACCTCCACAGGGGCCCGGACGCCTCCGTCGGCACGCTCCAGCGGCGGCGAGGCAACGGGGAGAGGTAGGGGGTGGGGAGACGGCGCTGGAACGCTGGGGAGAGAAGTCGCCCACTCGTCTCCGGCCCCGACCGCCGCTTACGCCGCGCTGCCTCCGCCGGCGACCACCACGGGGACCCGGCCGCCGCTTACCCGTCTCCCAGATCCAGAAGCCGCCGCCCAGATCCAGACGAGAGAGCCCCGCCGCCGCCTTCCTAGCACCCGCACAAGCCTCCGGTGGCGTGCTCCAGCGGCGGCAAGGCGAAGGGGAGAGGTAGGAAGGGGAGACGGCCCTCAATCACTGAATGTGTGGAACAAACCATCCTACACGGCCTGAATGATCTCCGGAACCTGGAAGATCTTACTATCAAGAAGTGCCCCAATCTCGAGGCTCTACAAGACAGCGAGAAAGTGGGAGCCCTTCGCTCGCTCACTGTGGATGACTTATCTCTTGTGCCAGAGCTGCTCTCAACAGAAGGACGCTCATCTTTGACGGAACTTACAATCTCTTTTTCAAAGGAACGAAAGGAGGCTGAATTCCTGCAGCAGTTGACTTCATTAATCTCCCTCGAGTTTTCGTGCTGCGACTGGGACACCTTACCGGAGAATTTGGCGCACCTCACATCGCTTGAATATTTGAGTATTCTCAGCTGTGAAAAGATGCAGTCACTGCCAGTACTACCAGAATCTCTAGAACGCTTTGCGGTCGATGATTGCGATCCAGAATTCATGGACAGCTGTCAAGCCCATGGAGATCCGAACTGGCAAAAGATTGAGCATGTCCCCTCAATACTAATTGATGGCAGAGAACTTAGGTGAGAAGTCGAGATCGAGCCTGGATGAAGGTGGGGAACGGGTGCTGCATCGGGAGAATGGAGGCCATGACAGAGGAATTTGGACGCCCGAGTATTGTGTTACACTTTGTTTTCAAGTTAAATAGAACAAGAAAATCGCAGTTGGTTGCTGCTGCGGCAAAATCCCTTTCTTCCAGTGCATACTCTGTGCTTGTGTGTGTGTGCAGGAGATTGGAGTTCTTGCTGTCTCTGCAAACGGGAAGGGATTCACAGGGAAACTGAACAATATGCACCCATATTAGGCGATATTTTTTTATGTAGTGTGGTGAATTGCAGTCAGATTTGGTTTAAAACGTGATAATGTCTTCCCTTAGTTAACATTATGCATCCATCGACCATAGCCTGTACATTGATGAAAGGTGGTGCTACATCTGTAAGATTTTGGCTGGTTCTCGGTTATTTGTGAGTGAAATGAACAATGCTGAGTTGCCAAGAACCGTGTTTATTTATCTATTTTTTGTCCTGTGAAATGGGCAGTAGTAACGTTGCGTTGATATGGAACCTACACGTACTTCACAGCCCATCATGGATGCATCATGCATTAGCCATCAGAGAAGCTCCATGGGAATCTGCAAGTCTGTTCGATCCGACGAACTTACCCTTGCTCGCTGAGCATATGTACTGGGGCCTTTTTTTATTTTGGAAGCAATATCCTGGGCCAATTGATGTACACATATCTAGACCTATAAGATGTGTTTACTTCCTTGTCAGGAAGTGCTTATTATGTGCCATCGCTTGACAACGTTCACGGTATGTGGAGGAAGATTCATTTCTTGATTTGGACAATCAGAAACATTCCATTGTCAAAGCTGATGTATGTTGTCAGAGTTCTTTTCCCTACGTTACGTGTGTGGTGATGAACACTCGCATCGCAACCGTTATAATACAATTTTAATCAGAAATAAATACACATAGTTAAAAGTTTATGCCATAGGCTAATCGACGCAGACCAAAAAACAGATAGAACGAAAGAAGACAGTGACATTTGAAAAGATGGCTTAGGCCCTGCTCGTTTCAGCTTCAGCTTCTACCTTCTAGTTTATTTTTCACTATTCATAAATTTTGTTTTTTTATGAACTTTTGGTTTTTTTAGCTTTTTTGCCGGTTATTTTTTCCCCGTATTCGTTTGCGTTGTCTGTGATGAGCTAGCATATTTTTTCTATTTTTAAATTTAATTACGTCAAATAAGCCACATTCAGCTACATTAAAATTTCAGTCGCTACAGTATAATTTTAGTCTGTAGGATCGTCGATAGCAATCAGAGGGGATGAATGATTGCAATTTTTAGCAGAAGTTTTTCTTAAAATTACTTATATTTGTTTTTACCTGCAATCATAGCAAGAACATAGAAAAATAGCAAGAGATAGGGGAAAAAACAAGCAGCCCATCAATTATCCTCACGGTCAAAGCATATCTATCTTTTTAGCTCTCGGCCAAAAGATCCAAAATAGCAGCCGAACCCCTTCAGCCGGATTAGTTTCTCACCTAATCTAATCTCCTATCTAATCACCAAGTCACAGCCGCCGCACAAAATACAGCAAAAGCAACACCTCACATGCAAGTACTCAACTCAAAGAACTTACCATTACGTGAAAGAGCCAGCCTCTAATCCTTTAGCGAAATCTTGAAAATATATTTCGGCGTCTTCCGTCAAAACCGGCGACAACTCACCTGGCTGCATGCAGCGGCTGTACTCACTTCCGATCACAGTAGCTTATGTCCGGCTACCCCAACATGCATGCAAACTATCGCTTTTTCTTGAGATGCCTGCGCACGAGAAAACGAGAAACCAAGACGTCGCCGTTTTGAAGAGATCAGAACACACCGCCGCCTGCTATTTTTCTTTCGGAATAAATCTGTTATTTCTGAATCATGATGGCTACAAAGTACCCTCCTAGTACTTCTAAACTCTAGCACGAAATTAATCTCTCCCAAAAACCACGGGGTTAGCCTCCAACCCCACCTCTCTATTTATAGTCTAGGACCCAAAACTTAGACTTATCTCAAGCCCACGAGTTCTAATCCAATTCCAACAAATAAGGAACCGAAACCCTTTCTAATACGGATTTTCCAAAATTCCAACTATAACTTCTTCAACTCATCACGTGTCAAAGCCTCCAGGACCGCACCTCCTGTATCTTCTCCACACACCATCCACCTTTGATCTCCATGTGCTGCAACGTGAGCCCGACCACCTTGTGACATCATCGACCGCTTGGACCTCAGGTTTCCTCCTCCTAGTCCCGGTCCTCCTCGTCACCGACCATGACCGTCTCCACGCCCAACCTGCATATGTAAAGACCAAAGAACATTATTCCGGCACAAGTTCGTCCAAACTTGACCAACATTAATCCGCACACGCACAACATAACTCGCATAACAACGCTAAACAAAATTAGCAATTATTCATCATCACAAATTAACCATTGTCAACTATTCATCACCAAAATATTCTAGACCAAGCTACATGGTCTAACATAGTCATAAGTCATAACTTTTCAGCTTAACCGAGCGGGGCCAAACGGCCTACATATTTGACTACAACTTCCGAGATGAGAAGCATAGTACATGACAGAGTCTTTTGAGAAGCTTCTCCTTTGCGACATCCATCTCTCTCTTTAGGGTACATCCATCTCCCTTGGCACAGGGCTGATGACTTGCAAGTCGTCGCGATTAAAACACAGGCAGGGCGAAAGAAGACAGCGACACTTGAAAAGATGCATTAATCGCCCCGTCAATTTATGATGTGAAGATTAGTAAGGGCATGTACAATGGAGAGACAGGAGTCCATCTATAAGATGCTGAAATATGATATAGAGACAGTGAAAAGACGGTTCATACAATAGAGTATTTATTTTAGTGTCTTTAAGTAATTTAATATTTTGCATGTGGTTAAGATGAACTTGGAGTCTCCAACTCATACAACGTCTTCTTTGTCTGTCTTTAAGCCTCGACTTCAGCGTAGAGACGAGCTGCTCACCGTCTCTTCGTGAAGAGACGCGGAGGCCGTCTCTTGACCATGCAAGGGGTATTTTGCAAAAAGTATTGAGATAGAGACGGCTTGAAGAGACCCATTGTACATGCCCTAAAATGAAATAGCATGTGGGCAACGGCGGACACAGAAAACGGAGTAAGAAGGTGCTAATTTATGACAGAAAGTCTCTCGAAATTACAAATAAATTATATCATAGCAAAAATATATAATTACAGATACATCAATTAATATAAGAGCGAAATAGCTAGACAATGATAGGAGAGATGGGAATTGAAGCTGTAGACAAACTACATAGCTAAAGCATAGGGGTAATGGGCTGCATCGGTATTTTAGCACCTGTTATAAATTGTACGGTAAAAATAGATCAAAAGGACTGGAGACGAGAATTTAACGTGAAAAACTCGATCACATTTTAACAGCACTCTAGTGTCTATTGGACCAAAAATATTAGAACTAGCCTCTGATACTATTTGTTGGATCGTAAAATTTTTCTTATTTTTAAAAGCTAGCCTATGATGCTGTGGAGTGAAGAATTTTTTTATTTTTAAATTAAATTATTTGTCCCTTCATAACTATCGTAGGACTATTTCAACGTAGGACTAGTGTAATACCACTAAGATGCAAAGGGTGAATAAAAGGAAAGGGAGTAGAATTTTTGCTGTCAGACCCATCGGCTTTAGAATGCCAAACAAAGGTAGCGCTCACAGAGGTTCCCTGACCGTCCGGGGTCGGTCGGCGCCTCTCGCTACTGTGGGCTTCGTCATTCGGCGAAAATATAGCCAATGCCCACTTTTACTGACTTACCTGCTGCAGTAGAAACCCCTAAGCCAACAGTACACAGCCCCTGGACCAAAATTCCCTTGGGCAGCCAGGCATATGAGAGAGGGATGAGGGTTAGGAGAGGGTGTTCCTGTCATTTCACAAATGCAAAGGCAACCCCAACCGTGCTCTTATAAGCTAGCACCGTATAGGCCAGCCCACACAAAGCTCATTCTCATTACTCTTCCCCTCTTCTTCTCCCCCACTGAACCAGCCCCCAGCCACACCTTTTGCCCAGCACAAGGTAAGTACAAGGTGAGCTTTCAATCAGTGGAATTCCGCACATGCATCCCTCACCAAGCATCGCAATCACGCACATAGGGCAGGAAGGGGGAAGTGAGGGAAAGAGTTTACCGAAGGTACAGGCGCTGTGGTAATGGTGTACCGTCACTGGTGAGCTAGGTGCTCCTGATAGCCGCCCTATGCCCTCTAGTGCACGAGAAGGCCTCGAGCTCCACTATGAGCACACCTTGTTGCACACCACCACTGCATACACCACCGAAAAACCCATGCATGGTAGAAGGACACTAGGCTTAAGTAGTAACTAAAAGGGGACAAACACATAGAGAGAGAGTCGAAGCGGTGCTCAGCGGCCATGGTCGGGCGGAGCTGCAAACCTGGACGGTGAGCTTGATGGTCGAAAGGGAGGCATGGCACCGGCCGATTATGAGCCGCAGCCAGTAAGTCCGAGGGGAGGCCCAGACCGAGGGGAGCCAGGGTGGTCGGCGCCGACGACTAGCGGCGCTAGTTAGGGCCGGAATCGGGCGCATGCGGGGGGCGGCGGTCAGCGGTAGGACAGCGGCCGCTGGCCGTGCCGACCAGACGGCGGCGCCTAGCGCCCCACCGCCGCACGTGCACTAAGGAGGCGGCGGATCCGGTCCTGGTTGGTCGGATCCGAAGCGAAGATCGAGGGGAGGGCGGAGTGGCTGGAGGGGGAGCCGCCGCCGATAGGGGGGTCGGTCGGATCTGGCCCCGGTCGGCCGGTTTAGGAGGAGTCATCGGCGCCAGCGCTTCACGGGCCGAGACCCCTCTGCGCCGCGAGCCACCAAGAGAGAGAGGGAGAGAGTGAGGGGGGCTGTGAAGGAGAACCCGACGGCGGCCTAGCGGTCGGCGGCGAGGGAGGGCCGGTGCACCCGTGCGCCGCCTGGGAGGGGCCGGCCGTTCAGCCAAGCACGCGAAGAGAGGAGGAGGAAAAAAGTGAGGGGGCCGGTTCGACCGCAGAAGGTGAAGAGAAAGAAAAGAAAAAGGGAAGAGAGAAGAAGACAAAAAAAGAGAGGAAAGGGAAAGAGAGGAAAAGAAAAGGAGAAAGAAGAAAGGAAATAGGAAAATAAAAGAGGAGAAAAGGAAAGGAAAAAAGGGGCGGTTTGGTACCCACGCGACGGGTTCTTAACCCCGGGTGTCTTACTCCAAAAATCGAGTTATGAGCTTAGAGTCGTCGTTCCCCGTTTAAGCTCTGGTTTTGATATAACGCTAAGACGAGTTGACGTCTGTATAGATGGAGGTCCCGGGTCGGAACCGTTCATGTATCGTCCCCGAGGCTAACCTTTGGAAATTCCTGGCATTGGGAGGTTTAAGTCACTTCAAACAATAGGTTGCTTTGGCGTGAGGAAGGAGAAGGGGTACGAGTTACAACAGCTGGAGGGCCTAAACCACCTCCAGGGGATCCTGAGAATTAGTGGTCTTGGAAACGTTGAAAGCAAGGAACAAGCGCTAGAAGCCAAGCTAGCCAATAAGGAAGGCCTCACATCATTGGCACTGGAATATTGGAGGACTGATGAGTGCCCTCCAGACCTTCAAGCGGACATCCTCAAGGGCCTCCGTCCACCATCATCGGTTACACAGCTGAGAATCCAAGGCTACCATAGTCGGAGGTACCCAAGTTGGCTCTGGGTGAACCAGAATGCTCCAAGGTATCTGCAACGTCTTCAGCTCAAATATTGTCATGAGCTGGAAGATCTTCCTGAAATTGGTGAGATTTTCATTCATCTTCGCGAGCTTAGACTCCAAAGTCTTAGAAGCCTAAAATCGCTGCCAAGACTTCCTGAGAAATTGAAGAAGCTGGTGATTGAGTGCTGTACATCCCTTGCCTTCATTTGCATGGAGGATGTGGAAATACTAAGAACCATGTTTGCCGAGCGAGCATCTCAAGCTGATCCATCCCTGAAGAGTGTAAATCCAGAAGGAATAGCTGGACTCTCTCCCGAGCAGTGTGACAGGTTCAAAGCAACCTTATATGATAATTATCTCATCGGCAAATCTGGTAATTCACTGTCATATTCCAGAAGCTCGTACAATCTTATGTTGGAGAAGGTATTTCCATTTGTCGAGGGCAATTGCATTGAAGAGGATTCTCAATTGCTAATTCCAGGATCTGTTGAGCATCTCAGTATTGGATGGTGTACCATCACTTACTCCGCCTTGCGTAATTGCTTAAGAGACTGTACCTCCATAACTTGCTTGGAATTGTCTGGGATTCTTTTTTTAACAGCAATTCCTTGGGAGTTCCTAACTAGGCTTAGGGAGCTCTCAATCACTGAATGTGTTGACCTAACCATCCTACACGGCCTGAATGATCTCCGGAAACTGGAAAATCTTACTATCGAGAAGTGCCCCAATCTCAAGGCTCTACAAGACAGCGAGAAAGTGGGAGCCCTTTCCTCGCTCAGTGTGGATGACTTATCTCTTGTGCCAGAGCTGCTCTCAACTGAAGGACGCTCATCTCTGAAGGAGCTTAAAATCGATGATTCAAAGGAACGAAGGAGGCTGAATTCCGCAGCGATTGACTTCATTAAACCGCCTCCGCTTTGGTATCGCTCATCGGGACACCTTACCGGAGAATTTGGTGCACCTCACATCGCTTGAATATTTGTCTATTTTCGGCTGTAAAACGATCCAGTCACTGCCAGTACTACCAGAATCTCTAGGAT
Source organism: Dendrocalamus sinicus (assembly GCA_036346575.1). NCBI lineage: Eukaryota > Viridiplantae > Streptophyta > Magnoliopsida > Poales > Poaceae > Dendrocalamus > Dendrocalamus sinicus. The sequence goes on along the minus strand of CM070672.1, from coordinate 1,051,871 downwards.
ACTTTGAAGTAGGTTATTGCGATCCAGAATTCATGGACAGCTGTCAAACCCAGGGAGATCCGAACTGGCAAAAGATTGTGCGTGTCCCCATGAAAAGAATTGATGACAGAGAACTTACGTGAGAAGTCGAGATCGAGCCTGGATGAAGGTGGGGAACGGGTGCTGCATCGGGAGAATGTAGGCCATGACAGAGGAATTTGAACGCCCAAGCCCACGCGAGCCCATATGCATCCATATTAGGCGACTTTTTTTTATGTAGTGTGGTGAATTGCAGTCAGATCTCTATCCCTCTATAATACACTAAAATTTTCTTTACTAAATCCACCCCCCTCAATCACCCCACAGTCATGTCTAATCTAAGTCCACCTAAATTTGTGTACCAAAGTAATCCAACTTTATACAAATGAATGGCCTGGATCTCTCCTCAAGCCTTCTTCTCTTACTCATTGAAGATCCTAAGACCAAAATCATCCAGATCAAACACATCATTCAACCCAGAACCCTACCCCGCACCCACGCACACGCCCCCGACGCTGCCCACGTCCTTCTCCGCAGCACTTTCCATTCCCTGCAGATTCCCCGCGTGGCAGCGGCCACCGCCGTGTAAGCCAGTGGGTAGCTCTCTCCAATGGCGTACTACGGGGGCTGTGGCGGCGGCGGACGCGGATGCGGAGGAGGCGGCGGCAGGAGGTTCCCGTGGGGGAGAGGCGGTGGCGTCGGCGTGGGACGGGCCCGGCGAGACAGCGCGACGGTGATAGCGGCGGAGCCCCGCGGCGTTGATCCGGCCGAGGTGATGCGGGCGCAAAGGAGGCGCGCGCGAGGTGGTGCTGCGCGTGCACCCACCGAGGAGGCGGAGCAGCGGTGCGGGACGCCATCGGCCACGCCAAGCGGCTCATCGGCACGCCGAGTCCCTCCTCTCCTCGACCGCCACACCGACGCGCGCGCTGCTCGAAGCTTCGCCGCCGCCGAGGCGCGCCCGACACCTTCGCGTGGAACAAGGTCATCCAGCGCGTGCGCCGTGGTAGGCGACTCGACGAGGCCGCTCCATGCTCCGGCGGATGGGCTGCGACGGCGACGAACGCCATCCCCAATGCGCTCGTACAATGTGGTCATCGCGGGCTGTGGAGGGCGGGGAGGGGTGGTGACGCCGTTAAGGTGTTTGATGAAATGGCGAGAGGGCCGTGCTGCCAAATCACATCACGCATAATGCGATGATTGATGGGCATATCAAGGGTGATCTACAACACTCTAATCGGTGGGTATTGTCGATTGAGAGCTTGAAGGGGCCTTCTCAATCTTTCGGCGAGATGAAGTCACGCCTCATTAGGCCAGATCATATCACTTATAATGCACTAATAAATGGTTTGTGTAAGGTGGAAAGGATCACCGAGCGCAGGATTTGGTCATGGAGATGGAGAAGAATGGAGTGAATCGGTGCAAAAACTTTCAATACACTAATTGATGCTTATGGAAGGGCCGACAGCTTGAAAAATGTTTCATTCTACTGATATGCAAGTGAAGGGGCTAGAACCAAATGTTATCTCCTACGGTTCAATTGTCAATGCCTTTTGCAGAATGGAAAATCCCAAGCAGTAGCTATCTTGGATGATATGTTCCATAAAGATGTTTTACCAAATGCACTGTGTACAATGCTATCATAGACACATATGTAGAGTGTGGTGCCACCGAAAGAGCTTTCATTCTAGCCGAGAAGATGAAGAGTAAGTATAGTTACCTACAATTTGCTTATAAAAGGCCTTTGCAAGCAATCACGGATATCTCAAGCAAAGGAATTAATTTACAGCTTTAGAAATCACTGGTTGACACTGATGTCATCACTATAATACTCTAATATCAGCATGTCTGCACAGAGCAATACTGATAGAGCTTTGGAGCTTCAACAAGAAATGCACAAATAACTAGACAATGTTTCACCCGTGAGGCGCACTCAATGTTTGCGAGTTGAACTCGCTCTCTTGCCATGTCGTTGATTCACGAATTTGAGTCGGATCACATTAACCTTTTGGAAAATTGTTTGGTCTTCATTCTCCTTCTATCACCCATGAAGAGCACAGTAAACCAAAGTGATTTTATCATATAGAAAGAAGTGTAGTGATTCATGTTATTGGAAAAGTGTCACAAATAACTAGACAATAGTGCCTGTATACTGAATTACGGTGTAAATTTTACAATTATTTACCAAATTGGCAAATGGTTCTATCGAATTGCATATGAAAATTTTGGTGCGGCATACCCTTTGGTAAAATTCTGGGTCCGCCACGTTGTAAGACTGGTCGGTACGATCACGTTGATAACGGTCATTATGACCACGTCATGGTCGAAGGTCGCGGTCGAAGCCACTCGGTAGTCGAAGACTATGGTCGAAAGGCTCAACATGGTCGGAGGTCATGGTAGAAGACCACATCATGGTCGAGAGTCAAGCTTAGTCGAAACGGCTGCACGATCGTAAAGATGACCGTGGTCGAAGATGGCCATGGTCGGATGACCGTGGTCGAAGAAGCCCGTGGTCGAAGATGGCCGTGGTCGATGCCTGTGGTCAAAGATGCCGGTGGTCGAGTCGCTGAGCGTGGTCGTAAGAAGAGGAAAAGAGAAACACTGAGCATCGATTTCATAGTGCAATCTCGTAGACGTAGTCGGAAGGACTTACGACCACGGCAACCATGGGAAGAAGGAGGCAACCATGGTCGGAAGGACTTACGACCACGACAAAGCCTTAGCAAACGTGGTCGAAATTTGTTCAACAACGGCAATCCTGAAGAAGACGTACGACCACAGCGCATAACATTTGAAGGTGATCGAAGGACGTACGACCGCACCGAAGCAAGTTGAACGTGGTCGAAGGGGCGTTCGACCACACTCAAGGATGTTTGAACGTGGTCGCAGAGGTGTTTGACCACGTTGATTGAGCGCTGAACGTGGTCGTAAGGGCTATCGACCACGTTGTAAAGCGTTCGATCACATTGTGAAGGCTACGACCACAGCGTAAGTGGTCGGAAGGAGCTGCGATCGAGCCGAGAAGACTTGAACGTGGTCGGAAGCGATTCCAACCACGTTGTAAGGAAGTGAACGTGGTCGAAAGAGTGTGTCGACTATGGGGAACAGTTATTGCCAGCATCACTGCGTGCAATCACGGTAAATCGTTCGCGGTCGTAGAAAGGATAGCGTGGCGACGGAGAAGAGCGATCGAACGGCTGCCTAAGTGGTCGATTGGCAGCAGTAGGCGGTCGGAAGCAGTTGGTAGCAGTCGAAATCGGTCGTAGGCGATCATGAGAGGTCGTAAAGGTTCTGGGCAAAGTCGTAAGACTTCCAATATTCCAATCCTCGCATACGACTTCTAAACAAGATCACATTCAAAGCTTCTGTGTGGTCGAAGCTCCTTCCGACTACACACGATGTGGTTGATGTCTTGACAATGTGCTCGATAGCCCTTACGACCACGTTCAGTGCTTCTTCAGTGTGGTCGAACATCTCTTCCAGCACGTTCAAAATTCTTTCAACGTGGTCGAATACCTCCACAACCACGATCAACTTGTTTTGCTGCGGTCGTATGTCTGTCGATCACTCTCAAACTTCCTCCGCCGTTGTCGTATCACCTCCCGACCACGTTTATTTTTTACAAATTTTATCTTGTTTTGTATTTTACCGTAGCGTTGGCACGGGCACACTACTAGTTTGGTTTAAAAGGTGATAATGTCTTCCCTTAGTTAACATTATACATCCATAGACCATAGCCCGTACATTGATGAAAGGTGATACTTGCGCTGTTCGACCCGACGAACTTACCCGGAAATCAGCACCCGGAAATCCCCAAACCCTTGTTCGACCTGGACGCACGATGGGCGACGACCACGGCGGCGGAGACCACGCCGGAGCCGGCAGCGCCGAGGTGATCCGTTGGACTCCTGGGTGTGGGGGATTCCGATCTTTACACCGAGCTTTCCGCTTGCGTGGAGGGAGACACTCGCGAGGGTCTCGTTCCGCGACCGCTCCATCTAGAGCCTAGTTTTTTTCTTCGACTTAGATGCGACGGTTTGCGCTATGGTTGGCGGCGACCGCGGCGGAGCTGCTGGGGGTTCGATTGATGCAGATGCGGCTGGCTTCATCTGCTAGCCGAGAGTACCTTGGGGAGCGAATTTCCCAGATTTGCTCGCTTTGATCTCGGTGTGTGTGCTGCGTGCATAAAATTCGATCGCCCCTGTTGACTGCTTACGCTTGATGTGTAGTAGCTTCATTCACCACTTCGATTGGTGTGGGCCGGCGTCGTGGAAGCAAGACTGACTTCCACAATATGTCGGTGTTTGCATTATGTTGTCCCATTTTGCTGTGATGTGTGAGGGCAAGTGACTCTATGAACAATGCCAGTGCGATTGAAATAGGCATGAAGCCGTTGATATTCACCTCACCAATCCGATTGAACACAAAGAATTTTCTTTTCAAGGAGACGCTCAACATGCTTTTGAAACTGAATGAAGACTGATTCAACATCAGATTTGTGTTTTATAAGGTATATTCGTATCCATAGAAACTTGCTATAATTGTCAACAAAGCTTACATAGTACTTAAAGTTTCTGAAAGATGTAACTGCTGGACCCCACACATCTAAAAACACAAGCACTAATGGTGAACTAGAAGTACTGATAGAACTAGAAAATGGTAATTGATGACTTTAGCCATTTGACGAGCATCGCACACATACATTCTATTTTTATTGGACTCAAAAGATAAACCATCAGAACTAAGGACATATTGAATGACTCTTGATGCAGGATGACCAAGACGATTGTGCCAAAGACTGATGGATGGTTTTGAAATAGCAAGAGCTTGATGGATTGAATTGAACCCAGCTCGAGAAATAGGGTACATACTACCCCTACTTCTGCCTCCCAGGAGCAACCTCTTCGTTTTGCAATCCTTTATAAGAAAATGGTTAGGATGGAACCCAAAGAAAACATTGTTATTGCATGCAAAACGATGGATAGACAGGAGATTTTTAGTGGCTTGTGGTGCATGGAGTATGTTCTTGAGAAAAATATTTTTTGACAGGAGTTTGAATACGAGAGTGACCAATATGAGATATGAATAAACCTGAGCCATTAGCAGCCTGAATTTGATCCTTCCCATTGTACCTTTCATGGTCAAGAGTGAACAAATTTAGCTCCCCTGTGATATGGTTAGTGGCTCCTGAGTCACTATACCAACTTCCATCTCCAGAATATGTAGTATTTCCTGCAAAAGCTGCATTCTTGTTTTCTTCAAACTGATAAAAATGATCAAACTTGTGATAACACTTCAAAGCAACATGTCCAACTTTGCCACACACTTGACAAGTTGGTCTGTTGCCCCCTGATTGTTGTTCTATCGGCCACCTCTCTGGCTAGACTGGAAGGACATATTACCTCCTCTGTTTCCACCACGACCATGGCTTCTCTAATTTCCTCAACCTCCTCCATTGAAACTATTGTTGTTGTTATTGTTATAGCCTCCACGATTTCCTTGTGCCACAAAGTTGGCATTGGATCCATCAATCTGAGATAGATTACCTCTCAGTTGAAGACGAAGTTCAAAGCTGATTAGATGAGCATACAACTCATTAACTGGAATGGTATCTGCTCTCATGGTCACAGAAGTGACAAGGGCATCATAGTCGGCATCTAGACTATCCAAAACATATGCGACAAACTCCTCATCTTGCAGTGGCTGACCAATGGATGCTAAGGTGTCGCTAAGTGCCTTCATCTTGTTGAAATATTCTTGTGCGGGCTGATCTCCATTCTTCAGATTTGCTAGTTGCATTCTGATCTGCATCATGTGAGCTCTGGATTGAGAGGATAAAAGAGTCTCTAAAGCAAGCCATACCTCTCTAGATGTTGCCATGAACAACACTTGGGACAAAACATCGTTTGTCAAGGATGAGAGGATGGCGTTCAGAACCGTCTGGTCTTGTGTAAGCCAGCAAAGGTATTCTTGGTGTCCTTGTGCGGATCATCCTCACCGTCGTCGTCACTCCAGCCCTCCATGTCACTAAAGTTGAAGTTGTCGAAGGCGGTGAGGACATGGTGGAAGAGCTTCTTGCCTTGCCAAGGTTGCAGTACTTCTTCTCCTTGCCTTGATCACAAGTTGGGGGCTTCTTGTTGTGGTTCTTGCTGATGTAGCCATAGTCGTTCTTGCCCTTCTCTAGTTTGGGACAGTTCGCTCGAATGTGGTTGGTGCCACCACACTCGAAACAGATCACTAGCCCACTCCTCTTTCTCTCCCTAACCCTCTTGTATGCGTGTAAGAATTTTCTGGCTAAGAGGGCTAACTCACTCTTTGAGAACTGCTCAAATTGATCATCGTTCATCTCACACAAGACAGCCAAAGAGAAACTAGAAGCACCATTAGAAGATGCTCTAGAAGAAGAACAGAGATCGGTAACTGTTGGACCGAAATGACGACAGAGGGGGGTGAATGTCGACTTTAAAAGCTTACCCCCAAAAAGTACTTACTAGCGATCCTCCTCTCCTATGGCTACAAGAAGATATGAAGAGAAGGACTTAAGCTCTCTGGAACCTCAAGAAACCAAAGCGGGGAAAAGAGATTGAAACCCAAGAGAAAAACCAGGAGATAACACTAAACACAGAAGGGCCGAACTTGACCTGAAAGCATTGGGCGGTCAGACCACAGGCATCTGGCTGGTCAGACCGCTCCAGTGCCGCCGGTCAAACCGCTCCAGTGAGGCCGGTCGACCGGCATTGCGGGCGGTCGACCGGCGGTCGATCCGGCCTAACCGGTCCCACGTACCAAGCCACCGAGAGAGATCTGAAAATCAAACACTGCAAATTTTCAGATTTCCAAAAATGAGAAGTTGAGGATTTTGCTCCCAATCTTTCCACCCTAGAGAAACACAACACCATCCTAAATAGCAAGAGATGCTTGGGAAACAAGGGAAACCAACAAAAACTAATAATTTCATATTTGAGCCAAAATCTGAAAAATTACAGAGCAGCGCAAAAACTCAAATTTCCATTTCATCTGTGATCCTTTGGCCATGCAACTTTGAGGATAGCTACTTAATAGCCTCAGGACTCAACATGTCAAGTTTCATGCCATCTCATGAAGGGAATCCCGAAATGCACCAAAACCCTAGAAGTGAAATGAAGAACAGAGAAACCCAAAAAGCTAAATCTGAGATTAAATGCAATTTGCTCTTGGGAAAAATCGATCAAATGATCTTGAGGCATCATCCCAACATAGAGCAACCCATTTTGGGCTTTCTCAGCGAGAAACAACAAGAAAATGCAAAAACTCAAAAATCACAAAAAGAGAGGTGTTGTGGCTACAGACCAAACAGAGAGAGATGGTAGTGGAGAGTGATGAAGATAAGCGTAATGGCCTGGGGCCTCCCCATGGCTTACCGCTATATATATATGCACATGAGGAGCGCTTTTACAAAAGTGCCCTTACACTAGAGTGTCCCTTTAGGGGTGCTTATGTCATTACACATGGCCTATTCTGGGCCTTGTAATCTCCTGCCAGGCCTGCTGGGTTTAGGTGGGGGCCACCCCTGCGACAGGAGCCTCTCATGGTAAAGGGCTTCACAAGGCCGAAGCCATGTCGTCGAGTCCTTTGGCCCTCCGTCCCACGGCCCGTGAGCTCGCCCGTTGCTTGACCCGGTGGCAATGGCCGGCGCACGCGTGGTTATTGCGGCGCCGGACTTCCGGCGCCCACGTGGTGCAGCGTGCTTGGCGTGGTGCGGGCGTTGAGGCGCCGTGACCATTAATATGGCGCGACTTCGGTGGTTGGACTTCGCCGCTGATTCCCCGCTGATTGGGGTATATATGGCGCTGGTGAGGCGTTGTTTCTACGTATATTGTGATAGAAGTCGTTTCTAAAATGGACCTGCTGCATCAACATTCTGGTGACGCTGAGCGGCTTGGGGAATGTTGATGCACGTAAGGAGGTCTATTTTTCTGGGAGCTTGATCAGCGCCGGTTATCGACAACCAGCCGCGCTTCCTGACCCCGCACCGTGCTTCCGTGAACGCGGCGAGGTCGCCTGTTTTTTAACAGCCTACCTACGATCGGTGTTCCCGAGGAGCCCGCTGGCATTACCTTGTACGTTGATGCACTGTAGGTGGCCTGTTAAGGAAAACGAGGTAGATTTCGCAGGACAAGACTCCCGAAGTGGACTCGCGCGCTCGCCCCTACCCTTCGAACGGGTGGCGCGGCCGACGCCGTCGGCAGACGCGCGCGCTCCGCCCCTACCCTTCGAACGGTGGCGCGGCGGTGGCGCCTCGTCGGCGTAGATGCGCGCGCTCCGTCCTCTACCCTTCGAACGGGTGGCGCGGGCGGCGCCTCGTCGAAAGACGCGCGCGCCCGCCCCTACCCTTTGAACGGGCGCGCGGCGGGCGCCTAGTCGAGGTAGACGCGCGCCCGCCCCTACCTTCGAACGGCGGCGGCGGCTGGCGCCTAGTCGAGGTAGACGCGCGCTCGCCCCTACCTTCGAGCGGGCGCGGCGGCGGGCGCCTGGTCGACGACGCGCGCGCTCCGCCCCTACCCCTCGAACGGGTGGCGCGGCTGGCGCTCGTCGACGACGCGCACGCCCGCCCCTACCTTCGAACGGGGCGGCGGCCGGGCGCTGCCGAGGTAGACGCGCGCGCCCGCCCCTACCTTCGAACGGGGCGCGGCTGGCGCCTCGTCGAAGCAGACGCGCGCGCTCCGCCCCTACCTTCGAACGGGCGGCGCGGCCGGGCGCCTAGTCGGCAGGCGCGCGCTCCGCCCCTACCGAACGGGTGGCGCGGCCGACGCCTGGTCGGCAGAGCGCGCTCCGCCCCTACCTTCGAACGGGTGGCGCGGCCGACGCCAGTCGAGGTAGACGCGCGCTCCGCCCCTACCTTTGAACGGGCGGCGGCAAAGCCGGGCGCCTCGTCGAAGGGCGCGCGCTCCGTCCCCTACCCTCGAACGGGTGGCGCGGCCGGCGCCTCGTCGAGGTAGACGCGCGCTCGCCCCTACCTTCGAACGGCGCGCGGCCGCGCGCTAATCGATATAGGCGCGCGCGCTCCGTCCCCTACCCCTCGAACGGGTGGCGGCGAAGCTGACGCCTAGTCGAAGTAGGGGCGCGCACAACTTGGGCTCTTCGATGCGGCCTTGCGTTATACAGGTTCCTTGAATCACGCCGGTCCCTGGCCTGACAGGGTTAGGTTCCCATACCGTGTGACCTGACGCGCCCGGGGCACGCGGCATCCTATGACTGCTGAGCGGCGGGATGTGGACGGTTGCGTGTTTGCAGCCGCTTGCCTCTTCCCTAGGCAAGGGGGACACGGGGCGTGCAGCGAGTGGCACCTGTGAGGCGTTGCGCTGTATGGGCGCTTATATGACTGCGGTCGCGCCTCGTTCACGGACCTCCGCGACCCTTCGCTTTCAATTACGGGGAAGCGTGCGGGGCGGGCCTTTACACCGCTGCAGTTGCATCCTGCACGCGGATCGTTGCAACGCTTCAGTAGCGGCGGTACGGGCGAGGCGGCTTGAAATAGCCCCCCGAAATAGCGTCCCCGCACCTGTGCGCCCTCCTTCCTGTTTGCTCGGCCTTCCCCACTTTCGCGCTATCTTCACCGTATTGGTCTCGTCGTGGGAAGCGATGGCCTCCAGCAGCGAGCGCGGCCAGGCGGTTGTTGGCCCTGCCATTCGCCGGCGATCCTCATCGTTGGAGGTAAAATACGTGCTCCAAGAGCGCGACCCGGCGGCGGCTGACCAGGAGCGGCTGGCGGCGGAGGAAGGCACGTTTTCCAGCGAGCTAGGCCCGTCGCTCGTGACCGAGAAGACGATCCAAGGGCTCTTGCGCGCGGGGAAGTTGTCCGGGCGCCAGGACGTACGATTGCCCGCCGGCGACGAGACGGAACCGCATCCCGAGAGGTCGGAGGCGGTCGTGTTCGTTGCCTTTTTCGACGCGGGGCTCCGGATCCCAGCGGCGAGCGTGGTGGGCGACGTGCTGCGGACCCCGGCCGAGTGGCGCAATCGACTCAAACGCCGTGGCGGCTCACGGTGTACACCGGGCCTTGCGCTCGGGCGTGCTGGCCTGGGCGTCGTGTTCGCCTACCTCCACGAGGCGCGATGCCGCGAAGGGCGGAGGCGGGGCGGACTGCCGAGCCGGTAGCGTCTCTTTTACTCTTCGCTCGTCTTGCAAGAAGCTCTTCCCTGCGAACTCAACTCGCGGGAAGTGGGAGTCCTACTGGATGAAGCGGTGGTTCTACCACCGAGTGGAGAGCGGGAGCGGTCTCGCGTGCATGGGCCGACCGATCGCGTTCAAGCCTTCGCCCGGCCGAACGCTCGATGACGAGGACAAGCGGAGGGTCAAACGGCTCGTGGGCATGGCCGCCCGCTTCAACATGCGCGACCTTGCCGAGGAGTACGTGATGTACGGCGTGGCCCCGCTTGCCTACGACTGGCATCTTGCCGCCGAGAGGCGTCGAGATGACAATGTTTCGCCGTGGGTTTGCTCGCACGCGCGCCCCGCCCCGTAAGCCTTGAACGCGCCCCTCCTTTGCTGACGCGAAACGCGTTGTATGCTGATGCTATTCTCCTTTGCTTCAGGGATTTCCTTGGAAGAGGCGGAGCAAGCCGTGCGCGTGTTCCTGGGTCCGTACACCACTAGGGAGCACGGCGGCGCGCGTCTCTTTGTCGCTAAGCGGGTCGGGCGATTAAACCGCGTGTGCGAGGTCCTGGGCCTTGCCGCGCCCGACCGTGTCGCTCCAGCCGATGGTGGAGCGAAGAAGAAGAAGACCTCATCTCGGAAGAGGGGCCGCAGCGGGGCACCTGCCGCGCCTGCTGCTAGTGTTTCCGAGGACGCGGTGGACGCGGAGTCAGACTCTACGAGGTACGCCGATTCGGGCTTGGGTGGCGCAGGCGCCGAAGGTGAGGTGTCTTCGGCAGACGTCCCGGACGGTGGGTTTGCCGCAGGCGGCCGGAGGGGGGAAGCCTCACCACCCGCCGAAGTCGCCGAGGTGGAGGCCTCGACGGCGGCCGCTGCGGTGCGGGCGCCCTCCCGCGGCGCCGTAGCGCGCTGTCTGCCAACAGCGGCGGGGACCGAGGTGCCCCGCCGACGCATCGCCGCCATGGAACCTTCGCCGCGCGCGGCGGCCGTGGGTTCTTCCCGGCCACGGCTGCGGGGCGTGGCGCTGCTGGCTGCCCCGGCTAAACGGCCGTGCGTGCGGCCGGAGCTCCACCGGACACCGCGGGGATTTGTCGTGGCCACGGGCATCAGAAGCCTGTGGGACGCCAGCGCGAGCGCCGGATGCCCTGCGGCATATGCACCTTCCGGCCTCCCGACGACGCCGTCCACCGCGCGGGGACAGCCACCGGCCTCCCCGAACGCGGAGGCTTCCGTCCGCGGCGGAACCATCCCTTCGGCCACCGAAGGTAAGGTGGCCGAGCTTACTCTGGTGTATGATTTTATGCCTTGGAGTGGTCACCCGCCTCCTTCTTTACAGCGTTGCTCATCCCGGAGGGGGAGCATCCGACAGAACCCGGGGCCTCTGAGCCCGTGAACCCTGCGGACTTCGTGCCGCCTCCGGAGACGCTGAGGGCGTGGCGCGGAATTGTGGATGACGCGGCCAGGAGCGTCGACCCGCAAGTGCTGCAGGCCTACGGCGCGGGGCACCTCGAGGACGCTTTCGAGGTGTCTGGGGTGAGGGTAAGTACTCATGCGACCATGCCTGAGTCTAGCTGAGTTTGCTAAGTCTTTTCCCTTCTGCAGACACTCGTGCTGGGGCAGGCCCTGCAAGCGGCCTATGCTCGTAGCCAAAAAGCGCTCGAGGATAGGCTGCGAGCCGCCGAGGGGGAGCTGCGCAAAGCCTCTGGCGCCCGCTCTGCCCAGGACGCCCGCATCCGTCAGCTGGAAGCGGAATGCGCCGAAGCGAGGGCGCACGCCGACGGGCTTGTTGCGTCGCGCGAGAATCACCGCAGCACCGCCGATGAAAAGTTCGCGCGGAGCGGGGCGGGCTCTGGAGCAGTCGGCGGCGCTAGAGAAGGAGAAAGGCGAACTTGCCTTGGCTCTAGCGGAGCGCAACCGACGGGCGACGCCTCGGTGGTTGCTCGGGGCGCCATCCAAGCGCTGGAGAGCCATCTTCAAGGGTGGTGGCGGAGGTGCCGGACACGCCGGTCCGAGGAGTTGTCTCGGCGCTCGCTGATCGGGATGCCGCCAACGCCGCGCGCGCGGCGGCGTCGCCGGCACCGCTGCGCGTACCGCCGGCTGCTTGGTGTGCGCGCTCCTCAGCACCGCGGCTGCACGCATGTCGCCGGGCTGAATGACCCCAGTTGGAGATGCTGGCGGGGCGGGTAATGTCGGCGCCGCCCGCTCCGCTCGCCGTGCCCTTGGGCCCTTCTGCGACCGGATCGGGGTCCGTCGGGGCGGAGGCTGTACGGATCGAGCTCCGGAAGTCGCTCTACGGGACGGGGAGCCTCGGCCAATTTCTGGACGGGGTCCCTCGACGCGATGATGGCGGCGCTGGGCCCTCCGAAGGCGCCGGGGACCCGCAGGTCTGATGCCGCGGCGCCTAGGTGTAGGCGTGCGTTGTACTGTCCCTTGTTTTTGTTAATAAAGCGCACACTTTCTGCATGCATGCTGATTTTCACCTATATCCTGGGCAGCTTCCTTGCTAGGGCCGGCTTCGGGCGGCCGACCTTTCAACCCGACGACGCCTTCGACGCTGGCGAAGGGCCGAAGATTCACTCGACTTTTGGGCGAACCGGCCTTCCTCGAACGAGGTGCCGACTTTGGCGCGTGTTAAGGACGAACCCGCGGGGTAGCGGCTTAGGGCGGCCAGGATGTTGGCGGACCTTTGTATATGTGACTCTTCCGATGGCGAGCCTCGGCACTTTAAGTTGTGTCTTTGTGTCTGATGCCGCCGTTGGCGGCGAGCTGCGCCGTGGTTCCGTGGAACGGACGATCCATGATCGGCGTATGCGAGTGGACTTCCGCGGTTTGCCTTGCTTTATAGTCTGGAGACTCGCGCGTGCGGAGGCAGGCCTCGACGCTACGTCTTCTTTATAGTCCGGAGACTCGCGCGTGCGGAGCCACGCTCGGCGCCACGTCTTATTTAGAGTCCGTGGACTATTGCGTGCGAGCTAGGCTCGACGCTTCGTCTTCTTTAGAGTCCGTGGACTATTGCGTGTGGAGCTAGGCTCGGCGCACGTCTTCTTTATAGTCCGGAGACTTGCGCGCGGCGTCCCCGTGCGTGCTTTGTTTATACTCGGTCCGTCACCTTGGCGGCGGCGGTGCTGCGAACGCGTCGTCTTTGGTTTATACTCGATCCCGCCCTCCTGGCGACGGCGAGTGCACGCGCGGCGTCGTCTTTGGTTTATACTCGCCCCGCCTCCACGGCGGCGGCGAGTGCACACGCGAACGTGCGTCTTTGGTTTATACTCAGTCCCGCCACCTTGGCGACGGCGAGTGCACACGCGAACGTGCGTCTTTGGTTTATACTCAGTCCCGCCACCTTGGCGACGGCGAGTGCACACGCGAACGTGCGTCTTTGATTTATACTGCGGGGGCGCGCGCGCTGGCCAAGCCGGCGCGCGCCCTCACCGCGTGCTCGCATGTGACGAAGAAAAATTAACGGCAAACGGCGATCTTCATTATATCCCCGTTTGCGCGGGTGAGCGACTACAAGGGGTGAATATACTGACCGTTTACCCTTGGTGCTGCCGCAGCCTCTAGTCGCTAGACGTCTGCAGAGCCCGCGCAGGCGCCTATGGATGACCCCACGGACTTCCGCGCTGTGACGTCGGCTCTAAGGCGTCGGCTGGCCTCGCTGGCGCGAGCCTCGTGCTCGCTCGATGCGCCGAGCCATATCCTGGTCGCCTCGGACGATGATGATGGTCCTGGGGCCCGGGATTTTCATGCACAGATAGCCATGATGCGGTACCGCGCCGAAGGAGTTGAGGATTGGGCGCCCCAGAATGGCATTGTAGGGATACGGGAGGTCGACCACGTCGAAGGTGGCCTCTTCGGTCCGCACATTGTTATTTCGACCGAAGGAGACTTGAAGGCCGATCTGGCCCAGCGCCCGCAGGGGCTGTCCTCCGAAGCCCTGCAGTGGGATTCCCGATGGCCCCAGGCGGCTTCGAGGAATCCCGATCTGGTCGAAGGCCGCCGCAAACAATACGTTCGCGGAACTACCCCCGTCCACCAAGGCGCGCCCCACGTCACATCCCGCGATGGTGACCCGGATGACCAGGGGGTCCTGATGAGGGAAGTCCACACCTTGGGCGTCATCAGGTGTGAATGTAACCTCGTGCCGCGCCCATTCCGGCGGTGCTTGCGCTGGATATGCCGCCACGTGATGTAGTCTTCGTGCGTAGGCCTTCTGCTGCCGCGCCGAGGCGAATTCCAGCGCAGAGCCGCCGGATATGACATTAATGACCCTGCGGTAGGTTGCGTCCGGGGCCTGCAACGATAGGAGGCCTTCCCGAGGCTGCTGTACGTGAGCTTGGATCCGCAAGGTGCCTTCCTGGGGTTGCATTCCCTGCGCCTGTACCTGCATCCCCGCGCTGCACCGCATGGGGCCTCGTATGGGAGTGGGCGTGGGCCACGCGGCGGGCGCGCCTCGGATTCTGTCGCCCCGAAGCGTCGCGGGCCGCGATGGAGCGATGCGATTGCGGGTATCATGATTGCCGCGGCCGTGGACTAAGCACCACAGCCCCTGATGCTGGTCGTCATAGTCTCCACGACCCTTATCGTCGCGACCCCGCCCGACGCGGCGCCCGGCGCCTCGGTCGGCTGGGCGCCCTCATCGGACCCGCCGATGTCGAGGACGCACGGTTCGCCTCGACCTTTGTTGGCGCGCTGGGCTGATCAGCGACTCCTTATGCGGGTTGTCCTGCGGTCGGCGCGTCCTGGGCGACTCGCCACGCTTTCCTTTCAAGAGCCGCCTTGGTGGATCTTGATCGCTTGCCGAGGCTCCGGCCTGGTTAGTGTCGCCTTTATACGAGTCGATGGCGCTAGGGAACTTGAAGTCTTCGGGCCATGGCGCCTGCTGCAGCCCCGCCGAGAGCGGGGACTCCGGATCCACGCGCCGCAGCGCACGCGGCTGGGCGTGTGGGCTTCGCGACTATCCGCCCTCTCGGCGCGGGCTCGGGACGCGATTTCTTTGGCGCGGCCGGTGACTCGAGCCTCTTGTATATCTCGGCGGCTCCACGAAGGTCCCCGGCTCGCCGAACGCGTTGAGAGCCGCGCCAGGCACTTTCCACCGCCGGTGCAGCGGGTCGCCGGTACTCCTGGGGCGGCGGATCGGGCGCGGGACGCACGCGCCGCGAGGTCCCGAGCTGCCGGTCGCCTGTCGTGGCTACCGGACCACCGGTCCGCGCCACAGCGAGGTTGCCGCGGCGGCGGGTCGGCTGCCGTTGCGTCGGCGGGTCGGTTGTCGCCGCACCGCGTCGGCGTCTTCGACCGCGAGGTAGGCGCGGGGCCCGTCCCCGCGACGCCGTAGCCGGGCGGTCGTCGCGGTGCCGGTGCCGGGGCGATCGTCGCGTGCCGGCGTCTTCGCCTGCGCTGCGTCAACGCCCGCGTCGCCGCTGCCGATGCCGGCCCGATGCTCATACGGTGCTCGGCCGACCACCTTCTTTCCTTCGCCGCTGAAGAAGCTTTTTGGTGCCATCTTTTCCTTCGGTCTTGAGCTTGTCTCCGTCCTCCCCACGGACGGCGCCAACTGTTGTGGCTACAGACCAAACAGAGAGAGAGATGGTAGTGGAGAGTGATGAAGATAAGCGTAATGGCCTGGGGCCTCCCCATGGCTTACCGCTATATATATATGCACATGAGGAGCGCTTTTACAAAAGTGCCCTTACACTAGAGTGTCCCTTTAGGGGTGCTTATGTCATTACACATGGCCTATTCTGGGCCTTGTAATCTCCTGCCAGGCCTGCTGGGTTTAGGTGGGGGCCACCCCTACGACAAGAGGAAACGAAGAACAGACAGGCAAGCACGAGAGTAACTTCAGAGATTTCATTCATGGGAACAAGAGGAATACAGAGGAGTCCCGATACGCATGGACATTAGGACAAGATTGATTACATGGAATCTCAACTCATCCTCTCCTCTCCCCAAGCTCAAGAACACCAAGAACTCTACATGCTTCATGGGAGGGACACAACACACAGAGTACTACGGGAGACACATCCTGCCCTCTTCTACCAACTAAAGAGCAAAGTGAAAACCACCTCCCAAAGCTTCTTTTGACTCAAGCACAACCCTAACTCTCTCCCAAAGCCATGGAATACATGCAGCCACTCACTCCTTTTTATAGCCCTTGGCTAACGGGTCTGCAACCCGTTACGCCCGCTAAATCCCGAACGGAACCGCCTCCACCTGTGCAGCTTTGCGCTTTTACCGAAACGCCCCTCCTGCACCTTCCGGGAAGCTTCCGCGTTCCTTGTCGTCCAAGTCTCGCAACCACCTCGAGTCTCCGCCGTCTTCGACACACCTCGACCGTTCTGACCTCGACACAGCCTGTGCCTAGTCCGGTCACCTCGTGTCTCACCACGACTCTGCCTCGACGTCCTGCAGCCATCACAGACAAGAAACACATCAAATAGCACCGCTCGATACATGTAAGCATAAATAGCATTAATGAAACATACTTACGCATGAAGAAGCCCAAACCTGTCAAATCAACATAATATGCAACCTAAACCCTTTGACCAGGTTTGACCAAGTCCGACCAAAACCGATCGCACCGCGCAACGACATGGTCCGAACCACTCAAACTAAACTCGACTTTCCTAAACCAATGTCAATTACTTATCACACACATGGGGTCACCTCCACATGGTCTATCAGTAACTAAGGCCATCGACTTTGAGTTCGACTTGCAAGAAACAATGTCAATCTCATGAGTCTTGAGGCGTGAGTACAACGCATCAAGAGTCAAAATTGTCAAGTCGGTCGTGTCCTTGATGGTGGTCGCTTTCATCTCCCAAACCCTGAGGTCCAAGGCAGAAAGCATCCGACGAGCATTATCTGAGTCTGAGTATGTAAGACCAACAGCTCAGAGGTTGCTCATAATCTTAGAAATATACCAAAACACTCATCTAAGAACTCACCAGTGAGCATCTCAAACTTGTTGTACTCTCGCTTGTATTGGTCCTGTCAAACAGTCTTGATTTGGGTGGTACCCTCATGGTATGCATCGAGGGTCACCCAAATATCATAAGCCGATGAGAGATGAGGGATGCGATCAAACTCATTTCTACTAAGACCCTGGATGATGATGCTCATTGCCTTAGCATTTGCCTCCACATCTGGCGTATTCATCGCTGTGATATGCTCATTGGTAGGAACAACGAATCGAGTCTTAACCTTTCTCCAGATCGCATGGCCTTGAGCCTAAATGTAAGGCTCTATCCTACTCTTCCAAAAGGGATAGTCAACCTCATCGAAGATAGGAGGCTTAGTGGAATACTTGTCTGATGCTATGGCTGCTAAGACCAGTTAAGATCTACTGAAAAGAGCTAATCGGGCTTTGATACTACTTGTAGGACCAGACATGCAATAGATAGGGGGTGAATGGTGCCTTTCAAATTCTCCTCCAAGTCTTCACTTAACCCTTCTCTTCGATAGTTATAGAGCTATGAAGATTAGGGTTGAAATTGCACTCAAAAACCGAAGAAACGGAGTGAACATAGCAAGAAAAACACTATGATCGAAGTTCGACAACATGATCGAAAGCTGACAACGTGGTCGTGAATTCAATATGGTCGTGAGCTGACAACGTAATCATAAGCTCAACTACCAGACAAAAGTACAACGTGGTCAGAAATCGTCTACCAAACGAACATCACCGTAATCGAGAACTGACAGTACATTGGAAATCAGTGTAGTCGGAAGTTCAATGAGGTCGAAAATCGACTACCAAACAAGAATCACCGTAGTCGATAACCACCAAGACCAAAACCAATGAGACTAAAAATTGATGCAGTCGAAACTAACGTGGTCAGAGGCCAACCAGTGATCGAATAACCAACGTGGCCGTAATCAGTCAGCAACCAAAGTGATCAGTTTTGTCCTTGCAATCTTTTGTTTCCATCTAGCAAAGTGACCTACGTATTTATGAGAGCATCATTTTTAAAACACGTTTAAATAATTTGATAATATATATACAATTTTGTTTTTTAAAAATTATATTATTTTAGAACTTCATTTGTGATATTTTAATATTATATATTATAAGAGAAAAAAATACTTATTTTGTTCCTTAATACTTATCACGTGTGACCAAAATTTTCTTCCCCGGATACTTTTTGACACAAATACATGCCTAGCAAATAGTAAATATATCATTAAATAACATTTTTCGTTTATATCATTATTGTTTTTTATCATTATAATGTTTATGTATACTACATACTCAAAACGTTTATTATATAGCTTACATCAATAAAGATCTAGTTCTACGTAGCCAGTCCTGCCCCGCCAGCCCCGTCTCCCCAATCACCGCCGGCACAATGTTCTCGACAATTAAGTAGGTGCCGACCTGTTCAAATTAATTAGTTAATTAGGCCGATTCAATAGGTGCATATGTAGTTGTTCAAATTTGATGAGCATGCATGAGCTTACGTCTACGTCTTGGATTTACTAGCTGCATAAGCGCGACGCACGCCGCGCTAGCTACCGTGTGGACCAAAGTAAAAGAAACGATAATTCGCAGGGAGTTTATAAAAAAAATCGAGGACATATGCGTAATTTCAGAAAAACTGAAGGTCTTTTTTGTAAAAAAACCGAGGACTTGTAAGGGCTTGTACGTAAGTAAATAAGGACCTATACGTAATTTCGGAAACCTGCGGGGCGCTATCCAAAATTTTTTTAAAAAAAACAAAACTTGCAGGGACCTTTTCGTGAGGAAAAAAGACCTTTACGTAATTTTTGGAAAATACAGGGAATTTACCTCCTCCGGCCGTACCCAAAAACCCCCCGCCACGCGCCGGCCGGAGCGCGCGGGCGGGGCGACGTGGAGGGGCTCGCTGGCCAGGAAACCGGCGGGGCGTAATATGGGTAGGATTAAAGATGCTCTCGAACGTTAGAACGCAGGAGATGACAAAGATCATAAAGTTCAGTAGTTTATTAAAGTTCTGCTGATAGCAGTGCCCGATCACGTAAAATGACATACCTGTCATATCCAAGTTGCTGAATGTCAGGCACCACACCGCCTCCTCTCCATGGAACTCGCCGAGCACCTTGTACAGGAGCTTCTCCCCAAACACCACCACCACCTCCGTGCCGCGGAGGACCAGACCCACCTCCAGGAGGAGCTGGCTCGACGTGGCCACTCGGACCGTCGGCCTGCAGAAGCACACGTCAAACACGAAGTCTAGCTAGCCGAGCGCAGTGTAGGCGTCGGCCATGAAGAAGGTGAACTGCGTGCCGAAGTCCACTATGGTCTACCTAGCGACAGTGTGGTTTGGAGTGAGCACAGATTTGGGATGGAACTCTAAGATTTGTTTCTTAATATCTTTAAACAGTAATATCTTAATAAGAATTATCATCTCATTTAATTTAAAAAGAAATATATGTTTAAGCAATAACATCTGATGGCTGCTATAGTTTTACTTAATTAGGATCCACTTGATTAAGGGCTAGATATTTTACTTTTTAGGAGAATTTTTAACTTTTTATTTTTTTTTCTTAACGATTCTAAAACGTCTGTTATCAATTTTTAGTAATAAATAGATTATTTTTAAGATCATTGAGTCGAGGTCGATCCAATTCGAGCTTCATCTAGGCTGAGCTCAAGCTTGTCACAGTCCTAGATGACTTCCAAGTCTTCGCGTGCAAACAAACAGGGGAAAAGAAGATCGAATGCAGAGAAAACGCACCGCCCGTGTGAAATTTATGAAGCGGAAATGAGTGGAGGGGTGCACGAAGAATTCATGATGTTAAATTCATCGGTATCGCCATCGAGTCTTGAGTAGATAAGAATTCAGAGGATGTGCATCATCCATGTCAATTCATGATGTTAAATTGATGAAGAAAAGGGAGTGTTAGAACTCCACATCACTATTACAGGTTGTGTTTTACTCTTTTAGAGTTGTCTTCGCTAGGCAATCAAATCATTTTGATGTACAACTGTACTTCATATCATAGAAGGCTAGGCAATCAAATCTTTTTGATATACAACTGTACACATGTACTTCTGTTGGACCGAAATGGCGACAGAGGGGGGGTGAATGGAGCCCTTAAAAAAATTTCCAAGAATACAGACAACCCTACTTCTCCAATAGCTACCGAGCTATGAAGTCTTCGAGTTGAAAAGATTGCTAGGGGACCGATCCCAGACAAGAGCTTAAGCGAACCGACAAAAGAAGAACGAAAACTGAGAGGAAGGACTCGCAAAGACAGATTCCGAGTAACTAGGACTCTCGGTCTTTTGGTCCTCAAACTTGAGTCTTGGAAGGATCCAACCTTTGGAAGAGAGATTACCACGAAAAACCAAAGTCTTAGCTACGGTCAACAAAATCGAACTCGAAGCAGAGGACTTAAGGCGCACGACCATTGAAGCGAGAACTTCTTCAGATCGACTCTGCTCTCGGAAATGAACGGCCAAGAGGCCTTGAGACAATTTCGATTACGAGCAAGTCGAAACACACCAAAGCGAAAGGACTTCACGAAGAAGAGAAGAGAGAGAAAGATAACAAGAAGAGCAAGCTCTCAAAACAGATAGCAAACACAACAAACACTACATCTCATAACAACAAAAATCATCTCGAGGAAGAGAGATGAATGATTGATCATGGAGGTTTCTCTGACCACTCCATCGGAGGTACAAGAGCAACCGTGCTCTACCGAGAGATAACTCACGCAAATAGAGGCGAAAAATTCAGAGTGACTGGGAACAACCTCACCGAGCATCCGAGCTCTACCCTCTCTATTTATAGTCTTCTTGCTACTGGGGAGAACCCGTTAACTCCCACCTAACACCGGGTTTACCACTCTCTTTACCCAACAGCGAGAACGAGCTCGGTGCTTTACCGTTACACCCAGCGGCTCCTTTGCTTTACGGTTAGCGCCAACAACTCCGTGCTTTTGCAGGACACGCCTTTCCTTTGCGACTTTCGCATTTCTCCAAAATGCCACTTGCTGCCTTCGGAAGCTTCCTCCGCCTTGCCGATCACGCTTGCAACCACCTCACGGACTTCATCGTCTTTGGCATCTCCGGCCGACACGACCTCGGCACCCTCGTGCCTAGTCTCGACCATCCATGCCTCACCACGACTAGTCTCAAAGTCACGCAAACCATCACGGATAAGCAAACCATTACATAGCACCGCTCACAATAGTATCCAACTACTTGAGCCAGAAAACAGAACTCAAATCATACTCTTACCAAGTCGTATACCACCTACGACTAGTCGAAAATAGAGAACAATGAAAGCACACGACATACGACCACAAAACCAAGCCAGATGATCAGAAACAATGAGTCTCGATCGCCGCTAACTTGCTACGACCAGCCACAACTCGCTCACGGCTTTAACGCACAAAGACTACGACTTCAACCCAAGTCGTTACGACCGATCGAAAAGATAAACCAACAAGTGCACAAGGTCCCTGACTTCATCACAAAGCCCTACGACCAAATTCCAGCTCAAATGGTCAAGTCTGCAGGTCATACGACCGATTCCAACTGCGTGCGAGCACGTCCGACAACGCCAGACTGCTCTACGACCAAATCCGACCGGTACGACTACAACCGACCGGCTACGACCACAACCGACTGAGTCTGACCCCGACCCGACCTCGTTCGACCGCTTCACAACATGGTCGAAGTCCGCCGACTTCCCACGTGGTCGCAAGCTCGAGCACTGAAGCACGTTACAACGTGGTCATACACTTGTCTGGCAAGCTTTCGACCACGGCCAAAAGCTACGATTTAGCAAGAATGCGCCTGATGAAGTCGTAAACGACTCGGCTGGCTCCCGATGCTTGACAACATGGTCGTAGACTTCCTGGCTGGGTTCCGACCACAGTCAAACGTGGTCGTAAGGCTGCTGCTGTCAACGTAGTCGTAAACCCTTTCGACTTCGTTCAAGTTGCTTTGAAGTGGTCGTAAACCATTGGTTGACTTTCGACTACGGCCAACGAGGTCGTAAAGCTATCTGTCATCCTCCGATCATTACCAATGTGGTCATAGAGGCTTTTGACAACAGCCAATGAGATCAGAAGCGTGGTTTCCGCCCGACCACCGACGGTGTGATCGTAAAGCGGCTCGTGACTTCCGATGGCGCTGGCGTGGTCGACGGGTCATTCGACCATGACCAAGATACGACTATGGCAAAACCGGTCAAACTTCCTCGAGACCTCGATCACGGCCAAGCGTGGTCGTAACCTATTCGACCACGGCCAGCGTGGTCGTCGCGCCTTCGACCACGGCCAAGCGTGGTCGATCGCTCTCGGTGCCCTTCGACCATGGCCAAAGTGGTCGAGACCCCTCGGAGACCTTCGACCACGCCCAAAGTGGTCGTAACGAGGCGCATGACTTTCGACCATGACCAGCGTGGTCGCGTTAGCTGCAGAACACTTCGCGAGAACTCGACGGTGCGAACTAGCACAAACCTCAAAAACTAAACTCAATCTTCCTAGAACAAGAGTCAATTACTCATCACAACCATGGGGTGCCCTTCACATGGTCTCTCAATCTCCCCTTGATGAGTATATTGACAAACCCTAAAAGCAAGAAGTTGAGTTTGAGATTGAAGAAACCAACATGGTCCAAAGAAGGGAAAGAAGCTTATGACCATGTGTCATGGAAGGAACCACTAGAGCAACAAGCTGAAAGAGCAAATTGATCTCCAAAGCTCTAAAAAGATCCCAACTGGCTTTTTCTTCTCTATTCTCCCCCTTTTGGCAATAAACACATCAAGATGCAATAGAGAGAATATGACATGTCAATAGATGAATATGGCTGAAGTTTGTTTATTTAAGCATTTAGAGCCATGAGAATTATCCATAATGACCATAATGTAATACACCAAGCCATAACTCAATAAAACGCTATCTAGATCATGACAGCATATATATAAGCCAGCTAGAGCACATAGATGACAATCTGAAATGAAATGCATTTTGAGAGCAAGTCACGTCATCAATGAGTAAAGTCTAGCTAGAGACATCCAAGGATGATGCAGGCCATGTCAATAAGCTAAAGCGGAACAAGGAGGCTAACATTGAGTCAATTAGAGTGCTATAAGCTCAAGATTGAAACATTGGTTAAAGTACTTGGTTCTGATTGTAGATTAAGCAAATTGAGCACATTAAACATTGTCTTTTGAAAGCATATGGTTGTTTTCAACCCAGTTTTTGTTTATGTGCTAGATCTCAAGCCTTATGCGACTACTCCAAGCAATAAGCTTAAGAAGATAGTCTAGGTCATCCAAAACTCCCCCTGAGTTCATGCCTAGTGCAATGGCAAGCTGTCTCATGAGAAAGGATTGGTGAAATCAGTTTTTTCGCACAAATATGGTGGTTGTCAACCAACATTTTGTTTTATCATGTGCTAGATCTCAAGTCTTATGCGACTACTCCAAGCAAGAAGCTTAAGAAGATAGTCTAGGTCATCCAAAACTCCCCCTAAGTTCACGCCAAGTGCAATGGCAAGCCATCTCATAGGAAAGAATTGGTGAGATCAGTTTTTTCGCACAAAAGAGATCTTTTGCCTTTTTTAACACATTGTACTAACTTATGTATCATCATGAGACTAAAATAGCTCAAACTAAGGCTCAATATAGATTCAACGCTCTACTCAGCCTATTTGACATGGCATGAATCATAAAAGGATAGCTCAAGAAAGACTAAACTCAAATGCTAGCATGACAAGTTTAATTTAAGTTGATCAGTTTTACTTAACTTATCATGGCAAACGCTAGTCTACACATATGAAGTCATGATAAATTTAGCAAGCTAAGCACAAGTCATGGCAAGGTGTAAAGCACTGCAGCATGTCATAACAGGATAATAATCAAGGCTCAATGTAGTTATATTACAATGCGAAATGCAGAAAAATCCAGCTCCCCCTCAACATGACATGCAACTTTTAGTTCAAGTTGAGTTAAGTCACAATTAAGCTCCAGAAGCTCCCAAATGAACTCTCCCTGAACCAAAGCAATAAATCGAGAAGCTGGCAAATAAAACCAAAATAGGCAGTCCTTAAAGCATAGATAAGATATAGAGACAACTATGGCTCAGATCGACTCTCATCTACCCCATATGACTCGGGACAATCGGCTAATGATAAATCACACACTAGAGAGCAAACACGTGCCTGTCTACCCGGGTGGCCCAACCTCGCTAGAACCTACAAGAAGTGAGTGAGCTCGACCTAGTGAGATAAGAAGCGACTAATCCTGGAAGCACAAGATAAGAGTTAGAAGTCTAAGCATCTCGGCAAGAGAAGCACTTTAACCTATCTTGGAAGGACTAAACCCAAATGCACCCCGAGAGCAATGCAACAAAAATGAGAGAAGCATAAACAATAGTAAAGCGGTAAAGCCCAAAGCTCCCCTCACTACAATCCGTAGGACACACCACCCCAAGCTCTCCGCAGAGTGAAAACCTCGAACTATCCAAAGGCTTGGTGAAGATGTCACCAACCTGGTGGTCACTCTCACTGGCTGGAGCACTATATCGCCCTTCTCTACATGGTCTCTAAGGAAGTGAAAACGGATATCGATGTGCTTGGTCCGGAGTGCTTTGCTGGGTTCTTAGCGGTGTTAATCGCCGAGGTGTTATCACAAAAGAGTGGAACAACGTCGATAGCTAACCCAAAGTCCCGCAGGTCGAAACCATCAAAGTACCGATCGCAGCGGTGGCTGCAGCCACGCACTCGACCTCTGCGGTGGATATGCAACACCGGATCGCTTCCTCGAAGACCAAGAGGCGAGAGAAGTGCCGGATGAATTGGCAGTGCCGAAGTGCTCTTCCTATCTATCCTACACCGCAAAGTCTGCATCAGAAGGCTCTCAAGGAAAGACAGGATGAGGAAGAGTACCGATACCATAGTCAATGGTAGCTCGAAGGTACCGAAAGATGCGCTTCACCGCTTTGGCGGTGAGATCGCGAGAGAAGCTCGAAATCGAGCACACGGACATACGGAGAAGTGTATGTCCGGTCTCGAGGCGATGAGGTAAAGAAGGAGCCGATCATACTTCGTATTCTTTCGATCAAGCGGCTCGCCATCCTCATTCAGGTCAAGATAGGTTTGTAGAAGCCATCGAGTCGACACCGCTTACCATCACTCATGTCGGCGTCTCGGGAGGTCACGAGTGTACTTTCACGATGAAGAAATGTACCCTCGAGTGCGCTTGATTTGGAAGCCAAGGAAGAAGGTCAACTCGCCCATCATACTCATCTCAAACTCGGTGCTCATGACATCCGAGAATTGTGAAACAGTATGGGAAGAGCCGCCAAAGATGATGTCATCGACATAGATCCGACGAGCAGAAGGTCAATGCCATGACGGCGGATGAACAAGGTCTTGTCTACTTTCCCATTTCAAACTCATGACTCAACAAGTAGGACTTAAGCCTCTCATACCAAGCTCAGGGGCTGCTAAGTCCATACAATGCTTTGGAAAGCTTGAAGACATGGTGTGGGTATTTGGGGTTCTCGAAACACGGAGGTATCGACGTAAACTTCTTCCTCAATGACTCCATTTAGGAAGGCACTCTTGACGTCCATCTGGTAGAGCTTGAAACCCTTAGAAGCTGCAAAGGCAAGCGGGATTCTAATGGCCTCAAGTCGAGCTACAGGGGCAAAGGTCTCCTCAAGTCTAGACCCTCAACACAGGAAAACCCCGAGCTACCGGGTCTAGCCTTGTTTGAATAACCACTCCATCCTCGCTCTGCTTGTTCTTGAACACCCACTTAGTCCCAATAATATTGTGACCTCGCGGGGGCTCGACAAGCGACCAGACCTTGTTCCTCTCAAAATTTTCTAATTCCTCATGCATGGCATTGACCCAAGACTCATCGGAAAGAGCATGAGAAACATCCTTGGGCTCAAAGGAGGCAATGAAAGCAGAATGGAGACAGAATTGAGATAAGCCAGATTTTGAGCGGGTAACACGCTCGAACAGGTCTCCAATCAACTGCTCAGAAGGATGCCTTTTCTGGATATGTCGGGGAGGTCCTAGATGAGGAGAAGAAGTGGCCTCTACCTCGTGTGCAGAAGAGGCAGGGACAGAGCCACTAGCTCCGGAAGAGGCGGAAGGCAGAGGCTGATCACCTGGAGGTGCGGTAGAGGACGGCACCTCAAGGGGTAGATGAGGGACTGGATCGGGTAGACAACCCTCATCTCCATCGTCCTCGTCATTCACGAAGATGGTCTCGGACTGCTCTAAAGAACCTGAGATATCAGGCCTAGTCCCCGGACTGGCCTCGTCAAAGGTCACCTCACAGGTCTCTACCATTTTGCTAGACTCACAGTTCCAGACCCTATAAGCTCGCGAAGAAGGCGAGTAACCTAAAAAGATCCCATCACAAGAACGTGACTCGAACTTATCTAGGTTCCCGGACTTCAGAAAAAAGCACTTGCAACCAAACACACGAAAATGAGAGACGCTGGGCTTTCGCCCGTATCTCAACTCATAAGAAGTGCGGTGCAAGTGTGCCCAAGAAAACTCGATTTGAGACATGGCACGCGGTGGCTATAGCCTCACCCAAAACTTCCGCGGTGTAGAGTACTCATCAAGCATCGTCTGGCCATCTCGACCAAGGTGCGGTTCTTCCTCTCCACAACGCCATTTCTTTGTGGGACGTGCGGAGAAGAGGCGGTGCTCTACACTGTCTCACCACAGAAACTCTCAAAGTAGGAATTCTTGAACTCCGTGCCATTGTCACTGCGGATCGCTCGTAAGGCACCTGGGAGCTCAACAGAAAGCCTCATCAAGAGACCTCGGAAATGAGAAAATGTCTCATCCTTCGAGGCTAAGAAAAACACCAAGAAAATCTCGAGAAGTCATCGACCACAACAAGAACATACCACTTCCCTCCATTGATCGCACTCGAGTGGTCCAAGCTGTGTCCATATGGGCGGTGTCCCGGTGCATCGGTCATAGTCATCGTGGACCGAGGATGAGAAGCGGCAACCATCTTGCCGTGACGGCATGGAGTGCAAACAAGATCTTTGACCATCTTGAGTTTCGTGGACCACGAATGAGATCGTGACCGCTAACTCGAGTCGGATGGTCAAAGCCTATATGACCAAGTCTCCTATGCCGAAAGAGAGATCGCGGGACTCGAAGCAACTAAACACCGAGAAGATCGCCGAAGACTCGGAAAAATCAGCACGAAAGATCCTCCCAAAGCGAGAAATCCATAAACAAGACTCCCAAGAATCAAGAATTTTGCAATTGTTTTCTTAAAGCTCACCTCGAAACCGTCATCGATGGTCGAGCGCGACAAATTATCTCGCAGCTTACTAACCAAGGCTACATCTTTTAAAATGAAAGAATCATTAACGCCTTTGTACCTTTGGCGATGGCGCGCCGGAAGAAGCATCTCCGAAGGTGATCGTCCCATCACCTGGAGCACGGGCAAGGGAAGAAAACCAACGGGAGTCTCCGGTCATGTGTCGTGAACACCCGGAGTCTACAAGCCAAACTTTTCCCTTCCCTGCCCGGCGAACCTGAGTCAAGCAGAGAGTAAAGTCTCAGTACTGGGGTAAATCAAGAGAGATTTTGGCACCCAATACTGAACAACACGTCGAGCAGATGAAGTAGTCAAGCACGACTGACCTCTATCTACCCTACGCTCTCTGTCACTTACAGCAGAAGGTCTGTGAGCAGACTTGAAGCTATTGCGGGGTCCAACTGCTACGGAAGAGCGAGTCGGAACGTCGGCAACATGCTGATCATGCCGCGGGTAGCTATCTCGATGGATAAAACGAGATCTACCCTCAGGACGGCGGAAGTCATGACCTGGAGTAGCATGAGGACGAAAACCAGAAGACTCAGAAAAACCAAGTCCTCGATGCTGCCCAAACACGTCAGAAGCAAACCTGGACCTCGTGCTAGTCTTAGGTGCACTCAGGATCTGGGGTTGACCCTGAATACGCCTAAGTGCCTCTGCACGGTCTCTTCGCGTAATCTGCGCGCTGAAGCATCTCTCGATCGAGTGCCCATCCTTCCGGCAGAAGGTGCGGTGGTACTTCACCTTTCGAGAGGTGGAAGTAGCACGAAGAGGCTTCGCTACGAGAGGCGAAGCAACAGTGAAATCACCTTGCCGCCGAGATCCCCTGGACAAAGCCCACTGATTTGAATTTAACCTCATCAGATCTGGGCTCAACCTCGATCACACCTCCTACGATGGGTCGGAGAATAGCAGGTGGATGCTTCCTCATATCCTCATAGAAATCATATCCTAGACCTTGATTGAACTTGCAAATCTTGGATTGGTCTAGAATAAGATTAAGCTTCTTTTTGCCGCCTACAAATCTCTCGAGAGTGTTCATAAGGTACTGACACTCCCGAAAGAGAGAGGTGCAAGAAGAGCAGGGGGAAGAGGGAACAGCAAGAGGTAAGGGAGCAGATGAAGAACCAATAGTAGAGGAAAGAATGGCTTGTGCACGCACAGCCGACTCTGAGGGGACAGTCCTACTACTAGCAGGTTGGTTCGCGTCTCTAGACGTCTCACCCTTACCCTGGGGCTTCTCCCCCACACCATCAATCACATCACAACCAGATTGTGGCTTCTCTAGTAAGTCCTTAGTTAGCTTCACACATTTGTCATTCAATTCAACGAGTTCAAGTTTTAGTTTATCACAACTAATGCATGGTGAGCTAACAGGATCCTTAGTCGCATACTGAGCCAATTTTTTGTTGTTGTCAATCATTTCTTGAAACTGTTTGGAGACAGATTCAAGTTCAGCAGTTAACTTTGGACAATTCAAACATGAATCAATAGGCTCAAGTAAAGAAGCACTCAACTCAGCAATCTTGTGATATGCCCGTTTTAGGTTCATCTTCAATTTATTGCATTTTTCACAAGACTCGGGCAGATCAAGGAGCATGGTATAAGGTCCTCTAGCAGAAATGTCCTTAACCTCACATGAGGTGGGAGAAGTAGTCTCATCAGTAGTAAGTAGGGTAACAGCTATCCTACTCAATTCTAACTCAGCAAGCAGACTAACATTCTCCACCTTAACAACATCAAGCTCGGAGGACACACTATCATGCGAAGTCCTTAGTTTCTCCAAATCACCCAAAGAAAGCACAAAGATGTATCACAATCGTCACTAGAGGGAGCAGATGTAAGAGCAATAATCTCTAGTGACAGTCTATCTATTTCTTTCTCTAACTCAGCACACCTAGCCTTAGCTCTAGCATGAAAACCTCCTAGCTTAAGAAAAGCATGATTGAGCTGGTCGTAGGTGGGACATACCTCGTCCGAGTCGGAGTACAGCTCGCTGTCGCTGAGTTCGCCCTCGAGGGCCATGAAGCACATGCCGGAGGAGTCGTTGCCGCCATCCTTGGGCTCTTGGTCACCCGTCCCGTCGTCGTCGCTCCATCCCTCCACCTCGCTGAGGTCGAGATCGTCGAAGGCGGTGAGGACACGGTGGAAGAGCTTCTTGGCCTTCCCAAAGTTGCGGAACTTCTTCTTTCCCGGAGCAGGTGCTGAAGGCTTCATGTTGCGGTTCTTGTCGGTGTAGTCGTTCTTGCCCGAACCGCCATAGTCACCTTTACCCTTTCCAAGCTTGGGGCAGTTTGCTCGGATGTGGTTGGGGCCACCACACTCGAAGCAGATGACTGGTCCTCCTCTCTTTCTGTCTCTCCTACCCTTATAGGCATGAGAAAACCTTCGGGCTAGGAGGGCCGGTGATCATCCGCAAGTCGCTCTAAGCGATCATCGATTATGTCACGAGAGCAGCAAGGAGAAACCGCAAGAAGACTCGTAAGAGAAACCGAAGCTGAATCGGGATCGGTGACCAAAGCCATCGATCGTGACTTCGACTCACGAGACAACGTCAATCTCGTGAGTCTTGAGGCGCGAGTACAGCGCGTCAAGAGTCAAGGTCGAGAGGTGCGTCGTGTCTTTGATGGTGGTCACTTTCATCTCCCACACACGCAGATCGAGTGCCGCGAGCATCGGCGAGCGTTATCCGAGTCGGGTATGTGAGACCGATCGCTCGGAGGTTACTCAAGATTTTGTGAAATCGCGAAAGCACTCGTCCGAGGACTCACCAGCAAGCATCTCGAATTTGTTGTACTCGCGCTTGAATCGGTCCTATCGAATCGTCTTAACGGGTGGTGCCCTCATGGTATGCGTCGAGGGTCACCCGGATATCGAGGCGGACGACGGTGAGAGATGCGATCGACCCGCTCGCTTAAGCCCTGGATAATGATGTTCCTTGCCTTCGCATTTGCCTCAACATCGGGCATGTTTGCCACGTTGATGTTCTCATCGGCAGGAACAACAAACTTGACCTTTACCTTTCGCCAGATGGCATACCCCTGAGCCTGGATGTATGTTTCCATACGGCTCTTCCAGAAGGGGTAATCCAGGCCATCAAAGACGGGAGGCTTGGTCGAGTACTTGTCCGTCGCCATGGCTCTTGAGACCGGTTAAGATCTATTGAAAAGAGCTAACCGGCTCTGATACCAATTGTTGGACCGAAATGGCGACAGAGGGGGGGTGAATGGAGCCCTTAAAAATTTCCAAGAATCCGCACAACCCTACTTCTCCAATAGCTACCGAGCTATGAAGTCTTGAGTTGAAAAGATTGCTAGGGACCGATCCTGCATAAGAGCTTAAGCGAACCGACAAAAGAAGAACGGCGAGAGGAAGGACTCGCAAAGACAGATTCGAGTAACTAGGACTCTCGGTCTTTTGGTCCTCAAACTTGAGGTGCTGGAAGGATCCAACCTCGGAAGAGAGATTACCACGAAAAACCAAAGTCTTAGCTACGGTCAACAAAATCGAACTCAAACAGAGGACTTAAGGCGCACGACCATTCGAAAACGAACTTCTTCCAATCGACTCTGCTCTCGAAATGAACGGCCAAGAGGCCTTGAGACAGATTTCCATTACGAGCAAGTCGAAACACACCAAAACGAAAGGACTTCACGAAGAAGAGAAGAGAGAGAAAGATAACAAGAAGAGCAAGCTCTCAAAACAGATAGCAAACACAACAAACACTACATCTCATAACAACAAAAATCATCTCGAGGAAGAGAGATGAATGATTGATCATGGAGGTTTCTCTGACCACTCCATCGGAGGTACAAGAGCAACCGTGCTCTACCTGAGATAACTCACGCAAATAGAGACGAAAAATTCAGAGTGACTCGGGAACAACCTCACCGAGCATCCGAGCTCTACCCTCTCTATTTATAGTCTTCTTGCTACAGGGGGAGAACCCGTTAACTCCCACCTAACACCGGGTTTTACCACTCTCTTTACCCAACAGCGAGAACGAGCTCCAGTGCTTTACCCGTTACACCCAACGGCTCCACTGCTTTACCCGTTAGCGCCAACAACTCCCGTGCTTTTGCAGGGACACAGCTTCCCTTTGCAGCTTTCCGCATTTCTCCAAAATGCCACTTCGCTGCCTTCCCGGAAGCTTCCTCCTGCCTTGCCGATCACGCTTGCAACCACCTCACAGACTTCATCGTCTTTGGCATCTCCCAGCCGATCACGACCTCAGCACCCTCGTGCCTAGTCTCGACCATCCATGCCTCACCACGACTAGTCTCAAAGTCCTGCAAACCATCACAGACAAGCAAACCATTACATAGCACCGCTCACAATAGTATCCAACTACTTGAGCCAGAAAACAGAACTCAAATCATACTCTTACCAAGTCGTATACCACCTACGACTAGTCGAAAATAGAGAACAATGAAAGCACACAACATACGACCACAAAACCAAGCCAGATGATCAGAAACAATGAGTCTACGATCATCGCTAACTTGCTACGACCAGCCACAACTCGCTACGGCTTTAACGCACAAAGACTACGACTTCAACCCAAGTCGTTACGACCGATCGAAAAGATAAACCAACAAGTGCACAAGGTCCCCGACTTCATCACAAAGCCCTACGACCAAATTCCAGCTCAAATGGTCAAGTCTGCGGGTCATACGACCGATTCCAATCTGCGGCGAGCACGTCCGACAACGCCGATCGCTTACGACCAAATCCAACCGAGACGACTACAACCGACCGCTACGACCACAACCGATCGAGTCGACCCGACCGACCTCGTTCGACCGCTTCACAACATGGTCGAAGTCCGCCGACTTCCACGTGGTCGCAAGCTCGAGCATCAAGCACGCGTTACAACGTGGTCGTACACTTGTCCGCAAGCCGACCACGCCAAAAGCTACGATTTAGCAGAATGCGCTGATGAAGTCGTAAAACGACTACCGGCTCCCGATGCTTGACAACATGGTCGTAGACTTCCTGGCTGGGTTCCGACCACAGTCAAACGTGGTCGTAAGGCTGCTGCTGTCAACGTAGTCGTAAACCCTTTCGACTTCGTTCAAGTTGCTTTGAAGTGGTCGTAAACCATTGGTTGACTTTCGACTACGGCCAACGAGGTCGTAAAGCTATCTGTCATCCTCCGATCATTACCAATGTGGTCATAGAGGCTTTTGACAACAGCCAATGAGATCGTAAACGTGGTTTCCGGCTTCCGACCGCTGACAGTGTGATCGTAAACAGCTCGACTGACTTCCGATAGCGCACAACGTGGTCGTACGGGTCATTTCGACCATGACCAAGATACGACTATGGCAAAACCAGTCAAACTTCCCTGGAGACCTACGATCACGGCCAAACGTGGTCGTAACCTATTTCGACCACGGCCAACGTGGTCGTGCTGGCCTTCGACCACGGCCAAACGTGGTCGTACTGCCTTCTGGTGCCCTTCGACCATGGCCAAAGTGGTCGTAGACCCCTCGGGAGACCTTCGACCACGCCCAAAGTGGTCGTAACCAGTGCGCATGACTTTCGACCATGACCAACGTGGTCGCGTTAGCTGCAGAACACTTCGCCAGGGCTACGACAGTGCAGAACTAGCACAAACCTCAAAAACTAAACTCAATCTTCCTAGAACAAGAGTCAATTACTCATCACAACCATGGGGTGCCCTTCACATGGTCTCTCAATCTCCCCCTTGATGAGTATATTGACAAACCCAGAAAAAGCAAGAAGTTGAGTTTGAGATTGAAGAAACCAACATGGTCCAAAGAAGGGAAAGAAGCTTATGACCATGTCGACAGAAGGAACCACTAGAGCAACAACTGAAAGAGCAAATTGATCTCCAAAGCTCTAAAAAGATCCCAACTGGCTTTTTCTTCTCTATTCTCCCCCTTTTGGCAATAAACACATCAAGATGCAATAGAGAGAATATGACATGTCAATGGATGAATATGGCTGAAGTTTGTTTATTTAAGCATTTAGAGTCATGAGAATTATCCATAATGACCATAATGTAATACACCAAGCCATAACTCAATAAAACGCTATCTAGATCATGACAGCATATATATAAGCCAGCTAGAGCACATAGATGACAATCTGAAATGAAATGCATTTTGAGAGCAAGTCACGTCATCAATGAGTAAAGTCTAGCTAGAGACATCCAAGGATGATGCAGGCCATGTCAATAAGCTAAGCGGAACAAGGAGGCTAACATTGAGTCCAATTAGAGTGCTATAAGCTCAAGATTGAAACATTGGTTAAAGTACTTGGTTCTGATTGTAGATTAAGCAAATTGAGCACATTAAACATTGTCTTTTGAAAGCATATGGTTGTTTTCAACCCAGTTTTTGTTTATGTGCTAGATCTCAAGCCTTATGCGACTACTCCAAGCAATAAGCTTAAGAAGATAGTCTAGGTCATCCAAAACTCCCTCTGAGTTCATGCCTAGTGCAATGGCAAGCTGTCTCATGAGAAAGGATTGGTGAAATCAGTTTTTTCGCACAAATATGGTGGTTGTCAACCAACATTTGCTCGAGGGATCCACCATCATCAACGCCGTCCACGACACCACATTCCGCTCTGGGCATCCA
Organism: Dendrocalamus sinicus; assembly: GCA_036346575.1. NCBI lineage: Eukaryota > Viridiplantae > Streptophyta > Magnoliopsida > Poales > Poaceae > Dendrocalamus > Dendrocalamus sinicus. Next base: position 1,017,811 of record CM070672.1, on the reverse strand, counting down.
CGGGAACCATACAAGTGCAAGAGGGCCGTCCCGATGTAGACGTTACCCATGAGCCCGGCCTTGTGGGTGAGCGCGGGGATGGCGGCTCAAGACGCCGCCCTCCTCCCCCACGCCGCACGCGGTGACGAGGCTGGCGGCGGGCGTCATGGTCCCGCATTCCCGTAGAAGCTCGAGCGGCGCCGTCGCGGCGCAGCCGACGCAGCCGAGACGGTGGTGTACCAGAGGACAGATCCGCGGGCATTGCGTCGAGCAGGTGGAGCGCGCGCGGGGAGCGGTGGCGGAAGTAGAAGGTGAGGAGGGTGTTGCGATGGAAGGCGCTAGCGGGAGCGCGCGGCGGAGGGCGAGCGCGTGGATGGCGCGCGCGAGGAGGGGTTGGTTGGCTAGGTGGGAGAAGCCGGTGCGAGGGAACTGCGCGACGGAGGGGTTCGGGTGGTCGGCGAGGAGGGCGACGGGGTGAAGCGGAGGCAGTGGGTCGAGAGGGCATGGTGCGGCGGTGGAGAGGCGGCGGGAGGGGGACGCGGCGAGGCGGGTTGGTGCTCGCTTGGTGTACGAGTAGTAGTACTTGGCGACCAGCTTGGTTGGTGGTTCGTCGGAGAAGGACGCGGAAAATAGATGCGTCGTAGTGTAGCGGCGGGCTGGCCGGCTGCGAGGAAGGAGAAAGAGAACCCATGGCCCTATCAAAATTTGTATGGCGGACAAGAACACATGGGCCCAAGTCCAGTTGACATCCCACGGTAGTGTAGCTTGAGGCCCATCCAGATTTGTAACTTTCGGCCCATATCCACTGGACGGGCGGCCCATGTCTCCCATCCCGTGGCGCTCGTCGGAGAAGGGCGGTGAGATCCCGAGGAGCAGCATACATTCCAGCAGGTCAGTATTCCCAAACGAGGTTCGCGACAAATCCGTAATTTTCGCTTTGGTGTTCTCTTCTCTGAAAGTTATCACACATGATTTATTTTTCTTCTGCAAAATTTCCACATTTGATGGAGAAACCTTCAAATTATCATCAACTCCAGTGGCCTGTGGGGTTCAGAAACCGGACCGAAGACTTTGCCACTGTCATCCTGCTTGTATGAATTAGTCGAATTAATTCTTCTACTCAAGAGAAATTGGCTTGGGTGATGCGCCTAGTGTTCTCCGTCCGATCAACAAGAGGGGTTCGCCCCCTATGGTTAATAAATAACTATATTTATTATTGTATATGAATTAGTTAAATTAATCACATACGGACATAGGGCGAGTATATCAAATGTTAGGTGATTGCTCCCCTACGGTTAATAATTAGCTATATTTAATCTTGTATGAATCAGTCAAATTAATTCTTCTACTCAAGAGAAATTGCCTTGGGTGATGCGCCTAGTGTTCTCCATCCGATCAACAAGAGGGGTTCGCCCCCTATGGTTAATAAATAACTATATTTATTCTTGTATATGACTTAGTTAAATTAATCACATACGGACATAGGGCGAGTATATCAATGTTAGGTTAGGTGCTTCCTTTGTGGCGAAGTTCTGGATATATTGTTTTCTGAAGGAGTCGCTGGATGGAACACACGGCATGTAAGGATTATAAATCGCAATCATTTCCCCCCGCGCCCACACCTGCCGTAAGCTTCTAATGGCGGATCCAGTGACCGTTGGTGCCGCAGTGGGCTGGGGCATATCTGCCGTTGGGTGGGTCGTCTCGCCCATCATCTCTAAGCTCCTCAACAAGGGCTTCTCCTACCTCGGGTTTAATGGATCAGAGAAGCTGAAAGAACTTGAGACTAAAGTTTTACAGCTGGAACTGATGTTGGAAGCAGTTGAGGAGAGTCCTCACAGGGATCATCTGGAGAAACAGTTGAAGGAGCTTAGATCTGCTTTCTATGAAGCTGAAGACATCTTGGATGATGTTGAGTATGACCGTGTCGAAAGGCAGATCTCATCTCAGCCTGATGACGGCATGCCTTCTCGTAAGAGGAAATTGGTGAAGATGCTGCAGGCTGCCCTGCCCAAGAGCTCCTGCCTAAGAAAACAGGTACTTTCCTGCTTAGGCCCTCTAAACTTAGTTGTGACACGCGTGTGTGTATATAGTAAAATTAATGGGTGCTCCTTGGTGTCTAGGCACTTAATACTTAGACTCTATGATTGAGACTTTTCATCATGATTGACGTTTTTTTTAATTAATGAATGTTAACGGATTTGCCTGACATATTACACTTGTACACATCTAAAAGCAATTTAAAAAGCAGGGAGACTTGGTGCCCAGACACCATGGTGCTCCATTTCAGTGTCATACATATATGTGCCCCATTTCAGCGTCATATATATACACACACTGTAATTACTGCTCCAACTCTTATAGGCTGAGTTCTTTTCTGCTTCATGTTTATGGCTTTTGTCTTATATTACAATAACTAGATTTTAAACAGTGTGCCTTGTAAGGTGTGATCTAAAAATATATTATAGTAGACGCTATGTCAGATTCATTTATATCGGCCAAAATTACACGTGAGTGTCTCTTTCTCCATACTCTATCTCACGCATAGCCAGAATTCAGAAAATTTTAAAAATCGACTAGTAAGATCGACAACTAGTGAGCGGTCGAAAACCCGATGTGGTCGAGAAGGTGCGGCGCGGTCGGAGGCCTGAATGCGGTCGAAAAAGAAGCGGTGTGATTTGAAACTTGACCGTGGTCGAAACTAGAAAGGCAGCAAAGAACAAAAGGTCTGACAGCACGGTTTCAAAACAAAAATGGATGCAACTTTTGATTCATAGATCCAAATGATGTAAAACTTTCCAGAGATCTTCTCTATGGTATTGTGAATCTATTCCAATGAACGTCGTGAAAATTATAGCCAAATTCATGACCTTTTTTTAGTTTGTTGGAAGATTCCACCAAAACGAATCAACATCGAAATTAGTGAATACAACTTGCTCATGGGTGGATGATGACCAAGATGGGTCTAGATATATTTTCACATGTCATAGCAACTCAGAACACCAAATAAATTGACTCAAATACCCTTGGATTAAGAAATCACACTTTTAGCCCAAAACAAGCAAAACCGAGTTTTCTTAATAAACTTACTATCAAAGTGTCTAGATGGGTGGAGATAGATTCTTAGAGGTAGTCTCCATCTCTTATACGTCATTGGTACAGCAAGATCAAGAAAGAAAAGAGGAGAGAACAAACAAACCAAATCAAGAGCAAATCAATCAATATAGAATGAATCAATGAAGATAAACAAAGATTGATATATTGCTTGCTTGAGATAGATTGTTTTACAGCTACTTCACCTTGAAGGACAAAGAGCATACCAAGTGCTCTACTCTCAAACCCTAAACCTATATCAGAGAAAACAAGAGAAAGGGGTTGGATGATTAACCCTATATGTCTCCATCCTAACCCTTTTTATAGGTGGGTAACCAGCCACCTATACTCTTAATGAATCCTGTTACAAGGGGGGAACCTGCTAACCCTACACAGACGGGTTTTACTCACTCAAGTTCACTTATGCACGTTTTTCAAAGTGTATAAGTATGCATCTGTTAAATTCTTAACCTTGATCCGCCTTAAATAAACCAACTCCATCTTAAACTAAACCACTATTCAACGCATCACCCATGCGCCACGATTTTGATCCAAGATGATTTTCGATATTTTGGTCAAAATACCAAAATACCCCTTGTTGACCCGGTCATTACCATCCTTTGCAAGCAATCACCATGCTTGCCACGTGTCGGTGTACCACTAGCTTTCTGCGTATCACCAAGTCTCTCCTTTTTTGAGTTTACCGAACCACGACTCACTTGGCCCGTGCAAGCCACCTGACGCCATCTCACCATTCGAACTTGCCTTTAACATTTCCCGCCTTTCTTGTGGCATGCTTGATCGTTCTGGGCCTCAACTCTTCTATGAGCCTAGCCCCGATCCTCGCCGTTGACCACAGCTGACTCCAAGCGACTCTACACATCCAAAGATAAAGAAACTGTTTTCAGGTACAAGTTCTTCACAACTTGACCTACGATCTTTGCAAAACCAATTGACCACTCCACAAATATTACAATAGTTCATCACAACACTATTCTGAACCTTCTCACATGGTTCTTCAGCTCCATAGACCTGATGCATAATGAAGTTTAGCAGTCAATCTTGGAGGGAAATGCCAAAGTTTTATTTTCTTCAGAGAAATCTTCTAAGGCATGATATCTATTAAGAAAAAAATGTAGGTGTGTTAGAAAATTTCCCTAAGTTATCTTAGGCTTTCTTTTATGTTGGGGTGACCAGTGACTCATAAAAAATTATCATCAAAAACCTTACCTGTTAGTTATGTTTCACAGGCGAGTGGTACCACGTCAGATGACGCACCCCTTGGTATGTCAAAAAGAAAGGAGTTGAAGAAAATCCTAAAGAAGATAGAAAATAGTATCAACAAAGCATACAAATTTTTGCAACTTCTGAACTTAACAAGCCATTTGCAACGTCTGGACTTACAAACTGATGCCAATGCATCGTAGTGCGACTACCTCGCAGCTCCTCTAGCGAAGTAGTAATTGGCCGAGATGAAGATCGTGACAAGATCATAGCTATGCTTCATGAGACAGTAGGTGATGGTAAACAAGAATCCAACAGGGCTCTACCCTATTCTATAATTGGCATTCATGGCATCCCTGGGTCTGGGAAATCTGTTAGAGTGATCTCAGGGCTTTGGCCCAACGCCAAAGCCCATCCTTGATCGCGCTCGATCGGGCGCCCGCCCGCTTGGTGGTGGGCCCTCGCCGCGCCGCTTATAAATACAGAGGTGGGGCCGGGCGGCACGCATCACGGTTGACCGCGCCGCCGCCACCCCACCGACAAACCCTAGACCCGACCAGAAGAGGGGCGCCGAGCCGACGGAAGCACCACCGGCGCCGTTCACCGCCGCCAGGAGACGCCGCCGCCGGGACACGCCGCAGAGGAGCCCAGCACTCTACCCCGACCGCCGCCGCTGGCGCAGATCTTCACCGCCGAACCCGAGATGGCCTCCTCCTCATCCACGCCGTCGGAAGGTTGGTACCCCTCTCCCTCTCAGTATAGCACTCAAGAACCCTAGAGAAAAGGATAGCCCGCTAGATCTAACCTAGAGATCCTAAGACCTAGAACTATCAATGGTATCAGAGCACCTAGCGTTTAGATCTACACGGGAAAGAAAGAAAAGAGGACGAAACCCCGAACCCTAGAAAAACAGAAAAGAACAGAGAAGGGGATCGGGTCAAACCCTAACCCTAGATCTGAAAGATACTCACCTGGCCGTCGTCGCCGGGTCGTCGCCGTCGTCGTCGCTGGCGTGCGGGAGAACGGCCGAGCCTTGGGCTCGCCGGCGCTCCACGTACGGGCCACCGCCGACGCTACGCGAACGGCGCCGACACGGAGCCGCTGACGGCGGCGCGCTCCTTCGAGGGAGCGCACGCCGCGCGAGGCTCCGGCGGCGCCGTCGCTCCTTCTCCGCGGTGGGACGAGGTCGCCGCCGCCGCCACGGCCGCCGCCCGAGGCGAGAAAAGGAGAGAGAGAAGTGAGGCTAGGGTTTCGGCGTCCGCCGCGGTTTTGTTCGCCGAGAACGCCGCCGGCCGCCGGATGCGACGGACGGCCGAGACAAAGCGTCGAGCGCACGCAGCGTAGATTCGCCCAGCGGCGAGAAATCGCGCCGTGCCCAGGTTGTGGCCGGTGCCGGGGCGCGACGTCCGCGCGGCGCGCGTGAGGCGCGCGAGTGAGGCCGGCCGAGCGGCGCCGCGCGCGTGGGCGCGGCGCGAGCGAGCGCGCGAGGCGCGGCGAGCGGGCCGCAGCGCGCGTGAGGCGCGCAGCGCGGCGAGCGCAGCGAGGCGCGCCGAGTGGGCCGTTGCGTGCGTGAGGAGCGGCCGAGTGGGCCGCCGTGCACAGGCCGGGCCAAATGGCCGGTTTGAACAGTAAAAATCCGATTTTGGATTTAATGATTTTCAGAAGCATTTTTTGAGTGAATTTCAATGAATTTTGATTTAAAATCTCTGAAAATTTTTTGCACCAACGTGTTAATTTTTCAGAGATTAAATGTGTACAATATAATGCTTCTGAATATTGAATTATTTTTAATAATTACAGTTTCCGCTGCAAAAGTTAATATTGATTGTTTTTCATTATTAAATTCGAACCAACGGGAGAATTTAATTTTTGGAAAAATAGATAAAATTTCCAGAAATTTATGATATTGTTATTTTCGACCAACGTTGTTAATAACAAAGATTATAAATTTTTAATGTTGATTTCATGCACTATTTCTATTTTCGCCAACGGTGATGTAGATTTAATGTATGATAGAATTGTTTTTAAATTGTATGTCGATTTTTGACCAACGTTGGAAATAAGGCATATAATTTTTGATGTTACGTTCTCATCTTGTATTTGAAATATTTTTTCAGGAGGATACAACTTAATGAGTTGTATTAGAGAAATCCCCACTCTCAAAGGTGATAATTATGGAGAGTGGAAGAAAAAGTTAGACTTAGCTTTATCTTGGCCGAGGTGGTGGGTCCTCACTACAAGACGTCCCACCGAGCCTTTGGCGCCGGTGAGGGAACAGAATGAGGATGACACCGCATGGCGAATGCATGCAGAGGATCATGCTCCTTACGGATGTCTTATGACCTTGATCATAAGAAATGGACCACACTAACAAGAAATGTATGGCTGTGATAAAGAACACAATTGAGCCTCGCTATTCGGGCTCAATTGCAGAGTGTGACACTTGTCATCGAATACCTTGATAAAATAAAGAGTCGTTCATCGGCTCTTCAAAGACTTATGCTACACGGTGATTAAGCACTGTGTGAGAGGTATTCTGGCGGTGGAAATGGCATAAGAGAGCACATTCTTAGAATGAGCAATTTGGCATCTAAACTGAAACCGATGGATTTGGCTCTCAAGGATGAGTTCCTAATTCATTTGGTTTTTGCTTCTTTGCCAAAAGAGTTTGACACCTTTGTTGTCAACTATAATATGCAGCCCGAGAAATGGGACATGGAAAAGTGCATAGCTATGTGCGTGCAAGAGGAGGAAAGAATCAAATCCTCACATGGTGGTGCTATCAACTTTGTGAGGGAAAACAAGAAAAAGAATTACAACAGTAACCCCTTCTCAAAGAACAAGGGCAAAACCTCTGTACATCAGCCTCAACAGAATAAATTTGCTGTAGACAAAGACCAGTGCCTTCACTGCAAGAAGACGGGACACTATAAGAAGGATTGTCCTGACTACTTAAAGATGATAATGGCTAAGAAAGGTGAGAACATTATTACCTTTATAAATGAATGCCTGTATGTACAATATTCGAAATCCACTTGGTGGATTGACTCAGGAGCAACTGTTCATGTTGCTAATTCATTACAGGGATTCCGTTCGACGAGGACTACGCAAAGAAAAGAAAGATGCGTTAAAGTCGCAAATGGAGTCGAAGCTGAAGTTGAAGCCGTTGGCGATCTTTCATTAGAATTAGCTAATGGCTCCATTCTTTTACTTAGAGATGTCCTTTTTGTACCCTCTTTACAGAGGAATTTGATTAGTGTGTCAAATTTGGACAAAGATGGTTATGATTGCAATTTTGGAAATGGCAAGTGCGAAATAATGTTTAATAAAGAATGTGTTGGTATTGCCATATTACAGAATGAGCTTTATTTGTTATCATTGTGTGATGATGTGAATGTCGTATGCGATAATGAGAACGTTGCGTGCGAAAAAGTGATTGATTCCTCGTCTACGAATGTAAACAGAAAACGAAAGAGAACTCTAGATGAGTCGTCGAAATTATGGCACTGTCGTTTAGGCCATATTTCGAGGGGGAGAATAGAAAGACTAGTAAAGAATGATATTCTTCCTCCATTAGAGTTCTCAGACTTAGAACAATGCAGAGAATGCATTAAAGGAAAATATGTAAAGAAAATTAAAAAAGACGCTAAAAGAAGCACAGAGTTCTACAAATTATTCACAGATATTTGTGGTCATTTTCTGTGAAAAGTGTGGATGGATATGACTCGCTCATAACATTCACAGATGATTACTCCGTTATGAATATATTTATCCAATCAAAGAAAGAAATGAAGCCTTGGATAAATTCAAGATATTTAAGGTGCAATTGAAAACCAACACGATTTAAAGATTAAGATAGTCCGATCGATCGTGGGGAGTACTACGATCGACATACCCCATATGGACAAGTTCTGGACCTTTTGCGAGGTTTTACAGAAAATGGAATAGTGGCCAAGATTCTATGCCGGCGAACCTCAACAAAATGGAGTAGTGAAAGACGCAACTGCACTCGATGGATATGGTGCGAAGTATGATGAGCTACTCCACACTCCCATTGAGTTTATGGATGGAGGCGTTGAAAACCGCCATTCATATTCTCAACAGAGTGCCTAGTAAGTCGGTGCCCAAAACACCGCATGCGAGTTGTGGACAGGAAGAGTTCCCCACTAAACCACTTACGTGTGTGGGGAGTCTGCTGAGGCTAAAGTATTTAACCCAAACCTTGGGAAACTTGATCCCAAAGCGATGAAGTTGACATTTCATTGGCTACTGAAAAGTCAAAAGGTTATCGTTTCTACCGTCCGCATGATACACAAAGTTTGTAGAAACGAGACATGCTGTCTTCTTAGAGGATGAAATGATGAGGGGAGCATGGTAGCTCGAGAGATTGACCTTGAAGAGAAGCGGGTGTATGCGCCCACTCCGATGATTCAAGAGCCATTCTTCACACTACTGCTTTGCCGCTGCACCGACGGTGCAAGACAACGTGGTGTAAGCACTGTTATTGTTCCTCCCGTGGCAACAATGAATGAGAATGAAGAACTGTTCTTCAGATCATATAGAACCTATTGCCACAGATGAGGGGAGCAACAAAGACCTCAAACAATAGATGTACCAAATGAGGAGGCCCCAGGAGGTCTCAAAGAGTAAGAAGATCAGCTATTTCGATGATTATCAGATTTATCATACAGAGGAATTTCAAATGGAGGATGATCCCACCTCATTTGAAGAAGCCATGAGAAGCGAAAATTCCTCAAAATGGCTTGAGGCCATGGAAGAGGAAATGAGGTCCATGAAGACTAATAAAGTGCGGGACTTGGAAATTATTCCTAAAGGAGCCAAAACAAGAGGGTGTAAATGGGTCTACAAGACTAAACATGACTCCCAAGGAATGTAGAAAGATATAAAGCGCGACTTGTGGCAAAAGGCTTTACGCAAAGAGAAGGGATTGATTACAATGAGACATTTTCTCCAGTCTCATGTAAAGATTCGTTCGTAATCATAATGGCATTAGTAGCACATTATGATTTAGAGTTACATCGATGGATGTAAAGACGGCATTTCTTAATGGGGATCGGAGGAAAATGTTTACATGGCACAACCAAAAGGTTTTGTCGTGGAAGGAAATGAAAGAATGGGATGCCGCCTAAAGAAATCGATTTATGGTTAAAGCAAGCTTCAAGACAGTGGTACTTGAAGTTTGACAAGACAATAAGAAAATTTGGGTTTAAAGAGAATGTAGAGGACAACGTGTTTATGCAAAGTTTAAAGATGGGAAGTTTATCTTTCTAATCTCGTATGTGGATGATATCCGCTAGCTAGTAGTGATGTTAGATCACATCGGAAACAAAGAAGTTTTGTCCTCAAACTTGATATGAAAGATCTTGGTGAAGCTTCATTCGTTCTAGGGATCGAGATTCACCGAGATAGAAACAAAGGGGTATTGGGACTGTCACAAAAGGCATACATAGAGAAAGTCTTAAAGAAATTTGGTATGCATAAAAGTAGTCCTTCACCTGCACCTATAGTCAAGGCGCGATGATATGGGGATTTTCAATGCCCCAGAACCGATATGAGATCGATCAAATGAAAGCGGTTCCATATGCTTCAGCTGTCGGAAGCTTACAGTATGCTCAAGTGTGCACACGCCCTGACTTAGCATTTGTTACCGAGTTACTTGGCAGATTCCAGAGCAATCCTGGAATAGAACATTGGAAATTGATAAAGAAAGTCTTGCGTTATTTGCAAGGAACAAAAGGCCTCATGATGACATACAGAAGATCAGATTCACTCCACATAGTGGGGTATACAGATTCTGATTTTGCGGGAGATGATAGAAAGTCTACATCCGGATATGTATTCACTCTCGCTGGAGGAGCTATATCGTGGAAAAGCTCAAAGCAAACCGTCACTACATCGTCCACAATGTATGCCGAGTTTGTAGCATGTTATGAGGCTACGGGGCAGGTGAACTGGCTAAAGAAGTTCATACCCGGTTTAAAAGTGGTTGACGACATCAATAGACCACTTAAGTTGTACTGCGATAATGAACCCGCAGTAACGTATGCCCACAACAATAAGTCAAGTGGTGCTGCCAAACACATTGACATAAAGTACTATGTTGTGAAAGATAAAGTTCGGGATCAAATTATAAGTCTAGAGCATATAAGTACCGCAAAGATGTTAGCGGATCCGCTTACTAAAGGCTTACCACCCAACGTGTTCAGAGAACACGAGCGCATGGGTTTAAGGGAAAGCCTATGATTCTGGACTAAAAGATGGCCCAAAAGATTAAAGTAACTATTTGAACAGAGAGGTGTATTGTAGTCATTGAATCTATCGCGATTGACCGTGACGATGAGACATGTTCTATGCACTAACTGTGATGGAATGTGTAGAGTCAAAAGTAATTAAAGATAAAGTATAGATTGAGATCAAGGGGGAGATTGTTAGAGTGATCTCAGGGCTTTGGCCCAACGGCCAAAGCCCATCCCTTGATCGCGCTCGATCGGGGCGCCGGCCCGCTTGGTGGTGGGCCTGTCGCCGCGCTTATAAATACAGAGGTGGGGGCCGGGCGGCACGCATCACGAAGTTGACCGCGCCGCCGTCACCCCACCGACAAACCCTAGACCCGATCTGTAAGAGGGGGCGCTGAGCCGACGGGAAGCACCACCGGCGCCGTTCACCGCCGCCAAGGAGACGCCGCCGCCCGGGACACGCCGCAGAGGAGCCCAGCACCTCTACCCCGACCATCGCTGCCCGTGCGCAGATCTTCACCGCCGAACCCGAGATGGCCTCCTCCTCATCCACGCCGTCGGAAGGTTGGTACCCCTCTCCCTCTCAGTATAGCACTCAAGAACCCTAGAGAAAAGGATAGCCCGCTAGATCTAACCTAGAGATCCTAAGACCTAGAACTATCAAAATCTACCCTTGCACAGTATGTTTGTGTCCATGAGGAAAATGGTGACCATTTCGACCTTGTTATGTGGGTTCAAGTTTCGCAGAATTTTAGTGTACAGACCATTTTGAGTGAGATGATTGAGCAGGCTGCAGCAGGGAAACCATGGCCTCAATACAAGGGTCTTAATGCCCTACAAAAATATTTGAAGGAGGAACTGCGTGGAAAACGGTTCCTCTTGGTACTGGATGATGTCTGGTATAGTAAGGATGCGATTCGTCAGCAGGAGCTACAACAGATACTTTCTCCACTGAGGGTTGGCAAGGCAGGAAGCAAGATCCTAGTGACTAGTCGAACATCGGATGCATTGTTAGCTTTGGGTGCTGTGAGATGTATTCCCATATCTGACCTGGATGGCAATGTGTTCCTTGAATTGTTCATGCATTATGCACTTGAAGGTGCAAGGATAGATGACCAAAATCGAAGAATGTTTGAAATGATTGGGGCTGACATTGCAAAAAAGCTAAAGAGATCACCTCTAGCAGCCAGCACAGTGGGAGGACAGCTACGTATGAGACTAAACGTTCAGTTTTGGAGAAGTGTTCGGGATCGGGATCTTTTGAATGAGACAATGGGAGCTCTGTGGTGGAGCTACCAGCATCTTGATGAGCAGGTCAGGCGATGCTTTGCTTACTGCAGTATGTTTCCTAGAAGACATCAGCTGAAGCGTGATGAGTTAGTTAACTTGTGGGTTGCGGAAGGGTTTATAAAGATTAGCAATGCAGGGGAGCAAATTGAAGATATAGGTCAATGCTACTTCGATGAATTAGTGTCTTGCTCATTTCTGCAACAGACAGGAAGAGCTGGTGATAGTGACACAGTGTGCTTTACCATTCATGATCTACTCTATGATTTAGCAAAGAGGGTTGCCAGAAGCGATTGTTTTACAGTATGGGAAAGTAATCTAGAAATTCCTCCTACTGTTCGTCATCTGTATATCCATTTATATAATGCAATGGAGATTGCAGAGCAGATTTGCAAAATGGAAAACTTGCGCACTCTCATTTTTCTTGACATTGGACGGGGGATAACTGAACGAGTTCTTGATGCTATGCTGAATAAATTAAGGAAGCTACGTGTTGTGCAAGTAAATCTAGACAATGGAGATGATCTTATAGCAATCCCAGCCTCCATTGGTAACTTGAAACATCTACGTTCTCTCAGCATTTATGGCCACTGCTCTGTGGATCTATGTCTGCCAAGCACTTTTGACAAGCTTTATCATTTGCAAATCCTAGAGTACCCTTCTTCTAATACTTTAAGATGTTATTGTGTTCGAAGTATAAACAATCTGATCAACTTGCGCCATATAAAGAGCTCTTCAACTTTGGATTTTTTTGACGGTAACCATGCAGCTTTGGAAATTCCTGGCATTGGGAGGTTTAAGTCACTTCAAACTTTAGGTTGCTTTGGTGTGCGGAAGGAGAAGGGGTACGAGTTACAACAGCTGGAGGGCCTAAACCACCTCAAGGGGATCCTGAGAATTAGTGGTCTTGGAAACGTTGAAAGCAAGGAGCAGGCTCTAGAAGCTAAGCTAGCCGATAAGGAAGGGACTGATGAATGCCCTCCAGACCTTCAAGCGGACATCCTCGAGGGCCTCCGTCCACCATCATCGGTTACACAACTGAGAATCCAAGGCTACCATAGTCGAAGGTACCCAAGTTGGCTCTTGGTGAACCAGAATGCTCCAAGGAATCTGCAACGCCTTCAGCTCGATTATTGTCATGAGCTGGAAGATCTTCCTGGAATTGGTGAGATTTTCATTCATCTTCACGAGCTTAGACTCGAAAGTCTTAGAAGCCTAAAATCGCTGCCAAGAAGACTTCCTGAGAACTTGAAGAAGCTGGTGATTAAGCGCTGTACATCCCTTGCCTTCATGTGCATGGAGGATGTGGAAATGCTAAGAACCATGCTTGTTGAGCGAGCATCTCAAGCTGATCCATCCCTGAAGAGTGTAAATCCAGAAGGAATAGCTGGATTCTCTCCCGAGCAGTGTGACAGGTTCAAAGCAACCTTATATGATCTCATCCGCGAATCTGGTAATTCTAATTCACTGTCATATTCCAGAAGCTTGTACAATCTTATGTTCGAGAACGTCTTTCGATTAGTCTGGGGCAATTGCATTGAAGAGGATTCTCAACTGCTAATTTCAAGATCTGTTGAGCATCTCAGGATTGGATTGTGTACCATCACTGACTCCGCCTTGCGTAATTGCTTAATAGGATGTACCTCCATAACTTGCTTGGAACTGTCCGGGATTCTTTGTTTAACAGCAATTCCTTTGGAGTTCCTAACTAAGCTTAGGGAGCTCTCAATTACTGAATGTGTGGCCCTAACCATCCTACACGGCCTGAATGATCTCCGGAAACTGGAAAATCTTACTATCAAGCAGTGCCCCAATCTCATGGCTCTACAAGACAGCGAGAAAGTGGGAGCCCTTTGCTCGCTCACTGTGGATGACTTATCTCGTGTGCCAGAGCTGCTCTCAACAGAAGGACGCTCATCTCTGACGAGGCTTGCAATCTATAATTCAAAGGAACGAAAGGAGGCTGAATTCCTGCAGCAGTTGACATCATTAATCTTCCTCGGGTTTTTGAACTGCGACTGGGACACCTTACCGGAGAATTTGGTGCACCTCACATCGCTTGGAGATTTGTTTATTTACGGCTGTAGAAAGATCCAGTCACTGCCAGTACTACCAGAATCTCTAGAATTCTTTGCGGTCTATCGTTGCGATCCAGAATTCATGAACAGCTGTCAAACCCATGGAGATCCGAACTGGCAAAAGATTGATGACAGGGACATGGAGCCTACACGTACTTCACAGCCCATCATGGATGCATCATGCATTAGCCATCAGAGAAGCTCCATGGGAATCTGCAAGTCTGACTCAGTGGAGATGCTCACGCTGTTCGATCCGACGAACATATGTAATATACTGGGCCCTTCTTTTTTTTGAAGCAATATACTGGGCCAATTGATGTACACATATCTAGACCTATAAGATGTGTTTACTTCCTTGTCAGGAAGTGCTTATTATTATGTGCTATCGCTTGACAACGTTAACGTTCACGGTATGCGGAGGAAGATTCATTTCTTGATTTGGACAATCAGAAACATTCCATTGTCAAAGCTGATGTATGTTGGGTTTGTTCTTTTTGGTTGCGGCATGTGACTTTTGGCTGCAGCTTGTACCTTTTAGGCTGTTTGTGTAAGAGATTACAGGGTAACTGAAACTTACATACGGTTTTTGCCGATATAAATAAAGTCGGTACAGTATGTATTACAATTAACTAGTAGATTCCATCTTAAAAAAATACTCTATTTAAAAAGTTAGTTACTATAAAAAACAAAAAACTGTAGTTAAAAGTTGAAAAAGAATAGCCCATTGTCAAGAGTTCTTTTCCCTACGTTACGTTGTTAAAAGTTCGCTTCGGGCTCGGTTGCTTTAAGATTGGTGACAGGCTAGAGAAGGCCGGGCAGAGAGCCCATATCCTCGACCCGAAGCGAAATCCAGCCCACGGGAATTTGGACTCCCAAGCCCACACGAGCCCATATTCTCGACCAGTCGAGTCGAGGTTCGAGCGTGGTGGGCCGGGATGCATTACGATTGGTGACAGGACAGGCAGAGGCAGGCGCTTGAGAGATCAGCACCCGGAAATCCCCAAACCCTTGTTCGACCCGGACGTGCGATGGGCGACAACCACGGCGGCGGTGACCACGCCGGAGTCGGCCGCGCCGAGGTGATCCCTTTTGAAACTGAATGAAGACTGATTCAACATCAGATTTGTGTTTTATAAGGTATATTCATATCCATGTAAACTTGCTACAATTGTTAGCAAAGTTTACATAGTACTTAAAGTTTCTGAAAGATGTAACTGCTGGATCCCACACATCTGAAAACACAAGCTCTAATGGTGAACTAGAAGTACTGATAGAACTAGAAAATGGTAATTGATGACTTTAGCCATTTGACAAGCATCGCACACATACGTTCTATTTTGGGGATCTTCATCATATACCCTCCCTTGAATTGGGGATTTCAGGATTTACCCTTCCACCTCAATGACATGTGGGGTCATCATAAGTCACTGACACGTGGGTCAGGAGGGTAAATCCTGAATTTCCATCTATGAGAAGGGTATATGATGAATAAATCCTTCTATTTTTATTGGACTTAAAAGATAAACCATTGGAACTAAGGACATATTGAATGACTCCTGATGTAGGATGACAAAGACAATTGTGCCAAAGACTAATGGATGGTTTTGAAATGGCAAGAGATTGATGGATTGAACTGAACCTAGCTCCAGAAACAGGGTATAGACTACCCCTACTTCTGCCTCCCAGGAGCAACCTCTTCGTTTTGCAATCCTTTATAAGAAAATGGTTAGGATGGAACCCAAAGAAAACATTGTTATTGGATGCAAAACGATGAATAGAGAGGAGATTTTTAGTGGCTTGTGGTGCATGGAGTGTGTTCTTGAGAAAAAGATTTTTGACAAGAGTTTGAATATGAGAGTGAGCAATATAAGATATGAATAAACCTGAGCCATTAGCAGCCTGAATTTGATCCTTCCCATTGTACCTTACATGGCCAAGAGTGAATAGATTTAGCTCCCCTGTGATATGGTTAGTGGCTCCTGAGTCACTATACCAACTTCCATCTCCAGAATATGTAGTATTTCCTGCAAAAGCTGCATTCTTGTTTTCTTCAAACTGATAAGAATGATCAAAACCTGTGATAACACTTCAAAGCAACATGTCCAACTTTGCCACACACTTGACAAGTTGGTCTGTTGCCCCTTGATGGTTGTTCTATCGGCCACCTCTCTCGCTGGACTGGGAGGACATGTTACCTCCTCTGTTTCCACCACTACCATGGCTTCTCTAATTTCCTCAACCTCCTCTATTGAAACTATTGTTGTTGTTATTGTTATAGCCTCCACGATTTCCTCGTGCCACAAAGTGGGCATTGGATCCATCAATCTGAGATAGATTACTTCTCAGTTGAAGATGAAGTTCAAAGCTGATTAGATGAGCATACAACTCATTAACTGGAATGGTATCTGCTCTCATGGTCACAAAAGTCGGCATCCAGACCAGCCAAAACATATGCAACAAACTCCTCATCTCGCAGTGGCTGACCGATGGATGCTAAGGTGTCGCTAAGTGCCTTCATCTTGTTGAAATATTCTTGTGCAGACTGATCTCCATTCTTCAAATTTGCTAGTTGCATTCTGATCTGCATCATGTGAGTTCTGGATTGAGAGGAGAAAAGAGTCTCTAAAGCAAGCCATACCTCTCTAGATGTTGCCATGAACAACACTTGGGACAAAACATCGTTTATCAAGGATGAGAGGATGTCATTCAGAACCATCTGGTCTTGTGTAAGCCAGCAAAGGTGTTCTAGGCAGATCAAGAAGCATGGTATATAAACCTCTAAAAACATTATCCTTATCCTCACATGAGGTGCAAAATGTAGTCTCAACAGAATCAGATAAAAGAGGAGCAACTCTAGCCATCTCTATCTCAGTTAACAGGCTAACATTCTCACTTTAAGCAAATCTAGCTCAGAAATCACACTATCATGAGGTCATTAGCTTCTCCATATCTCCCAGCAAACAAGTACATACATCACAATAATCACGGGAGGGAAATGATCTAAATGAAGTAAGCTCCTGTGACAAGCTCTCTACCTCCTTCTCTAACTCACCACACCTAGTCTTAGACCTAGTATAAAACTTTCCTAACTTAAAAAAAGTATCATTGAGCTAGTCGTAGGAGAGGCATACCTCATTGGAGTCGTTGTAGAGATTATCATCACTGATGTCGTTTTCATCAGCCATGAAGCACATGCCGATGAAGTCGTCGCTACCCTTGGTGTCTTTGTGCGGATCATCCTCACCGTGGTCGTCGCTCTAGCCCTCCATGTCACTAAAGTTGAAGTTGTCGAAGGCGGTGAGATATGGTGGAAGAGCTTCTTAGCCTTGCCAAGGTTGCAGTACTTCTTCTCCTTACCTTAATCACAAGTTGAGGGCTTCTTATTGCAGTTCTTACTGATGTAGTTATTCTTGCTCATGCCACCATAGTCGTTCTTGCCTTTCTCTAGCTTGGGGCAGTTCACTCGAATGTGGTTGGGGCCACCACACTCGAAGCAGATCCCTGGTCCACTCCTCTTTCTCTCCCTAACTCTCTTGTATGCATGTAAGAATTTTCTAGTTAAGAGGGCTAACTCACTCTTTGGGAACTGCTCAAATTGATCATCGTTCATCTCACACAAGACAGCCAAAGAGAAACTAGAAGCACCATCACAAGATACTCTAGAAGCAGAACTGAGATCGGTGACCAAGGCCATCAACTGTGACTTCGATTTACGAGAAACGATGTCAATCTCATGAGTCTTGAGGCATGAGTACAACGCATTAAGAGTCAAAATTGTCAAGTCAATCGTGTCCTTGATGGTAGTCACTTTCATCTCCCAAACCCTGAGGTCCAAGGTAGAAAGCATCCGACGAGCATTGTCCGAGTCTGAGTATGTAAGACCAACAACTCAGAGGTTGCTCAGAATCTTATAAAATCTGCCAAAGCACTCATCTAAAACTCATCAGTGAGCATCTCAAACTTGTTGTACTCTCGCTTGTATTGGTCCTGTCGAACAGTCTTGATTTGGGTGGTACCCTCATGGTATGCATCGACGGTCACCCAAATATTATAGGCCGATGAGAGATGAGGGATGCGATCAAACTCATTTCTACTAAGACCCTAGATGATGATGTTCTTTGCCTTAGCATTTACCTCCACATCTGGCGTATTCATCGCTGTGATGTGCTCATCGGCAGGAACAATGAATCGAGTCTTAACCTTTCTCCAGATCACATGGCCTTGAGCCTAAATGTAAGACTCTATCCTACTCTTCCAAAAGGGATAGTCAACCCCATCGAAGATAGGAGGCTTGGTGAAATACTTGTCTGCTGCCATGCATGGCTCCTAAGACCAGTTAAGATCTACTGAAAAGAGCTAATCGGGCTTTGATACCACTTATAGGACTAGACAGGCAATAGATAGGTGGGGTGAATGGTGCCTTTCAAATTCTCCTCCAAGTATTCACTTAACCCTTCTCTTCGATAGTTATAGATCTATGAAGATTAAGGTTGAAATCCCACTCGAAAACCGAAGAAACAGAGTGAACATAGCAGGAAAAACACCGTGATCGAAGTTCGACAATATGATCGAAAGCTGACAACGTGGTCGTGAATTCAACAACGTGGTCGTGAGCTGACAACATAGTCGTAAACTCAACTACCAGACAGAAGTTCAATGTGGTCAGAAATTGCCTACCGAACAAACATCACCGTAGTCGAGAACCAACAGTACGTTGGAAATCAGTGTAGTCGGAAGTTCAACGAGGTCGAAAATCGACTACCAAACAAGAATCACCGTAGTCGATAACCACTAAGACCAAAACCAATGAGACTGAAAATGGATGCAGTTGAAACTAACGTGGTCGGACGCTAGACTGAAAATGGATGCAGTCGAAACTAACGTGGTCGGACGCCAACCAGTGATCGAACAACCAACGTGGCCATAATCAGTCAGCAACCAAAGTGATCAACGTAGTTAAAACCAACGTAGTCACAAGCCAACGAGTGGTTGATCACAATCTTAACCTGGACCAACTCACATGGTCCATCAAGAAGAGAGTTGAAGCTGAAGACGAACTACATGGCTAATCCATGGGGTTAATGGGCTGCAAAGATGTTTTGGCAATTGTTATAAAACATACGGTAGAAATAAAAGATCAAAAAATGGTAGAAATAGAAGATCAAAAGAACGGAAGACAAGAATTTAATATAGAAAATCCTTTTGGGAAAAATCACGGATGCACAAAGATGGAATTTAGTTAATGAGAAGAGATTACAAGTATAAGAAACTTTGGCATATCTCAACCATATGACTATAAAGATACATATATAGTGATTAAAAAAGACTTCTAGTAACAGTAGAACTCTTTGTTAGAAACAGAAACAAATCAAATAAAATTCGAATCACACTTTACCAGCACCCTATCACCAGGCGGAGGACCGCCCCTGCATGTGGGGAATGGGCACTTGACAATCCATATCTCTATCGTTGTTACGTACTGGGTTCTGTACCTGATAGCAAATCGGATTAACATGATTTGAGCTTTGCTCGACTATAGATGTATACGAGTTCTTGTGTTCACTAGAGCATCAGTTTTGTCCTTGCAATCTTTTGTTTCCAACTAGCAAAGTGACCCACGTATTTATAAGAGCATCATTTTAAAACACATTTAAATAATTTGATAATATATATATACAATTTTGCTTTTTAAAAATATATTATTATAGAACTTCATTTATGATATTTTAATATTATATATTATAAGAGAAAAAATACTTATTTTATTCCCTAATACTTATTACGTGTGACTAAGGGGCTGTTTGGTTGTTAGTTACACTTTGCCAATAAAAATTGCCACACTTGCCTAAGTTGAGGTGCTCAAATTCTTTGCCACATCTTAGCAAGTCTAAGAGAATCTTGCCACACTTTTTTGAGTTATTGACGCGTGAGACTTAGTTTGCTGGAAGGGAATCTTGCCATAACTGTGGCTGCAACCAAACAGTTCCTAAAACTTTTTTCCCTGGATACTTTTTGACACAAATACATGCCTAGCAAATAGTAAATATATCATTAAATAACAATTTTCATTTATATCATCATCGTTTTTATCATTATAATCATTATCTATACTACATACTCAAAACGTTTATTATATAGCTTACATCAATAAAGATCTAGTTCTACGCAGCCAGCCCCGTCTCCCCAATCACCGCCGGCACAATGTTCTTGACAATTAAGTAGGTGCCGACCTGTTCAAATTAATTGGTTAATTAGGCCGATTCAATAGGTGCATATGTAGTTCAAATTTGATGAGCATGCATGAGCTTACGTCTACGTCTTGGATTTATTAAAGATGCTCTCGAACGTTAGAATGCAGGAAATGACAAAGATCATAAAGTTCAGGAGTTTATTAAAGTTCTGCTGAAAGTAGTGCCCGATCACGTAAACTGACATACCTGTCATATCCAAGTTGCTGAATGTCAGGCACCACACCGCCTTCTCTCCATGGCACTCGCCGAGCACCCTGCACAGAGCGTCTCCCGGACACCACCACCACCTCCGCGCCGCGGAGGACCAGACCGACCTCCAGGAGGAGCTGGCTCGACGTGGCCACTCGGGCCGTCGGCCTGTAGAAGCACACGTCGAACACGAAGTCTGGCTAGCCGAGCGCAGTGTAGGCGTCGGCCATGAGGAAGGTGAGCTGCGTGCCAAAGTCCCCCATGGTCTACCTAGCGACAGTGTGGTTTGGTGTGAGCACAGATTTGGGATGGAACTCTAAGATTTGTTTCTTAATATATTTAAACAGTAATATCTTAATAAGAATTATCATCTCTTTTAATTTAAGATCATTGAGTCGAGATCGATCCAATTCGAGCTTCATCTAGGCTGAGCTCAAGCTTGTCACAGTCGTAGATGACTTGCAAGTCTTCGCGTGCAAACAAACGAGAAAATTGATGATTTGCCATCTTCAAGAATGGGCTTCGCACTTTTGCCATTCTTAACGTTGGCTTCGCAAAAATGCCATGTATTACATTAATCCCTTGATTAGTATGCTATTTCATCCCTTTAATTCATTTTCTTTTTCTTTTTCTAATTTTAGGGACTGGAAAAGACCTTTCTACCCCTAGCTGAGGTACTGAAGAGATCACCTGGAAGTGTTGTGGAGATTCCTTTTCTTTGTAATATCTTGGCATTTAATTCAAACTTGAACATAATTAGAAGGATTAAAAAATTAAACCCCAAAGGCCATTCTAGTATACTTGTCACGGTCTCACTCGCCTTCCTTTACACGCCCAGTTTAATCACCCAAAAATTCGTTTTGACTTGACCAGTCAACTCCCACAGTATACTTTCACAATACAGAAGAATACAAGGACAAAACCATAAAAAGACCCTCCCGTAGTATACGTTACACAATACAGAAAGAATACACGGACCAAACCATAAAAAGACCCTCCCGTCCCGATATTACAAAGAAGAGGAATTAGCTAGGGGTAGAAGGGTCTTTTCCAGTCCCTGAAATTAGAAAAAGAAAAAGAAAATGAATTAAAGGGATGAAATGGCATACTAATCAAGGGATTAATGTACTACATGGTATTTTTACGAAGCCAACGTTGAGAGTGGCAAAAGTGCGAAGCCCATTCTTAAATATGGCAAATCATCAATATTCTCGCAAACAAACAGGGAAAAGAAGATCGAATGCAGAGGATACGCACCGCCCCGTGTGAAATTCATGAAGTGGAAATGAGAGGGGGGGGTGCACGAAGAATAGTACTTCTCATTGTTATCGCCATCGAGTCTTGAGTAGATAAGACTTCAGAGGATGTGCATCACCCATGCCAATTCATGATGTTAAATTGATTAAGAAAAGGGGGTGTTAGAACTCCACATCACTATTACGGGTTGTGTTTTAGTGTTTTACAGTTGTCTTCGCTAGGCAATCAAATCATTTTGATATATAACTGTACACATGTACTTCATATCATAGAAGTCTAGTATTGTATCCCCTGTATGTTATATTGTTATATTAGGGTATTTTGGTACTTTTTTACCCATCCATCATCAAAAAAAATATTTACATAATACTATAGTTTATTAAAATTTTGGCAATATGTTATTGTTATAAAATATTGGTCGAAAGCATTCGTTCGAGATTGAATAAATGTCCAAAATGGGATACGTTTATAAGCAGAGGGAGTAAAAAGGGTCATGTAAGGCAGGTGTAACAATTTCAGCGAAGTGTTTCATGTTAACTTAAACTCAACTGAAGCGACCTTCTCGAAAAATTTTGTATAAGAAATACTCTGTACATGTATCTTACTTCTGTAATGTCATCGCCCTTGAAAATTACCTGAGATGTCCAGATTCTAGATCGAAAATATTTGTTTACGCGTCTGTTCATATTGGCTTCTGGCTTTGGTTTCTAGTTTTAGCTTACAAATAGTAACAGTTTGTAGAGAAATTTGTAGAGAGACATTTACGTGTAATTTTGATCGATATAACTAAAGTCACTATAGTATATATTACAATCGACTAGTAGATTCCATTTTGAAATATGGATGTATATGAGTTCTGTTCACTCGAGCATCAGTTTTGTCCTTGCAATCTTTTGTTTCCAATTATTTTTCAAGCTGCACAGAGTTGTTGCATCAGGCCTCAACAATCCGCCACGACGCATATATGAAAACAGAAGAAAACATTTGCTGCACATTCCTTCATGTGAGTACATCGATATCATTGCGTTCCATGATATAGTGTCGCGTTCGTCCATTCGATCAAAGAGCTTCTAAGCATTCGATCAACGCCGTCCAGGACACCACATTCCGCCCGGGCATCTCCCCGAACAGCCTCTGGGCATCCAACACGAGCCCACGGGAACCATACAGGTGCAAGAGGGCCGTCCCGATGTAGACGTTGCCCATGAGCCCGGCCTTGTGGGTGAGCGCGTGGATGGCGGCCCCGCACGCGCCGCCCTCCTCCCCCCAGCGCCCGCACGCAGTGACGAGGCTGGCGGGCGCGAACCCGCTGAGCGGCACGTCGTGGTCCCGCATTCCCCGCAGAAGCTCGAACGCGCGCGCCGCGCGCGCCGCAGCGGACGCGGCCGAGACGACGGTGTACCAGAGGACGGATCCGGTCGGGCATTGCGTCGAACAGGTGGAGCGCGCGCGGGGAGCCGTGGCGGAAGTAGAAGGTGAGGAGGGTGTTGCGGTGGAAGGCGCTGAGCGGGAGCGCGCGGCGAGGGCGAGCGCGTGGATGGCGCGCGAGGAGGTTGGTCGGCGAGGTGGGGAAGCCGGTGCGAGGAGGCGCGCGACGTCGGGGTTCGGGTGGTCGGCGAGGAGGGCGAGGGGGTGAGGCGGAGGCGGTGGGTCGAGAGTGCATGGTGAGTCCGTGGAGAGGCGGCGGGAGGGGGACGCGGCGAGGCGGGTTGGTGCTCGCTTGGTGTAGGAGTAGTAGTACTTGGCGGCCAGCTTGGCTGGGGGTTCGTCGGAGGAGGACGCGGAAAATAGATGCGTCATAGTGTAGGGGCGGGCCGGCCGGCTGCGAGGAAGGAAGAACACATGGCGGACAAGAACACATGGGCCCAAGTCCATTTGACATCCCACGGTAGTGTAGCTTGCGGCCCATCAAAATTTGTAACTTTCGGCCCATATGCACTGGTAGGGCGGCCCATGTCTCCCATCCCATGGCGCTCGTCGTCGAAGGGCGGTGAGATCCCGAGGATCGCCGGCGATTCCCGCCGCGATCTCGTCCGGAAAGTCCGACCAACTCTGGCGACAGCAGCATACATTCCCAAACGAGGTTCGCAACAAATCTGTAATTTTTCGCTTTGATGTTCTCTTCTCTGAAAGTTCCCATACGTGATTTATTTTCATCTTGCTTAGTATATGCTTTTCTTCTGCAAAATTTCCAAATCTGATGGAGAAACCTTCAAATTATCATAAAATCCAGTGGCCTGTGGGGGTTCAGAAACCGGACCGAATACTTTGCTTTTCACCGAATTAGTCGAATTAATTCTTCTACTCAAGAGAAATTGGCTTGGGTGATGCGCTTAGTGTGCTTGCTACTCAAGTGAAATTGAACCTGCTATGCCAAACTGCATCTCCGTCCGATCAACAAAAGGGGTTCGCCCCCTATGGTTAATAAATAACTATATTTAATCTTGTATGTGAATTAGTCAAATTAATCACATACGGACATAGGGCGAGTATATTAAACATTAGGTGATTGCTCCCCTACGGTTAATAATTAGCTATATTTAATCTTGTATGAATGAGTCAAATTAATCACATACGGACATAGGGCGAGTATATTAAACGTTAGGTGATTGCTCCCCTACGGCTAATAATTAGCTATATTTAATCTTGTATGAATTAGTCAAATTAATCACAATACGGACATAGGACGAGTATATTCGATGTTAGGTTAGGTGCTCCCTTCGTGGCGAAGTTCTGGATATATTGTTTTCTGAAGGAGTCGCTGGATGGAAAACACGCCATATGAGGATTATAAATCGCAATCATTTCCCCGTCGCCGGACATCACGTAAATTGATGTTTGCTTTTTTATAGGACGGATTGTTGCAAAATAAAATACAATAACATTTGTACTAAATGAACTCTATACCATTGGAATTTGTGCTTAAACGAGCTTTTTTAACTTGACTCCAGCTCACCAAGTCCAGCTCACCAGCTCACCAAGTCCTGAACTCTATACCATTGGAATTTGTGCTTAAATGAGCTTTTTTAACTTGACTCCAGCTCACCAACTTGGAGTTCTTGATTTAGCGAATGCAAGGGTGCATCCTCTTGAGTCACCGTGATGCGAATTGCCGAGAGCAATAAAAAAAACCTGCAGCCCATCCCCACTTCCTGCTGTAAGAGCAGTCTCAATGGTGTATTGATGATGGTTTTTATCCTCATTAAATGACTTGCCACGTAGGCAAAATGCTGACATGGCAACGTAATTAATGATGAAAGAGAGCACAAATCCTAGAAACGGTTTCCTCATGAAGAAATCAGGTCTTCACTCCACCCAATGCACCAAGAAACTATGAAATCGCCATGGGAAGAAACCACCAGTTTCTAGGGGGCTCGTGGCACACTCTCATTGGAGGAAGAAGATAGAGTTGGGAGAGAGAAAGAGAAAATAATTATTACTCGAAGACACCTCCACTGTGGAAGATAGTTTCTATAGATAATTTCTTGTACTATGGAAATCGTGTCAGTTTCTTCCATTGGGACTGCCCTAAGTAAGCTTCTAACGGTGGATTCTTTGGCTTCGAGATTATGTAATGTCATCGCCCAAGAAAATTACTTGAGATGTCCAGATTCTAGATGAAGGGGGTGATCGGTTCGGCTGAAAAGCTCGTGGTTTATGGCTGAAAACATCAGAGTGGTCAAAAAAGCATCAGAATGACAGAGGCTTATTTTGCATAATTAAATTTAAAAAAATTTAAAAATAAAAAATATGTTAGCCCATTACGTATAATACAAACAAATACGGGAAAAAAAAGAACCGGCAAAAAAGCTCAACAAAAAGCCAAAAATTCAGAAAAAGACGAAACTTATGAATAGTGCCAAATAAGCCTCCAGCACTGTAGCGAAGCCACAATGATCGCAGCCGAAGATATTTGTCTACTTGTCTGTTTATATTGACTTTTGGTTTTAGCTTTTAATTTTAGTTTATAAATAGTAATCATTTATATAAACATTTTTGTGTGATTTTGACCGATATAATTAAATTCACTATAATATAATCGACTAATAGACTAACTTGAAATATAGCTTTATACGAGTTCTTGTGTTCACTTGAGCATCAGTTTTGTCCTTACAATCTTTTGGTTCCAATTATTTTCAAGATCATTGAATCGAGGTTGGCCCAATTAGAGCTTGTGCTCGAGATGGGTGTAAGAACTAATTTGACTTTTAGGATTTTGAGTGTTCTTCAGACATATATTTGATTTTTTTTTCAATTTAGTGAACCTGTGCTCAAGAACATTTGGATTCTTGATTGGTTTAAATTCCTAATATCTTGAATAAGTCTCATACAAAATTTGAGAATGTTTGAATGAAATTTGAGTAAGTTCTTGATATTTGAGTTTTGATTCAAAAGGTCTTTAAGTCTAGGATAAGTCTAGGAACAGGAGACCGATCAGATCAGCGTTGTACCTGCGGTTAGACCAGGGATCAGTCAACGGTCAAACTGATTTGGCAGTCTAACCGACTATGTGCTGGATGTTCTTGATTTTGTTGGTTTAGGTCTCAAGTTTTGTTTTGTGAAGTTTAGATGGTATAATTTGAATTTAGTGATTCTCATAGTCACTTTAATGAAAATTTTAAATACCATTAGAATAAAAAGTTATTGGAGGTTATTAGATCGTAAGAGTCTTCTTATCACCAAAAGCTAGGTTTTAAGGTGAGGATTTTTTTCACTTTTAAATTAGGTTCCATGCCCTTCTACAGCTAATGTGGGATTATTCCAATAAACTCCCCATCCACACATTGGCATCTCTCAGCTGTTTAATATATACCGACGGTTTCTAAGAGTCATAGTCTATCTAATGTTCACATACTAGTATCTATTGGATCAAAACTGTTAGAATTAGGCTTTGATATCACTTGTTAGATCGTAAGAGCTTTTCTATCTTAAAAAGCTAGCTTGTGAGATAAAGAATTTATGCTTACGAAACTAATGTGGGATTATTTTATCAGAGGTGGGAGAATGAGACGAAGATTATCTATTTTGACAGACCAGCTGCCGGTACCAATAGTTCCAAAGACCACACGGTACTGCAATTCCTTGAGCTTTCATACTGCTGAGAGCTGCCAGGGTCCTTCCTTGCTCTATTCCACCTTCCCTCAACCCCAAGATCCTCCCTTGCCTTTGATTCATATCCTTCTAAAGCTGGATATTTTTAAGGCCTTTGATTCAGTGTCTTGGCCCTTTTTATTGGAGGTGCTTCGTCATGTGGGTTTTGGACAGCGGTGGCGAGACCTAATATGCCTGATCTTGTTTACTTCTTCTACTCAAGTTTTGGTGAATGGGGAGCCGGGGGAGACTATTCTTCATCGTCGCGGTCTTAGACAGGGAGATCCGCTCTCCCCTATGTTATTCATCCTTGTTATGGATGTTTTGAATTCAATGTTTGAATATGCAACTAGAGAACAGATGCTGCAGCCTTTGGGCATTCAACAAGCTCGGCATCGGGTTTCCTTTTATGCTGATGATGCTGTGATCTTCTTGAGGCCTTCTAGTTCGGATCTGCATGTAATAAGATTTTTCGGACCGGTTTGGGCATGCTTCGGACTTCGTACCAATTTGTCCAAGAGTTCGGTCTCCTATCCATTGCTCGGAGGATGAATTGGCGGTCACAGTGAATCGCTTTCTTGTTCAATCAAAAGCTTTCCATGTACTTACCTTGGTATTCCGCTCACCATTGGTAAACCCTCCAAAGAGGTATTATCGCTTTGCTTGATAAGGTGGCAGACTATCTCCCGTGATGGAAGGCTTCCTGTTGAACAAGGTGGGAGGTCGGTTTTGGTTAGAGTGGTCCTGACAACTGTACCAATTTACCTCTGATTGCCTTGGACCTTCCTAAATGGTTCCTCAAAGCAATTGATAAAAGAAGGCGGGTTTCCTTTGGAAAGGGCGTGAACAGCAAATGGGGGCAATCGCCAGTAGCTTGGGAGAAGGTGCAACGTCCCTTAGAATATGGGGCCTTGGGATCCATAACCTCGAACTCCTTGGCTGGGCTTTAAGGATCGATGGTGTGGGCCAACAAAGCAGACCCTCTAGGCCTTGGGTAGGACTCCCATTTCAAGTCCCTCAAAATGCCCAAGCTCTGTTTAATGTTGCAGTAGTTGCCATTGTGGAAAATGGCGAGAAAATTCTGTTTTGGAAAGATCGTTGGTTGGATGGTCGCACCATAGCTGAGATTGCCCCTAATTTAGTGAAATCTGTCCATAAGCAAATTGTTGAGAGGAGGACGGTGGCTCTAGCTCTCCTGAATCATAAATGGGTTGATGATATCAAAGGGGCCCTTTCTGTGCAGGTTCTTGTCGAATATCTGCAGATCTGGGATTTAGTGGATGGTTTGACTTTGCATCAGGATGTGCCGATCAATTTAGATGGAAGTTTACTCACCGCTTATATAGCGATAAATCGGCCTATGCTGCATTCTTTTTGGATCCATTAAGTTTGGTTTCGCGAAGGATTTGGAAAAGTGGGCACCTCCTCGCTGCAAATTTTTCATATGGTGGTGTTTCACAACCGGTCTTTGGACGGTGATCGCTTAGCAAAGCGCGGCCTGCCCCATCCGGAGGCTTGTCCTTTCTGTGATCAGGCCGAGGAGTCGATTCACCATTTGCTGGTTGGATGTGTTTTCACTCGCCAAGTCTGGGTCATGATTCTTCAACACCTAGGCCTATTTAACTTGGCACCAGGAGGTGCAGAGTCCCGTTTCTCTGGTTGGTGGAAGGAAGCAATCTCGGCAGTACCAAAAGACTTGCGGAAGGGTCTCAATTCCCTGATAATTCTGGTGGCTTGGGAGATCTGGAAACACCGTAATGAATGTGTTTTTGAGAAGATGAGGCCGGTTGTGCAGGAGGTAATTAGGGCTGTTAACACGGATTGTGGTTTGTGGTGCATGGTGGGTGCCTCTAAGCTTCGTGATCTCCTGGCCAGGTCGCTGACCTCTGGATTTTAAGCGCCAAAGAGGCTCTGGTCGTTTGTTTTTGTTTAGTCCTTGGCGCGGCTGTAATCTAGTTCTCTGTGTGTGTGGGGTGTGCTGTGCTCGGGAAGGTTCTTGCCAGACTCGTGTATTTTTTACTTTTATCTACTAGTGTCTATTGGATCAAAACTGTTAAAATTAGGCTTTGATATCACTTGTTAGATCGTAAGAGCTTTTTCATCTCAAAAGGCTAGCTTGTGAGATGAAGAATTTGTCCTTTCGTAACTAATGTGGGATTATTTTAACAGAGGTAGGAGAATGAGACGAAGATTATCGTACTCCACACTCGCGTGTTACTACCATTCAAAAAACAACTGTAGCGGTGAGCAGTGGAAGTACACTATGATGATGCATGCGATGTCCTGTTGGACACACGGAGAGACGATGTGATGGAGGGTTTAGAGGGCGATAAAGCTTTGGCGGTCGACGAGCCGCCGTGGCCAGAACCGGGGGTTGTTTCTCGACAGAAGCCGACGTCTGTCGCGCCGAAGTCTCGATCGCCCGCTCGGTGTTTCCGGCGGCATTCAGCGCCAGGCCTCTTCCTGTCAACCGACCCGCTAGTCGGGGATTGGCAAAAGGAGAGTGAGTCGAGTTTAGAGAATCCAGAAGGTGTTGAGATTGCAGGTGTGGAGGAGGGGGTTGTAGACCAGAGCTCATCCACGTCAGATGAGGACTTTGTGCGTGATGCAGTTCAGGCCGGCTTTACGGTGGATAATCTGGTAAGAGCTGAATCGCAACTTCTGAGCAATTTTTCTTCACCCAGGTTTGGTTCTGTTGAGTGTGGTGCAGGTCATGTTCGACATCCTCGCTCTTGGGCAACTAGGGTTTCGGAAGGCATTGTTGCGTTGCGTGTTGCGCCGAGTATCAGGCCATGGAAGGGTCCTCTTCCAGGGCCAAGATTTTCGCCGAAGTTGTCTTTGGGAGACTTTAGAGTCAAGGATTCAAGGACCATGGGGAAGGTTAATGAAGAGTTGAAGCTGAAGGAGTTCATTTCTAGTGGTGCGGGGTCTCGTAGGCAGGGCTTGGAGGAGGAGCCAGGTGCGGGACAGGCGATGTCGGTGGATGCTTCAGTGGAGATGAGATCTGATTTTCAAACTCGAAAGGCGGTCCGGATTCCTGGAAAGGTGGAGCAGGCTTTTACCGGTGTGGGCCAAGAAATTCGAATGGGGGCCCATCCGGCTTTCCGGTGCACTCCAGGTTTAGGGATTCTTTTGGCTGGGAAGGGTGTCCCGAGGGGTCTTCTGGGAAGTCGGGTATCCTCTGTGCCGCCGTCTCGAGTTAGACCTGCGGCGCTTTCTTGCGTTGCTCCTCGCGCTCTTTCGTATGCTGCAGTTGTGAGGGCGTCAGTGCAGGCGCTGAAGAAAGAGGATAGGAGGGGAGGGATGGCGCAGAAAGGGGGTCGTCCTGCAGCGGATCCTCAGGGAGGTTGTGGAGGTCGGATGTCTCAGCTCAATCAGGCGGTGGTTCACAATTTGGGAAGGAACCATTGGAGTCGGGGTTGTGGCCGTGGACTGCTTGTGGGGCAGTGTTCCAAGGTGGAAGGGGCTTTCAAGGCGGTGGTCGGGGTCTTAGGCCAAGCGGCCGGGGCGGTTTTGGCGGTGGAGGTCGCGGGCGTGGAGGGGCGCTTCAGAGGTTTGGAAGGGAGGGCGGCAGGGGTTTTGGAGGCTTTTTTGGTGGGCGTGGTTCGGGCAGGCATAGCTGGCAGGCCGCAGCTAAGGAGGCGAGGGTGTGCTCTGAGGAAGCGATGGGGGTTGAGCAGAGGAATGAGAAGGCAGGGGTTGATGTTTTGCAGGATGGCCCTGTTGAGATGCAGTCGGAGGCCGTCCAGGGAGAGGCTGATGGGGAGGTAGAAGTGGCGCGCTCTGGAGCTAGGTGCCCAAGATGTTCCAAGAAGGGTCATGGGGCAGCTAATTGTTCGGCGGAGGTTTATTGTGTCATCTGTGACAGCCATGATCATGTGAATCACAGATGCCCGATTCTTAAAATGCCAAGACCGGTGGCTCATGCGGTAGGTTATGCTGTTCATGGTTTGGGGTTTTATCACATTCCACACCCGCCGCTTCCTCGAGGTAAGAAGGACTCTAAGATGGCCTTAATTTCAGTTATCGGGGGGTCTTTGACAAAGGAGCAGGTGATTTCTCAGTTGCAGAGAATAGTGCCAGGGAAGTGGGTTTGGGTTCTGGAGGAGCAGGGTGAGGGGGTGTTCACTGCACATTTCCCATCTAAACCGAATTGCAAAGATCAATTGCGTTTGGTGGTCTGATGTGCAGAGGGTGGTGTTCCCAGGGGTGAGACTGAAGTTTGAGGAGTGGCAAGAGAAAGAAGAAGGCTTTTTGCTTCCGAAGGTCTGGGTTAGGGTGTTTGGTATAAGAAAGGCGTTGAGGGAATTTCTTAATCTGTGGGCAGTAGGTTCAATGCTTGGATCCACCCAATCGGTTGACATGGAAATGACTAGGAAAAATAACTTTGGAAGAATTTTCGTGGTGTTTTAAATCCAAACTTGATTCCACCACGCTTAGATGTGGTCATCGGGATCACTACTTGAGCTGGTTTTGAAGTAGAGAAGAGGGTTTTGACGAGAATGGGAGGAAGTGAGTTTTGAGTGGAGTGGAGGAGACTCGATAAGGGGGCAGCAGCAAGGATGGTGAGTTCGGTGGTAGTGGAAATGGCAAAAGTGGTGGTTTTGATGAGGATGATCTGCTAGGTGATGATCCGGAGGGGGCCAGGAGGTTAAGCGCCGAGAAAAGTGAAGGGGTGGGAAGAGGGGAATCCTCTTTGCAGAAAGTGGTGCTGACCGCTTCTAATGAAGGAGAAGGTGCAGAGCATGAGTGTGGTGGAGTTTGCGAGTTTTGAAATCGAAAGTCTGCAGAAATTTTGGATGCTTCATTAGCGAGTGTTGGAGGAGGCGCTAGCGAGGTTGTTCCTATGGATGAAGAGTTGGAAATGGATGGGTGTCAAAGGATGCGGTGGTGGTGCTGATCCGGTTTTGGATGAGGGAGCGGTGGATGAAGGTGGATTTTGGTTCCGGTTGTTGAGCAATGAGCGAGTATGTCTCAAGGGCCCTACTGTAGTTGCGCTGAGGGTAGAATCGGTGGGAAGGTGGTATTGTGACCGAGAAGGTTGAGGTGGTATCTGAAGGCAAGTTGAAGGCAGCGGCAACAATTGTTGAGGCTATGGTGTCGCCGTCGTGGCTAGTCCAAGACTCGTCGGGGTGGCGGATGAACATGCTTTAAAGCGGCAGAGCGCGAGCGGCGCGCGAATCTGGAGCAAACCGAGGTAATGTTTGAGTAATTCAGTTTGTTCTTTGCCTTTATCTGCTGCAATTAGTAATTTAGAACAACCGGGAATAGTGGCGGGCGAGGGGTGTTTCTTTTGAATGTTCGGTAAATCAATTGTTGGTTGACAATGAACCAAAACTTCGTAATTCGGAAGTGCTTTGGATGGGGTTTTAGCTCTGAGAGTGACTCGAGAAGTTAGAGGATCTTGAGAGCGAGGCGTTGAGTTATTTGTGTGGAGAGTTGATGGAGGAGGTTTTTGATGATAGCGGCTATCACCTAAGTTGTGAAGCGAAGGCTATTCTAAAAAAGGAAAAGTCCAGCGCTAAGTCGCTCAAGAAAAGGACTTGTGAGAAAAAAAGTGTCATTTTAAAAAAAAGAGGTTTAATATGAAAGGACTCTTTTGGAATAGCAGAGGTCTTAGGGACTTGGCTAAATCCAGTTTTTTGTTTAATACTTCCAGGGAGGAAAGTTTAGACTTTATCGCTCTTTTGGAAACCGGAAAAAGAGTTCTCTCAAGCAAAGCTCAATAAGCTTTGTGGTAGAAGGAACTTTCGTGGCATTGACTGAACCTAAAGGGAGATCTGGGAATCTGTTGGGTGTGAATTTAGATGTATTTGATGTTGGAAGCATTGCGGAAGGAGATTTTTGTTAAATTTCACCTCAGATTTAAAAGGGATGGATTCCAATGGATCTTGGTGGTGTTTATGGGGCAGCACAACCTGAATTCAAAAGTGTGTTTCTCACGGAATTGGTACAGACTTGTAGTAAAGTATCTTTACCAATTATGATCGGGGGTGATTTTAACATCATTAGAAGTCCAAGTGAAAAAAGTAATGAAAAGTATGATGATAGATGGCCTTTTTTATTCAATGCCATCATAGATGGTTTGGGTTTAAGAGAACTTGTTTTGTCAGGTCGCAAATTCACTTGGGCGAATAATAGAAATGTGCCAACTTATGAAAGATTAGATAGAGTTCTTATAAGTTCGGACTGGGAGCAAAAGTTTCCTCTAACCACGGTGAAAGCCTTGAATAGAGAAATTTCGGATCACACTCCTCTTTTGCTCAACACTGGAGAAGAAACCCAAGGCAAGAATGTACCTTTGTTTAAATTTGAACTTGGTTGGTTCTTGCATGAAGGTTTCTTTGATCTAGTTGCAAAGGTGTGGAGGGGAGAGAAAAAAGGTTCCTCGTCATTGCAAAAATGGCAAAACAAGATCAGGAAAGTAAGGCAATTTTTGAGAGGTTGGGCAATGAACGCAAAGGGAAGGGTAAAAGGGAAAGGGTTGAGCTCTTTCGGATCGCGGATGAGCTTGACAAGAAGGCAGAGGTTCATCTTTTAAGCCAGCAAGAAATTGATCTTAAGCAAAGCGTTAGGGAAAGAATAGCTCTCTTGCTTAGAGAAGAGGAGCTGAAGTGGTTTCAAAGGGCTAAAACTAAAGATTTGTTGCATGGAGATAGTAATACAAAATATTTTCAGTTGGTGGCGAATGGTAAACGGAGAAAGACTAGAATATTTAGACTAGATCAAGAGGAGGGGGTAATCGAGGGAGAGGAAAATGTGAGAAAGTACATCTCTGATTATTTCAAGGGGCTATTTGGCTCCCCTCGGAGGAATGAATTTTCCTTGATGAGGTTCAGTAGATGATATCCTCATGTGACGGAAGAGGAGAACAATTTACTTGTCAATGATTTCACTGAAAAGGAAGTAAGAAGTGCCATTTTTCAAATGAAGCACAATAAGGCGCCGGGTCCTGATGGATTTCCAGCAGAATTTTATCAGGTTTTCTGGAGTTTAATTAAAGATGACCTAATGGCCATGTTTAAAGACTTTCACAAGGGTGACCTCCCGCTTCATAGCTTGAACTTTGGGATTATTACTCTTTTACCAAAGCAAAAGGAGGTTACGCAAGTTCAGAAGATAGGCCGATCTGTATGTTGAATGTAAGTTTTAAGATTTTTACGAAAGTTCAGTTAACAGAGTGGCGGGGGTGGCGAATAGGGTGGTAAGGCCTTCACAAACAGCTTTTATGCGGGAAGAAACATAATGGAGGGTGTTGTTATTTTGCATGAAGTGATTCATGAAATGCATAAACGAAAAAGAAGGGCTTATTCTCAAACTAGATTTTGAGAAAGCCTATGATAAGGTTGATTGGTCCTTCTTGCAGCAGGCACTAAGGATGAAAGGGTTTTCTTCGACTTGGTGCAGATGGATTGAGACTGTGGTTTCGGGTGGGAGTGTGGGGGTTAGTGTGAATGATAGGATTGGTCATTATTTTCAGACTAGGAAAGGTTTGAGGCAAGGGGATCCTCTCTCGCCAATCCTTTTTAATTTAGCAGCGGATATGTTAGCCATCCTCATCTCCAGAGCAAAATCAAATGGACAAGTTAGGGGTTTGGTACCAAACTTGGTGGATGAAGGTCTTTCCATTCTTCAGTATGCAGATGACACTATTCTTTTTATGGAAAATGATTTAGAAGAGGCGAAAAACTTGAAGTTGGTATTATGTACCTTTGAAAAGTTGTCGCCTGAAAATTAATTTCCATAAAAGTGAGTTTTTGCTTTGGGGCAGCCAAGGCTTTAAGTAAGGAGTACTGAGATTTTGTTTGGGTGTAAGGAGGGGAGTTTTCCTTTTAGATATCTGGGTATTCCAATGCACTATCGCAAGATCTTGAACAAGGATTGGATGCTAGTTGAAGAGAGATTTCAGAAAAAGCTCAGTAGTTGGAAAGGGAAGTGGTTGTCGATGGGGTAGGTGGTTTTAATCAACTCGCTTTATCGAGTCTCCCGATGTTCATGTTGTCCTTCTTTGCTATTCCTAAAGGAGTCCTTAAAAAGTTGGATTATTATAGATCCAGATTTTTTTGGCAAAGCGAAGAACATAAGAAGAAGTATAGGCTTGCGAGGTGGAGTATTTTGTGTAAACCGAAATGTGTGGGGGGGTTGGGTATTTTGAACTTAGAATTGCAGAATAAGTGTCTTCTGAGCAAATGGCTCTTTAAGCTTCTAAACGAAGATGGACTATGGCAAGATGTTCTCAAAAGAAAATATCTGAAGAACAAGACCTTATCGCAAGTGGTAAAGCAACCGGGCGATTCACACTTTTGGGCGGGTCTTATGGATGTTAAAGATCAGTTTCTGGAAAAAGGCAAATTCAAAGTCAACAATGGTCACCAAACTAGATTTTGGGAAGACTATTGGTTAGAAATGAACCTCGATGAAGAAATTCCCCTCATTATATAGAATAGTGAGAAGAAAAAATGCCACGATCGAAAGCGGTACTAAGTACAATACCTCTCAATGTCTCGTTTAGGCGGGCTTTGTCGAGCACTAGACAGGCAGATTGGCTTAATTTGGTAGCATTAGTAGTGCCTCTTTCCTTGAACGATAAGAAGGATGAGTTAGTATGGAGTTTGACTAAAAGTGGATCGTTTCGGTTCAGTCATTATACAAAGATTTAATGAATGGTGGTAGATTGTCGAGAAGAATTTTATTCTGGAAGGTGAAGGTGCCTTTAAAGATTAAAATTTTCCTTTGGTATCTTTACAAAGGTGTTATCCTAACTAAAGATAACTTGGTTAAAAGAGGATGGAAAGGAGTATTAAGTGCAGTTTTTGTAATGCCGAGGAATCCATTCAACACCTCTTTTTTGATTGTCATGTGGCTAGGTCTATTTGGAATGCGGTTTATGTTGCTTTTAATATTCAGCAACCTGCTAGTGTAAACCATTTGTTTGGTTCTTGGTTGGCGAGCTTATCGTCAAGTCCGAGAATGCAAATTTTACTAGGAGTGGCAGCCATGTCTGGGCATTGTGGTTATGCAGAAATGATGTTGTTTTTAGGAGGATAGCGCCTAACTCTTTCGTGCAAAGTTATTTTCAGGGGACTTCTGGATCGAGCGGTGGTCCGTGCTATCTAAAGAGGAAGAGAGAACACCATTAAGAGAAGGTTGCCGTGCGATGGAGATTTTGATGCTGGAAATCTTCAACAATTTCGGTTGGCGAAGCAGGAATAGGGTAGAGGCCTAATTTCTGTTTCGAGCTTTTGATGTTGGCTTTTTGTTTCGCTTTATAGCAAGTTACAGTCTAAGTGCTGTGTGTATGGTTGGTGTGTTTGGTTGAACGGCTATACTCATTCATGCGTGAATGTGGGAGGCCGGAATATTTCAATATTCCTTCATCTAAAAAAATTTTAATAGACCAGCTGCCGGTACCAATAGTTCCAAAGACCACACGGTACTGCATTTCCTTGAGCTTTCATACTGCTGAGAGCTGCCAGGGTCCTTCCTTGCTCTATTCCACCTTCCCTCAACCCCCAAGATCCTTCCTTGCCTCTGTCCCACCTTGAGCTTAATTCCATGGCGGGTGCTCTTGCCGTAGCAGGAGCCGGCTGGGGCATCTCTGCGGCAGGGTGGCTGATCTCTCCTGTCATGTCTAGGCTAGTCAACGATGGCTACTCCTACCTTGGATTTGATGCTTCGCAAAAGCTGCTAGACCTTGAGGTTATTGTTATCCCACAACTGAGGCGGATGCTGGAATTAGCGGATAGGAGTCCTCACAAGGCCCTCTTGGAAGGATGGGTGACGAAGCTCAAGTCCGCTTACTACGACGCGGAGGACATCCTGGATGTTGCTGATTATCACCGCCTCGAGCAGCAGGTCCTTTCTCGAAAAATTGTTCATTTGGGGTTCCGTGGTACACTGAAGAAAACATTAGAACATCTAGAAAATATCATCAAGGAAGGAAATAACTTCTTGCAACTGTTCAATTTGCCAAGCAACGTTTTCGATGGCAACACTAGTAGTCCACATGATGCTGCAAACAGCGTCCTGCCGACTACTTCAATTCCTCCGCCAAGGGTATTTGGGCGTGAAGATGTTATTTTGAAGATAAGAGGTATTCTTCGTGACACTGAGATGGCAGGGGATGGTGAACCAAGCTCCAGTAGTACTACATGTTATTCTGTAATTGGCATCTATGGCATTCCAGGGTCGGGGAAGACAACTGTTGCACAGCGTGTTTGTGAGGAGGAAAAAGACGACGAATATTTCCACCCAGTTATGTGGATTCATGTTTCTCAGAATTTCAGTGTGCGCGCCATCTTGAAGGAGATGTTCGAGGCGGCTTCAAACGAGACAGGCCCTGAATTCACTAATCTTGACATGATACAAAGGAGCCTAGAGTTGAAATTGAGAGGAAAACGGTTCTTGTTGGTACTTGACGACATATGGTGTGACAACGGTCTAAGCAAGCAGAAACTAGAGCAAATACTTTCTCCCTTGAGGGTTGGGAGGAGAGGGAGTAAAGTACTAGTGACAACCCGGATGGCAGATGCAGCTAGATCTCTAGGACCGCAGAGCCTTATTCCACTACCCGAATTGGATGAGGAGGGATTCTTCAAACTTTTCATGCATTATGCAACTAATGGTGCTAGATTCGATGAACAACAACAAGAAACATTTGAAACGATTGGGAGACAGATAATTAAAAAGTTAAAGAGATCACCGTTAGCAGCAAAAATGGTGGCAGGGACACTCAGCAAAAACTTAGATGTCTGCTCGTGGAGAAGAGCAAGAGATAAGGACCTGTTGGCTGATAATATAGTGGGAGCTCTATGGTGGAGTTATCAGCACCTTGATGAGGAGGTCAGGCGATGCTTTGCTTACTGCAGTATGTTTCCTAGAAGACATCAGCTGAAGCGTGATGAGTTAGTCAACTTGTGGGTTGCAGAAGGGTTTATAAAGATTATCAGTGCAGGGGAGCAAATTGAAGATATAGGTCAATCCTACTTCGATGAATTAGTGTCTTGCTCATTTCTGCAACAGACAGGAAGAGTTCGTGATAGTGACACAGTGTGCTTTACCATTCACGATCTACTCTATGATTTAGCAGAGAGGGTTGCCGGAAGCGATTGTTTTACAGTCTTGGACAATAATGTAGAAATTCCTCCAACTGTTCGCTATCTGTATATCAATACCTATAATGCAATGGAGATTGCAGAGCAGATTTGCAAATTGGAAAACTTGCGCACTCTCATTTTTACTGACATTGGACGGGGGATAACTGAAGGAGTTCTTGATGGTATGCTGAATAAATTAACGAGGCTACGTGTTGTGCAAGTAAAGCTAGACAATGAAGATAATAATCTTATAGCAATCCCAGCCTCCATTGGTAACTTGAAACATCTACGTTGTCTCAGCATTTATGACAAGTGGCTTCCGGTTGTGGATCTATGTCTGCCAAGCACTTTTGACAAGCTTTATCATTTGCAAATCCTAGAGTACCCTCCTTTTGATAATTTAAGATGTTCTTGTGTTCGAAGTATAAACAATCTGATCAACTTGCGCCATGTAAAGAGCTCTCCAACTTCGGATTTTTTTTACGGCCTTGACCTTGCAGGTTTGAAAATTCCTGGCATTGGGAGGTTTAAGTCACTTCAAACATTAGGTTGCTTTCGTGTGCGGAAGGAGAAGGGGTACGAGTTACAACAGCTGGAGGGCCTAAACCACCTTCAGGGGATCCTGAGAATTTGTGGTCTTGAAAACGTTGCAAGCAAGGAACAAGCTCTAGAAGCTAAGCTAGCCGATAAGGAAGGCCTCACATCATTGGCACTGGAATATGGGAGGACTGGTCAATGCCCTCCAGACCTTCAAGCGGACATCCTCGAGGGCCTCCGTCCACCATCATCGGTTACACAGCTGAGAATCCACGGCTACCATAGTCGGAGGTACCCGAGTTGGCTCTCGGTGAACCAGAATGCTCCAAGGAATCTGCAACGCATTCAGCTCCAAAATTGTGATGAACTGGAAGATCTTCCTGAAATTGGTGAGATTTTCGTTCATCTTCATGAGCTTAGACTCGAAAGTCTTACAAGCCTAAAATCGCTGCCAAGACTTCCTGAGAACTTGAAGAAGCTGGTGATTAAGCGCTGTACATCCCTTGCCTTCATTTGCATGGTGGATGTGGAAACGCTAAGAACCATGCTTGTCGAGCGAGCATCTCAAGCTGATCCATCCCTGAGGAGTGTAAATCCAGAAGGAATAGCTGGATTCTCTCCCGAGCAGTGTGACAGGTTCAAAGCAACATTATATGATCTCATCCGCGAATCTGGTATTTCACTGTCATATTCCAGAAGCTCGTACAATCTTATGTTGGAGAACGTCTTTCCATTAGTCGGGGGCAATTGCATTGAAGAGGATTCTCAATTGCTAATTCCAGGATCTGTTGAGCATCTCAGTATTGGATTGTGTACCATCACTGACTCCGCCTTGCGTAATTGCTTAATAGGCTGTACCTCCATAACTTGCTTGGAACTGTCTGGGATTCTTTGTTTAACAGCAATTCATTTGGAGTTCCTAACTAGGCTTAGGGAGCTCTCAATCACTGCTTGTGTGGACCTAACCATCCTACACGGCCTGAATGATCTCCGGAAACTGGAAAATCTTACTATCAAGGAGTGCCCCAATCTCAAGGCTCTACAAGACAGCGACAAATTGGGAGCCCTTTGCTCGCTCTCTGTGGATGACTTATCTCTTGTGCCAAAGCTGCTCTCAACAGAAGGACGCTCATCTGTGACGGAGCTTAAAATCAAGGATTCAAAGGAACGAAAGGAGGCTGAATTCCTGCAGCAGTTGACTTCATTAATCTTCCTTGAGTTTTCGAACTGCGACTGGGACACCTTACCGGAGAATTTGGTGCACCTCACATCGCTTGAATCTTTGCGTATTTGCGAATGTGAAAAGATCCAGTCACTGCCAGTACTACCAGAATCTCTAGAATTCTTTGCACTCGATATGTGCGATCCAGAATTCATGAACAGCTGTCAAACCCCTGGAGATCCGAACTGGCAAGAGATTGGGCATGTCGACACAATAATAATTGAGGACAACGAACTTATGTGAGAAGTCGAGATTGAGCCTAGATGAAGGTGGGGGACGGGTGCTGCATCGGGAGAATGGAGGCCATGACAGAGGAATTTGGACGCCCACACGAGCCCATATGCATCCATATTAGGTGAAATTCTCTCTGTGTGTGTATGTAGCGTGGTGAATTGCAGTCAGATCTGCTGTAAAAGGTGATATTGTGTTCCCTTAGTTAACATTATGCATCCATAGACCATAGTCTGTACATTGATGGAAGGTGGTGCTACATCTGTATGATTTTGGCTGGTTCTCGGTTATTTGTGAGTGAAATGAACAATGCTTGAGTTGCCAAGAACCGTGTTTATTTATCTATTTCTTGCGCTGTGAATTGGACAGTAGCAACGTTGCGTTGACATGGAACCTACACGTACTTCACAGCCCATCATGGATGCATCATGCATTAGCCATCAGAGAAGCTCCATGGGAATCTGGAAGTCTGACTCAGTGGAGATGCTCGCGCTGTTCGATCCGACGAACTAACCCTCGCTGAGCGTATGTGCTGCCCCATTTTTTTAAAGCATATCTAGACCTACAAGATGTGTTTGCTTCCTTGCCAGGAAGTGCTTATTATTATGTGCTATCGCTTGACAACGTTCACGGTATGTGGAGGAAGATTCATTTCTAGATTTGGACAATCAGGAACATTCCATTGTCAAAGCTGAGAGATTACAGAGTAACTGAAATTCACGTGTGATTTTTATCGATATAAAGGAAGTTGGTACAATATGCACTATAATTAACTAGTAGATCCTATCTTAAAAAGATACTCTGCTTAAAAAACTAGTTGTTATAAAAAAAACCAAAAGCCCGTTCTTTTCCCTACGTTACGTGTGAGGTGAAAAAGAACGTGGTGGGTCGGGCTCGGGCTCGGATGCTTTAAGATTGGTGACAGGCTAGAGAAGGCCAGGCAGTGAGCCCATATCCTCGACTCCAGCAAAATCCAGCACACAGGAATTTGGACGTCCAAGCCCACACGAGCCCATACTCTCGACCAGTCGAGTCGAGAGCGTTGTGGGCCGGGTGCTTTACGATTGGTGACAGGATCAGCACCCGGAAATCCCCAAACCCTTGCTCGAGCCGGACGCGCGATGGGCGACGACCACGGCGGCGGCGACCACGCCGGAGTCGGCCGCGCCGAGGTGATCCCTTGGACTCCTGGGTGTGGGGGATCCCGATCTTTACACCGAGCTTTCCGCGGGCGTGGAGGGAGACGCTCGCGAGGGTTTCGTTTCGCGTCCGCTCCATCTAGAGCCTAGTTTTTTCTTCTTCTGTTTCTTTCGACTTAGATGCGACGGTTTGCGCTATGGTTGGCGTGCGAATTCGGCGGCGGAGCTGCTGGGGGTTCGATTGATGCAGATGCGGCTGGCTTCATCTGCTAGCCGAGAGTACCTTGGGGAACGAATTTCCCAGATTTGTTCGCTTTGATCTCGATGTGTGTGCTGCCTGCGTAAAATTCGATCGCCCCTGTTGACTGCCTACGCTTGATGTGTAGCAGCTTCATTCACCACTTCGATGGGTGTGGGCAGGCGTCGTGGAATTGGTGCATGGGACGAAGGTTTAGGTTTTGCTTTGTAATAGGTTTATGGATAAGTAGGGTGACTCGAGAGAAACTTTGCGCTTGTTTAGTTTTGGTGGTGTATATTGGTTCGAGTGAGACACTGAGTGATATGGGATTTATGGGAAAAGGGGGTTTTGACCGGTGCCGATAGATCCATTGCAATGGGAGGATATCAAGTTTTCATTTCTCACCTTTTCATGGTGCGGATGTGCTAATTTGACTTTGGATGTTTTGCTGTTAAGCAAAATGGAATTCATCTGTGGTTTTTTAACATATCAAAGTCATATAATTTTAACACATGAAGATTCACCGTTATAGAAAAATGATTATTTTCAAACTGCTGGAATAATCAATCGCAACTTTATTATGTGCTATAAATGCGCACCTAGAGTTCCTTGTGCATACACCTGCCAGTTGATGTAACTGTCCAAGATACTCGGATCATTAACCAAAAGCTCATGTGCATGGATACACTTGATGCATGTCTTTCTGCCTTTGATTGCTCACAATGCACATTTACTGGGAGCATCTTGCACTTGTTCCATGGTTTTATGTCATTTGATTCAAAGAACTATGTTTTTTTGGTGCCTTTCTTGTGACTCTGTGTTGGTAAGCTTAAACTAATGTCATCCTATCTCCAGGGTGATACATATTCACGTGAAGATGGATCATCGAAATCTAGGGATAGAGACAGAGAAAGAGAAAAAGACAAGGACAGGGAGCGTCACAGGGACCGTGACAGAGATCAAGGAAGAGACAGAGACAGGGACAGGGACAAGGATCGGGACAGGGACAAGGACAGGGATCGCCCCAATAGGCATCACCGTGAAAGAAGGGAACACCGAGATCGTTCCGATGATCATGATCGTCACAGAAGCCGTGATTCTGAAAGGTATTGCTGTTAATGCATTTGTGTTTTATATACACCTTTTTGTTACTTTAGAAACAATGTGTATGTGTTTTTTTTTGGCAATGGTGGCTATTTTGGTTATGTCAAAAGTATTAGCCTTTGAAATCAACATGTGCTATATATCAGATGTGAATATGTGATGGATGCCTCCGAAGTTATTCAACTATGTCCTACTGTTGTGTGTCTTGCTTCGTGACCTCAGGTTATACGGGTGGTTGGCCTGACCGTTGTCGGTCTCCTCCCAGCCGCCGTCTCCTGGAGTCGCCGTGATGGTAACCTGCGTACAGAAACTAGGGTTTTGGAGGAAGAGATACTTTATTTCTTTCTTAACCTTCCGCTGAAACGCAGGAAGTTATTTATACTCTTACAATCCCGATTTTCTCAAGAGACCGACTGCTAAACAACTCCTTATCTAAGTAATCCATAAGGGACTATCTATAAAAGCAGATTTAAACAGACTCATCGACGACAGAGAATCGTTAAGTCGTTTTGGAGGCGTCAGCCTGTTTGGAACGACGGACGTAGTGCTTACCCCAATAGGAATCCATAACATTTCCCCCCTCCTGAGGAAACAGCTCGTCCTCGAGCTGAAAAGTTGGGTATAGGCATTTGAAATCTGAAACCGGCATCCAAGATGCGTCTGCTGCCGGTTGATCCTTCCATTGAACCAAGACTTCCCTATTCCCTTTATGCAGACGAGAGCGAACTATAGTAGAGGGAGCAGCAAGGACTCTACCGTGAAGGATATCTGGAAGTTCTGGTGGAGTTGCAGGTGGAGGACCATTGAATCTCTTCAAAAAGGCCACATGGAACACATTGTGGAGACGAGTCGATGAAGGGAGTTGAAGTTTATAAGCCACGGGACCAACTCGCCCAATGATTTGATACGGTCCATAGTATTTGGGAGACAACTTGGAGAATTTTGTAGTAATCCCTACTGCTTGGCGGTGATGGAGCTTAAGCATAACCCATTGACCCACCTCAAATTCAACTTCCCGGTGGTGTTTGTCATAGAACTCCTTCATGCGCTGCTGAGCATGTAATAAACGTTCCCGGATGTCACGTAGAAACTCATCACGGGCACGTAAAGTCTCCTCCACAGCTGCGACTTGAGCTGAACCTGCTTGATAAGGAATAAGGGCCGGGGGGGGGGGGAACGCCCATACACCACCTGAAAGGGAGTGCATCGGAGAGCAGAGTGGAATGATGTATTGTAACAGAATTCAGCCCAAGGAAGCCATCTAACCCACTGACGAGGCCGATCTCCGCTGAGGCAACGGAGGTACATTTCA
Organism: Dendrocalamus sinicus; assembly: GCA_036346575.1. Lineage (NCBI taxonomy): Eukaryota > Viridiplantae > Streptophyta > Magnoliopsida > Poales > Poaceae > Dendrocalamus > Dendrocalamus sinicus. Next base: position 974,226 of record CM070672.1, on the reverse strand, counting down.
ATGGTACGATTAACAACTTCACTCTGGCCATCCGCTTGAGGGTGAAATGCAGAGGTCATGTCGAGAGAGACTCCAGCCAGCCGAAATAGTTCAGTCCAAAAGTGGCTTGTGAAGATGGTGTCTCTATCACTGACAATTGACTCGGGGAATCCATGGAGCCGCACGATAGCATCAAAGAAGGCCTGAGCCACAGATTGAGCCGTATACGGATGTGCCAATGGAACAAAATGAGCATATTTAGAGAATCTGTCCACCACTGTTAATACCACAGATTTTCCATGTACCCAAGGGAATCCATCAATGAAATCCATGGAGATATGCGCCCAGATTTGCGTCGGAATCGGCAGGGGTTGTAGCAGTCCTGCCGGGTGTAGATGATCTGCTTTGTTGCGCTGGCATATGGCACAGCATGTAATATGATCTTGAGTCAGCTGCTTTAGTTGGGGAATGTAAAAGTCCTTACGGATACGATGTAGTGTCTTTTGGATCGCCTCATGGCCAATGGCATGATATGTCGCAATTATTTGCTGCACAAACGCTGAGGTATTTGGGACAAATATGCGGCCGTGGTATAAGAAGAAACCATCTGTAAAGGACCAATGAGGAGGGAGGTCTTGAGCTGTAAGCTGAGACTGCAGAGTCTGGAAGGCGGGTGATGACCGTATTTCCTCTTTGAGTTGATGTAGCAACTGAAAACTTGGTATTGAAAGAGCTGACAATGACATGTGTTCATCCCGGCGAGACAGGGCGTCCGCAACCAAATTGGTTTTGCCCGGTTTGAATTCAATTTGGAAATCGAACCCAAACAATTTGCTGACCCAATGGTGTTGTGGAATCGTATTTAAGCACTGATCCAAGAGGTACTTCAGACTGTAATGGTCTGTGCGGACAATGAACGCCTTTCCCCAAAGATAATGACGCCAATGACGTACTGCTTTGACCAATCCGATGAGTTCACGCTCATAAGCAGCTAATTTGGCGTGGTGAGGTGGAATGGCTCGGCTGAAGAATGCAATTGGCTTAGATCCTTGATGGAGGACGGCCCCGAATCCACTTTCGGACGCATCGCATTCGACGATGAAAGCGGTTGTAAAGTCTGGGAGGGCCAAGAAAGACGGCTTGCAGAGGGCATCTTTTAAGGCCAAAAATGCTTCCATTGCTTCCTGGGACCAGCAAAAACCCTCCTTAGTGAGCAGCTGGGTGAGAGGCTTTGCCAGAGATCCAAAATGCCTGATGAACTTGCGGTAATACCCCGCTAGTCCTAGGAATCCCCTCAGTTGGCGCATAGATGTAGGCGTCGGCCAGTTCTGAATATCTTGAACTTTGGATGGATCCATTGAAACCCCAGATGCTGAGACAACATGACCTAAGTATGATACTGTCGTAGTGCCAAAAGAACACTTAGACTGTTTGAGAAAGAATTGATGATGCCGAAGAAGACTGAAAACTGTTCTCATATGGCATAGGTGTTCTGACCAAGATGGACTGAATATTAATATGTCATCAAAGAAAACCAACACACATTTGCGAAGCAATGGTTGTAGTATGGCATTCATAACAGCTTGAAAGGTCGCCGGGGCATTTGAAAGGCCGAAGGGTAAGACCTAAGTATTCAAAATGACCATGATGTGTCCGGAATGCTGTCATGTGAATGTCGTCCGGATGCATTCTGATTTGGTGGTAGCCCGACCTTAAATCCAGCTTGGTGAAGTACTTGGCATGTCGGAACTCATCCAATAACTCATCAACAACCGGAATAGGAAACTTATCTTTGACAGTTTGGGTATTTAGCGCACGATAGTCCACACAGAGCCTCCATGTGTTATCCTTCTTTTTGACCAAAATCACTGGTGAGCTGAAGGGAGAAGTACTGGGACGAATAATGCCTTGTGATAACATCTCATCACACTGTTTCTCGATTTCATCTTTATGATGATGAGGATATCGATATGGGCGAACTGCCACTGGTTGTGATCCCGGAAACAAGTGAATGCGGTGGTCAAACAGACGTTGGGGAGGTAATCCTGACGGATGCTGAAATAAGTCCTGAAATTCTGAGAGGAGTGTAGGTAACAGTGCTTGAGTTGATTCACTGATGGTGAGTAGACGGGCGGATGATTTGCCCGGTATACCCAGAAATTGCACCTGTCGTCCCTCATACCAAAACGACATCGACAGGTTGGAGAAGTCCCATAGAATTGGACCTAATGTACGAAGCCACTGGACACCCAGAATCAAGTCAAAACCCTGGAGAGGTAGGGCATAACAGTTGATCGAAAATTCTTCAGACTCAATAGAGAGTGACATGGAAGGACAGAACCCCGGACAAGGAATCCAATTCCCATTTGCTACGGCCACATTGATGCCTGTGCGATCTTGCAAGGTAATAGCAGTTTGTTTAGCAGTAGCAATACTGATGAAATTGTGAGTCGAGCCTGAATCAACCAAGGCGCAGAAGCTGTGGTTATTGATGAAAACTGTCAGTTGCATAGTATTCCCAGCCGATATACCGGTTAGCGCATGAAGAGATATTTGAGGACTAGTAGTCTCACTACTATCTTCTGGAACATCATCTTCATCCAAGATCTCGATCCAATACAAGCGTTTACATCGATGACCTCTTGTGAATTGTTCGTCACAATTAAAACACAGACCTTTCTGACGACGCTCCGCCATCTCTGATGGGGTGAGACGCCTAAATGCTCGCTGAGTCTGTAGAGATGATCCTGGAGAAGGTGCAGGCAGAAGTGGAACCTCTGGTGGTTTTGACAACAAAGGAGCCATGCGTTGTGTTGGAACGTACTTTGCATTGGAAGACTGCGGATTGGAGTGCGGTTGACGTAAGATCAGCCCCGAGCTGTAGAGAAGTTTGTAGTGTCTCTCCGCAGCTTTAGCTAGACTCACGGCTGTATCCAATGAAGCTGGGCTCTGCAACTCTACATCAGATTTGATGAGCTCACCCAGGCCGGCCAGAAATAGTCCAACTTCATGTTCTGGAGACAGACTATCCGCACGACAAAGGATTCGATAGAATTCTTGTGCATATTCTTCCACTGAACTCGTCTGCCGGAGAAGAGCAAGTTCGGAGATTGGGTTTGATCTAAAAGGGGGACCAAAACGCAGTTTGCAGGCACTTTGGAACCTAGGCCAAGTGAGAATCCCTTCGGTTCTTTCCAACTTATAATACCACTGCTGAGCGATACCCGTCATATGGTAGGTTGCCAGCCAAACCTTTTCCTCTTCGAGAGTATGGTGGCCCCGAAAAAACTGATCACAACGGGCAAGCCACTCCAATGGATCGGAAGAGCCATCGTACAATGGAAAATCAACTTTGTAAAACCGACTTGGAGTTGGAGTCACAGTTTGATCACCTGGAGGCTGACATGCAGATGAATTTGCAGAATCGGTGATCTTCGTTGGTGACGATATGCGACCTTCTAATGCAAGAACTGCCGCTTCAAGATTTGCTTGGGCTGTGGACTGTTCTTCTTGCCGCTTCAAAATCGTGCCCAGGAGTTCCTTCAATTCGCGTAACTCGGTGTTGATGGAGTCAGGTGCCATGGAAGCTGATACCAATCTGTTGTGTGTCTTGCTTCGTGACCTCAGGTTATACGGGTGGTTGGCCTGACCGTTGTCGGTCTCCTCCCAGCCGCCGTCTCCTGGAGTTGCCGTGGTGGTAACCTGCGTACAGAAACTAGGGTTTGGGAGGAAGAGATACTTTATTTCTTTCTTAACCTTCCGCTGAAACGTAGGAAGTTATTTATACTCTTACAATCCCGATTTTCTCAAGAGACCGACTGCTAAACAACTCCTTATCTAAGTAATCCATAAGGGACTATCTATAAAAAGCAGATTTAAACAGGACTCTGACTGACAGGAGAACTGTTAAGTCGTTTTGGAGGCGTCAGCCTGTTTGGAACGACGGACGTAGTGCTTACCCCAATAGGAATCCATAACACCTACACATGCCAAAATGATGAGTGAATGGCCCACAGCTATCTTGCTTATATGCAATTTCATTTGTGGTATATGTTTGTAACAACACACAGGAGAAGAGAACGTGAAAGAGATGGGCATCGCAGGCATCGCTCTCGCTCACGGTCTCGTTCAAGGGGCAGGGATCGCAGATCTAGGTCTCGTTCTCATTCAAAAAGGTACAAAAGTGAAGGTCCTGGAATAATCTGTTATTTGCTATGTTCAGCTACAATGTACACAGTAATTTTTCCCTCATGGTTATCTATGACCATCTTGAATTCGCTTATTCTAATGAGAATAGCTATGAAGAAAATCCAAATCAATATGTTTTTTACATATTTTTTAGGTTTTTGTGTATTATTTATTTGAGCCATGTGCAATGCATACTTCTCAGAGAGATGGCATTTTTCTCTTTGTTAAATACAATTATCTGTCTCATGCAGTGATGCAGTATTCTGTTCTCCATTTTTATATTTTAGTTTCTCACTAGTCAGTAGTCAGTCACTAATATCTATTGTGTTGGAGCAGCAAGCGTGTTAGTGGATTCGACCTGGCACCACCACCGCAAGCTATGGTTACTCCATTTCCTGCTGTTCCAACCCCAAGTATGCTCTCGTCAACTCAGTTAAATGTTTCTATTTCCATTTTGCAGTTCTGTCTATTTTGTCTTTAGTTGGAATTATTGGACTTAAGAAAGTACCTTCTGTTGGGACTTGGGACTGGATAAGTGATGCTCATGTGTATTTGTTTAGAATAAATTGTATCCTTTGCTGGATAACCTGGCCAACCATTTACTTCCACTACAATGTTATACTATTCTCACCACAATTGGATGTGACAAATTCTTATTGCCATTGCCATAAGCTCCGAGCATATCACAAGTCCAATGTTGTTTTTTGAACTTAGCATTGGCGGATAACATAGAGCACCACAATGCTTTGCAGTCCTTGTTAGAGCACCACCAATAGATGTACTGGTGGACAGGTTCTTGGAGGTGCCATACACCAAACTTCTTAACATGGACACCCATAACTCCAGTACAAACAGTGTTAAAAGATGCTTAGTCAGATCCACCTAGAACCATCCACTAAGGTGATAGGAAAGGAGAGAATGAAAAAAGGATTATTTTGTTGCAATCACAACATCATGTGAGGTGTGTGTACTGGTGCTAAAGGAGAGAGAGTACCAAACCAATGGATTCTCTCTCCATAAGCACCCCTCAAGCGCCCATCTGCTGGAAATGCCCTTGTATCTCTGATAGTATCTTCTGGTACAAATAACTTGCAAGTTTCCATTTTATTATTACTTGGTAACTGAAAACTGAGCAAAACTTTTTTGCTTTTGTTCTTTTGTTGTTTGTCTGTTTTGTGTATGTGTATGGTAAGAAGGCATTCTTGGGTCACTTGCCCCACTGCTGCCAATGGGATGAGCGCCCTACTGTATCTTTAATGTACAAGGAGGAATCAGTGCTCTGGTTTGATACCATCTTGTTCGTCTTCAACTAGCAAGTATTACTGATTGCTAGCTTCATGATTAATACATTTCTCCTTGCACATGTGTTTTTCATTCTTTGACATTGAATATACTGCACACCTGGATCTACTTTAGATCCAGCCTGATGGTGAGAACTGAGAAGTAACCAGTATAAATGAGCAATAATTTTTCTTGCTAATTGTTTATGCTTCCTATTAGAAATTTATTGATATATTGCAGGTCAATTACCGGGCTCGTCTATTCCTGGAATGTTTCCCAATATGCTTCCTTTTGGTGTTGGACAGGTGATTATTCCTGATTTTTCTTAATGTCTTAGTGTCGAAAGAACCTTTGGCTTTATTACTTTTTTGTTATTTGATGTCTGGACTGTCTGTTTGTTGTTTTGTAATCAAATTGATTTGTTTGAATCAGTTCAATCCCCTTGTCATCCAGCCGCAAGCAATGACTCAACAGGTATGAGTTCTTTTGTTTATAATTTACTATAGGTATTGATGCAACCAGGTTTGAAATCCCGGCGGCAACCGGCCGGTTACCGCCGGTAACCGGTTCTACCGGTGGCTACCGGTAGAATGAAAACCGGCCGGTTTGTATTTAATTCAAATTTGAAATTTTAAATGTAAAAGTTGATTTTCTTAATGATGTTTACATTGTTTGACACTAATGGAATGTATTAGAAAGATGCATGCACCTCCCATGCTTGACTTCATGCTTTTTGCCATGAATGTATTAGGAATTTCCAATTTCAAATTTGGAAATTGGGTTTTTCGCGGTTGTCTGGTTTTAGTGGGTTTTCTCTTGTTTTTTGGGCGGTAATTAGCTGGTTTTTCCGGTTACCGGTTTTAAATTCAAATTTCAAAACTTGATATTTGGCCGGTTTTTTTCCGGTTTTTCTGGTTACCGGCCGGTAACCGGTATCGGCCCCCTGCCGGGATTTAGGCCGGTACCGGGTTTTGATCCTTAGATGTGACAGTGTGCCAACATCTTTTTCCTCTCAGGCTACTCGGCATGCTAGGCGTGTTTATGTCGGTGGCCTTCCTCCAACTGCTAATGAACAGGTCCATACTCTTGAATCACTTATTTTACTTCCCATTTTCCAACCCCCATGAACCCCAAAGCCGAAAGCAATTGTGCGTGCACTGATACATATAATTGTTCAATTGTTGGTTACATTGGTTTCCTTTTCTGCAGTCAGTTGCAATATACTTTAATCAAGTCATGGCTGCTATTGGAGGAAACACTGCTGGTCCAGGTGATGCTGTTCTTAATGTCTACATAAACCATGACAAGAAATTTGCTTTTGTGGAAATGAGGTCTGTGGAGGAGGCAAGCAATGCTATGGCCCTGGACGGCATTTTGTTTGAAGGGGCACCAGTGAAGGTTAGAAGACCAACAGACTATAACCCTTCTCTGGCAGCTGCCCTGGGCCCAAGCCAGCCAAGCCCCAATCTGAATCTTGCTGCAGTTGGCCTAACACCAGGCTCAGCCGGAGGTTTAGAAGGCCCAGATCGTATTTTCGTGGGTGGCCTTCCCTATTACTTCACAGAGGCTCAAGTTCGGGAGTTGCTTGAATCCTTTGGGCCTCTTCGAGGATTTGATCTTGTGAAGGATAGGGAAACTGGTAACTCAAAGGGCTATGCGTTCTGCGTCTACCAGGACCTCAATGTCACTGACATTGCCTGTGCTGCTCTAAATGGTATCAAGATGGGAGACAAAACTCTTACTGTCAGACGGGCAAACCAGGGAGCAGCTCAGCCTAGACCAGAACAGGAAAGTATCCTGTTGCAGGCACAGCAACAGGTGCAATTACAGGTATAGCTCAACTATTTAATTGTCACCCATGGTCAACTAATTATTCTCTTATGCCAATTTGATTGGATTTTTGCAATTGTTCTTGGGTTATGACTCTAGAAATGATTCCTGTACAGAAACTTGTGTATCAAGTCGGAGCGCTCCCAACAAAGGTTGTCTGCCTGACCCAGGTGGTTACTGCAGATGAACTAAAAGATGATGAAGAGTATGAGGACATCATGGAGGACATGAGGTTAGAAGCAGGCAAATATGGTAAATACCTCAAATTTCTCATCCACTATTTCTCCTCTCTTGAAATTTATCTATTTGATCATCTGCTGAATTAGGTCTCTGTTCTGTGTCCTCTCTTCAGCATATCTTATCTGTAGTCCTACAATATTACATTTGAGACTCAATTCTTTCTCCATGGCTTGTAGTTTGGTTCATTTCTGTTAGTTGATTATCCTAGACATTCTTGCTCCTTTGTTGATGATGTATATTCTACTCACATATACTTCCGTTCGTCAGGTAATTTGATGAAAGTTGTCATTCCACGTCCTGATCCCAGTGGACAGCCAGTCGCCGGAGTTGGAAAGGTGAACCTTGTGTGTAATGCGGTTCGAACTTTGCAGAGCATCAGTATTGTGTGAAATCTTTCTGATTTATGGGCTTTCCATCGCAGGTATTCTTGGAGTATGCAGATGTCGACGGCGCCACCAAAGCAAAGACGGCAATGCACGGAAGGAAATTTGGTGGGAACCCAGTGGTTGCGGTCTTCTATCCTGAGAACAAGTTTGCTAGTGAAGAATATGATGCATAAATTATCTCTTATCTATGGCAGTAGTCTCTGGCGCTAGTTTGTTCAATTACGACAACGATTTCTCCTCCTAAGTCGAACCTTCTTGTAGCCCTGGATTTATGCAGAGGCGCAGAGCCACCAGTTATTAAAATTGTAAGATAGATTGCGTAAAGTTCGTCTAATTGTTCTTGGCCGTTGTCTTGATGAGCTTGGATTCTTCGTTGTCCTGTTTCTATTCTCTTGTTGCTTCCTTTGAAATTGTTGGTGATAATACGGCATGGGCAACTGGTTGCCCAAGTGGGATGGTTTAAAAGTAGACATCTTGAGGATTGTGTTTTGATCGTCAAATTTACCTGATACATAGCTGTTCATGTCGACTATTGAGCATTCAATTGACTTGTACCTTGCTTAACAACCGTAGCTTGGTAGATTCTAGAAGAAAAGCAACCGTAGCTTGGTAAATGAACTCCTAGGATGAGTAAACAGGTAAAACACGACTGACCGTAAAATGATTAATTGTTACGACTCTTCTGTTATTAGGTACAAATTCGATGGTACTTTTAAATGATCATAATTTCGCAGCTGCTACTGGTACAGTAAGGAACAGTGATAAGGATTATCTAGATCTTCGATTTTTGTTCTGGACCTACTAAACCATACAGATCTTCGATTATGTTCTGGACCTGCTAAACCATACATACATTCGGTATATCTAAACAGTATTTATCTCGGCTCAGCTAAGCTGTACGAGGAATATGGATTGCCCTTTCTGGCACATCATTGTCTCTGTATTGTTGCTACTTGGACATTTCAATCATCCTGGTCGATCTTAAATACATATACTGTAGCACGCGTATACATACTGTATTACCATAATTTGTCAGTTCTTTTTCTTTGATTATTACGTGAGGCAGCGACAAGCAGCAATCAACATGGTTGTATCTTGAACACCAGTCTAGACTCTAGACAATGGAAAATGACATTGTGCCAACTCTTAAGGAGCCGCCTTTACTTAATTTGCACCGGTCCATCTCCACATACGACATGCAATTGCATGATCTCATCTCATTCTCATCATATCATCATCATCGTCATCAACAACAACAACCACGACAACAGCAACAATAATACATGGACAACTAATTAGATATTGCTAGGTCCCTTGTGTGAAAAAAGAAAAAAAAAGAATAATATAGAGTCGGCATCTCAGGTCGATGATATCTGATTTCTTGTACTAAGTAATGCAATTTACAAGCAGAACTCATCAGGTGATGTAACTGCATGCAATGGCAATTTTCTCCAAAGATTGGCATGGATTGTGAATCATGGACGTCTCTGTCCTCCACACATGATGGGAATTAATGCCCCCATGCTGCCTGCTCTTCTGTTGTTTGCATTTATCAGTAGATGCCAAACTAACAATCTTCCATCGCCACCATGGATAGGTGCAGCCCAGGCAAATAATTGATCTCACCATTATGCTCTAACAGTATCATGATATCAGCCTGCTGAGCTGCTTTCACTGTTGACTGTTGGAAGAAGTGTAGATTTCCCAAGATCCGATCGCACGCTCAATCACAAACCGGATGTGATTTTGACAGCATGAATCACATGATTATGAAATTATGGACAAGCTCGCAGTGTTGCAGTGGTCTCAGCCTCTCAGGCTCTCGGCTGCTCTGGGATCCCTGGGCCCTGCAAGAGCATTGTTCCTGCATTAATTCTGGAAACCACCACACAAATATGAAGTACTGAGATAAAAAAAAAAGCATGACACCCACAAGCATGTTTTTAGCCCTAATGGATTCTTACCTGCACCTTAGGCTGGTGCAGTTAAACATAAATTATCTTTAAAACTAATTAAGATTTTAACACTCGTCGTGATGTCAATGATGCATTGAGAGTAACACACAAACATGAGTTAGCAAGTACATGTCAGATCAAGCATTTTTAAGTTTCCACTTAATAAGTTTTGTTGTGGATGGTATGATGGCTACTTCAGGGGAACCATATCAAAGTACAAAATACAGCAGATATGACATATGTTGTGCTAGACAGCTACAGATGCACAACATCAAAATAAATGGACTGGTACAGTAGAACTACACATATTCCAAGACAAATTTGTAGCCATCTGCTTGGCTTAACTAAGTTTTTTTGTGGGAGAAACCCAACAGATGTAATTTACTAAAAAATTGATTCCTTGTGGCTTCAGAATTGCGATACATCATCACAAATAAAGAAAAGCCCAGTCTCCTGGAAAAATTAATTGGCATTCATGGAACTGGTAGACCAGCCAATACTCCAGTGCATTTCAAATAAACTGACTACGATGTCATCCTATCCTACCTTAATTAGATGACCAGCAGAGAATATTTACAAAAACACGGATTATCAGCATCTTAGTTTAGATTCCTTAGATGTACCAAGAAGAGATGCGTTTCTTCACTTGTTCAGTACCATTGTTAGAGATATGATTCAGGTTGTTGTATAGAAACGGAATCAATCTCCATATCCTTTTGTTGATGTCCTGTAAATCAGCATGTAATCTCAGTTTGTTTGTTTCCTTGCCAAGCACTCTTGTAACTGTTATATACACAGCAATGAGGCCACCCCATATTGTGTGGCGAGTACCCATCTCTATCTCATAATTTCCCCAACAGGTGTGCCTCTACATGCATGCCCCTCAGGAGCCTCACCTCAACATCATCAAGCGGATTCTTCAGTACTTCAAGGGCACTATTGACAACAACCTCCAGCTTCACGCGACACTGTCTACCTCCCTCACGGCATACTCTGATGCCAATTGGGAAGGCTGTCTTGACACAAGGCGTTCTATTTCCAGGGACTAATTGGACAGACCTTCACATCACAACCGGGCCTTTTCACAATCTTCTTGAAGATCACTGATTCTCACACCTCCAAGTCATCTAGGAGTCGGGAACCTCCAAGACTAATAGGTTGATGACACTTGCTTAAAGGTTCTCAAGTGCTACAATGCTCAATGAATGGATACAATGCACTTGAATACATTCAACAACCTCAAAGGATAAACTAAATGCTCTAAAGTTGAAGAGCGGTAGAGGTCCAAGAGAGTGCTCTTACTACAGGTGAGGAGGTATTTATATCCTTCACCAATCAAGGTGACCGTTCGGATGAAATCACCAAAAATCGGGGCGAGCGGTGGTACCGCCATGTGATGACCGGTAGTACCGGACCCCCTGTTCAACAGCTATTTATTGACCATTAAATGCACTGAAACTAGGCATTAATACAAAATCTGTTTATGCCGCATTCACATGCACCGGTCGTACCGCTACAAGTGATAGTAGTGCATTTATGCTGCAGTAATACCGTTTTCCAAAGGGAAGAAAAGTTCCCAAAAAGTGCCTCTCTGAAAAATAGCTACCGCCATCATAGACGCGGTCATATAGCTACGGTAACTTCGGAGGAGTGCGGTGGTACCACGCCTAAAGAACCCCAAAACAACACCTCTGTGGAAAAAGGTACCGGCATGTAAATCCCGGTAGTACTGATGCAGCGGTACTACCATGGTTACAATTACGGTTGTACCAGTCTCAAGAAAAACAAAGCAAAAAGGATTACAATACAATTCCAAATGCAAGCATGTACAAAGATTGAGCTATGTGGCACACGAGCACTATCAAGCTACTAACCAAGAACCACTCTTAATAGTATGACATCTAGCATATCAATCCGGTCTTAATTCAACAAACGTCAAGACCGGTAAAATATAGAAAGAGGTCCTTAGCCTATTTTGTACCTTTGCCTTGAGCCAAATTAAACCATAGCTATCTTTGCATGCTTCTCCATGTTTTTCTCCATGATATATTCTAAATCCAGGACTAAAGCTTTCAATCATCTCAACAAACATATTAGTCCCTTAACATGATCGTTATTAATTACCAAAACAATTTTTAGGGGCCTAGATGTTTTAGCGGTTGCACATGCTGTTTCCGATTGCTTCTGGTTGTGGCAACTTCTTCAGGAACTTCATCACCCAGTCTCCACTACCACCATGGTCTATTACAACAATGTCAGTGCGGTCTACATGTCCGCCAACCCTGACCAACATCAGTGTACCAAGTACATCAAGATTGACATTCATTTCGTTCGCGAAAAGGTGTCTCTTAGTCAGGTTCGTGTTCTACATGTGCCTTCCAGTCACCAGTTCGCCGAGATCAAGTAAATCAGCATGCAGTCTCGGTTTGTTTGTTTCCTTGCCGAGCACTCTTGTAACCGATATATACACAGCAATGAGGCCGCACCATAGTGTGGCGAGTTCCCATCTCTCTCTCTCTCTCTCTCTCTCTCTCTCTCTCTCTCTCTCTCTCTCTCTCTCTCTCTCTCTCTCGTGCTTTCCCATTTTGCAACCATGTGAACCAGTCCAAGAGGTATACAAGACAACTACATATCATGTAATATTCTCTGCTTGCATGCAGTAACTGTAAATATGGCCACCAATATTGCTCTCCCTCTAATTGAAATAATTCTGGCCAACATATATTCCATATGTTTGTTGTATGGATTCGTTATCTTATCGTTCATCGGTAAATTCCTAGCAGGAAACAAGAGCAGTACTATTCCATCTACTTGTATAGTTACATAAATGAGAGCTGGAGGGAGGGCACCATCACCATGAAGGCACTATTTACTCACATGCATGTACTTGCCCTTCATGTAACCTCTGTTTTTATATCGTCTTCCCATATGCATCTCTTTTTAGCACAGATCTGCTGCGGTCACTCAATGAGTAACTGCAAGCTCGGCCAGCCGTCCAACTGAAAATTTGTCGGCTAAGATCAGGCACAAGTCAATGAGTGATACCACTAAGGACATGATCTCAGTCGTCTAATTCCCCACTTGGATGGCTGCCGGAGGAAATGCACGGTGGCTGCAGTCCATATCCAGAACCTCCAAATTAATGAATCTAGGGCCTGTTCATATTGACTTCTGCTTGGAGAAGTTAGAAGCTAATATGAACACCCGGCTTCTCAAAGTGATACCTCACTCCTCTTGCCCTCATCTTGCGCACGCATTTCTCTCATTTTCCCCACCACTCGTCCACTCCTTCTAAAATCCACTTCTTTCAGCCACTACTATTTATTTTCAACCAAAAGTCATCAGCTGCAGCCAATATGAATAAGCCTTAAGTAGGGCCTCCAATACCGTGTTACTCAAGGAAGAAAGTAGGCACATGCAGGACCACGACGACAATAATGTCTTGCCTAATACTTCCAGCTAGGGGGAAGTATGTCACATACTACCAATACTAAACGCGTAGTGTCTCAAGAAAGAAAAAGAGAAGAAATAAATATATGCGTAGAAACAGGTACCCTATCTGAAAGTATCGATGGGGTCTCTTCTTCCTGGATGCATGTTTCAGCTTGTTTCCACTGTTTTCCACCAAAAAAAAACTAGTATCAGATCAAATCCATGATCACACACATATATACCTAATACCTCGATCTCAAGATATCTCCATATATGAGCAATGAACACAAAAAATCGAAAGTAAAAGGAGACGGACAGTCATTTGGACTGTTCTTATTGAAAGAATCAACAGTCGCATGGTATTAGCTTATCTAACCTAGTGACGAAATACTAGCACAAGATAATGCCCTGAAGCTCCATTGTAAGACCAAATCAATTCTGGCACTGCTCAAAACTGTCTGTCTACCGCAATGTTAGGTTAGAAAACTAAATGCACCGTCTGCAGACTGACCAGATTATCCATGAATATATTGAAGGTCACATCTCAAGCTTACATGTTACAACATTGAATACCCTCCATGTGCTGTTTCAGACACTGAGTATGGCAAATTTGTCAGGTGTTGGGCAGTGGAAGAACTTCAATAGAATTAGTTAGTTGGCAGCTAACAGGCTCACAGTTAGTGCAGCAAGGTCCCAAATGATAGGATAAAACTGTATTGGATAAACTCAGATCGTATTTGGGAATTTGTATGTTAACTACAGTACCAACTCAGGAGCTGATAAGTTTACCGCTCAAATAGTATATTGAACTGAGATGTTAATCAGAACTAAAGTTGCTTTTGGTTATGTACACTTTACCAATAGGAAGGTTGAATGCTCTCATTGGATAAGACTATTGTTTCCATGCTCGAAAGGAAAAGGGAAGAAATAGGCTGAAAATTTCTCCATTACTTGTTTCCCTCACCTTTGCAGACATTCACGCAGCTATGGTGGTAATGTATGACTGTATTAGCACTCTGCTCACATTCCAGATAAGTTATATATGTCAGAACTGGTGACTTAAAATAGTCAAATGGATTTATATATCAGATCAAGTATCCATTTACTACTCTTCAAATGCAGTAGAGGTTTGAAGGAAAATTGAATTAAAGAGTTTATACTCTTTATTTGTGTTGAGGCAGTTATATATTTAAAGTAAAATAATAAAAACCACCATAACCAGTGAAAGATTCCTAGTCCCAACCGTTCACATGCCATCAATTCAATGGGGGCCATCTTACTCTATATTAGAAGAAGATATTTTGCATCGTTGCAAAATTAACCTCCAGAAGCGGACCCTACGGCTTTCATGAGCATGACTGCATGATATGTTGTTGTTCCTTAACTGATAATGGCAAGAAAGAAAATACCATACATAATAAGGCACAATTAGACAGGGCATATCCTATATAAAGGCGGCCTCTTTCACTACGAACCACATAACCATACAAAAGCTAAGCCTCCAAAAACTGGTTCAGAGCCAAAAAAAAAAAAAAGGGAAAGAAGAGCGAGAGAGAAAAGAGACAACCCTTAGACAATGGCTCTTATTGCCGATGAACTCAAGGCCAAGGCTGAGGTCTACTATGGTGATGAGATCTGCCAACAATGCACCAGGCTTCTGCTCAAGGAAGCAGGCCTCCCCAATGGTCTGCTTCCCTTAAAGGACATAATGGAGTGTGGCTATGTTGAGGAAACTGGATTTGTGTGGCTCAAGCAAAAGAAGAGGATAGATCATGTCTTCCAGAGTTTAGGAAGACTGATCTCTTATGGCACTGAGGTCACTGGCTTTGCAGAGAAGGGCAGAATCAAGAAGGTCAAAGGGATAAAGACCAGGGAGCTCATGATGTGGCTCCCAGTGGAGGAGATTGCCCTTGATGAACCAGCAACTGGGAAACTCATCTGCAAGAGTATTGCTGGGTTTTCTAAGACCTTCCCTGCATCAGCTTTCCATAACCCAGAGAAGGAGAATGAGAAGATGAACTGTGCCGCACCAAAACCAGTGGTCCTAATGGAGAGAGCTCCTCAAGTTGTTAAAAACAATTGATCGTTCTGCCATCCATTGGACCGCAGATCATTATCAGCCCTTCAATCCTATATACTGAAATAATGGTTGAACTAGTGCTTTACTATTTGCTTATGTACTTCAAAGGTGATAACCCAAAGTTCTTCCTATATACCGCTAGTGCATGACTGCCCTAGTATCTATAATCCTGTAAGCCAATTGCCCAACCTCATTTTCTGTACCACATAGCTATATGTTACTAAAATGCACCATGTTATGGATTTCTATGTTTTGCTTTCTTTCAATCTTTACCCTTTTTGTTTCAGAGAAAATACTACTATATGCTTTTGTTTTTCCTCTTTTCCCTTTCATTTTCAGAGAAAATAAATGACAAGGCATGAGAATAAA
The DNA here is from genome assembly GCA_036346575.1 of Dendrocalamus sinicus. Classification (NCBI taxonomy): domain Eukaryota; kingdom Viridiplantae; phylum Streptophyta; class Magnoliopsida; order Poales; family Poaceae; genus Dendrocalamus; species Dendrocalamus sinicus. The sequence continues at coordinate 958,486 of CM070672.1, read as the reverse complement.
ATTGAATAAATTTTTTGTATGACGTGTAAGTATGATATCTAAATGGTCTTTGCAGCCAGTTATTATCTCTTGCGATAATAGACTTTAGCAGGTGCAACGAGTGGAAGATGAAAAGTGTCAATGGTAAGTTCTCCTATAACATCAAAATCAAGGTAGCATAAAATCAAGATTAATTATGCAAAGTGACAAGCAAGGTTGTCATGATCGAGATCCTTGGCAGGATCGTTTTCCTATTGACAGGATCGAGATCCTAGGATCATATCGTAGGATCATGTTCATGGGAGGATCGTACCTTGAAAATCATAATTCTTTTTTTTTTGAAGTGGCGAAAATCATAATTCTAAAGATTATAAGGTCTTTATCACTGTTTTTTAGGGTTCTTCCTAATTAAGATACTACTAGGATTGGGATCAAAATAGTCTGAAAGGATCGGAGGATTGTAAAATTCTACCATACAGACCAAGATCCTGACAACCTTGCTGCCAAGGAAAGATCATATATATGTTGTTGGTGACACTTTTAGATTGTTTATCGCCAAGAGCTCCGTGATGAGCATGTACGTGCTTCGGCTTCAAGAGGGGTGTGGTTATGGGGCATGCATGACCACATTCTAGATGGGTGCATATGGGCGTACATAATTTAGTTTGTATCATGTAATGCAGTATGCATAAAAAAGTTAGTGAGCTAGTTCTATCAAATAATACATGTCACGTCCATTAAAATGGTTTGGAAAGTGAGGTAAGGACCAGCAATGTTCCAATAAGATTTGGTGGTGCTTTTCTTTCCAAAAAAGAAAAAGATTTGGTGGTGCTAAATTTGGACTTCATAGATTGCGAAAAGCACATGAATCCATGAGCTCGTGCAGGAGGAAATAGCATTGATCTCTTGGAATGCATCAAATTGGCTTAGGTGATTAGGCTTATGAAGGGATAAAAAACTGGTGGCTACCGGCCGGTAACCGCTGGTTACTAGAAAAACCAGTGGGAACCGGGAGGGAAAAAACCGGGCGAAAATTTTCAAATGTAAATTTAAATTTATGACTGCATAATGCACTTCCTAGGTTGATTTAGGTCTTCTTTGTGCTAGATTACCTATTGTATGAACTAAATATGCATTAATTATTGTACTCCTAAGTCCCAACATTTTGTAGACAATCTAGCCTAGCTAGTACATTGTAACACCCCGCCCCTCCTTAGGGCCTAAAGTGCTACCATCATTGCATAATATTACTAATTTTAACAATTGGTAACAATTTTAAGCAAACACTATTTTATTCATATTGCAGCGACTTAACATATATCATACCATTTTGACTCTAACTACCATAACATATCAGTAGAGTCTAAATATACTAACAAAAGTTGTCACATGAAATGCTGCTGATATGTGAAATTATTCATATGCTATTCTCGCCAGTGCATGTCGTCCTTAACAATTACCTAAAAAAACAAACAAAATAAGGGTGGGTCCGGAGACTCAGCAAATACATAATAGAACATTGGTGTTGCCACACCAATTTAATAATTTCTATTTCCGTGAACTGTACATCACTATCACTGTAACTGTTTCACTGTTGTTACTTTCATGTAATACAATAAATCTGTAATTGTATCACTGTTCTATTCTGTTTTCATGCAATACGATGCAATGTGTCTGTCACTGTAGCTTATACCAGTATAACGGAGTGTTCATCCGTTGATGAACCACTCGATCCCCATCCTCTTTTATGCGGAAATCCAAACTCCACTCCTGTAGAGTACCTAAAGTAGGTCCCGTTGTCTGTGTATGAATGTAATGCGTGATGCAACATGCTTTCAATGTTAGCATTCCATCTTCTTTGGATACTACAGTCAGTCTAGCAAAGGCAGAAGAGCCACACTACAAACTGCTATATACCTCAGTGTTGTTCTCTCAACCGCCTCCAACCTCCTCTTCTTCCGTCGGTCCAACACAAGAAGCCGGAAGTACTTGCTCTTCTGGCGTCTTCTTCGGCACCAACTCAGAGGATTTTCAGGCGCTTGACCCCAGCAGAGATGGCCGACCGCAGACAGAAAGGTCTGTGCTTCAATTGTGACGATCAATTCACTCGCGGTCACCGCTGCAAATGACATTACTGGATTGGGATCCTGGATGAAGATGACAGGCCCGAGGATCACAGTGACAACACAACCCCTCAAATCTCTCTTCATGCACTAACAGGGATCTCAGCCGGCACTACAATGCAGCTCACTGTCCTCATCAACAACCACAAGTTCTGTGCATTGGTTGATTCGGGTTCCACACACAACTTCATCAACATTGAGGCTGCCCAGTTAGCAGCCATTCCTTTGCACGGCAAAACAAGCATCCAGGTGGCTGTGGCTAATGGTGAATGGTTAGCTTGCCCAGGAATATGTTAGTCCTTGCCTTTCACCATTGATCAAAAAGCATTTTCCATCACTTGCTACGCATTATCACTCCATAGTTTTGACTTAATTTTGGGAGTGCAATGGCTGCGCAACTTAGGACCTATTCTATGGGACTTCTCCACTTTTTAATGTCATTCTAGCACAAAGGTCATCAAGTCAATCTGTTGGCCATTCCTCAAGAATCAATGTTGCGCCTCCTGGCTATAGAGGCGCCTACATAGACCCTGCTACCAGCATTGCTAGATGACTTTGAAGACATCTTCCGCGCACCAACTGGGCTGCCTCCTCAACGGTTACACGACCACCACATTCAACTTCTACCGGGCTCCAAACCAGTGGCAGTTAGACCATACCGATATCCCCACCACCACAAAGACGATGAACGTCAATGTGCGGACATGCTCTCCCAAGGCATCATACGTCCCAGGACGTCCCCCTTCAGCTCGCCAGTGATTTTGGTCAAGAAAAAGGAGGGCTCATGGCAGCTGTGTGGACTATAGGGCTCTCAATGCCCAAACCGTCAAAGATCAATTCCCTATACTAGACTTTATGCCTCCTGGATTTCTCTTCCTGACTTTAAGAACCAATATCCAGACTTTCAGCTCGAGGACGAGCTGTTTCCTTAGGAGGGGGAAATGTTATGGATATCTATTGGGGTAAACATTATACTAGACGCTCTCGACAGGCTCTAGGTTTGGGTTCGGCCAGCACTTTGGCCTCACCGGCAAGACGTGACAAGCTACAACCGGTCAGACCGGGAGTCAAGAGGTCAAACCGGGATTCAGGCGGGCGGTCGGACCGGGACGTAGGCGGTCAGACTGGGAGTCAGGCTGGCGGTTCGACCGGGATTTCGGAAAGGTTACTAGTATTAGGAAGGTGTCCGGATTGGCTTAACCAAACATGATATGTAAGTCAGTTTAGGGTATTAGAATTGGAGTCAATTTTGCACAGACCGATATATAAGGGCACAACTTGTAATCTGGAGGATAGGCAAGAAATAAAGTATCTTCTATTCCCCAAACCCTAAGTCTTAAGCTGGAACTCAGCCACAGCAAGGCAAAGAGCGCCCAGCCAGCAGACTGAAGACCAGATCCATCCTACCCATCCATACAACCTAAGATCAAGAGCTAAGATTCCTAGCATTATCGTAGAACTGTGTTCTCGAAAAAAGTTCCGATCTTAGAACCCCCAAATGCATGTATGCACAAGAAAGGAAAAAATAATAATGGTGGTAACCATAGTTCTAGACATGTTTAATGCTTTATCAAAGGACCAAAGTTTAAATAAAAGGGAATGTACTTTAAATTTTCCAAACAAGTGTAGACTTATTTACTTTTTATGTTTCAACACAAGAACACTAGAGCAGAAAGCCTTAAAGTTTTACACAAGATTTAGTGCATGAAGCAGATATAATGGATACACAGAATCACATATCATCATGTCATCATGATTTGCTGAAACAAGAAGATACCTTGTAGAATAAATAGTATGAAGGGCGAGGTTTCCGTGCTAAGTTATTAGCACGGTCAACAGTAACAAGCCCAAACTTGGGACCATAGCCATCTGCCCACTCCCAATTATCCGATGTTGTCCAGAATAGATAATCAAGCACATACACACACCCTTCAAAACAATATGCCTATGAGTGCTGAAGTTACATACATCTCCATGAGCACAAACTAATGCATGTGTGGATAAGAAGTTAAGAACATACCATTATAATGGCGGCGTATATGGCCAATAGGTGCTCCAGAATATATGGTTTCCAAATCAGATCGGTCTCATCAGAAACTCCATTTTCAGTAATGATAAAAGGTATGTTTAATCTCTTGTATTGCTCATTGAACTGAATCAGGATGGGGAACAGCCCATCAGGATAAACCCCATGACCAGATTCACTGTACTCATCATTATCCACGAGCTTTAGACCAGGTCCTGATATTACCTCCTGCATGAAAGTGGAAAAGTTAACTCATGTCATTTACAGGATCAGACCATTTATTTAAGCAGCTAGAATTCAACTAACCTGCCCATAGTAGTTGATGCCAATAAAGTCCAATTTATGGCAAATGCTATCAATGTAAGGGAATAGGGTCAATGAATTAGCTAGTGTGACAGCTGCAACATCGAATAGGCCATATGGCCGAGTAAACGACACATGATGTGCAACACCAACTATTGGCTTCTTTGCATTCTTGCTGTCAACGAAGAAATGAATAGTTAGAAAATGAGAGGAACACAAGTATACAACATCTAACTATTCAACTCACGATGGCATATACTCATTAGAGCTATGGCATAAGGTGCTATATACCTTTCCAAATGAATGTAGTCATAGGCTTCAGCATGTGCAACAGCCATCCAATGCAAAGCTTGATTATATACATGGCAAAGCAGATGTTGCTACTTCAATTGCATTAGGATCTCCACCAGGCCAAGCACCAGCACACTAAGTCAGCATCACAAACACATGAGCTTCATTGAAAATCACCCGGTAGTCCACTAAATCTGACACACGATCAACAACAAGCCTGCATAACAAAAACTAACATGATAGTTCAAGAGGCAAGAAACTAACAAATACATCCCAAGGAAGAATGTATCGGCAGGTCAGTTTGACTGAAAGAAAGGAGTACCTTACAAAATCCATGAAGTAATTAACAGTTTTTTCCGTCTTCCATCCCCCATATTCCTCAGCCCAAGGTGGAAGCAAGTGATGAAATAGAGTAAGCATTACTTTCATTCCATATTCGTGAACTCTTTGAAAGCTACAAAGAGAAGAAATTATATAAATGTTTGGAGAAGCACACGAACTGCATAACATGCTCCTATCAACTTACTGAGCTCTTGAACTCTTCAGTTGGTTCCTTAGGCATTGTCCTTGTCCAATCTACCCCCATGCGGAAAACACTGATGCCAGTTTCCTTACCAAGTTTCAACTCAGTATCAGGATCGGACCAAAATTTAAGACTCTCTTGCCTGAGCAAATAGGTTGAGCTTACATACATGTGAGAGTCAATTATGTTTAAGCAACATGTTAGGCACAAGCCGCACAACACTGTCCAGCAAAAAGACAACAGTACCCATAAATGGTTGAACAAATAACAAAACCATGAAAGGAAATGGAAAAAGAATTAGTGTAAAACTGTAAATAGACTATTGTAAAGTATGCATTCATGTTGCATCCTCGGCGCCCATCTTTACATAGTCTCTCTCTGGAACTGATACCTAAATTAGGGATGAAAAGATCACTAGCCATTCTTCCCTGAATAAATAGTTAAGATGAAATAAAGTACTTTCTTAGGAAGTGACTTTTACAAGCAACGAAATTTAAGCTCTTATCCTAAAAAAAGAGAAAAATTAAGCTCTTGGATTACAGAAATGAACTAAATTAGCTCATTATTCAAAAACAAAAGTGCCATGTGCATGTACTTACGGGCATGGAACATTGTGACTGCAGTTACCACCACCATCAGATTCTCCACCCTCAGCAAAATTTTCAAACCCCCTAAGCATAGCCTCCATGGCTACCTTAATAGGCTTCCTTTGCTCTCCATCGCTAGCCTTTTCATCCCCTGTTGACCTAGAAGCTTGCTGAGAGCCTCCATCACCACCAGCAGATGCCATCACTGCATCTGCCGGCTTCTGGTCATGCACGGCCTCCTTGTCATCACAGGAATGTTCAGTTGCAAACTGAAGCCAATCATCTTCCAGCCTATCCTCAACATGCGCAGGTGCTGTCGCTAGCCCAAAGAAGAAATCGTCATCTTCTGCAAACAATTCGACACACCATCAGGACTTCCATGTTGCTTGATAGCTAGTAAGTCATGAACTGAAAAAAAAATTGAATCTTGAATTTTCTAAAGAAAATTCTGAAACTTGTGTCTACTTGTGCCAACCGAGTGGCCAAACTGATCCACAAATACAGTAGTACAGTGCAACAGGCAAATCCCATTAATCCCACCCGTCGTTTCCATATTTTTGTTCACATCAATCAATTTACAAATCACACCAATGAAAATGAGCAATTCCTCGTCTTTGAAAAAAAATTGTGAACAATTCCACAACGAATTGGCGAAACCTAAACCGGTCAATTGGGCGTTCCCAAAGACCAAATTGACAACCGCACCAATGCAACGCTTTACTCACGATGACCACTGGTAAGATTATTCAGTAAGTGAAGCGCTTAGAACATGGTTAGGGTTTCTGCGGGGGAAGGGAGTGTGACCTGAGGAGGCGGCGGAGGAGGAGGGGAGGGCGCGGAAATCAGCGAGGGGGGTCGGCGGAGTCGTCGATGGGGTTAGCGATGCGGCGGAGGTGGCGCCGCCGGTACCGCACGAAGGAGGCCGCGTTGGCCGCCGTGGCCGCTGTGGCCTGCGGACGGCGAGCTTCGCCGCTGCCACCAGGAAGGCCGGGAGTGGCATCTCTGTAATATTCCTGTGCACGGATTTATTTTCCTTTGGAATTTTTTGGGTGCTCGGCTGGGTGTGTGCGAGTGGCGGGAAGTGGGTGTTACAAAACAGTTACGGTGAAAAAGTAACAGTGCCTAATATATAGAAGCCTTTCTATAAAGTCACCTTTTATGTCACCCATTTATTACCTATATAAAGCAATGTACAGATTCAGAATGTTTTAATGAAAGTAATCTTTTCTCTCAAACACTTGTCTCAATATCTCTTGCAATACGTTATCAGCACACATACAAACATTCACACACGTGCAAACAGAGAAAGGTAATGGCACTATGTAAGAATCATCAAAAAGTATTTCTGGAAATCCTTGCTTTGGTTGATTCCCTGCATGCAACACTGTACGCTCTTCTTGCCTCTCTCCATGGACAACCTCCACCACCACGCCCGGCGACCACCACCATCATCTCCATCGACCATGGCTCTAGGCCGGTTCGTCGTCATCCATGGGAGGCGCACGGCGTCTTCTCACCAGCGCGGGCTCCACGCTATGGACCTTACCGGCGACCGGCGCACGCCTCCACGGTGGCTAACCGCCGTCCCGGCCTCCGGATCCGCACTCCTCCACCGGCCTCCTCCGCAGAGGACGCCTTCTCCTCTACGTAGACCGAGAGAAGAGGGGAGAGGAGGTGGCCAACGGCCGCGCGCGCCTGGAGCGCTTCGGCAAGCGTGGCGCGGCCGAGGGCGTGGCTCGACCCGCTCGGTTGGCGCGGCCGGCAAGGCGCAGGGCGGCCGGCGCGACGCGCGGCGACAGCGCGAAGACACGCCACGGCCGGCCGGCGGCGGTGGCGCGCGCGCGGCATGCGGCGGCAAAGAAAGCCCGCGCGACGCGGCCGGTGGCGTGCGGCGGCAAAGCGGCGGCGGCGCGCGCGCGCGGGCGCTCCGGCAGGCGGCAGCAAGACGGCGCGCACCGCGCGGCGGTGGCTCCGGCGGCGGCGCGCGCGCGCCATGGCCGGCAGTGCGGTGGAGGCCCGGCGCGGCGGATCTGAAGTCCGGCGGTGGAGGCGGCGCGGAGGCGGCCGGCGATGGAGGTGCCCGGCGGCGGCGGCTCCAAAAATGGCGGCTAGGGTTTGGGGGGGAAACCATAATTCCCCCCATCTCATATATATGGCTGCTAAAATATATGGGCTTTGGCCCATTAAATCCCACCATCTCACATAGGCCAAAAGGCCAAATGGGCTGCAGCCCAAGTTGCCGAAATTTTGCATTTCCCCCCTCTAGTTCATGGAAAATGCAGAATTTTTATTTTAAATAAATTTGTATTGTAGTTTTTGCAGTATAGTCCTTGTGCTTGTTTATAATTGTACTCATTAATTTGTACTGTTATAAATTAGCATTTCAGTCCCTACAGGACCTGAAAATTATGTAAATATTTAAATAAATGTGCAACCACATTTATATAATTTTTACATATGTAGGATTATTACTTTATTGCAATTTACTTACATTATTAATTGCGACCATACTTAACTTTGCTATCTTTTGCAAATTTAAATTTAAATTTAAAATTCCCGTTTAGTGAGTACCATTGTACTTAATAAATTGGAATTTTTGCAAAATATTATACCTACCATAAATACCATAATTATAATTTATGGCACTTTGCTACATTTATTTGTACGCTATGCCATACAATAAATTGGTGTTCACCACCAATATTGTGATTATACGGTATTATAAATATAACCACATGTTATATTTAATTTGAGTATATATTCATTCGGATTACAATACTCATATTGTTTTCCACATATTTTGCATTTTATTACAACATTACCATACACATTAATTTACCTCATGTAAATTAATCATTTATGGTGTACTTTTCATGTAGGTTGTAAAAGGCTACCAAAGATTTTGAACCCCTCGCTCTCGATGGTTCCAACTACCCTACATGGGCTATGGACTTAAAAATCAACCTCACCACACGTGGGTTGCAAAGGGTGATATTTGATCCTCCAGATGATCAAATTTCTCCGGATATTATGAAATATTCCGTTTTAAGCATAATACAGAATCACATACATCCAGATTTAAAGGCGGAATATCTGTATGAGGAGAATCCACTCACTTTATGGTTAGCCCTCAAAAATAGATATGAACAACAGAAAATTGTTATCTTACCTGAGGCTAATCATGAATGGGCACACCTTAGACTCCAAGACTTCAAAACTGTTGGAGACTGTAATCATGCCCTTCATGCTATTTGCTCCAAGTTGCGGTTTTGTGAAAAGGAACCAACGGATGCGGATAAAATAGAGAAGACTCTCTCTACTATGCTCCCATCTGACAAGGTCCTACAGCAGCAATGGCGTGCTGCAAATTATCAAACTTATTTTGATCTTATGCATACTATGCTTTAGGCAGAAAGCATGCTGAACTTCTTTTAAAGAACAATCAGCAACGTCCCATTGGGGCTGCTCCACTTCTTGAAGTTCATGCTAATCAGAATAACACCAAGTTCGGTGGTTCCAAAGACCACTCAAAGAACTTTAAAGGTAAAAATAAACGCAACAAGAAGCAAAAACCTAGTGGATTCAAGAAAGGTAAAGGTAATTCTGGTAAGAGAGTTGACAAAACTGAAATATGTCAAAAGTGTGGTTGCTACAACCGTCCTACCAAGAAATCCGCACCCCGAAGCACCTTGTGAACCTCTACATCCAGTCTTTGGCTCAAGGCAAAAATGCTCAAGAGAAGAGATTTGAAGCACACTTCAATCTCACATCCAACAATAATGCAGCCGGATGTTCTCAAAAGTTCATTCAAGAACTCAAAGATACATGTGCTTCTACACAAAAGGATGATCTCATGTGCATTGAGGACACACTTGAAGAATTTACTTCTCAAGACATGTTTGGTAGGGGTGCAATCGGATCGGATTCGAACGGATATTGCTCAAACCGTATCCTAACCCATATTTTTTCCTCGGATTCGAAATCAGATACGGTAAGACCGGATACGAATACGAATTCAGAATATTCGGAGTTTCGAATATGGTATCATCGGGGCGGATATATATTGGTTACGGATCGGAAGCAGATAATATAAGCGGATATCACGGACGTACAAAAAGGAACATTTTCAATAGTGTCTTCTCATTAAAAAGGACCAAAGCAACAGTTTAACATTTGTCCATTTCATAAAACATGAATGAACTGATCTGTTCAAGCCTTCATGGAGAATTGGAGACCATGTACACGATGACAGCATGTACATGCTACAAGCATTTCACTAGTACAGTGGGAAATTGGGATCAATCTCCTTCACTCAGGACTCAAATCCGCCAATCAGAACCTGGAGAATTCCTTCACCCGGAGAACCTGGACGACCATTTCTTTGCCCGTAGCTGAAAAGAATTGGTTGGAGGAAATGCCAGATCAGAGGATGTACAAAACAAAATTATAAGCACAATATAACAACAACAACCTACTGTTGTGGATTAAAAACAATGCCTAGAGAACTCTATTTGGGCCCAGTACAACAAAGAGATACTTCAGTGGAAAACATAAGAGAAACTCAGCACAGATAAAGAAGTAAAGTAGCGCCATCAGTAATTAGCTAGCCCATGTCCAAAAATAATAATATATGGCAGTAACTAACAAGGAGTCAGCAACTAACATTTCCAGCTCTGTATCCCCCAATGCTGAAGACGGTTCCTTCAGTTTTGGTACTTTACATCTACAGTTACAGTTTAGTGAAGGGAATACAGAAGCTAACCCTAGTTGGATACATAAATTATATATAAATCAAGTATTTTTTGCTTCTTGAGACATGTAATGAGAGCTACTGTGATAGAAAGAGACAAGGTAATAAATACTGAAATTAACATAGCATCCACCATTGTTAAGTATTTTCCAACTGGTAGAATGAATAATCAAAATACCCACAATGGCAAACTGACTGAAGCAATCCAATTTCACAGTAAAACAGTAAATGAAGCGTACACACGCAATAGAGTCAAAGAACAAAGACTAATGAACCTACAATTCAGTACTTCACCATCTAACAACATCACATTATATATCATATTCTGTTTCACACAAGTCAAACTATCATGATCAAACACAAGTCAATCTATCACCTATTTGCCCAATCACTTGCCTTCAGTTCTAATATACTGTGCATAATGCAGTTTAGACTTGAATAGGAATAAGCATAATGCAATTAAGAATTATATAGTCAATTCTTGGAAAAGGTTACCAGAAACTTAAGTAGTAAACTTTAGCTTCACTTGGTCACAAGCACACCTAGAGCTCGCCATCACTAGCTCATCCCCATGCTTCGAAAAATAGCAAAAGTGACTCACACAAAAGGATCTCTTGTTTCAGTTTCAGGCCAGCAAACATATCACACCTTCTTTTCAGTGATTGGCAAGCTTCGCTACTAATAGACTTTGTAATGTCCTACAATGACAGGGACAGAGAACTTTCAAGTGCTATTTGGAACAAGCTTCACCGGGTTAACAAGAACTTGTCAAAGTATTGAATGATTAAAATTATCTACTTTATAATAATAATAATATATTTTTGGTAAGCCGTCGAGTTCACTTTATACCAAAAACAAAAGGGAAAATTAGTCCCAGTTCCTATTCTAACTAATAACCAAGGATTCTTCAGTCATACAAACAGGGAAATATTGTTTCTTATCCGTGAACTTGGCTCTTCATTGTGTAAAATAACTTGAATACTTGATAATCTAAATATTTCCTCTGTGCAACACGCTAGAATCAATTTTCTTACATCTTTTATTCTTGCTCCTGGCAATATACAACGTTTCAAAATACTTTCAGCACATAAACATCACATGCTAACTTGCATCACCTGATGGAAGCCGCCAAGCCGGACATCATTTTCAGAGAAATGCTCTCATAGCACCTACGACGACATTGTTGCATTACATATCAGAAAATGACAGATTCTAACAAATTAAACAGAAGCGTTGACATCTTGCTGAAGAAAAAGAACTATGCCTACCAATTCTCAAGTTCCAGGCTTGGAATTTCCGATGCGGCCGACGGGGAACTGGAAGCCTTGACGGAGCGCCGGAGCGGGAGACGGGAGACCTTCTTTGGCACACCGGATGGGGAGGATGGCTGGGGATCTCAGATCTGGATGGGGAGGAATGGAGGATGGGATCTCCGGATCTGGATGGGGACTGGGGAGCAGCCGACTGAGCCGAGCAGGGGAGGATGGATTGGGGATCGCCGGCGGATCGGATCGCCGACGAGACGAGAGCGTCGAGAGGTTTACTAGAGGGCTGCGGTCTGCGGATCTGGATTGGGGAGGCCGGGAGGGCTGCGGCTGGAGCCAGGAGGCCGATTCGCCGTTTGATTTAGGGTTACCTGGGTTAGTGGGTTCCGGATATCCGACCGGATACTATCCGGATACCGAAGCAATTCGGTCGGATTTTTGCTGTCCCGATTCCGGTACCGAATCCGACACGTAATATCCGAATCCGGTTTCCGATCCGACCAGATTTTCCATTTTCTTCCCGGTTTCGGTACAAGTCGAATTCGATACCGGATCAGTCGGGATTAACCCAACCCATTTGCACCCCTAATGTTTGGAGATCTCAATTAGACTCCTAGTTCCATAGCTACTAAGTACTATAGTGTTGTAATATAAATAATGTTGTCATCTATATTGTAAGCTTGTGTGCTACAATCATATATCGAACATATTCGGTATTGCAAATAAAGTTTGTATGTATTCTATATATACTATAAGAATTTCATTAAATTCTTCTTTGTGTATATAGATTTTTGGAGTCGATCTAATGGAGGAGGAATTATGCCTTGTGGACAATGGTACCACAAACTCTATACTTAGGGACACAAAATATTTCCTAACTCTTACTAGGAGGAAAGGAAATGTTTTAACCATCGCTGGACGCGATGCAACGATAGTAGGCTCTGGTCGCGCCTCTATCACTCTCCCTATGGGTACACAATTGGAAATTGAGGATGCACTCTTGTAACCTGATTCAACACGTACCCTACTTAGTTATAGAGATATCTGTCAGAATGGTTTCCATGTTGAAACCCGAAATGACAACAAAGAGGAATATCTCCTCTTAACCAAAAACAACGGATATGGCAAACAAGTACTAGAAAAAATTCCATCTTTACCCTACGGATTGTACTATACATACATCAAACACGTTCAACATATTGCGTACAAAATAATTTTTCAAAACACTAACACATTCCAAACATGGCATGATCGCCTTGGCCACCCAAGCATTGGAATGATGAGGAAAAATTATTAGCAATTCAATTGGTCATACATACCTCAAAATAAAATTTTCGGAATTCTCAGATTTTGTGTGCACTCCTGTGCCACCGGAAAATTGATTTTAAGACTCTCTTATCTTAAAATCATAGCTGAACCACTTAAATTCCTTGAACGCATTCAAGGAGATATATGTGGTCAGTCCTATACAACCATTATGTGGACCGTTCAGGTACTTCATGGTTCTAATTGATGCATCTATTAGATGGTCACATATGTGTCTTTTATCCACACGAAACCATGCATTTGCTAAGTTAATTGGTCAAATTATCCAATTACGAGCAAATTACCCTGAATATCGAATTCAATCAATTTGAATGGACAATGCTGCTGAATTTTCATCATATGCCTTCAATGACTATTGTATGGCTCTTGGGATACAAGTTCAACACTCTGTTCCATATGTTCATGCACAAAATGGTTTAGCAGAATCTCTTATCAAGAGAATCAAGCTCATTGCCAGACTATTACTACAGAATTGCAACTTACCAACATCATGTTGGGGTCATGCAGTTTTACACGCTGCTGACTTAATCCAATTGCGTCCAACTGCATATCATAGCACTTCCCGCTACAATTAGTACATGGAAATCCACCAGATATTTCCCATCTGCGAAAGTTCGGCTGCGCTACATACGTACCGATCTCACCACCGCAGCGTACTCAATGGGACCGCACAGGAAACTTGGGATCTATGTTGGGTATAAATCTCTGTCAATTATAAAATACCTCGAGCCCCTCACAGGGGACCTGTTTACGGCCCGGTACGCTGATTGCATATTCAATGAGGAACATTTCTCGGCATTAGGGGGAGACAACAAGTACCAAACTGAATGCCAGGAAATTAATTGGAATGCACAAGGCATTCTGCCTCACTCCACGTACGAGAGACCGAACTTCAAGTTCGAAAATCATTCATTTGCAAAATATTGCAAATAATCTGCCAGATGCATTTACTGATTATAAGGGTGTCACAAAATCCTATAATCCTGCCAAAAATGTACCTGAAAGAGTGGAGGTACCGCAAAATACCACTCAACTCCCAGTTCAAAATAAGAGGGGGAGAAGTACGGTACAAATGGCGGATACAGCTTCTAACAAGCGACAAAGGAAACAAAAGAATGTAAATGCAGATCAACCTCAAGTTGATAGACACCAAAGGATCCTTGAACCCAGATCAACAGTGCACTCAAATACTGATCCTGGGACATCGGAATACCCCAACTCAAATGTTTTGGGAAATAATATTGAGTCATCAGGGGTCCAAGAAATTTCCACTAATTATACTGATTCTGGAGAATCATATGATCGTAAGACTACACTTGTCGACATTTATTTCTCCACAACAATTGCAAATAACATTCAAAATGATCCAGATCCCAAGACCATGGCAGAGTGCAAACAGCGCTCGGACTGGAATCAATGGAAGGATGAAATTCAAGCGAAGTTAGCCTCGCTCAAGAAAAGAAATGTATTCACCAATGTGATACATACACCTCCCAAAGTATTCCCTGTCGGTTTCAAATGGGTTTCGTCCGCAAACGGAATGAAAATAATGAGGTGGTGGGAACAAAGCAAGGCTTGTAGCACAAGGGTTCACGCAGAGACCCGGCATTGATTACAATGAAACTTATTCTCTAGTAATGAGTGGAATAACATTCCGATATTTAATCTCATTATCAGTTAAAAAGCATCTATCTTTTCAGTTGATGGATGTAGTGACTGCATATCTTTATGGGTCACTTGATTCGGAAATATATATGAAAGTTCCCGATGGAATTTCAATTCCGAATCCAAACGCAAATCGCAATATGTATTGTGTAAAATTGAACAAGTCTTTATACGGCTTGAAACAGTCGGGTAGAATGTGGTACAACCGACTAAGTGAGTTCCTAACCAAAAAGGGATACTCCAACAATGATGATTGCCCATGCGTATTCATAAAAAGATCCTCAACATGATTTTGTATTATATCTGTGTATGTTGATGATCGTAATATCATTGTAACACACAAGATATAGATGAAGCACGTAATCATCTTATGACGGAATTTGAAATGAATGATTTAGGTAAAACCAAATTTTGCTTAGGTATACAACTTGAGCACCTTCATACAGGCATCGTCGTGCATCAATCAGCCTATATCCAGAAAATATTGGAGAAATTCAATATGGACAAAGCATATCCATCAAAAACCCCCATGGTTATTCGATCTTTAGACAGGGATAAAGATCCATTTAGACCCCGAGATGACAATGAAGAGTTATTGGGACCCGAGGTTCCATATCTCAGTGCCATCGGAGCGCTTATGTACCTTGCAAATTGCACCCGGCCGGATATTGCATTTACGGTAAATCTACTTGCTAGATATAGCGCTGCTCCGACCAAAAGACATTGGGTGGGAGTGAAGAATATCCTTAGATATCTTCAAGGCACTAAAGATCTCGGTTTATTCTTCCAGAAGAATAAAAATGTGGATTTAATAGGATATACAGATGCTGGCTATTTATCAGATCCCCATAATGTCAGATCTCAAACAGGCTTTGTATTTTTACACGGTGGAACCGCCATCTCTTGGAAGTCTTCGAAACAGACTCTAATGGCTACATCCACTAATCATTTTGAAATAATTTCATTATATGAAGCATCACGTGAATGTGTATGGCTTCGCAGAATGATTAACCACATACAACCATCATGTGGTATAAGTGCAATTGCATAACCTACCATTATCTACGAAGATAATGCTGCTTGCGTTGTTCAAATGCAAACGGGTTACATAAAAAGCAATATCACAAAACATATTGCACCTAAACTATTTTACCCACGTGAATTGCAAGAGAGTGGGGAAATAAATATTCTGCAAACTAAGTCTTGTGATAATCTCGCAGACTTATTCACCAAGTCATTACCAACCTCCACATTCCAAAAATGTGTTCATGGAATTGGTGTGCGAAGACTACGTGATTTGCATATGTTAGGGGGAGAAATCTCCTAAGACTTAACCTGTTCAAATATAAATATTGTACTCTTTTTTCTTTATGAGTTTTCCCTCTAAGGTTTCTCATCAAGGTTTTTAATGAGGCAATATGACAACGTAATCATAAATATATCTCTATTTTCCCACAGGAGTTTTTAAAGAGATATAATCAAATATATGCCATATCATTTTTCTCTTTAAATTTTCCCACCGGGTTTTAAAGGAGTTTTTCATGGCATATCTACTTTATCAGTTCTCGTCATATTTTTCCCTACAGGGTTTTGAAGGAGTTTTCCCAAGATGATGAATCAAGGTGATCATATGAAGACATATTGGTCAAGGGGGAGTGTTACAAAACAGTTACTGTCAAAAAGTAACAGTGCCCAATGTATAGATGCCTTTCCATAAGGCACCTTTTATGCCACCCATTCATCATCTATATAAAGCAATGTACAGATTCAGAATGTTTTAATGAAAGTAATCTTTTCTCTCAAACACTTGTCTTAACTAGTCAAATGCCCGTACGTTGCTACGAAAACACATATTTTGTACCAAATAATTCCTATATTGCGTGAAGCATGCATAGCTAAAGCTTTGTAAATGGGAAAGTCTTGAAGCTCTCATGACATCAGAAGGACAAGTGTACATTGAAGCTTTCTAAATGAGCAATAATACAAAGTGCTCATGCGATACTATTGAATCCAAAAACGCAAATCCATAGATGTTTCTTAAGAGTAATTTATAACTACCAAAATAGTTTGTTATTATTGCAGCTAGCATATGGGATGCATACATCAAACCACGTCTCCCACTGATGCATTCACATAAATGGATGAACATATGAAAAATCTAAATCAGATTAATGTAGAGGGAAGCCATTCAATGCCTGAAGTTGTATTCCATATCAAGGCTCTCAAGGGATTTGGCCACCTGGACAACAACTGATGCATCCCCGATTTGACCTGCATAGGCAAAGCATCAGCTCACCTTAGAAGCTTAGTTGCTCCTCAAAGCAAAGTAGTATGTAAGCATCAAAAGAGAATGCAAAAAAAAATGGCAAGACGGGACCGGCTGAGAGCACCATAGCGGGGCGTCGAGGCGGCGGGAGGTAGAGAAAGGAAATGACAATCCTCCAAAACTAATAATAAATCTGTGAAGACATAGATTATAAAGTTTCTTGTGATAATAAATTAAACATGATAATTTGTTGTCTTTGTAAAGCTTCCTTTTAACAAAACCTGCTTCAAGTCAAATGAAACACCCAACTTCTGAAACCAAGAGATTACTGCTTTGGTAGTGCCAGAAATGTCCAATTTTGTTGCTTGATGAGACTCCATGACCTATGGAATTGGAATTGTGCCAATTTGATATTTATAAAGAAGTCACTGGGGACAACAATAATAGGGAAGTAAAATGGTTATGATTTGGCGTTCAGAAAAAAAGAATAGCAGCATTCATAAATTGTGTCAAATAAGAAAAGAGCTAGCCATCTGAGATATCTTTATTGGCTGAACACATGAAGGCATCCTGTTGGACATTTTGAACTAAAACACTACTGTCCTATTTCCTAGTTTGTAAAAACTCTTAATGGTTTACTAAAATGGGATTGCTGCAAATTATGCACAAGAATTATGAGTGGTGCCATGAACATCTTCGTGATATCCTTGATTGAGTTTGGGGAGTTCAGAGCTGCCAGCTTTAGATATTCCTATCCCTCCTCACCAACCTCTGTGGCAATCACGCTCAAGTCTTTCTGTGCTTTGTCTACCTGGATCCTCAGCTTATTTGAGGCTTCCAACATCACCTCCCTCTCCTCTTGGAGTAGACATCATACTCCTGCATTGTTAGGGCCTGCATTTGTAGGGCCTCGGCCTAGAACTGCTTGAGCATTTCGCTCCATACTTCCTGAGCCTCCTCGGGCTTTATCTCCTCCTTTGCCCTTTCCTTGTCATCACCCAATTCTGAACCCCTTTGAATTTAGCAGACAAACTTGATCAGATAAGTTGTGAGCTTTAGACAGAATTAATTTGAGCAAGATAAGGAAATATGGAATTTACCACAAAGAATTGATCGAAACACCTCAAGTAATGAATTAACAAAGGCAACATCACCGTACGACAAAGATCGCCCATGTAACAAAAGGAAGACAACGAATAAGAAGATACTCCACGCATTACATACAGAATAGTAGAATAAAGCAATGATGCAGCAAAATTTGCAAAAGCGCATCAAGATTATCTCAAACGCACATCAAGCACGAAAAAAAAAGAATAGGCGAGGCGACCAAGTGAAACCACGCAGATCAGATACAGAAATAGAAGAAACACTCCTAAGAAGTCAAAAGAATGCATCACCACAAGAAATGGCAACCAGTTCAAGGATCTCAGAGAGGGTGACTACTCACGGATTCCTCCCCCGCAAAGGTGGTGACAATGCAATGAGCTCGTGGGGTGGCTCCTCCGGCGATGAGACGAGGACCGGCCGAGAGCGCCCGGAGCAGCGTGTCGAGGCAGTGGGAGGAGGAGCGCGCGACGTGGAGGAACAGGGCGGTGTGTTTACGTCGGCAATGGCGATGTCGCCAGAGGGCAGCATGGGGGAGTGGGAGTGGATGGCGTGGAGGAGCGGTGGGAGGAGGTCGGAGAGGTGGGGAAAGCGGTCAGTGGCGAGGCGCGGGAAGTTTGGGAAGGCAACGAGCGCGTCGGAGAGCGAGGAGGAGATGGCGAGGAGGGAGGCGAGGGGGCGCCGTCGGACTGGGAGATGGCATCAACCACATGGGAGAGGTAGTCAGTAATGTGGCAGTGCGCCTCGCCCATGCTCAGGTACGCCTCCATCTCCGGCACAGCGGCGGCGGTGCCAACGATAGGGTTGGGTTTTGGGTTGGAGATTGGCGGCGGACCAGATGGGAAGAAACAATATCCATTGGAGTAGGCGCGTGGGACGAGAGAGATGGAACGGCCTACCAGCTTCACCGCGTGCGGCTTGAGGCAGAAGCGGGAGGCGGCGGCAGCACGGGGGCGGAGCGAGGGGTGCGGAAGTATCGAGGGGTGCAGAAGAATGAGGGCGGAGTGGGCAGTTGCGGGAGAAAGTCACGGGGAGAACGGACGGACTGCCACCAACTCCAATTTTTAAGTAGTAAAGATATCTCTTGCAATAGTGGGAACTGCAGGGCTCCCGTCCTCGTTGATGGTGGGTCCCACCTAAGACACGTGGCAGGAGAGATGGTGACCTGCTTACAAGGGTGTCCATATTAACTGCAGCGGATCGTGTTGAAATGAAAATAAATATTATTGATAAAAAAGTAGTTTTTAAAAAGTAAAGACAAGTAGAAAAAAAAGAGAGATATAAGTGCTAGACAGGTGCGAGAGGAGTGGGTGCTCGTAACCGCTGTTTTCTCGTCGAAACGAGAGAAGTAAAAAACGTTGAAGAAGTCATATATTTATATTAGTTGCTGATCTCTTGAAATAAAAATCAAAAGGAGAATCCAATACCAACACTCCTTACGTTTTCAGGCCCGGCTATAACGCGGGATTCTTAGTCGATTCCATTAGAAATTAAATTGTTTCGTGTAAAATTCTGTTCCTCTACAACTGTTTTTCTCCTTAGTCATTAATCTGTGTGCTCGTTTGTGCGTTTGTTTCGGTATAATTCGACCAGCAAATCTATGCGGCCTCTTCCTCTAAAAAAATTATACGCATTCTTTCCCGATATGATGTGTCCTAGACAGGGCCGTGCCGAGGGGCGTGCGAGCGGTGCAAGGGAACAGAGCCCCCAATTTCCAGGGGCCCCAAATTCTGATGGAAGCTGTAGGACATCACTCCATCATTAGTTCGTCACCAGGTGCATGCGAACTGCTACCAGCTAGGCCTAGCTAGGGGATCAATTCAAGCCCACGCCGTTAACTTTCATGATGGATTATTAGCACTGAACGCAGACAGGCATCAGTCAGAAGTGCAGGAGCAAGACCAGTACGCCTGGAGTCAACGACAACTCCTAGGTAATTTAATCTTTTCCTTCAATTTGAATCCTTTTTTTCTAATTTGATAATTATAAAAGAATATGTACGATTCTTAATATTTCTCATTACTATGTACGTAAGATATGTATGTAGAATTGATAATTATTATAATTCTATTTATCAAAAGAAAAAGACTTTATTTTATAGTTTGGTATATAGCCCTAAATTTTGCCGGCACGATCCTGATCCTAGATGTCTAGCAACACAACAAAGAATGATATAGATGTAGAGAACTAGAAACATATACGTGTACATACGATCGATCGATGCGCATGGAAACATCATGATACATGATACATACGGATCGATTTGGCACTGCCGATTGGATATGAATGGACTGAAGAGATGCCCTGATCATATCCACTCGGTTTTCCTTCTCTGACGACAAGGAGTCTTGTTATACGGTTCTAGATCATCGATCTACAGTGTACTACTATTCATCGTTTTTGTTAGGTTTTAGATGTGTGTCTCTCTTGACAGATGTAGATTACGTTCTACGAGAAGGAACTGATTATGGCCACAAAAAATGGTATATTGGACCGTGAATTACTACTACTCTATCGATCGAGCTGTTTGTTAGCTTTCATTTTGTTGGAAGCTGGCTAGATATGCATACGTAGATCGTTTCCATTCGAGAAAGTTCTCGTATATTTAGAGCACTTGTATTCCTAGAGAAAAAAATAGTTGGTACGAAACAAAACGTCGGCGCATGCGTATATACGTAGAGTGCAATACCTGCATGAACTAACCCACAAAAATACCCCTTTTTTACGATCAAAGTACATCTCTTCGATTCAACATTTCTACACTATAAGGGAGGATAGAATCGCAGATGCCGACAAGTTAACTAGGGCATTGCATGGCTGCTGCCAATGCATACAGTTTCATCACACGGGTTTTTTTCGTATAGACTTTTTGATTTTTGCTTTGGTTTATAAATAGTAATTTATAGAGAAAAACACTTATATACAATTTTGATCGATATAAATGAAGTGTATATATTATAATTGATTAATACACTCTATTTAAAAGTTATATACTATAAAAAATTTATTTAGTATATAAAAGTTATTTAAAAATCCAAAGAAGGAGCACGTACGGAGCAAAACAAAAGAAATGAAGATCGATTTCTTTTGGTTTGGGCCACCGATTCACTTCATCTCAATGAGCCCAGATGAGCAGCAGATACAGAGCCCCATTCTAATGGGCCGGCCTGAAGAGACGATCAGCCATCGATTATTCTACTTCGGCGGGCCCACAGAATTCAGAGCCATTTTTGCGCGCAGCCAGGAGACGCGACGGACCAGCTGCAGTCCTCTTATTTTCGGCTGTGTTTCGACGGTGGCAGATGGTTTTTTTTCTAACATTAGTTTTTATACAAATGAATTGAATGTTAATACCGAATTAGTAGTGTGCCCGTGCTAACGCTACGGCAAAATACAAAACAAGATAAAATTTGTAAAAAATAAAACGAACTGAAATATGCCATGAAAGGATAGAGCTATACTGAGCATGTTATGGCTGGTCTATGGTGAGCATTGTAGCTGTAATAGCTGATGTGACGATGTTTAGCCAGAGTAGGAATTCATTATGGCCATGGGTGTTTGGGCTTTATCCATTTAGAAAGAAAAGAATGTTTGAATTTTCCAATGAGCGGCGACCATGCTAACAACCTTGATTGCCCGTATAAAAGAGGAGGCCGAAACTTGGTTCTTGCGGGAAACAAGAGACTGATAAAGATACCGCTTAACTCTGTAACATCTTCCTTTCCGGTGCCGTTAACCGGCATTATACCCTGCCTTAAAACAGGGCACCTCCTATATACTGTCATTTCTCTTTTCCTTAATTAATTAGGGCAGCACTCCTGCCCGTTCCAAAAAAAAAGTGATTTTAGTACCCAAAGAAACATTCTGAAAATTGTCCCATCCAAATTGTACAGATCATCAGAACAAGTGACGAATTAGTGTTCCTCAGATTTACAGTCTGGCTAATCGACGGTAAGATCGTCCTAGAATCATCAGAATCACAACTCATCATTTGGTGGAGAGTTGTCGCCCATGAGCTCCTCAAGCGAGAATTCATCCTCTTCAATGACCTCTCCATCTTTGCCGTCCCATGGTTCAGATTGGACTATTGCAGGGGCACCATCCAAAGGAAGATTTCCCCTGCCGCCGCGCCCTGCTTCCTTCACAAACTCGCTGCAGGGGATAATTTGTCGTTAATCATCTGGCAAATGAACGTAAGCGACAATCGAAGTTATAGGCATAACGAGCTTACATAATTTCGTCACGCTGGAAGGCACTACGAAGTGGAGCATATGCGCCTTTCTTCACATTGAGGGCAACCATGGCAGGATAGCCGTAGCCACCTACTCCAACCTGCTTCTCGAGATCAGCTTGCTTGCCGGCAGCTGTCCAGACAAAACTGCAAGGCAAATACTATACTGGCTCAGGATGTCCATCTCAAGAAAAAAAGGGGAGTTTTTAAATATAGAGGTGATTACATTAGAAGATTTTTGTGAGGATAACTTCCCAAAATAGATTCTCTCCGTTGCAGATTTGCTTGCATAATGCATAGCTTAGAAATGTACATTACATACGACATCTTGCATCATACAAACAATGCTTGCCATATTAATGTCAACTTAAGTTATGTTCACGGCAAAGTCGTTTGATCTCTTCCTTTAAGGTGATTGTTTAGTCTTTGAAATACACGAGTTACTATTTTTTTTGAAACAGGACATGAGATACTATCAAATGTCAAAACTCATGTTTCTTTTTGTCAATCCACTAAAGGAAACTACTGCATTGATTGGACTGTTAATTTTTTGGGGATGTATTCTCAAGAAAAAAAATCCTGAAGAGATAAGCAAGAAGGAAAAAAATAGTAGGTAAAGTCAACGTGATTAGTTCAATTGACACTTGCCTGTATGGACTCTTCTTAAATTTCTCAGCAACAGATAATAGCAGCTCAAGATACTTGTTCCTTCCTTTTGCCTTTGAATCCAGGATGTCCGGAAGGAAAGATACAAAGCAAATTGCAGCAGCAGCACACTTGTCTTCCATGACATCCTACAGAAAGCCAACCCCTTGCATCAGAATATCAACCATAGACTATGTGGTCTCCAGAAATTCTGTTAGTATCATGAATGATCTTACTGGGCCAGTCAACTCAGAAACCTCAGGTGGAGCAGAGTTGGCTTCCAACTGTTCCAATGCGAAGGACTCAATGGCAGATGCAACTCTAGCCCCCTGGTAAGGGAATGGGCTCTCCTTATCAGCACTAAATACCAGAATAGTTGGAAAGCCTTCAATCTTGTACTTGCTCATCAAGGACTGCAAAATTCAAAAGTCAAATAACACTTTGCATAAGTGGTACTTGGGAAAGAAGCTTAAAGATGTACAGTTAGCCCAATGATATATTGGCGGTACATGCATGCATACTATTGCAAGGTCAAGTTTCAACTTTCAATCTTTAAAAATTACACTGATACAGTGCCAGACAGCTTGCCAAAATTCATTCAAATGTCCAAAGTCACTTGATAGCTTTCATCTTCTGATCGACCAATTAAAATTAAAAACATTATACATCATGTTAAAGTGGCGGCACTTCGATGAGATCCCAATCAAATGGCTTATGGATAAGTTAGGTCATTGAAACTTTCCTTGATAAAACTGCCAATAGAAACCTAGTTTTATATGCTCAGACTCCAAAATCTGTACAAGTCATAATTGTGAGTTGGTGACCCTAGAGTGCTAATGCTCAGCTTACTTTTAGTTATAAAATGTGAACCTAAGGGCATACCTTTTCAGCGTCACAATCAACATGGCCCAGCTTCACTTGTCCCTTCAAGTTCTTTGCAACCCTTTTCCATTCAGGTGCCAGTTTCTTGCAGTGCCCACACCTTAGTAAAGAACAATATAGTTGATGAGTCAAAAATTGTATTCAGTTAACAGGATTTACTTACTATCTTCAGTAGACAAGGTATTGTAAAAGGGATTTCAAAACATCAGCGAACCAACGAATTAACTTGTCAACTCCTATAAGTATGGAACTTCTGAAGCTCCCATAGTTAATCAAGAATGTGCTAGAATATACAATAATAATGAATAAATGATAAGCTAAATAACATGGGCTTAAGGACAGAGACCTAAAATGTACAAAGTAAGAGATGACTAAATTGTACACAATTCTGTGTAATTTTTCACTTTTCCTTTTTCTCTTCCTTTGGAGAAATAGCTACGTCCAATAACAAGTAAAGAATACAAAACCAATCAAGTAACATGATGAGCAGTACATGTACATTCATCTACATACCATGGTGCAAAGAATTCCATAATCCAAAGGTCATTGCAGTAAGGGCAGCAAAGTAATAGTTACTACTCGAAGTCAAAATATTGCAAACATCAATGGAGCAACAGAGATGATGCATTTACATGGCTTAGAAGATGAAGACTACTGGGGGTATTTTTCACAATGTGCGTTTGGTGATGCAAATCCATCTGATTTTCCACAGTTGGAAAAAATTGGTCGGCAATTGGCAAAGAAGCTGGCAGGTTCACCTTTAGCAGCTAAGTCAGTAGGGGGTTCATTAAAGCTGAAATTAGATGAAGACCACTGGAGGGCTGTCCACGGTAGCCATTTGTGGCAGATAGAACAGAAGGAAGATGATAATATGCCAGCATTAAGATTGAGTTACAAGCACCTTCCTGATCATTTCAAGCAGTGCTTTGTTTACTTTGCATTGTTCCCTAAGAATTACCAACATCGAGGTGATGTGCTCATACAGATGTGGGACAATTGAGGTTCACTTTAGCCAAACTAAGCGTATCCTCTTGTGTCCAAGCTCATTAACAGGCAAGCTCTGATTGAAATTAATAGGGCAGTCCTTAAAAGTGAGCCAGGGTACAAGGTATGCATAAAGTTCTACTTGGTTGGGTATAGAAGAGCTGCAGTAGCTAAATGACTCCAGCTTGTTGCCTTTTTCTCCTTGTTAACTCAAAAGGACAATCACAGAGACATCCGAAAATTTTAGTATTTTCGTCAAACTTCCCTTTTTATGTTAGTTCAGAAATCAATATATTGCCATAATTAGTAGAATTTTGACTTCAAGTGCTGCCTCTTTGTAAATGGTATTGCATAAATTATAAGGTTTTGGAGGAAACATGTCCTGTAAAAAAATGGTAAATCGTATAGGCAAGATAACTACATTCCAATTCCAAAATGAACAGGAACTCTGTATGGTTGCTTTGAAGTACAAGTCAAAACTTCACCACCTTCACCTCACCTCCTGTCTCATGAATGAAGAATTTCTATAGCTCAGCAGCAAACTCTCAACGTTCGTTTATTTATTTAAAACAGTAAGATGATATGCTCGCCAACAATGAACGTGTTGGAAATTAAACTTGCTAACATTTTGAAAAGGCTTGAAGTTTTGTATAAGTGTGCTTCGATTCAACAAACAAAAATAAAAGAAACCTAAAAACAGAACATGCGTACTACCTTCTTTGATGACTTTGAGCTGAACCATTGGTTTGTTGAAGGTGGTTGTGCCTGAGGAAATCCTGCACAAATATAAATTGTTTGCTTCATAGATTTCTCCCTGGCATGACTTCCTATTTTAGGGTAAGTTCCTTACCATCAATATCCGGATCAACTCTCTTTACCAGATGCTTGGATTTCTGAAAAGCAGTTTATCATCACACTCTTACATAATAGTGGGATAAAGCACTACCTTGGTGTAGATACGGCATTGAGGCATAATAGACTAACCGCAAGTAGAGCATCCAAACCTTCCATCACTGGAGGATTCAAACTGTTGAGATCTGTCAGAAATCAGCGTAAACAATTAACAGTCAATCAAAAAATATCGAACATCAACGAAGCTAATTTGGCAGCTAACAACAACCATCGCGTTTAAGGCTGTCTTGACTAATCTCATTCCCCGCTTGCGCCAGAGAGACGAGCTGTCAATTGCAACAAACCGATAGTTAATCGACAATAACCCAAATCTTCAGGCAGCAGCACAGAGTGTGACTCAATACATCGAATAGACAAGGAAAACCTGCATTGCCGTGACGAATTCGCCGAAACCTAGGTACCCCTGCCGCCTGGAGTCCGCGATAGCCCAGACCTTGAGACGCAACACAGTTTCACAAAAGGAGTTCATTAGAAATCAAGAACTCTGCAGTAACGCGAGAACAGTAGGTAGGGAGGAGCATAGCAAGAACTGGTACCTGTTTGAGGTCGGGGCGGGAGAGCTTGGACATGGCGAAGAACTTGATGGTGTCGGGGCCCGTGATGCGGCCGTCGCCATCTGCGCGCGGCGCCGATTAGACCCATCAGTACAAGGGATCAATCGAATAACAAACAACGAAAGTTGAGCATTTTAGAACTATAAGATCAATCTTATTGTTACTATGTAAAGTTGCCCACCTACGTTGCTTTTAGAAATATGACTGAATATAGTTGAGCATCGGTCCACATTATTTGGCTACAGAATATGAGAATAAACACACAACTAACTCCCAAAGGTCAGCTAAATCCATTGAATCAATGTTTGAGCATGTTATCAGCAATAATAATTTGTTTTGTCAGCTTGTTGTGGATTTTTTCAGCTTTACAGCAGCTTACGACAAATAGCCGCATATCCTTTTTCTTGCATAGTGTTAATTTCCATTCTCATCCTAACTATTGGAATCGATCAGATATTGTTCTTATCTTGCATGGTATAAGCTTCTAATAAGTGACCATAGAAAAGCAGCTAGCAAGAACATCAAATCTCAATTATGTATCAAATGCTAGCCAACAACAAATCACAATTATTATATACAGTACAGAGTAAGCAGAATGAAATTCTGTATCAAATGTCAGAAATATCAGAGGTGCAAATGTCAACCATATGAAATGACACATGTGACACGTTAGCTTTTAACGACATAATTTGTCAGTTGCCCACTCTTTTCCAAATCTAAAATGATTATTTTCTGAGCAATGACTGTATGGAGTATGGACACAACAGTGACTCCTTTGAAGTTTCTGTAGTTACATTTTGTGGCACGTTAGTACACCAACAAGCATGAATAATGTTATTCGCTAATTTGGGACTGAACAGCCATGTCAAAACTCATAACCATATGAGCAACTTATAAGAATCAATGCGTACTCCATAACAACACTGGATTCTTGTCCTGCCATAGCTGAGACCTACAAGAGTAAAATAAAGAATTAACTATCTGTTATTTTTCCAATAAAAAATACAGTACATCTGAGAAGTCCCCTTGAAATGTTTCTGTTCAGTGCTATGCTAGTTAGATAAATATGTCTAAGCAACATAGAGTGCTCTTATGTGATAGCGACCTCACCTTCATATAGACATCAATATCATGATCTGGCTTGATGTTCTCAGCCTTTTCAGAAATCCTAATTTACTCCTGAAATCACAAATGTAGTTGCTCAGCAAACAACACTTAACAATTTATAAGGCCTGATTCAGAATTTTAGATCACAAGCTTGGCTTTGGATCACGAAATTCCAAATCTAATTCCAGCACAATTTAGTATAATCCGAATGCAGCATTTAGGTGCATATCAGTACAATGAAAACATAACTATGCTGACTGCGATTGCAGTGTAAAATGGAGCATAAAGGAGCACATCACTGATCACAAGAAAGAAATCTTCATGAGCATAGAGAGCTTGTACTTTGCTTCACCGTGATGACTTCATACCTTCACTTGCTACTTTCTAACATCACGGGACTTGCGGTTGCACGGTCCTAAAGAAGCCTATGAAAAGGAGCAAGAGGTTACGAGATGCAAACTGATCCATGATGAAGTCAAGTAATCACCCTTGGGCCGAGGATCAAATGCTTGTTCCTCCACATGAGCTCGCGAGCGCGAAGAACTGGAACACGAGTACAAGAACCCGATCACGTTCACGCCTCCGAGTACCTACATCGCATGCAGAACACAAGCGCGAACGGAAATCACCAATCAAATAACCCTAACCAAACACGCAGATTTTTGAAGGGATTGCTTTAGAAAAGGGGATTTTTTGGTTTACCGTGAATCGGTCAGCGGTTGTAGGAGTCGAGGCCCACCCTGCGTTGGTCGGCGAGAACCGCGAGCGCCGCCAGCGAGTCCCACGGCGCGCCCGCGCCACGGTGCGGTGCGCTGCGCGACGCCGCGCGGCGCTTGCGCGCGACAGATGTCGGGCACGGCCCGCGGTCTCGATCGGCCGACCTAGGCGGCTCCGGCCGCGCTGCGCGGCGCGGCGCGAGGAGAGACGGGACCGCGGCGGACGGGTGCGGCGGTGCGGCCACCGCTCCACGAAACCGGGACCGGCCGTCGGCGGGTTGGCGGTGCGGGTTGCGTGGGCGGGTCACGTATTGGCGGCGGCGGCGTGGAGCTCGGATGCGGCGGAGCGGGGGCGGCGGAGAGGAGTGCGGGTGGGGCTCTCTCCGACCGATCGTCTGCCGCGTCTTCTTGCATCGGCATGAGGGGAGGATCCGCTCCAGTGGCGCGGCGGCGGCGGGAGGCAAGGCCGCAAGGGAGGAGGAGGAGGCGGCGGAGAAGACGCGGGTGGGGAGGAGGAGGCGGCGGAGAGGGGGAGGAGGAGGAGGCGGCGCAGCGACGTGGTAGGGGGAGGAGGAGGCGGCGGCGGTGCGGGGTGGGGGGGGACGCGAGGGAGGAGTGGTGGAGAACGTGGGGAGACGCGGCGCGGGGTGGGGAGGAGGAGGAGGAGGCGGCGCGAGAGGCGATCGAGCGGATCGTGGGGCGGGTGCGCGCGCGCGCGTGAGAACGGGGAGGGGAAGGGTTCACTGGTGTGCATGATCCAAATGATTTTGACCTTAGGATCTTCAATGAGTAAGAGAAAAAGGTTTGAGGAGAGATCTAGGCCATTCATTTGTATGAAGTTGGATTTCTTTGGTACACAAATCTGGGTGGATTTAGATTAGGCATGACTGTGGAGGTGGTTGAGGGGGTGGATTTAGTAAAGAAAATTTTGTTGTATTATAGAGTAGGGTAGATGCGATAAATCACTTAAAAAATTCTATCTCAATAAATTGTTTTAAAAGAATAATAAAGAAATCGTTCTATTTATATATTGAAAGAAGTCTGAAGGCACAAGTTAAAAATAGTTGGCCGTGCCTAGCTTAATGAAAGCGACTTCAGGCGGTCGTCGGCTCCTAGCTAGCACGGTAGCACCGATGGCTCCCAGCGGGGATGAGGCCGAGCATCGGGCCATGGCTAAGAAAGAAAGTGGCGGCGACTTCAAGCATCGGCGGGCGGTGGCCTTGCCCGCCGCACTTCAAGGCGACAACGGCGGAGCAGGCGCAGCCAGGTGGCGATGGGCCGGCGGCTTCGAGCAGCGATGGACGGCCACCGTGGGAGAAGATGAGCAGTGGTGAGCGAGATGCCTACGCGCATGTCTTCGGGTGCATGACGGCGGGAGCAGCTTCGGCCTCTGGGGCATGTATCCAGGGGTGGAATTGGGCCCCTGGTAAGGTGGGCTCTAGCCCGGGGCGTGAAAAAATTTACAGTGTATAGCTCAGGTCAGCCCGAGGTATTATTACTAGTATTTAGCCTAGGTAGCCCATATATATTTCACAATTCAGCAATAAGCCAGCGGCCCACCAGTCTCCGCGCGGCCCACCACTTCTCCGCGAGGCCCAAGTCTTCACGCGGCCCACCACTTCTCCATGCGGAAAACCCTAAGATGTTAGCCAGCAGCAGCACAAGCCGGGCGCTGACGGCCGATCCAGCACCGCACCGATCCAGCGCTACCTCGCAACCGGCCTCCACCTCGTCAGATCTGCGCGACTGCGCCGATCCAGCGCCGCCCCGCAACCGGCCTCTGCCCTCGTCACCTCCGCAATCTCAGATCTGCGCGACTGCACCGATCGAGCGCCGCCCCACCTCCCGGCGCCGCCCGCCCCGCCTCCCGACCCGTCTCGGCACCACCCGGCCCGTCCAGCCTCCCGGCGCCGCCCGCCCCGCCCCGCCTCCCGGCGCCAATTCCAAAGAAGGTAAGCAGCATATGAGAGCTTTCCAATTGAGATTCCAAAGAAAATACAATTGTACTTCCGCAATGGAAAGAAATAATTATAAACCTGGAAGAATTTTCCTGCTAGTGAAGAAGTCTGATTACTTTGGAATTTATGACTGAAATCTTTGACAAACTTTTTGATAAATTGTGACCAATACGACTAGACTTACCTCTGTACTCAGTTTAGTCCTAATGGTTATATCCATCCAATGGATTTAATGTATTACTTTCTAACTTTCTGTAATAGTTTTCTACTGAGCTTGAGTCCCACACAGAGCTCTAACCATGTTAGATTGCTAGGTCCAGGCTTAAACTTGAGTGGAAAGTTCTGACTTATTCCTTTCTTCACATGAGGAATTGCACTGGGCTTGGAGTTGGCTTAGAGTTTGGAGTTTGTTTTGGTGTAGGCTATCCACTTATCCTGCAGACTGAGCTTCTTGAAGCATATGCTGAAGTTAACTCAATCAGATTAAGAAACTAGAGATGAGCACGTCTTGTAGTTTCTTCCAGTATACTTCAATCAATGAAACAACCTATGCTTACAGTAGAGCATCCCATATCAATTCATGTGATAACTGTGCCCTTGAATGCTCAACTAACATCATTTTGAACATTGTTGGTGGTTCTTTAGTACTTTGTTGAATTGGTTATTATATTACATCTTCTCTATGCAGTTTCTCAAATGGCTATTTTCTTGAAACGTGTTTCTGTCTCCCGGCGCCGCCCGCCCCGCCTCCCGACCCGTCTCGTTGCTCAATATATATCTGAAACTAACCAAAGCCCCCACTAAGTAGCGTATGATCAACTTTGTCACAATCAGCCTAATTTTGAACCCAATAGAATTATAGAAGTATAAAATATGCAGCCTGTCAGCAGCTGCGTCTCCAACTAGTTTATAAGTGCTCCCTTTGCTAGAAAACTCCCCCTAAATGAACATGCATAAATATAGTGAATGGTAATAGTAATGGAGGGGTTCATTCAGCTGATATACTAAAATAAAATGTGATTGATTGATCTTAGCTGTTCTTGTATTATAGCTCTTGAAAAAATATTAGTGTTTTATGTCTTAAAAAAACATCTGAATTTTCGCTGTAGGAAACTAGGAGTTATTTTAGTCAATACAGAATAAAGCGGTCAAAGACATTGTCGTTGTATTTTTCAACAGAAACACAATCCAACGAAACACCAAGGGATGAGGTCACGTAAGAAACAATTATCTCGTGCTAGTGGTAAGTTAGCTTCTTATAAATATAGACTTCGTATTGTTCACATTTATTCATACACATGTTTGATTTACTCTCATATGTTATCTTTACAGGTTCTGGTTCATGTCCAACTATCAATGAAGAAATGACAGGATAGGATAGAGAGTAAATCATCGTAATTTAGGTACTCAAATTATATCTCTATTATGTTAAATTTTTTGTACTTTGATATCATGCCATGTTCTTCGTATTATGCTTTATGTTTGCTTGTTTAGTATTGAACTCAAGTTTTATATCAGTAATACGATTAGCCAATTATGATATACTTTTGTTATATCGTGGTATGGGTACAAATTGGCATTAGTTTTAGATGGTTAGAGTTCAGCCTGGGGCGTAACTAAATCCTGGTTCTGCCACTGCATGTATCGGTGATTTCCCGGTGGCTTCAGGCATAGCACGGGGTGGTCGACGGTCAGTGGCGGCCTCCAAGGCGGCGAGTGACCGAGCGCTGGGCGGCAGCAGCCGGGCCTACTTCCGGGCTGTGACGGCCAGGATCTGCTTTGGGCACAACAGCCGGCGGTGGGTTCGAACGGCATCCGAAGCCGTGTTGCGGCTGACGGCCGTGCGATAATTTGCAATTTTGCATTTTTTTTCAATTAGATCTAGATTCTAATCTGAGATGCAATATGATCTAGAGATCTAATATGCAAATTGTAGATCAATCTATGATTAGGAACAATTAATACAAGATTGATCTAATCATGGCATTGCTTGAGAATATAGAATCAATCTAGATTAAAATAAGAACAGCAATGCATAATAGATCGATCGTGATTTGCATATCTTTCACCTTGGAGAGCGATTTATGCTGCTAACGTGTTAAGAAATAGACGATGAATAGATGAACGGCAATGTAATCCATGCAATCAATCACTAAGAACACAATAGATCAATTATAGAAGACATAGTTGAGAGAGAAGACCAGGCGTAGTCTTTATTGATTTCAAATCTATTTACATGGTACAATGTTTTCTCTATTTATAGTCTTAGCCTATTAGAGGAAACTTTAGTATTTATCCACGCTGTAATCTTTTAGGTTTCGTAATATTTTCGAAGGATCGACCATGAGTAAATTAAATGACTAGTACAGCTTATGTTGTCAGTAGCAAACGTAGATTATAGACGGCATCTGTCGAAATCTTACGCGTAATTCGTCTCCCCGCAAGAATGAAAAGAAATATATCTCTTTTTCCGGTCTAAAATACATGTCTACGAAAGTACGTACTCGGATGTATATATTGGCCGGCTTACGACCTATACGCTTTGCTTGCGATCGAATAAACTGTCGTTCCCATGTACGTACGCTAAGCCTGCTACATGCGTGTACTTTGTTCTGAAGTTGATAACTACGATTCGCTAGCACTTATCAAACGAAATCAATTCTCACAAAAAAAAGGAAGTGCAGATCGTACAGGAGTACAGATCGAAACAATTTGGAGGTCCAATTCGGCTTCTCGCGAGTCGCAGGAGCCAAAAACAAGTTTACTACGTACTCCATTTCCAGTCCGAAAATACATACACGCATGCATGCTAGGACGGTAATTCCTTCGAACAAAGTATCTATCAATTGCAATCTCTGATATAGTATATCACAACCAAAACTAATTCTATCCTGGTGGAAATTCTCGTGGAGAAGAACACAATTGCAAATTGAATGCAACGTTGAGCAAACACAGCAACGTCCATGCTCATGAAAAGAAAAAGGAAAACTTGAGCTGCATGCGTAAACGGTGAGCCCAATCGATCTGTCGATCGGTTCTCCCGTCCTGGACGTTCGACGACGACGACGGAGAGTGACAAACCAATCTACACGGCGAACGCGTGTGAAGCAGCTAGCGATCATCGACACTGCGTGGTTGTGCTCCAACTAATTTTTAGCTAAACTTTTTATTTATGACTTTGACTAAATTTACACTGTAACAACTGTTAGTTTTTTAAAAAACAAACAACTAAAAAAGAGAAAAAAATCATCATATCGAAAAATCCTAGAAACTAAAATAATTTAAAATTAAAATCTAATATATTTAAGTGAATTCTAATTTAAAATAAACGGAAGCAAAACATGAGAAGCTGGAATGCCGCTAATTATTGATTCCGCTAGCTCGATCGTACGCAGGTAATCACGCATTAAGGGGCATGTATGATGATCTCGTGGACCGGCTGACGGGGATGCAGCGCAGCCCTGACGTGGACGGCAGGGCAGACGGGCGGGCGGGGCCCACCTGCCGTGATAGGCGCGCGCGTGACGTGGCTAGACCGTCTCGCGGGTCACCGACCAAGGACTGCCTTGGCTTTCTTCCTTGCTAGCTTAGCTGTATGGATGGGACAATTTTGAGCACGTGCGCCCTTTCCTTCTATGGGCTGACGGGCCCCGCACTCCCCGCCGCCGCCGGCCGGTGCATCAACAGCGGCTTGAAGAATTTCACACCACTGGCCAGCAGCTCCTCCATCTGAGCTACACGTGTAGCGTCTCTTCTTTTTTCTGAGTCTTATGGTTTTTAGTTGTACTTTGTGGTTTTTAGGTTGTTCGTACGGGAGATTATAGGGTAACAGAAACTCACGTGTGGTTTTTATTGATACAAATGAAGTCGGTACAGTATGTACTACAATTAACTAATAGACCTCATGTTGAAAAGACACTCCGTTTAAAAGTTAGTTACTATAGAAAAATCAAAAACAGAAATCAAAAGCTGAAAAAGAACAGGGTCACATGGTCTCTTTTTTCTTGTTTTTAAAAACTACTTTATTTTTTTTCTGCAGTAACTAACTTTTAAATATAATGTAGTTGATTATAAAATACACTATAGTAACTTTATTTGTATCGGTCAAAATCGCATATAAGTTTCTGTTACTCTGTACTCTCTCAAAACAACCTAAAAACCGTAAGCCAAAGAAAAAAATGCCCATATTTATAAATCTTTTTTTCATGCGCAAAATGAGCAAGGAGTTTTGAAAAAAAAAATCAGTTTTTAGTCCTTCATAGAGATTAAAAAAAATGGACGTGTAGTGTCGATTTCTTGCGCTGCATGCAGTACGGACCTAATTTGACAAAGTGTGCACATGGATACATGATATTCATGTGCCCGGCTGATTAATTTTAGTCCACATATCTTAACGGTGTGTGTACGTATGGTTATTTTTTTCTCAAGGCTTTATTGGGTAACTCCCAAAGCAAGCTTTATTCGTTCCACATTTGTTGATGGTGATAGATGATAACTACAACACATCATTATTCTTGCAGCATTTCTCTAAGTAATTAAGGTGGTGCTGACGAGTGACACTTGGAAGACCATCATTAGGCTCCGTGCTTACAGTTGAACATGCATGTGTTGGAGAAATGCAGTGGAGATGGGCAGAGACGTTGAATCCAAAAGCTCATAGTTGCATGCTAATGTTGTGGCACAACAACACTCATGGCGAATTAAACCATACTTAACGAGATAATTTAAAATATTCCAATGATAAGGGCGCATGCCTAAATGGCCAATGAGTGTTACCAAAACCAATCATCAAATGCAGCTCTAAAATATATCAACATACAGACATCACTCCTCCTTGCCCCTAGAGCTAGCCTTTTTAGGAGGAGAAAAAACCCTTAAGGGGAAAAAAAGCACAAAAGAGACAATGAACTTAAGTATCTTAATAGTAATATTACTAGTAAAAGTCGGGACTAGAGCAACTTCTGTTTTCCTTGATCCCTCTATTCTATCATACATACATATAAGCCCTTTATAATCGCAAATAGATTCATTGCATCTTCCATATGTCCTCCAAGCTCCATAGGTTCTCAGAAACTCCCTCAGAAAAGCCTTGCACCCATCCATCGAGCTCTTGGTCTTGGAATTGATCGTTGGGCTGTATCTGTGTGGACCAAAACTCATGATCTGCCTCTGCTTGCATCCAATCTTCGCAATTGATCGTCTCACCACCATGCACACGCAGGCTGATCTTCTCCTCGTGCGACTCTGACGTGAAGGAATCCGAGGACGAGTCCAAGCAGGCGCTCATGGTTACCCCAGACACACATGGTGTGTCACCGGCGCCGGTGCCGTAGGCATCGCCGGCGGCGGTGCCCGCCTGGATGCGCTCCACGAGGCGAGGCATCCATAGGTACTTCATGGCGTCCTTGAACCTCTTGCTGTTCACGTCGCAGTTGAGCTGCTTCGCGTGCTTTTGCACTCTGGTCCTCCAGTAGTTCTTGATCTCGTTGTCGGTCCTCCCGGGCAAGTGTTGCGCTATCTTCGACCACCTATTATCGACAAGAGCAGAATAAAAAACTTGCTAGTTGAATAGAGATAGGTGTACTTTAAAGTGGAAACATAAGGCCTGTTTTTTAGGTTTTTAAAAGCTGTTTTTTGTTTTTCTACGATAACTAACTTTTAAATAGAGTATCTTTTTAAGATATAGTTAATTGTAGTATATACTGTACCAACTTCATTTATATCGGCAAAAATCATATGTAGATTTCTATTACTCTATAATCTCTTACACGAACAGCTCAATAGTTATACATATATATCTCGATGTGGCAGGAAAACAAAACACAGAAAAGAAGTGGGAAGAAAAGAAGAAGCGTGCAAATTCCAAACTAGTACAGCTTTCAGTGTCCGCCATCCAGCCGTGAGATGGGGCCTTGCTTTTCGGTGTGTGTGTCACGTCACACAATAGAGAGGGGTGTGTGTATCGTGCATCGTGAGCTGACATGTGCTGAGCGGGCACGTCCACGTCACGTCCGGGAGTTGTACTAGGAGCGTGACACGTACGTCTTGGAGCTGATCGGATCGAAGAGATGGCCAGTTGCTTTTGCACCGCTGCGTCTACACGGGTCGGCGAGCCTAATCCCCCGTCACGAGACGCACGCACGTACGGCACACGCGCGCGCGCGTCAACGCTTCCAGCTCAGCAAGCCTAGCGCGCACACGTGTTGCCGCACGATTCGCTCGTGGCAGCGGCGCTCGTGAGTTGATTGGACCGCGATTAGTTGCAGCAGTAAGCGTGTTTTAAGGGAAGGTTTTGTTTAAGGGAGGTACTAATTGTTATAGTCCGTGAGTTAATTAATTAATTAATGCATTATTATACCTGTTTCCCCAACGGGAGTGGAGGTCGAGGATGAGGAGCTGCTCCTCGGCGGTGAAGTGGCCGCGCTTCACGTCCGGCCGGAGGTAGTTGAGCCACCGCAGCCGGCAGCTCTTGCCGGTACGCTTCAGCCCTGCACCGAATTATACACACATGTGCCCCCAAGTCTTAGCAACTCAATCTTATCATCGACTAATTAAATTCTGCTATAGTATCGCTAAAACTAGCGCTGATTAATTTGGGGAAAAAAGAGAGAAAACTGTGCCAAGTTAATTTTACAGATTGATTATGCGGCGGTGATTAATTTTAGGGAGTGTTTAGGTATCATTCGGATATTTTTTTAACTATTATCTAAATTTGTGATTCTTGGATTAGAGATCAAGAGGAGGGGATAGAATTCAAGGGGAAAAGGGAAGAATTCAGGGTTATTTGATCTCTAATTTAACAATTCTAAATCTGGACAATGGTTAAAAAGAAAACAGATGATATTTAATAAAACCCTTAATTTTACTGTGCCTAGTCACGTCGATCGGCCCACAGGAGGTCGGTAGATAGCTTGCTAGACGCACGTAGTTTAAGTTAACCAATCTAGACAGTGCACAAAATGATTGATTTTGTGAGTGACGTCGTCGTTGCACCCGAAAAGAAAAAGAAAACTCTGTCCGGGTTAATTAGCTAGCTAGGCTAGCTAGTCGATGAACAGGTTAATTAAGCCATACGCACACTGTGCTGCTGACCGATCAGATGACGTATGTACAAATTAAGAAGTAATTAATGAATCGATCAGGTGCGTGAGTTAAGATGATTTGACTACTTACCGGCGGCACGCGCGAGCGCGTTCCAGCGGCCCTCGCCGTGTTCGGTGATGTAGGTGACGAGCGTCAGGTCCTCGTCCACGGTCCACGGGCCCCGCCGGAGCTCCGCCTCGGGCTCCTGCTCCTGCGCCGCCGCCGCCGCCGTGGTCGGCCCGGGGCGGCACGTCATGCTGTTGCTCCTCTGCAGCACCATCTCCATCGATTAACTGTATTTGATGGTGTCTTGGCTCTCGATCGATCGAGGAGGAAGAAGATATCAGAGGAGTGACAAGAGAACAAGTGTGGAGCTAGCTGGGATCGGGAGAGGGACTTGATCGATGGAGCGCCTTTTATAGGGTTTGAGCAGAGATGAGAGAACTCGAGATGGCAAAAGGGAGACGAAAGAGAAGGAAGGAGTGGCGGTGTGAGATGGGAGACTTGAGTCTCTCACAGAGCCATCAGGATCTTCTGCGTCACCTTCAATACGGGATAGCTTTCCGCGCGGCTCTCCCCCAATTCTGCGGAGCGTCTGGATCCGTCTTTTCATTTAGTGTAGAAGAAAATAGGTTAAACGGGTATTGTATTGAGATGAAAATCAATTTATTGGAAAACGTTTTTGGAATTGATTTAGCGTGGATGCATTGGATGGTAAATTTTCCATTGTTGAATCATTGTATACGATTGTTGGTACGGACCTAGCCACGAGGAGAGGATATGATGGACCATATGAGTTGGTTCAGAATAAGATTGTGATGAGCCATTATAATGTTTGTGGAATGGTCAATTGGTTTTGCAAAGATTGCACTTTGTCAAAATTGGTTTGAGTAGAAATTAAGGATTTTGGTTTTTAAGTCATGGTTCTAGTTAGGTTGACCTGAGTCGTTGGATTAATGTTGTCTGGAATGTCGACCAGATTTGCGACTACATTGGTTTCGACCATGATCAAATTCCAGTTCGCATCGCATCGTATCGTTTTCAACCTCGTTCAGTCTTCCGACCGCTTCGCGTTTTCCCTATCTCGTGGGATTTTCGACTGCTTACTGATCGTTTGATTTCACTGGTTGGTTTTTGAATTGAATCGACTACGTCGATCACAGATCACTCGTTGGGTTCCGATCACGTTGGTTGTTTAACTACTCGTTGGCTTACGACCACGTTGATCACTTTGGTTGCCGACTGGTTCTGACCATGTTGATTGTTCGACCACTCGTTGGTGTCCGACCACGTTAGTTATGACCATATTGATTCTTGATCATTTTGGTTGTCGACTGGTTACGACCACGTTGGTTGTTCGACCACTCGTTGACATCCTACCACGTTATTTACGACTACGTTGGTTCCGACCACGTTGGTTGTTCGACCAATCGTTGGTGTCCGATCACGTTGGTTATGACCATGTTGATTTTCGATCACGTTGATTTTGGTCCCGGTGGTTATTGACTACGTTGGTTTTCAACCACTCCCTAGTCGTCGACCACGAGAGGCGACTTCCGACTATACTGATTTTCGACATACTGTCAGTTCTTGACTACGGTGATTTATATTCGGTAGTCGATTTTTAACCACGTTGAACTTCCAACTGGTAGTCAAATTTCGACCACGTTATTAGCTTTCGACCACGTTGTTTTATCTGCTATCTAGTTGTGTTCGACTCTGTTTCTTTGGTTTTCAACCTTAATCTTTATAGTTTTGTAGTTATCGAAAAAAGAGATAAGTGAATACTTAGGGAAAAAATTAAAGGGAAACGAAAGAAAAGGAAGGAGTGGTGGTGTGAGATGGGAGAGAGTCACTCACAGGAGAAATTTTGTTATACAACGGGGACACAAATCAGTTTGTGTCACAAACCAATCCAACGCTGACACATGGCAAGCACTACTGTAGCAACTATCTAAATTTTTTTTTACTGTTTTGTACTATAGATGGTACGAAAAAAATAATTTGTTATTGGTTTGCTACAGTACAAAACAGTAGAAAATTTATTAGTCGCTACAGTAATACATGCCACGTGTCGGCACTGGATTAGTTCGTGGCACAAACCGATCTGTGTCCCTGTTGTATAATAAAATTTCTCCACTCACAGAGCCATCAGTATCTTCTGCGTCACCTGTAATATGGTATAGCTTTCTGTGTGGCTCTTCCCTAACTCTGCGGAGCATCTGGATCCATCTTTTGATTTAGTGTTAAAAAAAATTAGCTTAAACGGGTATTGTATTGAGATGAAAATCAATTTATTGGAAAACGTTTTTGGAATTGATTTAGCATGGATGCATTGGATGGTAATTTTTTCATTGTTGAATCATTGCATAGGATTGTTGGTATGGACCTGGCCATGAGAAGAGGATGGGTGTGTAAACATGCCCCCTTTGTACACACCCTCTTTGCTACATCATTGTGAATTTTTAAACCCCAATTAACGTGCTGTGGGCATTATTCCAAAACTTATTTCATGATTGAGGCTGCGTATCCTAATTAAATCTGTACGTTGGTTGGCTGAAATGAAAATACAAATTCTGGCTAAAATGAACACATAACTAAGGTGAGTGAATTACTAGTTGTATTGTCTCTAGCTGTATATCTAGCATACATGATCCCAGTTAATTACAACTTTCTATTTGCCGATCGATGGTTTTGTGGATTGCTACGCTAACAAACCACAACAGCGATGGATGTACAGCCCTTCTATTTATTCACATGGAAATGAAATGAGCAAATATAAACAATGTCAATCAAGTTCCCTATATACACACGTTTCTTTGCACAGTTGCAGCACGCATGTTCTGTACGAGCTGCTTTAAGATTAGCATCGCTTGTACCCAGCTGGTTTTAATTGCACAAGGATTAGCTCCATGGCCATGGATGCATGTGACTTATGTACAAACCATTTTGGAACAAAAATTCATAGCCAAAACCTGTACAACCGAAGGATCAGGATGGCGGTTATCAACCTGCCCATGTGAGCCACCAAAGTACCACTTATTTAGCCAACTTTGCCCAGACAAAATTCGATATGGAGCTTCCTTCTTTTTTTTCCAAAGGATATGGAGCCCTTGTGAGCCTTGGATGTGCAATTCGACGATCCAGATCGTTTTGAATGCAAACACTGCGCCAGATATTTGTGGGAGCTAGATTAATGTGGAGCATGAAATGTCAATAGTATTTTGGGCAATTTAGGTGGTGCTTATTTGGGCTTAAAAGCCCTGGTTTATGGTTTATTTTGCACTGCAGTGACTGAAAATGCACTGTAGCTGCTGGTAGCCTTTTCAACATAATTAAATTTAAAAAAATTAAAAAAAGTTATATCACCACGGATAATAAAAAATAGCAAGAAAAAAAGAAAAGATAAAAAACCCAAAAAAACTATATCACCAGTAAAAACGAAAATAAGAAGCTAGAAGTTAGAAACAGAAGCTTCAGGAGCAAAGGATACGTTCATCCAATGTGGAAAAAAGTTTGACTAGGAATTCCTACGGGGAAAAAGGTTTGACTAGATGGATAGAAAAGCCCAAAGTGTTGCAGGATAAGTTTCTCAATGGTATAGATTGACATAGAGACAAGTATATATCTACTAGTATAAAAGAAGTTTGTCTATTCACCCATTCCACCTTCAGCCTCCTCTTGCATGTGCCGAAACTTGGACCAATGTTGTTAGTCCCCAAACTGCTATATCACTCGTTCTCCTCTTGTATTTTAGCTGGATTAGTAGAAATAAACTCTTGTTCATAGTTTTATAGAAAAATACATTTAGACTTACATTTTAAAAAGATTATTATGGTTGAGGATTAATTCAGCTGCCTATCAAGAGCTTTATTCACATGTTTCTGTAGTGCCTCCCTCTTTTTAATTTTTATTGTATGTTTTAGATCATGTTTGATGATATATATATATCACTTTCTTTTAAAATTCTATTGCAACGTACGAATATCTTACTAGAATACAGAAAAACATGAGTGGTAGAATATTTGGACCACTGACTTCTAAGATTCGATGGCTCCGGCGACCATCCTTCCTATGACTCAAGAGGGGAAAGCTCCTTATCCGATGTTACATCCCCCCTAGCCCATTGGCGTGCCTGTCCAAGTTTCATGTCTGAAAACATCGTGATCACTTGGTGATGGCAATGCCTTTGCCCATCGCAAAACACACCCCATGTGATCAATGTGAGAGTGCGTCGCCTCTAATATTCCTTCCTGCGATTCGCGTGGAAAGTCTATGGCTAGAAGCCTCCATTTTTCGTGGAGGCAAAGTGGTGGAGAGACTTTGCCTCAGCTGCCCAAACAGGCATGCTAAATGGACAGCACGACGATGGAAGAAAAGCTAGGCTTGCGAGGTGCCATATACTATCAAGATTAGGAGAATTTTAGACATATATAGCCCTGTAGTACACAAAAATTCCAATTTTGACCCTTTTAGCGAAAGAATTCCAATTTTAGCCCTCCACCCGACCGCAGGACCGCGCTAACGAGACACGTGGCGGTCGTGCGGTGTGGTACCGCACGACCGCGACTGTAGCTGGT
This sequence comes from Dendrocalamus sinicus, assembly GCA_036346575.1. Classification (NCBI taxonomy): domain Eukaryota; kingdom Viridiplantae; phylum Streptophyta; class Magnoliopsida; order Poales; family Poaceae; genus Dendrocalamus; species Dendrocalamus sinicus. The sequence goes on along the minus strand of CM070672.1, from coordinate 916,626 downwards.
CGCGTGCGGTACCACACGCACATCGCGATCGTTCCTTCGCCACGACGGAGACAATGCCGCTGTCGGCGCCGGGACGGAGATGTGCGGTCGGAGTGGCGGGTCGTGCGGTCAGCAAACGAGTCGTGCACTCGGTGCGGAGGAACAGTGCGGTCGTGCGGTGTGGTACCGCACGCGACCAGCTACTGATCGCGATCGTCGGCGGTACCACACCGCACGACCGCCACGTGTCGCGTCGGCACGGTCCCGCGGTCGGGTGGGGGGCTAAAATTGGAATTCTTTCGTTGAGGGAGTCAAAATTAAAATTTTTGCGTGCTCCAGGGTTATATGTGTCCAAATCTCAGATTAGGATGGCACTGCACGCCACTAGCCTAGCCGGCTTCATTGCTGCTGACTGATGTATCCTTGGTGACCTGCATGCTCATCAACAGTGACAACCATGATACACCGCTGTTTGCAGCAGTGGAAATCAATGTACGGGGCACAGGGCTTCGGTTGCTTTCTGGCGTTGCGACAAGTGGATCGAATTGCCAATTCGGAAAACACGCTTGGACGAGCATTCGTGATGATCTGAACCATCTGATCAGAAAGATATGTTATACAACTATACGTTAAAAAAAGAGATTTCTATCGGCTCAAATTGCAAACACTCTACTCGCTATTTTTTTTGGCGAACTGTTCATGGAAGTTACAGGCACGTGGCATTGCTTCCATACATCCATGTAAATAACGGAATTTTGGACGTTTTTGGCACTGTTGCTACCCGAAAATACCAAAAATGGTGTTGAGGAGAACAAAATTCCAATTCTAGCACCCTGTTGACCGCACCACTTAACGGGAGTGTGACACGTGTCAATGGTGCGGTCGGGGACCGCACCACACCGGAGTGGTGCGCTCCCCGACCGCACCACATGGTCACATCAGAGTGAGTGGTGCGGTCGGGGACCGCACCACTCAGGTATGGTGCACTCCCCGACCGCACCATTGGACACGTGTCGCGACGCGGTTAAATGGTGCGGTCAGGTGGGGGCTAGAGTTGGAATTTCGTTTCCGAAGAGGCTATTTTCGGAATTTCGGATAGCAACAGTGCCAAAAGCGTCCAAAATTCTAAATAACGAAGGTTTGCATCACCCTCTGCTTTCTTTGATGTCCAAAGGAGGCATATGTACAAGTAAATACCAAGACTGATGTGATGCAATCCGTTGGACCTTTAATATTGTAGCCTACAATCTCGCAAGTAATTAACAGCTGAACCGTCAGAAAGGAACTCAAGTTCTTGCTCTAAGCACATGCAACTTGCAAAAAACTTATTCCTTATTTCTTCTTGTGTCGAAATAAATGAATTTCTAACCCTTCCAACGTGCCAATTGGAGTACCCCTACATGATTTCAGAAAAAGACTAGTTGACTTTTCTTTACACAAACTATTTAAATGTGTATTTCAAGCGCAATACAATCTACAAGTATGCGAGTGAGACAAGTAGACAACGACGCCTTGTATGTCCGTATTACAGCGTATCTGGACTTCTACTTATAGAGCAATATAATTCATAGAATTTGTTATTCAATCTAGATCCTGCTGGAATTTCTCGTCTCCAGGAGCTTTCAAGAATGGAAACTGCCCAGAATTATATATAGGCACGAAAGAGGGACTATTATTCATAGCCATCTCATGTGAAGTCCATGCTCAGAATTAGATCGGCACGAGTGAATAACAGACCTGGCCAAACGGTCCAGGCTAATCGGGTTAGCTCGATGTACAGTATTATTGATCCAGTCCAGACACAGTATAGCACGAACATTAAATGGGTCATGTAGGTCCGGCCTGACTGGGCATGTTGTGCTTAGGCGGATACCTCGACATAGCGGGCCGCCCTGGCACAACTCGTCATTTACCCCAACCCTTTCAGAAGGCCAGGTCTGCTCAAAAGAGTGCACTGACTCTCCCGTGGTAATGAAGTAAAATTACTTATAGTTGACAGTAAAATTACTTGTGTTAGGTTTATTGCACTCTTCTGAGCACGGACGGGTGACTTAACAATAAAATACTTGAGACTGGTAGTAAAATTTCTTATGTCTGGCAGTAAACTTACTTGCAACTGGTAGTAAACTTACTTCCTGTGCCCCCTTGTCCTTGCCCAGTTGCCCCCTTCCCCTTGGCCTCTTGCCGGCTTGCCCCCTAGCCCCTATGGCCTTGCCACTACCACATGCCATGCGGCAGCGACACTGGTAATGCCGTTAGACTTGTTTAGCATGACACGGAATGAATATAGCTGTTAGGCCCGTCAAGGTCTTGTTGGGTACCGAATTTCAAAATTTTTGATAATTTTTTATTTGTTGGAGGCTTAAAAAATTTTAAAAATATCAAATAATCTCAAAAATCCCATTTTTCTATAAATAGGCACATACCCTCCCTCATCCAACCTCAACTCCTCCCTTAATCTTTTCTATTGTTTGTGCTGTGAAAATTGAGATACAGTTTGTGAAAATTTGGCATAATTAAAAAATCTCTAAATAGCTGAAATTTTAGAATCCGATGGCTTCAACAAGAGGGGTAACCATACTAAAATTTGTAGATTTTTATTGAGCATTGTTATTACTTCGTTACTATTTGGAGTAAGGTGTAGTTAATAATATTGTAATTTTTGAATCATAGTTTTTTGATGGATCACTTTGATCTTGCTGATTACAACCTCACATCGGAGGACCTTACACCCTTTGAGAATTCTACGACTGCACCTCGACCGGAGTATGAGGCTGAGGCACCTTCGGTAGTACCATCCTCTGGCTCCATGAGTGTCTTTGTCTCGGCAAGCATCGAGGTGAAGAGGTCCAGGTCATGCACTTCCAATGAGTCAGAACACTCTGAAATCTCATACAAGGAAGACGCATAAGGAGAGAAGGTGAAGTATGTTGTTTGCAAAATTTATTGTAATGAATTAACTGTAAAGTCTTCAGGTGGAATAGACCACTTACAAAGACATGCGAGCAGATGTTTGGCTAAACAAGAAGCATCAATGAGGTAGAACCAACTCCAATACAACTCTGACGGTACAGTATGTAACTGGGACTATAGTCCCGAGGTAGCTAGAGAATTTCTTTGTAGATTAATTGCTATACATGATTTACCTTTAAGTTTTGGGGAGTCCCCCTCATTTTAAAAGTATATTAGTATTGCTCATAATCTTAGGTTTACTGTAGTATCTAAACAAACAAATACTAGAGATCTTGTTAGGTATTACAATAGCGGCCATAATAAATTAAAAAAATATTTGCTACATCAACATTTTCTTGCATCGTGACTATTCTATATGCTCTTCCACGCACTCAACGTTGGGAAGCTCCTCCCCGGTATTATGGAGAATCTTAGGCCGCGCAGCTCGTTGGAATAGATATTGTAAGTTCCTTTTTGTATATTATGGAAAGTAATTCGTTATATAAATAGCAGTAAAAGTGTGTACAAAATATGATAAAACAACTGAAAGAATCACTTTTCGAAGTAATTACCACCTTCAGCTTTCTCCTCTTGCGCGGACGATAATGGATGCGGTGGACGGCATGGGCCATGAGCGGCAGCGACGGCTACATGTAGTGCAGCACTGGGGTAGCGTTGGACCAGACCACCATGCTCAATCACCCATCGGTGATCTATTGGGCTAAGCGTGCTTGTGTCGGCCTGCGCAGTTCAACTCTTATCTGTGTCATGACTAGGTTGAAGGATAGCCACATGGACCGACACGGTATGACATATTATAATAACTTATTCAGGTTAACCGTATCCTATCTGAATTCGTGCTGGACGGCCCATTGACCATCTGATGAATAACTCGAAGCATGCTGAGGGCAAGTGGAAGCATCGATCAGAGTTCGTTTGGAATTTAGTCTGTGTATCCTTTCCCCTCGTGCGCCGGCAAAAACGGCAGCTCGCCTTTCAGGACTGCGCCATTGGCGGGCAAATTACGTGCTCTGTTTTCCTTTGACGTTCCACCGGTATGAAACCATTTAATATGTTTTTTCTCTTGACCATGCATGTAGAGCGTTAGACGTAGCCGTCGCACGTGATGCGGCACGTGTGTTTCAGACTGTCAATGCATGTTCCGATCACCGAGAGTTACACTCATTTCTTCACGTGCCGTAGTCCCCTGTTCCATGGTTTACAAATTACAAATGGGTTTTGTTAAACATAGTCCGAATATTTTTTAACTATTATTTAAATTTAAGACTGTTGAATTAAAGATCTAATGGTCATGATTTCTCCTCTCTCCCCCTTGAATTCTGCCCCCTCCTCTTTGAAAAAAATCTCCCTCCTTCAAAAACAAGAGGTCTCTTGATCTCTAATTCAATGGTCAAAAATTTAGATGATAGTTAGGGGGTGTTTGGGACTGCTCCACTCCACGTTTTTCAGCTTCGCTCCACGTTTTTTAGCCAAACAGGTTCAACTCCACGCACTCTGTTCGAGGAAAAAAAAAGGTGGAGTTGTGAGAGCACCCCAGGTGCTCTACAAACTCTAGGTTTTTTGTAGAGCTGCTCCACGGTAGAATTCGTGGAGCAGAGTTTGTGGAGCAGTCCCAAACACCCCTTTAGGAAGAAAATATTTAGGTGATATCTGGATACTTCCATTACAAATAGACAAGTGGAGTTTCAGTTATTTAGTCAAGGTTATTACTTTTCCGTTGAAATTTCAATCTTCGAAACTTTTCGATCTCGTACCGTCATTTCTTTGTCAATAGAGAGAGAAACATAGATGCGAACACGTGAGGAATAGGACAGCCGATTTCGCGCATATCGAAAGTCGCAAGCGTCGAAACAAAGTGCACAAGTGCCGACCTTTACATCATCACTCTCGGTGTATCCATTTCCATGCGTAGATGGATCCGTATGTTGCCTCCAAATTGCTAGCATGTCAACTCTTTTTGAGTGTACGTCATGTGCTCAGCTGGTAGGTAAAATGCAACTGTGTGTTTGACAAAATCAGTCAGGAAAAAACAGAGTAACATCTTGGAAAACAGCTGGACTGAAAATTACATCTTGCAGAAGGTCTTCTACCTACAAATGCACGAGTTCATAGCCTACAACTAGGGAAAAAAGCACAGGAAGAGAAGAAAAACACAGGCTTTGACTATTAAACACCCCTATCAGCAGAGTATGCGAGTGCAGTATGTAATCCGTCCGCCAATCACGGCCGCCAATGCCATCAGCAGCACACAACTTTGCGTCTTTGCCGCTATGAAATGGTAGTAATGCAGATGCTAAGTAGTCATTAGGTGAAGCTGAAAGAGATGGCAATGGTATAGTTCTCTTAGTCATTAGGTGTGCTGACGATTTCTACACGCACTCGCCATGCATACTGAAAGTTTGGTCAAATTCAGAAAGAAGAATGGGATCAATCCATGCGCGCTTGACGGTCAGGTAGGAAACAAAAATACATGCCGACAACTAGACAGCCTGTTAGTAGGTGACAAAACTTGGAAAATAAAGCTCTGAAGAAATTTGATACATTATAGTAGTATAATTATCACATCATAATGGAAATGTTAAACTGTAGTCAACAATTTGTATATGTTCGTCTATTTTTCATGCATAACTTTGAACTGAACTTCACTGCGAAGTGGGGACATTGGAAAGCAGGCAGACAAGAAGGAATGCAACAAGCATTTCATTGCGCCATCTTCGAAGACTTAGACCTACTCCTGTTCTGAATTTTATTTATAATCACTTGTTTAGTTTGCCTATCTTTGACATTTTGACTCGATTTGAGGATGTGATGTTGCTGGGGAAGACTGGGGTACGTCTGTTCTCCCTCTCGAGAGGACAGAGTAGGAAATGGGAGGGAAAGCATGTCCCAGCTTTAGCGTTCTAGCCATATTTTTGATGTGGAGTGGACTCCTATTCTGTATATATGTAATGATAACTAACATTCTAGAATATCTTTACGTTCAACAGGAGTCATGAAGAGCGAAAGACTTACTGGTACAGCTCTGTTGATTTGACTTGCTTTTGGACATGACATGGAAACGGGAACGCTACTTCAGAGTTCAGAATTAATCTGCATTTGTTCTGCTGTTTCATGATGATTTTATATCGTATCATATCATTGTTCTTGTAAGACATTTTTTTTACCTTTCCTTGGTTTTACATTAAGCAAAGGCAGTTCTCAGAAGTAGGCAGAATTTCTAACGTTTCTGGAATGTTAGTTAATTTTGTTTTTTGTCCTTGCGTTGATGAACCTAGACTCCAACGTCACCTCCACATCAGTTTTTTTTTAATTTTTTTTAGAATATCACATAAGGCCAAAGTCAGGTAATGGGTAGGGCATATCCATTGAAACAATGCCTCCTGCATAATATTAATATATTATGACCTAGATTGAGTTGGAATCAAACAATAATTAGTGAAAGCTACTTGATATCCACCACATAACAATACTATGAGGAGTTTTGTCATAGAGATGGGCCAAGGCCTAGTCGGTTTAGTATTAAGAATTAGAGATCGGTTTCTATTTGAGTTTCCTTATGTTAGAGATAGAGTTAGAAATATGATATTAGTTACTATATCTGTTAGAGTTATAATTGGGGTTAGATCCGATCTGTTAGGGAGAGCCATCTATATAATGGGGCTACCGCATGCTATTGTAATCAAGCAGAGAAATACTAAAGTCTTCCCCGTCTAAAGTCTCTCTCTCTCCCTCTACGCCGACGCCATCCGGCCATCTTCTCGGTGGTGTTTATCCCGCATGAACCCCGGTTCATGACAACTTGGTATCAGAGCCGTCGATCCCTTCCCACGGCTTCTGCTACCATGGTTTCTGTGATTCGTCCTGCTGCCGAGTCGTTGGCCATAATAAAAGCTAGCGCCGACAAGGTGGCCAGCATCGACAAGGAGATGGGGGACATCTTCTACAACATGCATGCCCTCTTGGAGAAAATCTTAAATCTGAGGAAGGAGCAACAAGAGACAAAGTACCAGCCTCATCATCCAACATCAGATTCACAACAACAAAAACAAGAATCACAACTTCCTCCAGCGCCTCATCCGCATCTGCTCTGCACCACCGCTGCCAATGGAAACAACATCTCACCAGAAGCACCGCCATCCCACGACGCGCCGCTCCCGCAGCGTCTTCCCCATCTGCGGCGCTCGTCCTGCGTCCTGCGCCGCCAAGGACGCTCCGGTTTCTTTTGTCGCCGCCGGCCCTGGCCGTCGATCGTAGCCCCCGTCGCCGTCACCGCTCGGGTTCCGCAGCATCTTCTCCGCCGACTCCTCTCCGTCAGCGCCGCACGCCGCTTCCGCTCCCGGTTCGCCATCGCCGCCCGGGTCAACGCGCGTAGTCGTCGGCGCCGCCGTCATCGATCGCCGGACGCCATCCGCTGCCGGATCTACGCAGGTCGCTGCCGTCGTCATCGCTTCCTGCGCCACCGTCTCCGTGGCCGTGACTCGAATCGGCCGATGCCGACCGAGGAAGCTCCGCCACCGCCGCCTCTGAGAGCCGGAGCCGTCGCAGGTGCCACCGGATCCGCCGGAGTCGTCCGGCTTCAGCTTCCGCCGGCCGCCACCACTCGGCTCCATCGATCCGCGCGAACGCCACTGAGCCGTCGCCGCCGCCCGGGTCATCTTCGGCCGTCCGCGCCCGCGCCGCCTCCGCCCGTGCGCCGTCGCCGCCTCGGCCGGCTCCGACCGCTCCGCCTCTGCTCCGCGCTGATCCGCCTCCGTTCGCAGCAGCCGCAGCTGGGCCGTTCCGCTCGAGCTGCCGCCGTCCGCCGCCGCCGCTGGCCGTCGCCGTCGGGCGCCGCCGCCGTCCGGCCGCCCCGCCGCGGACGCCGCTCTCTATGGTCTTTCCAAATGAGCTCGTTCAGTGAGTCGGTTCGTTGGTTTATAAGCCCATGACCGACTGGAGAGACACACCAAAAAAAATCAAAAAAACAATCAAAAAAAATTTTCCAGAAAAAATAAAAACTTCTTTTGCAGGCATTATATACAGAAGGTGCTACACTTCGTCTAGCCTTGTTCCGTTTGGATTTAGCCGGTCGTCTCCATCCGCTGCAGCACCCCGCCACTGTTCGTCTTCTACACTGGCGTCGAAGGTGCCATGACCGCCGTCTAGCAGCTCGAGGACGAGCTGCATGTCCGGGAGGGGTGTAATGTCATAGAGATGGGCCAAGGCCTAGTCGGTTTAGTATTAAGAATTAGAGATCGGTTTCTATTTGAGTTTCCTTATGTTAGAGATAGAGTTAGAAATATGATATTAGTTACTATATCTGTTAGAGTTATAATTGGGGTTAGATCCGATCTGTTAGGGAGAGCCATCTATATAATGGGGCTACCGCATGCTATTGTAATCAAGCAGAGAAATACTAAAGTCTTCCCCGTCTAAAGTCTCTCTCTCCCTCTACGCCGACGCCATCCGGCCATCTTCTCGGTGGTGTTTATCCCGCATGAACCCCGGTTCATGACAAGTTTACTCATGTGACTATACTTAGTATAGGAAAGCATTATTTTGCACACATTAATGAATGAGATTTGCACACATTAATTAATGAGAAGTTCCTGACCAATTATTGTCCAGACAAGCCTAGTGTATCAAGTGGTCATTGACTTGCTAGTTATGAGTAGCATTTAGGATTTGGTTACACCGTCAGTACCACAGTGAACGTCAGGAAGAGAAGTTGAACACAGAAATATTTATATAAAGTTTCAGACTTTGAGTACTGTATTTTAGCAGGCATTCATCATGCAAATCATGCTTCGGATTTGCTTCTGATTAAGATACCTTCTCCTCTTGTTAAACAAAACATAAATTTGTGATCCATGGACAAGGCCAATTAGTCTTGAGCCAATAGAAGGGTTACCCCAACCACCTACCAAGCTACTACTGAACTTTTTGCTCCCAAAGGGGGGAACTAGTGGGATAAAAGGTGACACAAGCAAAGTGCCATGCAAAGTTGCAAACTACTCAACGAAGTAGGTCCTGATGATCACCGCTGCTTATGACAAGTGTTTCCACTGAAGCATGTGTTTAAGAGAACAAATCCTGATCTTTTAACTAAAGGTAGGCTCAAAGGCCGACAACTAGACAACCTGTTAGTAGGTGACAAAACTTGGAAAATAAAGCTCTGAAGAAATTTGATACATTATAGTAGTATAATCATCACATCATAATGGAAATGTTAAACTGTAGTCAACAATTTGTATATGTTCATCTATTTTTCATGCATAACTTTGAACTGAACTTCACTGCAAAGTGGGGACATCGGAAAGCAGGCAGACAAGAAGGAATGCAACAAGCATTTCATTGCACCATCTTCGAAAACTTAGACCTACTCCTGTTCTTAATTTTATTTATAATCTCTTGTTTAGTTTGCTTATCTTTTAACACTTTGACTCGATTTGAGGATGTGATGTTGCTGGGGGAAGACTGGGGTACGTCTGTTCTCCCTCTCGAGAGGACAGAGTAGGAAATGGGAGGGAAAGCATGTCCCAGCTTTAGCGTTCTAGAAACATGATGCCCAGAGCAAAGCAGTGCTTAGCACTTCATATTTTTGATGTGGAGTGGACTCCTATTCTGTATCAATGTAATGATAACTAACATTCTAGAATATCTTTACGTTCAAAAGGAGTCATGAAGAGCGAAAGACTTACTGGTACATCTCTGTTAATTTGACTTGCTTTTGGACATGACATCGAAACGGGAATGCTACTTCAGGGATCAGAATCAATCAGGGATCAGAATCAATCTGCATTTGTTCTACAGTTTCATGATGATTTTATATCATATCATATCATATCATATCATATCAATGTTCTTGTAAGACAATTTTTTTGACCTTTCCTTAGTTTTACATTAAGCAAAGACAGTTATCAGAAGTAGGCAGAATTTCTAACGTTTCTGGAATGTTAGTTAATTTTTTTTTGCTTTGCGTTGATGAACCTAGACTCCAATGTCACTTCCACATCAGTTTTTAAAATTTTTAGAATATCACATAAATCCAAAGTGAGGTAACGGGTAGGGCATATCCATTGAAACAATGCCTGCTGCATAATATTATGACCTAGATTGAGTTGGAACCAAACAATAATTAGTGAAAGCTACTGATATCCACCACATAACAATACTATTACGCATGTGGCTATTCTTAGTATAGGAAAGCATTATTTTGCACACATTAATTAATGAGATTTGTGTTAGACCATGTGGCTTAGTCTAAGATATTTTGGTGATGAATAATTGACAATGGCAATAAATAATTGATGATGCTGCTTACTGTTACTTGAGGTGTGTAACGTGTGTGTGGACTAATATTAATCAAGTTGGGACAAACTTATACCAGAAAAATGGTCTTTGATCTTTGCATATGCAAGTTGAACATAGAGGCGATTATGGTCGGTGATGAGGTGGACCGGGACTAGGATGAGAGATATGAGGTTCAGACGGTCAAGGAGATCACGAGATGATCGGGCTCATGTTTGGGGCGCATGGAGATTAAAGATGGATGATACGTGTTGGAGCTATAGAGATGCGGTCTAGAGGTTACGACATGTGGTGGATGATATGTGGAGAAGCTACGAGAGATGCGGTCCTAGAGGTTTTAATATGTGACGAGTTAGAAAAGTTGGAATTTTGGAAAACCCGTGTTAGGAAGGGTTTTGGGTCCATTTGCTGTTGTGATTGCTTAAGATAAGTCCAAGTTTTGGAACCTAGACTATAAATGGAGATGGGGTTAAGGGCTAATTATGTGACTTTTGAAGATACTGATTTCGTACTAGGGTTTAGAGCTATCAGAAGGACACCTTGTAGCCATCTTGATAGAAATAGAGTTAATATCTCATCCGAAAGAAGAAATTTCGTGCGTCTCCACGCGAAAGAAAAGTCCCGTCGTTAGCGAACCTGTCAACTGGCATCTCGTTAGCCATCATCTATTCTGTGTCCTCAGGCCGCGTGCATCTTCATTTGCTGTGAACTCGTGGCGATGGAAATCGCGTAGCACTTCGCTCCTTGGTCGGCATGCCATCTCACTTTTGCGTGAGAGACTAATTAATTTTTCTTGTGTGCTTTGTGATGTGTGGTGGTCTTGCTAGTTGTCATGCATGGCAATGCATTGTGTTGAGTTCTTTTTGCCGTGAGGTGAATTGATGGCGACTGGATGCATTCGTGTGTAGATGACTAGATAATTACTTTGAGGCGCATTGTTTGGCCGTGAGTTGTGGGTTATATTATTCAGTAAATTTTTAGTTGCTATAGTACTTACACACACGTGTGTGTGTCTGTATATGCTCCGTTTTTGTTTCTATTTTTTTTTTGCTGTGTTCACAGGTTAGAATTTCAGAAGGAAATAGATTTTGAAAAAAAGTTCACATTGCGGATCACAATCGTTCATCTCCCTCTGATTGCCATCGACGATTCTACAATTTGCACATATTAATTAATGAGAAGTTCCTGACCAATTATTGTCCAGATAAGCCTAGTGTATCAAGTGGTCATTGCTTCATGGCAAAACTCTTGCTAGTGATGAGTAGCATTTAGGCTTTGGTTACACCGTCAGTGCCACAGTGAACGTTAGGAAGAGAAGTTAAAGACGGAAATATTTATATAAAGTTTCAGACTTTTGAGTACTATATTTTAGCAGGCATTCATCATGCGGATCATGCTTCTGATTAAGATACCTTCTCCTCTTTTAAGTGTAAAAGTTATGATCCATGGATAAGACCAATTAGTCTTGAGCCAATAGAAGGGTTACCCCAACCACCTACCAAGCTACTACTGAACTTTTTGCACCCGAAGGGGGGAACTAGTGGGATAACAAGTGACACAAGCAAAGTGCCATGCAAACTACTCAACTGAAGCATGTGTTTAAGAGAACAAATCCTGATCTTTTAGCTAAAGGTAGGCTCAAAAGCAGTCACTAATTGAGATTCCTTCACCTTTGCTTCCTTAAGCCAAACACTGGCCTTGCTTTTCTACCATGCCAATGTGAAATCGGAGGTGAAAAGTTGTAGGACTTGGAGGAAAGAGAAGTATGGAACATATTCCTTCAAAGAGTGAGAAAGCAAGAAAACAACAGTCATTTGCTTCACGTCTTATGACCAATCAAACAGGGTCTCTTCTTATCTGGTTCACTGACTTTGTCCAAGATCCTTGTTATTTATTCAACATTTGATTCGTGCTTGACCCGTTTGAGTACTTATGTCCCATAGATTCTACACAGTTGCATGTTCAAGTCCTCTTCTGGTTATAAAATGGATCATGCATTAAATGTTGGTATGAATTGTTTTAGCTTTTAAATGTTGACATCTCATTGACCACTCAGTTAAAAAGCAGCCTAGTGATGTGCAGACAGTACATATGACGGTAGTGCTGAAGTAAAACTGACATGCTAGTTTCTAGGAAGGAATACTGTGGACATCATTTAGACTAAAAAGAGGCAAATATAAGACCGTGCTTACTCTAAATACAGCACATAATTTATCTACAGTAACTTAGAATACTGGCAGGTTAATATGCTATCTGTACTACTAATCAATATCCTTCTCTATCCTAACATGACGTACGTCCTTACGAGTTGCAAGCCACACCCTTGATAAAATGCACCAGTTGCAAGAAAGCGAGGCCACAGCATCACAAAGCTAGCTTCGAGGCTCTAACTACACATTTGAGAGTGGACAAGATTGTTAATGGTATTTAGATCATTTTCTATTGTCTAGAGTTTAGATCGTTATGTGTGTTTTATGTACTATATAAATCTCATGAGTTATTACAATACACTAAAACTTCATTCATATTAACATGGTATCAGAACTTAGGTTTTAGAACCTAACTCTAACCGCCACCGTTGGTCGCCGCCGCTGCACCCGGGAGGAGTGTGCTCCACTCCCAAGGCGGCCACCTCCCTGCCGGCGTCGCGCCCGCCTACGCGCTCCTCTGTGCTGCGCCGTCGCCAAGAGGCCTCCCCGCCGCCACCAACCCTGGATCTGGCAGCCGCTGCCCTCGCCCCGCCCAGATCCGAGGGCCTCCGCATCGGATCTGGCAGAGCTCGCTCTTGTTGGGCCGCCACCGCCCAGATCCAGTCGTGCCTCCTGCATGCTGTCACGGATCCAGCCATCCCCACTCCAGATCCGGCCTTCTCCGGCTGCCTCCATCCACGCTGCCCAGTCGGATCTGGTCATTGTCGCCCTGGATGCGATCGGATCTAGCCTCCCCAACGCTGCCTCACCTGGATCAGGAGGGGAGGCGCTCGACCGTTGCTCCCTCTCCTGTGCCGCCGCTTCCTCAGCCGCTGGATCCCGGCGCCTCCATGCATCGGCCACCCTAACGTCGCCTAGGCCTCCTCCCGGCCACTTATGCCCGGATCCGGCAGCCCTGACGCTAGATCCGGTCGTCTTCGCTGCCGCCGCCTTGGATCTGGCTACTGCCGCCTGGATTTAGGCTCCCCTTTGGTCGCGATCGCCATCGTCGAATCTGGGCTCCCCACCGCCGCTCCTCTACTTCGCACAATGCACCGATGCAGAGGATGCCACCGTTGCTCCTCCCCTCCGGCCACAACGGACGCACAGGCCGAGGCCTCACCTCGGATCCGACGACCGCCGCCACGGATCTGGCTCCCTCTCGATCACCTGAGCCATGCCTGGATCCGGGCGCAGCACCTTCGGCTGATGCCGTCGTGCCCCTGTGCACACGCTGCCGCCCGCCGCCTCCAGGCCACCATCGAGTCGGGAGAGGGAGTGAGTGAGGGGGTGAAGAGAGAAAGGGGAGATGAGGGGAATTTGAAGGGATAGTACTTTTGCTGCTGCTAGTATTTCTTATCTTTGAGTCCTTTTTTTGTTTTGCATCTTCTTTTGCATCCATCTAAAACCGTTGTTGTCCTCTATCAGTTTGTCAATGCCGTGCGAGTCCATAAATTTCTTGTCAATTAGCCGATTGCTTTGCTAACTACAGTTCATCCTCTCGGATGAGTGTGGTCATCTCCTTCCTTTCACATAGCCGCAGCTATTGCTCTTCTCTTTGAGCCGCTGTAGATCATAGAAGTCTTCATGATGTCGCCGCTTCTCTTTGAGCCGCCGCTCTGAGCTTCTAAGGCCTCCACTCTTTTTTGCACTGCGCTTTGGTCGCGCTTCTTGTGCACAGCGTCGCCGCCATCTCAGGTTTCGATCTATGCCGATATGCTTCTATTTCCCTCTTCGACTTGATTTGACAGCTCTCTCTACTCGTGTCACCTTCCACATCCTCCTTGTCGTGTTACCACGGTCGACTTTGCTCCCACTTACCTCTACTTTCCTAGCCCTTGCACTTTGTGCTTTCTGAGTTATTGCACGATTCCGAATGGTTGGTACTTGACACAATTTTCCAAGAGATGTACGCTACGACGACATCTTCAAGACATGGATTTTGGATTTTCCCTATTTCAGTGTCAATCCTTTTCAAATGCAATACTATTGCATATGCCTTGCATTTGAAGGGGGTGTTAAGGGTATTTAGGTCATTTGCTATTGTCTACTGTTTAGATCCTTGTATGTATCTTATGTACTATATAAGTCCCAGCGACTATTGCAATACACTAATGCTTCCTTCATATTAACAATGATCACATGACCAATGATCAGTGATGTTCAACTCTCATCAAGTACATGATAGATTAACCTCTCCTCTGTTGTGTGTGCCAATCTCTTTATTGCCAAATGGCTCCTTTTGCATTGAGCTGTTATGGTTCAGCAAGGTGCTATGTGGTGCCACAATGATGGGATCTTTGTTCAGGTTGTTTGTGTGTTCAGTACTTCAGTTGGATGTTATTGTTCACCACTGGTCAGATATGTTGTTATGACCGGTATCTCGTATCAACGCCGGGTCCGGTCCAGTGGCTAGGCCGCACGGCGGTTATGAGTCTGGACGCCAAGGGAGGAGATCTCCTTAGAGATTAGATCTCTTAAAAATCTTGATTATTTCCTTACTTATCAGATAAGTATTTGAGTAGGTTTGCTAGGACATGGGGTATATATAGCCCTAAACAGTATTGGAATAAAGGAAGGAAAGGCAATTATCTTGCCTGGCCTCAAGAACTTGCCCTCTCTTGCTTTCCGCCGCCCTGCCTGTCACCACGGCGCCTCTGCGCCGTCAACTCGACAGGGCTCGCGCTCTGGCCTGCTGCCCCTACGCATTGCGCAGCCGTGGTAGGATCCCGGAGCCTATCAATCTGGTATCAGTAATGCCGGGTGACGACGACAAGGAACCGCAGCAGACGGCGCCGCCGACGGCTGCCACCGACGCCACTGCAAAAGCCCTGGCCGACATCGCCCAGAAGCTGGCCAATCTTTCCACCCGTCTGGCGTCCGTGGAGAACCAGCAGGCGTCCTCATCTGCCGGCGCAATGCACCAGGGTTTTTCCGTCGGGATGCCCGGGTACGGCACGATGACGCTCCCCACTACCACCGCTCCGCCCACCACTTCCACCACACCCTTGTACGCCGCGCCATCCGTCGCGCCATCCGCACCTCTCCCCATCCACAAGATCAATTTCCCCCGATCGCCCTCCCCGCTACCCCCAGTGGTGGCGCCGTCCGGGCCGCCGTTTCCTCACTTCGCTACCCCGGCATCATCCACAACAGGCGCGTCTTCCAGGTTCGGGGTGCCCCGTTTCAGCAAGCTTGAATTCTCCTCCTATGATGGCAAGGAGGATCCCCTGAATTGGCTCAATCATTGTGAGCAGTTTTTCCGTGGGCAGCGCACGCTCGACGCGGATCGTGTCTGGCTCGCGTCATACCACCTTAGGGGTGCTGCCCAGACTTGGTACTACGCAATGGAACAGGATGAAGGTATGCCGTCTTGGGAGTGGTTCAAAGACTTGTGCCATCAACGGTTTGGTCCGGCAATCCGCAGCAATCGTCTCGCCGAACTTGCGCGTCTGCCCTTCCACAACACCGTCCAAGACTATCAGGAGCGCTTCAATGCGCTGGTGTGCCATACCCCGCATCTCCTACCCGTCCAAAAGGCAGAACTCTTCGTGGGGGGTCTTCCGGAGCACATCCGTATCGACGTCGAACTCCAGGAGCCTCCGGATCTGCAGACGGCGATGCATCTGGCATGAGCCTACGAGCGCCGCGCGGCGGCCACCATGTCGGCACCAGCACAGCGGGCTGCTCGTCCTCCCCCGCGGCCACCGATGGCGCTGCCTGCATCGCTGCGTGCCCCTGCTACCCCCGCGCCTGCTGCAAGCGCGGCTGCACCCGCGTGTCCGCCACCGACAGCACCACAGCGGCTGTTTCACCGTTTGACGTCGACCGAGATGACTGAGCGCCATCGTCAGGGGCTGTGCTACAACTGTGACGAGCCGTACGTCCGAGGTCACCAGTGCCAGCGCCTGTTCTACCTCGAGGTCACCGACTATATAAGCGATGACAGGGTAGCCTAAGAGGGCGCCGAGGCGGTCCCCGAGGAGGCACTGCTTGATGAACCAGTCGTCTCCCTCCACGCCATCGCCGGCATCCGCACCAAGGAGACATTCCACCTCCACGCCTACATCCACGGTCACCGGCTCCTCGCCCTACTCGACAGCGGCTCCACCCACAACTTCATCAACGCCGACGTGATGCGCCGCATTGGCCTCGCGACGTCCGACGGCTCCATACGGGTCACCGTGGCCAACGGTGACCGCGTCGCGTGCCAGGGTAGGGCGCACAACGTGGCCATGCGCATTGGCCAGGAGGAGTTTTCCATCGACTGCCTCGGCATCGACTTGGGAGGTTTCGACCTCGTTCTCGGTGTGGACTACCTCCGGACGCTGGGCCCCATCTTATGGGACTTCGACGACCTCTACATGGCCTTCAACCGGGGTGATCGTCGCGTCCTCTGGAAGGGCATAGGCTCACCTCGTGACGACATCGGACAGCCGATGCTTCACGCCATTGAGGGCTCGCCACAACAGCCGTTGCTCAACCATCTACTCCAGCAGTATGACGCGCTTTTCGACGTGCCCAGTGGGCTTCTGCCGGTGCGGCCCTACGACCACCGCATCCACCTGCTGCCCGGCACGACACCGGTGGCAGTCCGACCCTACCGCTACCCGCAGCTCCAGAAGGATGAGCTGGAGCGTCAGTGCGCAGCCATGCTGGAGCAAGGCATCATACGGCCGAGTACCTCTCCGTTTTCGGCACCGGTACTGCTGGTCAAGAAGCCCGACGGCTCATGGCGCTTCTGCATCGACTACAGGGCGCTGAACGATAAGACGTCCAAGGACAAATTTCCGATCCCAGTGGTCGACGAGCTTCTGGACGAACTCCACGGCGCCAAGTTCTTTACCAAGCTGGATTTGCGGTCCGGCTATCATCAGGTCCGCATGCATCCAGAGGACATCGAAAAGACGGCGTTCCGAACCCACCACGGGCACTTCGAGTTCCTCGTTATGCCTTTCGGTCTCTCCAACGCGCCGGCGACATCAGGCACTCATGAACGATGTCCTCCGACTCTTCCTCCGCAGGTTTGTACTCGTCTTCTTCGACGATATTCTGATCTACAGCTCGTCCTGGTCTGAGCACCTGCAGCACGTCCGCCTCGTCTTCGACGCTCTGCGTACCCACAACCTCTATCTGAAAAGGTCGAAGTGTTCATTCGGGGCGCCGACGGTCGCCTACCTCGGCCACGTCATCTCTGCCGACGGTGTCGCCATGGACAGCGACAAGGTGGTTGCCGTCTCGGCCTGGCCGGAGCCCCGTTCACCCCAGGGCGTGCGCGGCTTCCTGGGATTGGCAGGCTACTACCGGAAGTTCATCAGGGACTTCGGTACCATCGCCGTGCCGCTGACACGTCTACTGCGCAAAGACGCTTTCGTGTGGACACCGGAGGCCGCTGAAGCTTTCGCAGCACTCAAGCGCGCACTCTTGTCAGGACCGCATCGCAAATGCCGGACCGGACAGGAGTTCATCGTCGATCGTGGACGCCGCACGGGTTCGGCGCCGTTCTACATCAGGGGGCCGGACCCCTAGCCTTCTTCAGCCAACCATTCGCCGCCCGCCACCACAAGCTAGCGGCCTACGAACGCGAGCTCATTGGCCTAGTCCAGGCCGTGCGGCACTGGCGGGCGTACCTCTGGGGGCGCCGCTTTCTCATCCGCACCGACCACTACAGCTTGAAGTTCTTGCTGGATCAGCGACTCTCCACCGTTCCCCAGCATCAGTGGATCAGCAAGCTGTTCGGGTTCGACTTCGCGGTCGAGTACCGCCCGGGGCGCCTCAATGCAGTGGCCGATGCACTTTCGCGCCGCGACACCGACACCACCGCCGAAACAGCAGGATTGCACGCCCTCTCCGGGCCCTCATTCCGCCTTCTCGACGAGATCCGCACCGCCACAGAGGCCGATGCCGAGGCGGGCCGACTACGCCAGCAATTGATGGACGCCTCTCTCGGTCCCCCATGGCGCACCAATGACGGCTTTCTGATCCACGGCAAGCGCATTTTCGTTTCGGCGCATAACGACTTGCGCCAGCAGGTGATTGCGCTGGCTCATACAGCTGGCCACGAGGGAATCCAGAAGACACTTCAGCGCCTGCGCGCGGACTTCTATATACCAGGCGATCGGGTGCTCGTCCAGGATCACGTTCGCACATGCATCACCTGCCAACGCAACAAGACACCGACCCTGCAGCCGGCAGGCCTCTTACAGCCGCTAGACGTGCCGTCCCAGGTATGGGCGGACATCTCAATGGACTTCATCGAAGGTCTTCCCAAAGTCCACGGGAAGTCCGTCATTCTTACCGTCGTCGACCGTTTCTCCAAGTACGCGCACTTCATCGCCCTCAGCCACCCGTACTCGGCGGCGTCGGTCGCCCGCGCCTTCTTCGAAGGCATCGTTCGGCTACACGGTTTCCCCACCTCGATCGTCAGTGACCGTGATCCGGTCTTCACCAGTAATATGTGGCACGACCTCTTCAAGATGGCAGGTGTCAAGCTCCACCTGAGCACGGCATTCCACCCGCAGACTGACGGTCAGTCCGAAGTCGTCAATAAGGTGATCACCATGTACCTCCGTTGCGCCACTGGGGATCGGCCGCGGGCCTGGGTCGACTGGCTCCCATGGGCAGAATACTGCTACAACACGTCGTTCCATACGGCACTCCGCGCCACGCCATTCCAGGTCGTCTATGGACGACCACCACAGCCGCTGCTGCCGCAAACCGCAGGAACTGCCCAGACGGAGGCAGTGGATACCCTCCTACAAGACTGCGACGCCTTCCTGATCGAGGTTCGCGAGCACCTTCTCCTGGCACAGCAGTATGCCAAGCGCCACTACGACGACCATCACAGGGAGTTGGTGTTCGTGGTAGGGGACTGGGTGTGGCTCCGTCTCCTTCACCGCCCGATGCACTCGCTGGATCACCGCCCCAGGGGCAAGCTCGGTCCTCACTACGCAGGGCCGTTTCAGGTGCTGGAACGCATTGGGCAGGTAGCCTATCGCCTCCAGCTGCCCGAGGGCGCCCGGCTACACGACGTCTTCCACGTGGGACTGCTCAAACCATTCCGTGGAGACCCTCCGACAGCACCTCCGTCGCTGCCACCGGTGCAGGACGGCCGCCTGTTGGCCACCCCGGAGCGCGTGCTGCGTGCCCAACTGCGCCGGGGCACCTGGCACATCCTCGTCAAGTGGAAGGGTTTGTCTCCCGATGATGCAACATGGGAGCTGCTGCAGGACTTCAAGAACCGCTACCCCGACGTTCAGCTCGAGGACGAGCTGTTTGCGGAGGCGGGGAGAGATGTGATGACCGATATCTCGTATCAACGTCGGGTCCGGCCCAGTGGCTAGGCCGCACGGCGGTTATGAGTCCGGACGCCAAGGGAGGAGATCTCCTTAGAGATTAGATCTCTTAAAGATATTGATTATTTCCTTACTTATCAGATAAGTATTTGAGTAGGTTTGCTAGGACATGGGGTATATATAACCCTAAACAGTATTGGAATAAAGGAAGGAAAGGCAATTATCTTGCCTGGCCTCAAGAACTTGCCCTCTCTTGCTTTCCGCCGCCCTGCCTGTCACCACGGCGCCTCTGCGCCGTCAACTCGACAGGGCTCGCGCTCCGGCCTGCTGCCCCTACGCATTGCGCAGCCGTGGTAGGATCCCGGAGCCTATCATATGTGACTTGTCGATCATCCGTGTCATGTTCTTTTCCCTCCTATCTTTTTCTCTGAAGGATTGGAAAGGTGATAATACCCTTGTAGCTGGCTAGCTTGTTCCAATCAATGGTTGCAACTACTGAAGGCCCAGTGATAATATATCACCTCAACTTCTTAGCATGCATAATTGGATCCACTTCTTCTATTAAAAAATTCAGAAGACCTACTTATCTATTTACTCCTAAAATAAGTTTAATCAAAGACTTTTTTATCAGGATTTAATCAATGTCTTCCCTGACCAACTATAGACTTACGTAGTATAGGGGGTCAAGTGCGAGTACTAGAAGATCAGGGGAGGTTAAACGGAGACCTTCTTGGAGATCGAGTTTGAACAAATTGTGGCTACGGAAAATTGAAGTGTTACTTGTAGAGAGAGAAAGAAGAGAAAAGAGAACTTGTGGCGAAGATCACTCATGGAAGGTGGTCATGTTCATACAAGTGTGACTGCTGGTCATCACATGGTAACAGAAGCAAGGAATTCCTATACATGCAGTCTAGATGGTCAAAACGTCGAGGGAAATTTATTTGTGGCACTGATACGATGTGGGACTTGGATCGTTTCAGCTGCTGCTGCTAGTATTACTAGTCGCCTTTTTTGTCTGGTTTCCATGTATTACCAGCTACTGAATTAACACTGCTGTAGTAGGTAAGGTTCCAAAAATCGGAACAGAAAGAAATTCTGGTCGGCGATCGGTAACGGTAACCGGGCAGTTACCGGAAAAACTGGTCATAATTTGAAAATCAAATTTTGAATTTTGAGATGTTTTGAAATCGGTAACCGAAAAAACCGGCCGATAACCCAAAAAAACAAAAAAAACCAGCCAAAATTTGAAAATCAAAAATTGATAACGGCCGGTTTATTCGGTTACCGATCTCCACGGGTAAAAAGGTAACCGGCGGTTACCGACTAGTAACCGCCGGGATTTTAAACCCTGGTAGTAGGTCCCTGCAGCATGTACGGAGTCGTGACCCCGGGCCGTCGTGTAGAATGAATGATTCGAGGCAATGACTAGCTGCAAATTGATCGAGGTGTACAGGGCATACTAAGCTACGGGTAGTTCGAAATCTATTACTACCGGCTATCTTGATTTCTGAGACGAGAGCCTTTGACTGGAATTCATACTTTGAGCTTCTCGAAACTAATATAAATAAACAAGCAGCGTTTCTGTCGGTTGCAAATGCAAGGGTCAAACATTTCAGCATAATTAGTTCTTCTAATTCCGATGTTTTTAATCAGCAGTGAGATCGCAGTGGATTGCGGCACGGTGTTGCCGAAGCAGGGTCGGCTGCTTTGGCTAATTTTGTTGAAGTTCAAAGATGTTTCTACATCACCATCACAAATTCTAATGGCTTATTAGTCGAAAGAAATTTCTTTTCCTTTTTTTTTGAGAGAGGTATCTAAAAAAATTGTAATGGCTTACTCTTCACAGGGGAAACAACACGGACCCGTTTCAATTGAAGTCATCTAACCACATGCAGATTCGAGCCAGGCCCAGTTATCACGGCAGCAGGCAGGACAACTCCGGCCCAGATCGTGAGGTAGGTGAGAATTGTGAGACGGGCCAAGAAATGCTTCATTTTCTTCGCACTTGCGTCCTCGTCCCCTGGTGGCGCCTTTTTGCAGCTTTGGCCTTTAGCTCGTGGTCATTTCAGCGACTGTAAAAGCGTGGATAGCTTAGGCGAGCCTCGAGACTGGATAGTCATGTGTTGAGTACTTGTATATTTAAGTACTGTATAGTTATGTATTAAGTACTCGTATGTTTAAGTACTATGTAGTTATATATTGAGTACTTATCTGTTTAAGTACTCGAAGTAGTGGTAGAAGCGTCGTGGTTGACATGCCGCAGTCGAGACACCGTGGTTAAAGTGCCGTGATCAAGAAGTTATGATCGTAAGTTATACTCGTAAGAGTACTATATGGATGTTCAGGGGCGGAGCCAGGAATTATATATAGTGGGGGCCGGATACAAGGGTTTTAGGGTTTCGCTGAGAAGGTTTTAGGGGTGCCGTGAGGCGCTTTTAGCCAAGAACTTGCTGATGAAATAATAGATTAGATTCTTTCATCTCCGATGACTTCCAGAGCATCGCCGCTTTTCCCCTATTTTTCGCACTCTATGTTGCCTTTGGCGTGTACTCGTTCGGGCGTGGTCGAACGACGAGGGACGTCAGGCAAAATGAGGTTACGACTCCATGCGCCGTTGTCCTGCACAGAGATCAGAAAGATCAAGCGATCGATCTGAGATCGTTCAGAGTGATCGGAACGACCAGGCGGTCGTTTTGAGATCTGGCCGAGTGATCAGAACGTAGGCAATTGATCCGAGTACTCGTAAGCAAGCGATCGTAAGCGAGTGGTCAGAGCAAGCATTCGGGACAAGCGATCGTATCGTGTGGTCATACCAAGTAGTTGAGCGACAAAGGCTATCAAGTGGTCGTATTGAGAAGACAGAGCGATAGAGGCCTACGACAACGTACTGGCAAACAAACAGTTGCGGTCGGTACTTCCGTTTGTAATCCAGAGTGCTTTGTGTTTGTTTTAGTTTCAAGTGATAAAACGCGGAGACAATCATTCACCCCATCTCTGATTGTATCATACGATTCTATAAATTTCTATTTCAATTGTGGTCAAATGAGGTTGCTCTGCACGGCAAGTAGATAGATGTCCACTCAATTTATTTTGTTGGAATCTTAGTTCGGCCATTTCTTACTTGGATCATCTCAGTGCAAGAGTGAAATACAATTAAATCATGATGTAAGATGGATACGACACAATTAAACAGGGGAGGCTATAGGCTACGTACGTGGGCTGGGCCATATGCACAGAAGTAATTTTTTGCACCAAACATTGGGTGGGGCCATGGCCCCTGCTGGCCCCTCCCTCCCTCCGCCCCTGTGGATGTTCTATAGCCTTAGTACCTACGTAAGTATTCTGTACTCCACGGCCATTGAAATGGCCACATGCTGACCGTCGAAAAATTCACGCTTCAGAGGAGATCAGAAATATTAAATAACCACGCAGAAGTCTAGACATGCAAAAAAAGAACACCAGGGGCTAGACAGTAAGAAATTCCGCCGCAGGGAGCCGAAAGCGAGTCTGGCCGTCAATTCTTTTTTCCTTTGCCTGTGGAGATCCCTGTCGTCACATCACATGATCAGAATGCAAAATTTTGCCTCGAACATCTATTACCCCATATGCTAAAAACCGATGGAAGGTAGGTTACGTGCAAAGAAGAAGAATGCTAGAAATTCTTGGTAAAAAAAAGGGAAAAGAGTAAACATCCGGTCTCAATTCGGTGGAGACTAATTATAGATATTACTTCCTTGATTGCAAATTATATAAGCTAGCCATTAACCGCACGGGATACATATTTAATTTTCCTAATTATTTTTATTGTTACAAACATATACTCCTGTTTTACAATGTTTGTCCAAGCTCATCACATGCACAAACAAAAAAAAGCACAAACTCTAAGAAAAAATTATTTAAAAATGACATTACATACCCCTATTAAATGATACAATACAACAACTCAAAATCTTTCACATCATTAAAGGTGGTTATAGAGTAGAAATGTTGCAATATGTAGGACAGGATAGGTAACAAAAGGGGTAAATGGTGCTTTAAAATTTTTTCCCTAAGTATTCACTTATCTTTTACTCTGATAGCTACAAAGTTGAAGATTAGGATAGAATCTTACTTAAAAACCAGAGAATCACAGAGTTGAGTGTGACTTGATCGGAAATCAACGTGGTCGAATTTCGACTACCAGTCGAAAATCAACATGGTCAGAATTCGACTAACAGTTAGAAATCAACGTGATCGGAATTTGACTACCAGTTGAAAATCAATGTGGTCAGAATTCGACTCTAGTAGTCAATGACTAGAGAGCGGTCGAAAACCAACATGGTCGAAATTCGACTCGAGTGATCAATGACCAGAGAACAGTCGAAAACCAACATGGTCGAAAGCCAATGAATGGTCAAAAACCTTACGTGGTCGAAACCAACGTGGCCGAAAGTTAATGAGTGGTCTAAAACTGACATGGTCGACTCAAGTCAAAATAAGACCAGTAAAGTTGACGACCAGTGAGTGGTCAAAAATCCAACATGGTCGAAAAGAAAACTATGTGGTCAAAGGCTTGCAAGTGGTCAAAAATCAGAGGAACAGAGAAGAGTAGTCTGCCTTTCAGCACAGTTTCAAAACAAAAATTGATGAAACTTTTGATCCGTAAAGCCAAATGATATGAAATTTTGTAGGAATCTTCTCAAGCAACAACTGCTCTCCATCTTTCCTCTTCCTTCAACTGAAACCACGGATCTTATACAATTTCATATTTCCGTCAATCCCCCATCCCATCCCATCTCCTCTTCTACCGATTTGTGCCTTCCCAGCCGTTGTACCGCTGCCTCCTCTTGGCTGCCGGTGCCGCGATTGGAACACTCACCTGAAGTTGATCTCGCTTGGCAGGGCAAGAATCACCAATGGATTTCTTCAATTGGTGAGGTCAGGGGACAATCGGGGTGCGCGGAAGCGATGAAGGTCGGCGGACACGATGAAGGCTCGACACAGTGGCGTCGACGGTGTACAACCATGTCATTGGTGTTGTATCTTGTTGACCTAGGACAAAGTCGAGGATATTTATTAGTCTTCCATCTTTATGGTGGCTGCACCTAAGGGCATGTACAAAGGCAATTAATAGCTGGCCCATAGGAGTGCCAACTAGGCAACCTTGCTGATGTGGATGAGAGAGGAATGGAGGAGAGAGACACACCGTCTCCTCGTGAGACATCGACTCTTACCGCGGAACGAGGCAGAAGAGCTCCTGAGAAGTGTTATTTCTTGATGATGTGGAGTGCTCAGGAGCTTGTGTCGGGCTCAACCCTTGTATTTGCCTGCATTAGTGTTGTCTCTTGATGATGTAGAGTGTTTAGGAGTTTGTGTTGGACTCAACCTTTGTACTTGCCCTAACTAGAACCTTGATTTGATCCCCTTCTTGGAGTCCGGACGCGGTCTTCCTTTTTACAAATAAAAATTGTTCAAGGATGTTTCGCCAGGAGGTTCACGAAGAAATTGGGACTGAATACTTCCTATGTTAAGGCCACCGGGGGATTCTCAACCTCCTCCGGTGCCATGCCACTCTTTTTTTTGTAAAAAAAAAATAATCCTTCACTACGTATAGGATTTTATTTTTTACATATGGACTCTTGTTTTCACAAAAACCCTTCTTTTTCCTGTAAATAAATATAGGTTCTTACTTTCGGTTTTTCACATAGATCCTTGTGTCGTAACGACACTTTTACTTCAGTTCATATGGTAGCTAGTATTATATAGAATTGGATTACGAGAGCATACACATGAGCTAAATGTGAACGTTACACTTCGGTCTTTTTTTTCAGCTTCTAAAAGTTTTTTTAGTTTTTTTATATAGTAATTAGTTTTCAAATGGAATGTGCTTTTAAAACAGAGTTTACAAGTTAATTATAGTATACACTGTAGCGACTTTATTTATATTAACTAAAATTATACATAAATTTTTATTACTCCATACACTTTCTCGTAAGCAATCCAAAAGTTATAAATCACGAACATAAATCATTAAAAAAAAAAGACACCGAAGGCATCCAGCCTGCATTTGCCATTTATCATTGTCGTCACTAGTCAGCACGGAGCAGTAACCTGCAGTTGACGTACGGCATGTGATTTTTTTAGTACATGCAGCTGCCCAAGTGTACAGCTTAAATCACTCGCCTATCAGATCCTCGTGGATTAACTCGTGACCTCTCGTCGTACGGTTCGATCAGGGTCATGGCGTCTGCAGCGCGGCGTATGCTTGGGCACTGAGCCGGATCGATGCACGATTGAACGTAAATCACTCGTACGGATCGAGTCAGAATTCGATATCTAGGTCCGGCACGTCGTCGTCCATCGGGGAGCTCGTCCCGAAGACTGTCTCCAAGTCGATAACCGGTTTATCGCGCTCTGTAGTGGAGGTCCCCGAGTGCTTCGCTCCTGCGCTTGTTGCGGTCCGTGGCCTCTGGTCGTCCGACTGCTCGCTCTGAACGCACGTGTGGTTCCCGTGGTAATCGACGTCGAAGAGCAGAGGGTCGCCGTCCGTGCGCTGCACCTGCTTGGTGGCGGGGCAACCCCGCGAGTTCCGGTGCGTGCACCGGTAGTAACTTCTGCGAGAGAGTTCAATGTAACAAGATAGAGCTCGGGTCAGCCCCTCTGGTGCAAGAGCGCGCGCCCTAAAAGAATGTGCGTTTGAGGTGAGTTTGGTACGAGTGACGCTGACCTTGGGTACTTGGCGCCGAGGACGTCCTTCTGGCCGTACTTCCTCCAGCTGAAGCCGTCGCCGGGGGGGCCGACGTCTTGCTCCGAGCTCACCCTCACCTGTTTCTTACTCCCTTTGGGCAACGACCTCCTATTTTGAGATGACATTGGTTATAGTTATGCTCATGAGGATACCATAGAGACAAAAAAAAAAAGAAATATGCTAGAAATCTTTTTTTTCTATTATGCTATACTCTGATGCGAAGTAGCCCCCTGGATCGGATCAGAAATTGTAATCTGGCTCTCCGACGTCGCCGAGGGCACCAAGGGAGATGCGGTGACACAACCGGTTTCGGCTCCCGCTGGCATGGAGGAGGAGAACGCCGGCAACATGGGCTCCAGCCCCTGCACACCCCCCTCGGCATTGAACCCCACGGAGACGGAGCTCTGTTCCTGCCCAGGCCGCGGCTGCGTGTTCTGAGCGCACGTGTGGTTCCCGTAGTACACAACGTCGATGAGCAGCGGGTTGCCGTCCGTGCGCTGCACCTGCTTGGTGGCAGGGCACCCCTGCGAGTTCCGGTGCATGCACCTGTAGTAATTTCTGCGAGAATTTAATTTAACAAGAGCTCGTGTCAGCCTCCCTCGTGCATGCGCACGCCACAAAAGAATGTGCGTATTGAGGTGAGTTTGCTACGAGGGTCGCTGACCTTGGGTGCTTGGCACCCAAGATGTCCTTCTGGCCGTACTTCTTCCAGATGAAGCCGTCGCCGGGGAGGCCTTCGTCCTGACCAGCGCTTACCCTCACCTGCATGCTCCACTTAGGCGATCCCTTCCTACATTGGTTAGGGTTATGCTCATGAGGGGATCATTGTCATAAAAATAAATATGCTAGAAATCTTTTTTCTATTATGTTATACTCTGATACCTCTTCTTATGTGCAGCAGATGGCTGGATTGAACCAGATGTTGTAACCTGGCTCTCTGACGTCCCTAGGGACATGAAGGGGGATGCGGTGACACAGCCGGTTTCCGCTCCCGCCAGCGTGGAGGGGAGCAAGAACGCCGGCAACATGGGCTCCGGCCCCTGCACAACTGCTTCGTCTTCCTCCATGATCTCATATTGTTTTTGCAGAGCCATGTGTTGTTCCTCTTGTGTTCTGCTACTCTCATCATCCTTACCACCAAACATCCGATCTACACACTGCATTTTGACGTTAGGATGTCTCGGATGAATCATAATGGCGTCTGCAGCGCGGCGCACGCATGGGCACTGAGCCGGATCGATGCACGATTGAACTTAAATCACTCGTCCAGCACGTCGCCGTCCATCGGGGAGCTCGTCCCCAAGACTGTCTCCAAGTCGGAGGTCCCCGAGTGCTCCGCCCCTGTGCTTGTCGCGGGTCGTGGCCTCTCGTCGTCCGACTGCGCGCTCTGAGCGCACGTGTGCTTCCCCTGGTACTGAACGTCGAAGAGAAGCGGGTCGCCGTCCGTGCGCTGCACCTGCTTGGTGGCGGGGCACCCCTGCGAGTTCCGGTGCGTGCATCGGTAGTAATCTCTGCGAGAGAGTTCAATGTAACAAGATAGAGCTCGGGTCAGCCTCTCTGGTGAACGCGCGCGCACCTAAAAGAATGTGCGTGTGAGGTGAGTTTGGTAGGAGTGACGCTGACCTTGGGTACTTGGCGCCGAGGATGTCCTTCTGGCCGTACTTCCTCCAGCTGAAGCCGTCGTCGAGGGGGGCGATGTCCTGCACGGAGCTCACCCTCACCTGCGTGCTCCATTTGGGTATCTTCGTCCTACATTGCCTATGGTTATGCTCGTGAGGAGATCACAGCGATAAAAATTAATAGATTAATAAATGATAGTTAGAAAGAAAATATTTAAATGATATTTATCAACTCCCTGAAAATTATATACGGTAGAAATTTTTTTTCTATTATGTTATACTCTATACCTCTTCTCACGTTGAGCAGACCGCTGGATCAAATCAGACGTTGTAACCTGACTCTCTGACGACATCTCCGGGGACATGAAGGGGGATACGGTTTCCGCTCCCGCAAGCGTAGAGGGGATCGAGAATGGTGGCAACATGGGCCCTAACCCCTGCACGCCCCCCTCGGCCTTGGCGGTGATCTGCTCCTGCCTAGGCAGCAGCTGCGAGTGCGCGCTCTGAGCGCACGTGTGGTTCCCCTGGTACTGAACGTCGAAGAGCAGCGGGTCGCCGTCCGTGCGCTGCACCTGCTTGGTGGCGGGGCACCCCCGCGAGTTCCGGTGCGTGCACCGGTAGTAACTTCTGCGAGATAGTTCAATGTAACAAGATAGAGCTCGGGTCAGCCTATCTGGTGCAAGAGCGCGCGCCCTAAAAGAATGTGCCTTTGAGGTGAGTTTGGTACGAGTGACGCTGACCTTGGGTACTTGGCGCCGAGGACGTCCTTCTGGCCGTACTTCCTCCAGCTGAAGCCGTCGTCGAGGGGGCCGACGTCTTGCTCCGAGCTCACCCTCACCTGCGTGCTCCATTTGGGTATCTTCGTCCTACATTGCCTATGGTTATGCTCGTGAGGAGATCACAGCGATAAAAATTAAATATGGTAGTTCAATTCGTTATTGTGGTTAGATAGAAGAAGGACAAATCCATACCTGCGGTGAACAAGTTTGTTTGCATATCCCCTGTAATCCTTCTGAAGAACTCGATGCTGTTCATTTGACTCGCCCTCCATGATCTCGCATTGTTTTTGCAGAGTCATGCGTTCTTCCTCTTGCGTTCCGCTACTCTCATCATCCTTACCACCAAACATCCGATCTACACACTGTATTTGTATGTTGACGTTAGGACGTCCCGGATGCATCATAATGGCTTCACTCAATGCCGACTCTGCAGACCTTCTATCAGGATCTTCAGCACTGGCGCCCCCAATTTTTGCAGAGATCTCTTTAAGGCCTGTCAAGTGCTCGATGCCGACAGGTATAGTAGTACTGTATCGATCCGCTCCCTGGGCATTGAAACCTAGCTTGAGCTTCCGGAGATTAGGCATTGCACCTGCCTCAAATTTCAGCCAAGCGACACTACACCTGAACTTGAAGTACTTGAGAACCGAGAATCCTGCCTTGTCAAAGACAACCCTTTCTGCAGGCTTTGTGTGCACATACAGCGACAGAACAGTCAGTGCAGGCAATCCTCTGAGAACATCAACATCACTCCTCGCTAGTTCCCTAACTCCAATCTTTAAAATGCAGAGCTTGACGAGATGTCCAATCCACGTGGGGAGGGTGGAGAAGATGCAAATGCGAAGCGACAACTCAAGCCTCTGAAGAAGGGCCGGGGGAGAGGACACGCTGCTTAAACCATCACCGGAAATGCTCATGCTCCTAGCAGCAGCAACATCCAGAATATTTACATGAGAGTCGTCACCTGCAGGCACCAGAGTTAAAGACTTGAGGTTACTGAGTTTCCCTAGAATTGAGCCTAGGCATTGTATGTTATCTTTCAGATTGTCAGGCTGTATGGTACAACAGGTGAGCTGAAGATCCCGGAGATTGGTCAGCTCGCCAAGGTTCTGCACATTCTCTATTGAGTTACCACTGAGATCGAAATATCCTAGTGTGCGAAGCGGTGTCATGTGGTCAATCCCATTGGGAAAGTTTGTCTTAGCAGGAAGATAGAGGTGCAGCAAGCCCGGAAAATGAACGATATCTGACGGAATCGCACTTGCTCTTGCATCTATTTTCAGTGTCTCCAAATACTGCAGACCTCGCATCTGTGTTCGTAATTCTAGGGTGACATTACATGTGATCTGCAAATATCTCAGTCGAAAAAGTTCTGAAATTCTAGTGATATCGAAATTGATGCTATCCTCATCACCCCAAAAATGTAGGATTAGAACTTGAAGAAGCGAAACTCAACAACGGAAGGCAGACACTTGAAGACCCCAAAATATGCAAGTGTTCGAACTTGTGATAGTCTCATATTTGTTGGTGGCGTTGCATCTTCTGTATTACCAAAGTGAAGAGACAGTCGACGAACCTTGTCAGCATATCTTGTAGTTGTCTGAGAATGATCTATAGCAATGACAAAATTCTCTTCTATAGACTTGTATGTAATAAGCTTGAGTACCATGTGGTGCACAACGCAGGACAAAACCTCATCGTTATCATTGATATGTACAGGTTGGATTATTCTCCGACTAACAAGCTCATCAAAGTAGCTCCCAAAAATTTCTTCCTTGTCTTGCTCTTCTGTTGAACAGAGAAAACCGTCAGCTATCCACTGCTTAACCAAATCATCCTTCCAAATTATGTTGTCCTCTTCATATATACCAAGATATAGCGTGCATGCCTTCAAATGAGAAGGAAGATTGTGGTAGCTAAGGTTGAGTACTTGTTTCATCCCTTCCAAAGTAGTATTTGTCCTCAAACCATAACCTAAGGATTTATTTACATAATCCCATTGCTCTAGTTTGACTATCTGGCTTGCTAAAAGGCTGGCAATAGTAACAGTTGCTAGTGGCACACCACCACATTTTCTTATGATATTGTTTGAAACTTCACTGAGTTCTGGAGGACATTCGTGTTGAGGGCCAAACACTGTATTGAAAAATAACTTTCTTGAATCATCAGCACCGAGTGGTTTCATCATAAAGACATACTTAGATTCATAACCACAGCATTTCTGAGCTACATCCTCAATTTCTGTCGTTATTAGTATTCTACTACAACTGTTGTCATCCGGCAAAGCACAATTAAGAATATCCCAAGTTGATGTAGCCCATATATCATCAACTACGATCAAGTACCTGAAATATTTTTGCATAGTTAAAAACCTAATATCAAGGGAAATTTTACCATCCTTGAGGGGGAAGAGGTACCAAATTTGAGCCGTTGATCACACTGATCGAACGGCTGAGATTTGGCAGTACCTAGTGGTACCGACGCGAGGTACCAAGAGGTACAAGGTACCAAGAGGTATCAAATTTTGAGCCGTTGATCACACTGATTGAACGGCTGGATCTAATTTGGTACCTCTTGGTACCTTGTACCTCTTGGTACCTCCTCAAGGATAGGAAAACTGCTCTAATATCAAATATCACATTAAAAATCATAGGTAAGATAATTTTATTCCTTTAAAGAAAAGGCAGAAAGAATAAAGTGTTTGTACAAAAATGTGTAAGAAAAACATTAGTTTTTTAAGATATAAAAGAACAAGACAATTCTAGTTTAACTTCACATTATACAGGACTAACTGCTTACTGTTATGAATAGTGGAAAACAGCAGCAGCCCGAGCGTCGTCATCATACCACTGAGTGTAGACGGTCAGACGATCCTTGTAGGAATCCAGAGCCTCCTGGTAGGCAGAGGCAGCTTTATCATCAGCTTCATCAGCAGCAGCCTTATCGGCTGTCGGGGGCAATGCAACAGGCGTAGGCTCCGTCGGAGGAATAGGGCAAAGCGGGCAGGTGACATCGCCAGAGAGGAAGCCCCAGAGACGAAGACCACGCATGTGGATGCGCATGTGAGACACGAAGTCGGTGTAATTAACACCATCAAAGACCACCGGGCAGCGAGGGAGGGAAACGGTGCCCATTGGTAGGCGGCGCTGGACGGCGCGGCGACCAAGACAACGAAGTCTAACAGGCGGCGCTGGACGGCGCGGCGGTTAGAACGACGTTTTTTTTTCTTTTTTTTTTACAAACCCTAAAACTTAACGGGCCTCCAGCCCGTTAACACACGCACACACGCGAGAGAGCGAGCGGCGGCGCAAGAGGGAGGGAGCGGCCGGCGGCGAAGCGATGGTGGCGGCAGCGCGGAGCGGCCGGCGGCGGCGGCGGCGCGCGGCGGCGCGGAGCGGCCGGCAGCGTCGAGGCGGCTTAGCGGTAGCCGCGCAAAGCGAGCGCGCGGCGCGCGAGCGTCGGCGGCGCGAGCGGCGCGGAGCGGCCGGTGGCGTCGGAGCGGCGGCGGCAGGCGCGCGAGCGAACAGCGGCGCGGAGTGGCGGCGTCGGACGCGAGAGCGACGCACAGAGCGGCCGGCGCGGCGCGAGCGGCGGCGCAGAGCGCGCCGGCGTCGTTGGGAGCGGCGCGGCGGCGGGCCGAGGCGCGGCGGCTGCGGCGGTGGCCGCCGGCGAAAATTCGACGGTAGATCCAATCTGGTGGAGACAGGCACGGCCCTAGGTATGACAAACCCTAGGCTCTGATACCATGTTATGAATAGTGCTTGTATTCATATGAGGCCAATGGGCCGGTATATATACACAAAGTACAGGTGGTAAATATGCAAAGAACCCCTCATAACAATGGGGAATAACAAACTATACATATATCTCTAACACTTACAATCATTATCACCCTTAAAATAACATCTAACTAATCAGGATATCAACCACCATGCACTAAGACGAAGCAATACCATGTTTTATGACGCAATCACACTAAGGACCTGCTCACAAGATCTAGAAAACTTCCCACCTTCGCCGAAAAAATGCTACAAATTCCTTCATCAACCAGGAGAGAGAAAAAAGCACATGAACCATTTTTTTTAGTAGAGCACAGTTATAGCTCCTTAGATCTCAAGAACGTATAGCAGACAACAATTTATAACATGCCAGAATTCTTCATTTCCTAATTAAAATATGTAATTGATGCTGGCAGTAAAAATATAGTACCTCTTATCTTGGAGATGTTTCCTGATATAGGCAATTAGATTATGCACTCTCCAATTGTCAGGGGGATGATGCGGCCTAACCTGTGAGAGCATGCTGATGAGAAGTCTCCTCACATCGGGCTTGCAGGATGTCCGCACAAATGCCCGGCATTCGAATTGCCCTCCAAGCTTACAATACAGTTCGTTGGCAAGTGTGGTCTTACCAGTGCCTCCACCTCCAACAATGGATATAACCTTGAGCTTTGCTCTCCATCCTTAAACAGCCACTCTTCAAGCTTCTTCATAGGGGCATCAATACCCACCGGATCGGCAGCCTCCCGGTACAGTTTGTGATGCGGAGAGCGAAAAGGCGCATCATATGTAGTAGTAGGAGGAGTCGCACGGCCGATGACACCAAGGTTATACATTTCATGTCGTTGAAGCGCCTCCTGCACACGCGCGCTGAATTCTCTGATCTTGTTGGCCATCCATAGGCGCTGCTTTAGCTTCTCGGACGGCCGATTGGTCTTACGAGAAGTAAACTTGTGGCGAGGAATTTTGCGGACATACTTGCTCTTGGAATCAGCAGCGTGCTCGTACTGGTCGATGCAGTCCTCGATGTCATACGACAGTTCACGCACCTCCTTCACCCAGCAGTTTACCATCACAGAAGGGTCCTCCGATCTTGAGACATGATCCTGGAGAATGGTTATTATTTTCTCGAGATCACGCTTGATGAGCGGTATCTCATCCTCCGCGCCCTTGGGCAGCATGTAGCCGTGTCGACGCAGTAGCCCATCGAGCTTCAGGGGAAGTCTGAACATGGAGCCCCCCAAAGCACAGATCGGAGCCTCGTCCATGGATTCCTCTGAAGCCAAAGCGCATAGCACATATTAGCTAAGTTGCGTACCTACTAAGTACTAAGAAAGATGCAGAATGAAAGCACATACAGAGACACAAACATACAGCGACAGACAGAGAAAGAGGTTACCTCTGGAAGTTCAGGGCATCAAAATAGCAAGAACTACCTCTCCGAGCAACTGAGGTGGTAGGAGAGACTTCTTTTCCTTTTGCTCCATTTCCCTCCCTCCATGATCCTTCTTTGGGATTAATTGTTTGTCCTTCAGTTTTACACGTAACAGTGCCGTACGGCGACAGGCATTGGAATCAATCAGGCCAGATATTTTCTTCAGAATACACAGGGAATACACAGATTGGGCCATGCCTGTTGTCTTCTTCAACCGTCATGACCAGCGTTT
This sequence comes from Dendrocalamus sinicus, assembly GCA_036346575.1. NCBI lineage: Eukaryota > Viridiplantae > Streptophyta > Magnoliopsida > Poales > Poaceae > Dendrocalamus > Dendrocalamus sinicus. The sequence goes on along the minus strand of CM070672.1, from coordinate 882,329 downwards.
GGACTTAGTCTGTTGAAGCTTTAAATGTTTACGACTAGAACGCTAAGTCGTTGAAGCTTTAAATGTTTACGACTAGGACGCCCACCTTCTAGGATATGTTTGCATATCGATCCTTAAGTGAAAATGCAGAATTATCTGTCAGGATTTCAGAAACTACATTCTGCCCCATTTATGATTTATGAAGGCACCTTTTAAGAACGAAAATGGCAAGAGAACATTGTAATTCTACTTGGTTCTAAAAAAAATGTAATTTCCTCTTACGCCCTTCCACCTTATAGTAATATAGATAGTTCACCTTCATTGATTGATGGTCTAGTGGTTGATTTTATAGTTTCCTTGCTCTTATTTTAAGGGTACTCCCTACTGATAAGCTCTGTTGACTAAATGTTAACCGAAATATGTAAGTATTGTTTTTTTAAAAAAATTAAGTATCTACATGTGATGTGAGTATGTGACAACTGCAGCACTTGCGCGCTTAATTAGGCGCATCCACACAAGTATGTTCTTTTGTGCTGGAGGCCTCGAGCTACCTTAAATGTCTTCCCTACTTTGGCCGCTTGCTGATGCACAAAATTAACCAAGGTCAATCGGTCGAAGCCAAAGCGCATAGGACAGATTATCTAAGTTGCCTCTAGAAGTTCAGGGCATCAAAATAGCAAGAACCACCTCTCCGAGCGACTGAGGTGGTAGGAGAGATTTCTTTGCTTTTGCTTCATTTCCTTCTCTCCATGATCCTTTTCCTTCTTAGGGATTAATTGTTTGGCGTTCAGTTTACATCTAACAGTGACCGTATGGCGACAGGCATTGAAATCAATTACGGGTCATTACTTCTCTCTTGGCCAGCTAGCGTTTTTCAGAATAAACACGGAGTACAGATTGGGCCATGCCTGTTGTCGTCTTCAACTATCACGACCAGCGACTGGACTTGTCTGTCCTCCGATCTTGAGACATGATCCTGGAGAATGGTTATTATTTTCTCGAGATCACGCTTGATGAGCGGTATCTCATCCTCCGCGCCCTTGGGCAGCATGTAGCCGTGCCGACGCAGTAGCCCATCGAGCATCAGGGGAAGTCTGAACATGGCGCCCCCCAAAGCACAGATCGGAGCCTCGTCCATGGATTCCTCTGAAGCCAAAAGCGCATAGCACATATTAGCTAAGTTGCGTACCTACTAAGTACTAACAAAGATGCAGAATGAAAGCACATACAGAGACACAAACATACAGCGATAGACAGAGAAAGAGGTTACCTCTGGAAGTTCAGGGCATCAAAATAGCAAGAACTACTTCTCCGTGCAACTGAGGTGATAGGAGAGACTTCTTTCCTTTTGCTTCATTTCCTTCTCTCCATGATCCTTTTCCTTCTTTCGGATTAATTGTTTGGCCTCAGTTTTACACCTAACAGTGACCGTACGGCGACAGGCATTGGAATCAATCAGGCCAAATATTTTCTTCAGAATACACAGGAATACACAGATCGGGCCATGCCTGTTATCGTCTTTCTTTAGAATAGACAGGGACAGATTATGCTTGTTGTCGTCTTCAACAGTTCAACCGTCATGACAAGCGATTTGACGTGTCTCACGACTAGGACGCCCACCTTCCAGGATATGTTTTACATATGGGTCCGTAAGTGTTCATGTGATTTATAATTACACATAAATTGAAGGACCGAACAGGCAAGAGAGAGGATGAATAGCGCCTTCAAACCTCTCCAGGTATTCACATAATTCTTTTGCTCCAATAGCTACAGAGCTATGAAGCGAAAAGCAAGCTCACTGGAATCCGAGAGAGCAAGACTGAAACAATGGAAGAAAAATATATGCTCTTACAAAGCCAAATTAGAAAGCAGACGGTCGGCGAAATTCGAGCGATCGAAACCGTTGCGTGGTCGACTCCTGTTGTGGTCGGCGACCAGAGACAATTTTGAGCAATTGAGATCCACTCGAGAGAAGCGAGACCGACAACCGAAATGATACTGACTCTCCGAAAGCAGGTGAGCAGTGTTTCTTGTGTGGTGAAGACGAACAGAGAGGAAGAGAAAGGCGCACGGCGCAAGACCCGATTTCGAATAACTTTTGATTCTCAGTTCTATTGGTCATGAGACTTCAAACACAGCAAGACCACATCCTCTGGCTGAGAAAGAACGAGCGCTCGAAGCCTCGCACGAGATCGAAAAGAATGGCATGGTCGAAATGAAAACAGAGGAAGCCGAGAGGCGCACACACGCAGAACAAAATCTTTTGACCGAGAGAACCGAAGACCACGAAACTTGAATCACGAGAGCTTAAGATCTCGAAGCTCGCTGAGAGAGATATACAAAAAACACCACAGAGAAAACCCAAAAGAGCGAAGAGATAAGCAGAGAACGAACGCTCAAGCCAAGCAAGATTCAAGCCGACAAAATAACTCAAAATAAACGCGAGAGATGAATGATTGCATAAACGGAGGTTTCTGACCACTCCAAGCTGGGAGGATCAAGAGCACACATGCTCCATCCCAGAGAACAACTCACACAAGAAAATAGAGAGAAAACCGAAAGCTTCTCAGGAACAACCTCACCGAGCACTCGTACTCTACCTTATTTATTTATAGCCTTCAGTAACGCAGGATAACCCGTTAACCTCAGCTAACACCGGGTTTTACACACGACAACCTCGCGACAACCCGCTAATACAAAAAATATCACAGTGCTTTTACCAGAAACCACTTCCTTTTGCAGGCCTAAGTCAATTCTCCAAATTGCCCCTCACGCACCTTCCCGTTTCCTTGCCGACCACGCTTGCAACCACTTGGCAGCCTAGTCATCTTCGACACCTCCCGAACCGTTCTGGACCTCAACACCTCCTGCGTTTAGTCCCGGCTCATCCATGCCTCGCCATGAGCTAGCTCCAATGTCCTGCAACCATCACAGACAAGAAAACATCATATAACACCGCACTATGAACTGAAATCATACATCTGTATTAGAAACATGTACTCGAAAATCAATCCCCAAATAGTTGTAAACCACCTAAGACCTGTTGAACTCACAAGATATGCAATGCTCAAGACCTACGACCTCATACCAGATCGTTACGACCACCCCAGGAGTCCATACGACTAATTACCAGAGGCTACGACAGCTTGAACTGAAGCTACGAACAACGCCGAGCTTATCGCAACCACTTTCCACGTTCAACTTTTTTCACCGTGGTCGAAGCACCTTCCGACCACATACATTGGTTCACGCCATGGTCGAAGCCCCTTCCAACCACATACAACGTGGTCGAAGTGCCTTCCGACCAAGTACAACGCGGTCGAAGTCTCTTCCGTCCACATGCAATGTGGTCGAAGCGCCTTCCGACCACGTACAACGTGGTCGAGGCAACCAGCATGGTCGAAACCAGCTTTCGACCGCAGACAACGTGGTCGAAACCCGCTTTCGATTACCGACCACGCCTTACTACAGACCATGCCTTCCGACCGCGTTTCCCAACAACGTGGCCAAAGACGGCCGACTTCCGAACGTGGTTGAAGACCCGACCGCCGACTTCGATTGTGAGCAACGTGGTCAAAGTCTGCCGACTTCCGAATGTGGTCGACGACCCGACAACTGACTTCTGACCATGGCCAGTCGAAGCTTCCGACTTCCGAATGTGGTCGACGACTCGACAGCCGACTTTCGACCACGACCAAAGAAAGCGTCCGACTATTGATAATGTGGTCGTAAATCCGCCTGCTGACTTCCGACCGCTGACAACGTGATCGTAAATCTTCTAGCCGACCCACAACATGGTCGTAAATCCTTCTGGCGACTTTCGACCACGGCCAATGTGGTCGTAATAGCTTCTTCCTACCACAAGCTGCCTCCAACAAGGTCGTAAGCGGCACAACCGACCACATGGTCGTAACCTGGTGTTCGACCACTCACAGGAGCTTACGACTTAGCAGAAAATGCTCAAATCAAACTCAATCTTTCTAAAACAAGTGTCAATTACTTATCACAAACATGTGGTCACCTCCATATGGTCTCTCATAAATACTCGGACTTCACATGAATTGCATGTACCTCAAAATGCAGAATTATCGTCGAATTTCATAAACTACATTCGCCCCATAATATGAGTTATGAAGGCACCTTTCAAGAAATAAAATGGCAAGAGAAGATTGTAATTCTTCTTGGTTCTAAAAAAGATGTAATTTCCTCTTATGCACTTTCACCTTACAGTAATATAGATAGTTCGCCTTCATTGATTGATGGTCTAGTGGCCGATGATTATAGTTTCCATGCCCTTATTTTAAGGGTACTCCCTCTTAGTAAGCTCCATTGACTAAATGTTGACCGAATATGTAAGTATCTATTTTTTTAAAAACAAATATCTACATGTGATGTGAGCATGTGACACTGCAAAGACTTGTGCGCTTGATTAGACTTCTTTTCCTTTTGCTCCATTTCCCTCCCTCCATGATCCTTTTCCTTCTTTGGGATTAATTGTTTGTCCTTCAGTTTTACACCTAATAGTGACGTCGGCGACAAGCATTGGAATCAATCAGGCGGATATTTTCTTGAGAATACACGGGAGTACAGATTGGGCCATGCTCGTTGTCGTCTTCAACCGTCATGACAAGCGTTTGGACTTGTCTGTTGAAGCTTTAAATGTTTACGACTAGGGCGCCCACCTTCTAGGTCTCTAGGATATGTTTATATATCGATCCTTAAGTTATAATGCAGAATTATCGGTCAGATTTCAGAAACTACATTACGCCTCATTTATGATTTTTGAAGGCACCTTTTAAGAACGAAAATGGCAAGAGAAGATTGTAATTCTACTTGATTCTAAAAAAGATGTAATTTCCTCTTACGCCTTCCACCTTATAGTAATATAGATAGTTCACCTTGATTGATTGATGGTCTAGTGGTGATATTATAGTTTCCTTGCCTTTATTTTAAGGGTACTCCCTCTTGATAAGCTCCATTGACTAAATATTTACCGTGTTAGAAATAACTTTGATTTAGAGTTTAAGACATAGTAGAGTATGTCTTCATGCATAATTCAAGTTGAAGTTGTGTCCAACTTGAAGTTCGAATACATATGCTAATAGAAGATTATTAGTCTATATATATTGAGAAGGCTTGTAGCCGTTTTGTAAAAAAGGAATATGAGCAAATAAGAGAATAAAAATTTAGAAATTCTCCGTGTTCTCTTAATTTACCATCACAGAAGGCTCCTCGATCTTGAGATGTGATCTGGAGAATGGCTATTATTTCCTCGAGATCACGCTTGATGAGCGGTATCTCATCCTCCGCGCCCTTGGGCAGCATGTAGCCGTGTCGGCGCAGTAGCCCATCGAGCCGGGGAAGTCCGAACATGGCGCCCCAAAGCACTGGATCGGAGACTCGTCCATGGATTCCTCTGAAGCCAAAAGCGCATAGCACATATTAGCTAAGTTGCGTACCTACTAAGTACTAACAAAGATGCAAAAAAAAAAAACATAGAGACATGCAAAAAAAACATACAGAGACACAAACATACAGACAGAGACAGAGAAAGAGGCTACCTCTATAACTTCAGGGCATCAAAATAGCAAGAACTACCTCTCCGAGCAACTGAGGTGGTAGGAGAGGCGTCTTTTCCTTTTGCTTCATTTCCCTCCCTCCATGATCCTTCTTTGGGATTAATTGTTTGCCCTTCGATTTTACACCTAACGATGCGTGCTGGCGCAGGCATTGGAATCAATCGGGCCGATATTTTCTTGAGAATACACAGGAATAAACAGATTGGGCCATGCTCGTTGTCATCTTCAACCGTCATGACAAGCGTTTGGACTTGTCATTGAAGCTTTAAATGTTTACGACTAGGGCGCCCACCTTCTAGGATATGTTTGCATATCGATCCTTAAGTGAAAATGCGAATTATCATCGGGATTTGAAACTACATTACGCCCCATTTATGATTTATGAAGGCACCTTTTAAGAACGAAAATGGCAAGAGAAGATTGTAATTCTACTTGGTTCTAAAAAAGATGTAATTTCCTCTTACGCCCTTCCACCTTATAGTAATATAGATAGTTCACCTTGATTGATTGATGGTCTAGTGGTGATATTATAGTTTCCTTGCCCTTATTTTAAGGGTACTCCCTCTTGATAAGCTCTGTTGACTAAATGTTGACCGAAATATGTAAGTATTGTTTTTTTAAAAAAGTGAGTATCTACATGTGATGTGAGTATGTGACAAGCTGCAGCACTTGCGCATCCACACAAGTATGTTCTTCAGGCTTTGGAGGCCTCGAGCTACCTTGCTTGTCTTCCCTACTTTGCACGCTTGCTGATCCACAAAATTAACCAAGGTCAATCGGTGAAGCCAAAGCGCATAGGACAGATTATCTAAGTTGCCTCTAGAAGTTCGGGGCATCAAAATAGCAAGAACCACCTCTCCGTGCGGCGAGGTGGTAGGATAGACTTCTTTTGCTTTTGCTTCATTTCCTTCTCTCCATGATACTTTTCCTTCTTTGGGATTAATTGTTTGGCGTTGATTTACATCTACTTGGTGACCATATGGCGACGAGCATTGAAATCAACTTCTGGTCATTACTTCTCTCTTGACCATATGCTCATTGTCGTCTTCAACTATCACGACCATGATCGGACTTGTCTCATTAAAGCTTTAATTTGTGATATATCTTTACTATTATAAAAGTGTGAGTTGGTGGTTGATCCATTCTCCCTCTTCTCTTCTCAGCCATCCGATTTGATCTGGACCATTCGTTTCTCTCCTCCTCCTCCTCTCTCTCTCAGGATACAATCGCCCACCCCCTCCACTTTCCCCATCTCCTCGCGCATTCTGGCCACCCTTCTCTCTCTGTCGCTTGCTCTCCAATGTTTGATGTATGAAGTTGGCCAGACAGTAAGTTTTGTCTCATTATTTTTATGACTCCGTTGCAACGCATGGATCTCTAACTAGTAAATTCATAAATCTATAAGGGACTCTAGTTGGTGTGGATAGACATAGTTGGTAGAGATCGTGTGTGGAATTAAGGGTATGAGTTACCAAAAACTAAGTCACTTTTTGTTTCAGTTACTAGTCAGTACTTTTTAAAGAAATTGTTTTTCTATGATTAGTACGAAGCCGTTAACACCCAATTTGGTTATCTGAATTGGAGCTAGAATTATAGAATTAGGGTGTGTCTAGTTAGCATCCGATTATTTTCTTTTAAACAGTCATATAAATTTGTGACTCTAAGATTAAGATCCAAAGGCCCTTATCCTCTTCTTTTCCTATATAACCCACCTACCCCTTAACCCTATCGCTCGACCCTGCCACCTCCCACCCAACGCCCCAACCCTGTCTCCGCCCCCTCCGCGCCGCCTCCCACCCCGCACCGCTCCCTCCACACCGCCCACTCCCACGCCTCCTCCTTCTTTCTCGCCAGAGCAGCTCCGCGTTGCGGTGGCGCCTCGTCACCTCACCGCACCACCCCTACCCTCCCGTTGTGTCAACCCCGCCCAACCTAATGCTAGTACCTTCCACTACTGCTGCCCTCCAGCACTGCCTATCACCCTCATACCCACGCATCGCTCCCCACCACCGCGCATCACCCGGCCACCGCCCCCGGCCTCCCTCTATGCCCAGGGGGAATAATGAACCCTAGGCATGGGGACGAAATTCTCCCTCGGGCTCCGGGAGGAAGAAGAAGGGTCACGAGAGAAGAGGAAGAAGGGGTTGCTGGAGAAGAAGGTGGATATAGCGGCGCACGAATTCTCGCGCACAACCAAAGGCATTTAGATGATTTTTTGGAAGAAAATACCTAGGTGATTGTGAGACCATGTGGAGGTCACCCTATGGTTGTGATGAGTAATTGACTCTTGATCTAGAAAGATTGAGTTTGATTTTTGAGGTTTGAGCTGACTCTGCAAAGTCTTAAGCCTTGAGAATGGTCAGCATACTGCTTACGACCACGTTGTCGGCAACATGTGGTCGGCAGTAGCTGTTATGACCACTTTGGCCGTGGTCGAAAGCTGTTATGACCATGTTGGCCATGGTCGAAAGCTGTTACGACCATGTTGGCCGTGGTCGAAAGTTGTTATGACCACATTGGTTGTGGTCAAAAGTTAGCAGAAGGGTTTACGACCACTGCAGAGCAATCTTGACATGGTCGGAAGGTGTTACAACCACGGCAAACCAGAAAAAAGGTGGTCGAGAGGCGCTACGATCACAACAGTTCAATTTGAATGTGGTCGGAGGGATTTACGACCACGTTATCCGTGGTCAGAAGCTGGTAGTCGAGTTTACAACCACGTTCGAAAGTCGTTCGCCTTAGTTGGCCGTGATTGGAAGCCGGTTACACTGTTTACGACCACAATGTCGAAAGTCGGAAGTTTGTCGAAGGAGTTACAACCACTGCAGAGCAATTTGAACGTGGTCAGAAGAGTTTACGACCACGTTATCTCCGGTCGGTAGTCGGCAGACGAGCCACGACCACATTGGGAAGTCGGTAGTCGGCGAGCGGGCCGACCATGTTGGGAAGTCGGCGACCGACCGATCGGGCCCAACCACATTGGGAAGTCGGAGCCTTCGACCGGATGGGCCACGATCATGTTGTGAAGTCGGTGGCCTCACGACCACGTTATCACGAAGCGGTCGAAAGTTGAAGCTTTGACCATGCGGTCGAAAGTCGGCACGCCGACCACGACCACATTGGGAAGTCGGTGGACCCCAACCACATTGTGAAGTAGTCAAACGAGGTCGGTCGATGTTGGGCGAGGTTGGGCGTGGTCGTAGTACGATCGGCTACGGTCGGACGAGGTCGTAGTACACGATCATACCGCTGATCGGACATGGTTGGATGCGGTCGGACGTGCTTGGGATGAGGTCCGACGCGGTCGGTTATGGTCGAACGCGGTCGGGCGTGCTCGAGATGAGTCTAACGCAATCGGTTGTGGTCGAGCGTGGATGGGCGTACTGGGACGCAGGTCCGACGCGATCGGTAGTGGTCGAACAGCGGTCGGACGAAGTCGGTGGTCAAACGCGGTCGGATGACTTCGTTTTGCGGTCGTACGTGGTCGGAAGGGCTTCGACCACAGTGAAACGTGTCGTACGTGGTCGAAAGGGCTTCGACCACAGTGAAACACGTTGTACGTGGTCAGGAAGTGGTGCGATCTCGTTGAATGTGGTCGGAAGGGGTTTCGACCACGGTGAATCTCACTGTACGTGGTCGGTGTACGTTTCGACCACAGTGAAACTCGGTGTACGTGGTTTGAACGGGGTTCGACCACGGTGGAAAGCGATGAATGTGGTCGGAAGGTTCTTCGACCATGTAGTAAGCGGTTGTAGCTTCTGGTAACCGGTACTAATGACATCTGGGGTGGTCGTAACGATCTGGGAGGAGGTCGTAGGCTTTGAGCGTTGCTTGTCTTGTGATCTCGACCGGTCGTAAGTTGGTACGACCGGGTTGGGTAAGTCATAGCGACAGGTTGGTTGGTCGTAGCAAGGGAAAGCAGTAGTCGTAGCCTCTAGAAGCGATAGTCGTAGTAAGCTAGCGATGGTCGTAGCAGTTTGTTAGCCTGGTCGTAGCTTGTATCTTGGTGGTCGTAGCGACCTAGCGTGTGGTCGAGGTCTGCCACTTCTTTTGTTGTGCATTCAATTAGTCGTAGGGGTTTACGACCTGATGTTTTGCTATGATTGTGTACTGAGATCGTATTGGGTGTGCTGATTGATGATCTGGTGTTTTGTGAGGTGCTATGTGACGGTTTGCTTGTCTGTGTGGCTGCAGGACCTCGGAGCTAGGTCATGGTGAGGCGTGGGAGGACCGGGACTAGGCACAGGAGGTGTTGAGGTCCAGACGGTCGGAGATGCCAAAGATGATCGAGGCTGCCAAGGTGGTTGCAAGCCGGGAGACGAGGAACTGGAGCTAGAGCTGGAGCTGCTGGAGGTAGACACGACGGGCAACGGCTAAGTGGACCAGGACTAGGCTCTGGGAGGAGCTGAGGTCCATACGGTCGGATGCCCGGTGTGGTCGTGTGCAACGAAGTAGACCAGGACTAGGCTCAGGAGGAGTCGAGGTCCAGTCGGTCGGTTGCGAGCGAGGTTAGCAAGACAGAAGGAAGCTTCTGGGAAGGTGCGTGGGGGGCAATTCGGTGAAATTGACTCAAGCCTGAGGAAGCGGATTCTGTTGGAAAAGCACGTGATGCTATGTGTGTTAACGGGTAAAGCACTAAGGTTGTTGGTGCTAATGGGCAAAGCAAGGTGTAAAACTTGGTGTTAGGTGGGATTTAGGGGTTATCCCTAGTGAGGACTAATGGGTGGATCCATTAGGTCAAAGTTCACGTGTGAGCCTATAAAAGGAGAGGGGAGGCAAGTGTTAGACTTGAGACGGTTGGCCAAGCCTTGACGGCTGGCGCCTCTCCCTCCCATGGGAGTTTATCTGTGTGAGTGTAGCTCTAGGGTAGAGCTTGTCCTCCCGAGGGGAGTGAGTGTTGAAACTTTCATGTATGCAATCATTCATCTCTCTGCTTCTATTTAAGTTGTGTTCTCTGTTTATTGCTTGGATGTCTTGATTGCGGTTTCTCCGTTCGTCCTCTTTTTGGTGTTCTTGGCTATCTCTTGTTCTTGGCTTGATATCGTTGATTGTTCTGAATCGCAGTGACATGTGGATTGTACTACAAGCCATCTTGGCTACTCTAGTCCCACGAGCGGTTTTGTTCTCTCTCAGATTTGGTTTTGGGCGCTCTCGGTAAAATATAGACGAACTCTCATTTTGGTTGCCAAGTTTTCAATTAAAGATCAGGGCAACCTCCAGAGGCCCTAACCATGTTATTTGCAAAGATTCTTGGCCAGACGAACTCTTAATTGAGAGTTATTTGAAGTCTGGCTCTTGCGGTCTTGCGCCTTCCAACTTCCTCTGTTTCTTCTTCGACTACGTCGTTCTCATCGACCACGACGAAGAAGTTTTGATTGCCTTATTATTTCTCAGCCAGAGGATGTTATCTTGCTTTGTTGGAAGTCTCATGACAAATCGATCCGTGAATCAAAAGATATTTAGAAATCGAATCTTATGGTCGAGCGCTTCACTGGCCTCCTCTATTCTGCTTTCGATCATGTTCTTTTCGGGTGCCCCTCTTTTCGACCGGTCAAGACTTAGATTGTTTGTTTTCTTTTGCACTGGGTTCCGAGTGCTTGATGGTCATAGATCTCGTGGTCGTGTGCCCCTACGGTCTCATGAGGTGTCTGCGACTGCAGTCAGCTACAGGTGCTAGTCGGTCTTCGACCACGTTGATTGTACGACCATGCCATTGGCTTATGACCACGTTAGTTCCGACCGTACTCATCTTTCGATCTCGTCGGTCTTGATTTGGTGGTTATCGACTACAATGAATTCTGTTTGATCGTCGATTTCCTACCAAATTGCTTTTCGATCAGTGGTAGAAGTTCGACCGCATGCAGTGCTATCGACCATGTTATCGGTTTCAACCACGGTATCGGTCTCGACCACGTTGTCTGCCCAACTACATCGTCTATTACCGACCGTCTGTGTCTCTGCTGAGTGGTCATATTCGACCACGTTGAGCTTCCGCCAAGTGGTCGTAATTCGACCACACAGTGCTCTGATCTCGTCGTTAGATAATCTGAGTTCCTCTGTTTTCTAGTAGACCTTATATCCTAAATCTTTATAGTTTTGTAGCTATTGGAGAAAAAGAAATATGTAAATATTTAAAGGAAAAAAATCTTTGGTCATCATTCATCCTCCCCCTCTGTTACCTCATCCGTCAGTATAGTGATATTTATCAAAACTCAACGAGTAATCCCAAAGAGGAAAGGATCATGGAGAGAAGAAAATGAAGCAAAAGCAAAGAAGTCTCACCAACCACCTCGGTCGCTCCACAAAATTAACTAAGGTCAATCGGTCGAGAGGATCGTAGTGGCCAACCGAGCTCTGGAGCAGATCGACATAGATGGAGTCCGCCACGCAGCGCCTTCCGAAGGGCGTCATGGGAGGCTCTTCACAGTCTTGGAGAAGGAGTACAACAAGCGAAGGGCCTTAGGCAAGAGACGCGATCTATCTGTTGGGAATAATCCCACATTGGTTGTGGAAGAGAGAAAGCACAACTTATAAGTGTGGGGGCCCACCCATTGGACTAGTCTTTTGGGGAGATGCTCAATGTTGGGAATAATCCACATTGGTTGTGGAAGAGGAGAAAGCACAACTTATAAGTGTGGGAGCCCCACCATTGGACTAGTCTTTTGGGGAGAAGGCCCGGTACCACTTATAAGGTTGTTGCTCCGTTGCTCAGTGGGCTTGGTTGTGTTCCGCCATGTGGACTGTGGCGAGGAGTAAAACCGGTGGACCTAGGTATGCGGCGGATCCAGATCTCACATTTGGTATCGAGCCTAGGTGCCTAACACCTCCTTGGACCTCATGGTTGTAGATGTGTCCAACCAATGTGTGAGGGAGATTGTTGGGAATAATCCCACATTGGTTGTGGAAGAGGAGAAAGCACAACTTATAAATGTGGGGAGCCCCCACGCATTGGACTAGTCTTTTGGGGAGAAGGCCAGTCACCACTTATAAGGTTTTACTCCCGGGCCACAGTCCACATGGGCGGAACACAACCAAGCCCACGAGCAACGGGAGCAACAACCTTATAAGTGGTGCGGGCCTTCTCCCCAAAAGACTAGTCCAATGGTGGGGCCCACACTTATAAGTTGTGCTTTCTCTCTTCCACAACCAATGTGGGATTATTCCCAACAATCTCCTCACATTGGTTGGACACATCTACAACCATGAGGTCCAAGGAGGTGTTAGGCACCAGGCTCTGATACAAATGTGAGATCTGGACTGCCACATACCTAGGTCCGGCCGGTTTTACTCCCGGGCCACAGGTCCACATGGGCGGAACACAACCAAGCCCACGGAGCAACGGAGCAACAATCTTATAAGTGGTATTGTGCCTTCTCCCCCCAAAAGACTAGTCCAATGGGTGGGGGCTCCTCCACACTTATAAGTTGTGCTTTCTCCTCTTCCACAACCAATGTGTGATTATTCCCAACATATCCAGCAGGATCTCCGCATGGTCGCTGCCGCCATGGACGACCGGCTCCGTGCCTTGGGGAGGAGCGATCACGGCACGGCCGTCGCGAGGCTGTACAGCGAGGAGATGCTTGACCTCGCGCACGACGTCGAGGACTGCATAGACCGCTTCGTGCACCGCCTGACGTGCAAGCAGCGCGGGACGTCGTCGTTGGTCCGTCGGTTCGCTCTGATCGCTCACGAGGTGAAGAAGGTGCAGAGCCGTTCCAGCTTCGCCGACGAGATCCACAAGATCAAGAGGCGCCTCAAGGAAGCGCACGAGCGTGTCATGAATATCCCTTTTACTCCCATCTGCTTTCAACCCACCGCGGCGGAATCAACGCCGTCTCGCGTTGCGCGCAGCCCGGTGGGCATCGTGAAGCCCGTGGAGGAGCTCCTGTCGCTGCTAGATGAGGTGGAGGGCGAGCCGGAGCAGCTGAGGGTGATCTCCGTCGTGGGGTTCGGCGGCTCGGGGAAGACAACCCTCGCAAGGGCAGTCTACGACAGCCCTAGTTCCAAGGAAAAATTCGACTGCCGTGCTTGGGTTGCTGCCGCCGGTCGCTCGCCGGAGATCAACAGCGATGGGGTCAGCAGGGCGGTCCTACGTGATATACTCCAGCAAGTTCTTCCCAAAGACGCCATGGATGTTGATGACCAACATCTTGAAGCCTCGCTCACGGAATTCCTCAAGGATAAGAGGTGTGCAGCTTTCCGATTATCCTTTTCTCCAACGCCCCCAGTGACTTTAAGAAATTCAGTATGTTTAATTTCCTGAAAATTACTAGATGAAGTCATCTCTCGCTAAATGTTTCAGCTACTCTAACTCTTCTCATTGCATATGTAATTTGCGGGTTTTTAAGCCATATTAATTTGCGATAGATAATATCATGAATTTGTAAGTCTTTTCATTTTGTGTGCACTTATATATGGTTGGTGTAGATCAAGCATAGTTGGGGAAGATCATGTGTGGAATTAAGCCCAGATTCTTTGGCAGCCAAACATAATTTAAATTTTGCTTATGATTCCAACCTACACATTCATTTGGCAACCAATCCAAAATTTTGAATTGTATTCCAATTCTAATTCTGCTAGAAATTAATTTGCTTGTAATCCAAATTTAATTTAGGGATTCAAACGGACTCTTACCATGTTTTGCCTCAGTTGTACCCAATGGCAGATATACTTGGTTACTTTTGAAAAACCCTTTTGTTTTTCTGATTTCACAAATTAATATCTCAAAGTTTAAATAATTGCCCCACATGAATTATTTTTACGTCCACCGCTGATTTCGAGCAAGGTTTGTGGGAAGAACATGGCTCTAACAATCAATAGTTTTTAGGTGGGTTATTTTGGTTGTGGCTAATGGTTTAGAGTGAGCGTTTGTGTGAATAAATCGAATATTGATTGGCATTGCATTGCATCTGCATGGTTTTTAAGCGCAAACAAGGGCCAATGATGGTGGAGATGACCGGGCTGCTTGGATCTGGTGTGCCGAGTAGCACGCCATCTCACGGCGACAGCGGTGTGACCGGCGGTGTGGGGTTGGGGTTCGGGCTAGGGTTTCAATCCACGGTGTGCTCGGCGAGGGGAGGCACAAAGGGGCTGGGCGGCGTCGTGGGGACCATGGAGGTCGCCATGGCGAGCTGACAGCAGCACTATGGCGGCGTTGGCGCATCGACAAAGAGGAGTGGTGGTGGCACCCTTGCGCAGTTGGCACGCACGAGGATGGTAGACCGAGAAGAGAAGGCGGCGGCGCGCCGATTCAGCGGCGTTAGCGCGAGAGCCACGGAGTTGGGAAGGAGAGAGGCACTATGAGAGAGATTGATTGGGAGAGGTGGCACGCCACATAGGCGAGCCCTGTTCAACGTGTCAAGCTGTGACCTGTAAATGAACCACTTAATGCACTTCAATGACCTAAATATGCAATTTCGAAGTTCTGGGTTAATATGAAATTTCGAAGTACGGTGACCCAGATGAATCAACGCTATAAATTGAATAACCTACAATGTAATTTACTCTCTTTTTTGGATTCTTTTTTTTAAGACTGCATCTGCAGGATTCATCTTTTAACCTTTTGCCTTTCAATTTGATTATTATTAGGTATTTAATTTTCATTGATGACATCGAGAAGGAGCAATGGAGCACTATAAATCCCACCTTTGAAGACAATGGTACAAGCAGTAGAATACTATTGACCACAACTATCCAGTCAGTAGCCAATAAGTGCAGCCATGGCAATGGTTATGTGTTCCAAATGAGCACACTTGGAGAGGAGGACTCCAAGAAGATAGCTCTTCAGGGGTTACGGTCACCAGAGTTGGAGCAGGGCTCAACAACCCTGTTGCAGAAATGTGATGGTCTTCCACTTGCTCTTGTCAGCGTCTCCGATTATCTGAAGAGCTCAAATGAGCCCACAGGGCAGCTGTGTGCAGAGCTGTGCCGCAACCTGGGTTCTCATCTGAAAGAGAAGCCTGGCCATGACAACTTCACAGAGCTAAGAAAGGTGCTTATGGATAACTACGACAGTTTGTCCGTCTACGCTCTGACCTGCTTGCTGTATCTCGGCATATTCCCAAACAGTCGTCCCCTGAAGAGGAAAGCTGTAATCAGGAGGTGGTTAGCTGAAGGATATGCACGGAGTGATTATCTACGCAGCGAACAGGAAATCGCAGATGAAAATTTCAAGATGCTTATCGACCGGAATATCATCCAGCCTATTGATACAAGAAACAATGCGCAAGTGAAGACGTGCAGAACTCATGGCATCATGCACGAGTTCGTGCTGCACAAGTCCATGTCACAGAGATTCATTGCGACATCGTCTCCTGATCATCCAAGATCCAGTGTTCATTGTAGTACTGCTCGTCACCTTTCTATTCATGGTGGCGATCTGAAGGATGGCGGGGCGTCTGACGAGGATTTGTCTCGAGTTCGATCTCTGACAGTCTTTGGGAAAGCAGGTGATGCCATTTCTTATGTTCGCAAGTGCAAACTGCTGCGAGTCTTGGATCTAGAAGAATGCAGTAATCTGGAAGACGATCATGTCAAACACATCGACAAGCTGTGGCATCTGAAATATCTAAGCTTTGGGGGCACTATCAGAAAGCTTCCAAGGAGCATTGAAGGACTGCATTGCTTAGAGACACTGGATTTAAGGAGAACCAAGATAGAGACATTGCCCATCGAAGCTGTGGAGCTGCCCCACTTAACTCACTTGTTTGGAAAGTTTATGCTTGACAGAGATGATCTGAAGAACACAAACAAGATGAATAAACTACGGAAATTCTTGTCTGGAAACAAGAGTAACCTGAAGACTTTAGCTGGATTTATCACCACTGGGAGCCAAGTATTTCTACAACATATGGGTCATATGCGAAATCTGAGAAAGGATAAGATATGGTGCGAGCCTGCTGCAAATGGCAGTAACTACATAACTGATCTTTCACAGGCCTTCAGGAATTCACCAAGGTTCCCATGGACAGGGCCAGTGCTCGTTCTCTATCACTTGATTCAGAAGAATGCAAAGAAGACTTGCTGAGTTCACTTGATTTCGAGCCATGCTCTGAAGGTTACAGATATGATCTAAGGTCGCTAAAGCTACATGGCAAGCTACTCCAGTTGCCTCCATTTGTTACCTTGCTGTCAGGTCTCACTGAGTTGTGCATTTCATCAGCTACCCTGACACGGCATCATCTATCATCGCTGATCAATCTGGGCAGCTTGCTTTACCTCAAACTGATTGCTGGTCAGCTTGAGAATTTTGAAATAAAACATGGGGCATTCCCAAGCCTGCGACGCCTGTGCTTTGTGGTGCGAAGTCTCACTTCAGCTCTGCCGACAATCGAACAAGGAGCTCTGCCAAATCTCGTCTCACTTCAGCTGCTCTGTCAGGGTCTAGTTGGTCCTTCCAGCATCGAGATCAGACACTTGAAACATCTCAAGGAAGTCACTGTTGACTATGGAGTGACTGACCAAACAAGACAAGATTGGGAACGAGCAGTAAAGAACCACCCGAATAGGCCGAGACTCTTGTTGCACAGAAGTGTGGATCCAATGGAAAGAGAGGGACCGGGGCAAGAAACTTCTGCCGTGAGGGAAAAGCGGAAAAGGTGTGCAGTCCAAACAAGTCTGGATGACGGACTGGATTCTGGTCTCAAGAAGATGAGACTTTCAGAGTCGTCTTCTTCGCGGCTTCAAGTGATTGTTCATCCATTGCTGGTAAGGGGCACGATGCCATCTGGTTCCTCAGCGCAACGATGAACCTGGTTGTTGAGGCAGCACCCAGGCCATCATTGGTAAATATCTGGCTTGTTTCATTTCCTTATTTATGTTTGTAATTATACACCTGTCTTTTGCTTTCCTACGAACGCCCGACCTTAATGCAATTATATAGAGACTTTCTTCTTGCCATTGCAAGCTGATAGTACTAGAATCCAGCAGCTAATTAGCCATCCTACACGAATATGATATAGCTTCTATCCAAAGATGGTTACAGTTACATCACGGTGGACGGTGGCCTTTTTTGTTGTGCAGAATGCGGTTTACCATCTGCATGCTAGCCGTTGCTAGATCTGCGAACTCCAACCGGTTCTTTATCCTGCTCTTCATTGTATATTTACCTAATATGACTCAAGAAATGGACTCCAACCGATTCTTTATCCTCCTCTTCATTTTTATCAGTCGCTATTTTCTCCCGGCCGCTAGCTAGATTTGTGGCGCCTCCTCACTCGCTTCTCAAATAGCTAGGCCATTGAAATGCTAACTCAAATAGAGAGCTGAAAATAATAGCTAGCCTCTTCATCCTAGGAAATAGAGAGGGAGAAATGACTAATGGGATGGAGATGATTTAACCTGGATTCTCAAACCAGAGACAGATCGAAGAGATGATCAACTGCTGTTGTATGGTCAGTTTCAGCCATTTTGGACCCTTTCTTGTCAGGCGGTGGGTGTCTGTTGTACCGAAGTGCACCATGTTGTCGGATCTGCTTGTTTAATTTGGAAATTGATCTTGTCGAGTGTGCTGAGTAGTTAGTTTGTATACATTCAATTGCTCTCAACGTCTCTGATTCTGTTCTCGTACGAAGAATATTCCTGTAGCTGCTACCATGTTCCTTTACGTGATTACCGGACACTGGTGTGCCCTGAATCTAGAGATTTTTTTTTATTTATGTTGACATGGATTTCGTGTGTGTATATATATAGCCATAGTATGTGCTGCGTCTTGACCTGGTTTGACGCTGGCACGCTGCTGTTGTCTACAAGTGAAACTTATGTCACTGCATGAGCTGCAGCCAATTACCTCCGCAATGACAATGAAGTACTCGTTTTTGGAGTAAAGTTCATTACCGGTCCTTAAACTTTTTATGCTGTGTCATCCCGGTCCATAAACTTTTAAAGTATGTCATCCCGGTCCTTAAACTTTCAAAGTGTAGCAATTTCTTTTGAAAGTCTATGGACCGAGATGACACAAGACAAAAGTTCACTACTACAACTACATAGGATATTGCCACACTTTGAAAGTTTAAGGACCGGGATGACATACTTTAAAAGTTTATGGACCGGGATGACACAGCATAAAAAGTTTAAGAACCGGTAATGGACTTTACTCTCGTTTTTGTGTCCATCAGATGAAAGGTGTAGTGCAAAACTGACAAGTATTTGTGAATAGCGGGGGAGTAAAATAGAAAGACAAAGTGAGAATATATTGCAAAGCCGAAATACCACGTATAAAAAAATTACTGGAAAGCGGATGCGATCCCTTCAATCAATACATGTTTTTTTAGATTAAGGAATGAAACATTCCGGCCTCCGTCATTCACAAGTGAATGAGTACAGCCAATTTCAACACACTCATAGTACTTAGACTACAAACCACCACACGGTGTACAAACACACGGAATAAAGAAACGGAACTCAAGTCCCAGTCCTATTCCTACCTCAATACCCAACTTGCTAAACAACACCAAACTTTTGTTGCCTCCATCAGCATTGTATTCCTCTAGTGAAGACGGCGGCACTCGATGCATCACATTGATGCTCAACGAGGAGCCTTCGGCAAGCACTTCAACTACTTCATCCAAAAGCACTCTTCGCCAACACCTCTAACCTTCCACGGACCTTCAAGCACGGCGGCGAGAGCCAAACAGCAAGCATCAATCAACGGAGCTGAAATTGCCTAACGGCGCCTTCACGAAGGTAACAACGCCCGAGCGCGCGCCGCCTTGATCCACCAAGGAAAGGTTTTCACCTGCAAACAAACAGGGAGCCGGGAAGAGGTACGAAGAGGCGCCTCAAGGAGAAGCGGCGCACGGAAGCGTCGCCGTCGAGGCTTCGCCACGACCTCAAAACACCCACTTGCGAGGCTCGGCATGGACACCTATCGGGGCTCCAACGAGCTGTCCCGGCCACCGCTCACGCCGCGCTGCCCGCCGGTGAGGGCACCGCAAGGCCAGCACTGCGGCGTCCTCGTCTTGACCTCCACCGCCATCGGCGCGTCGCCACGAGATCATGGCGACCTCCGCGCCCACCGCACCACCCTGCCCAGATCCCCAACCCGCCGCGCCACCACGACCCACGCCGCGCGCGGGACCTCCCGACAAGCGCCTCGAGCGGCCGCGCGGCTCGCCGACGCCAAGCCTCGGCGACCTCCACGCCCGCGCAACACCTGCCCAAATCCCAACCCCCGCCGCCACCACCACATCCCGCGCCACGCAGCGGGATCTCACGACAAGCACATCGAAACTTAGCGCGGCTCGCCGGTGCCATGCACTGCGCGAGGCGGCGACAACGGCGAGGGCCGGCGCCTCGGCGCGCTCCAACGGCGGCAAGGCGAAGGGGAGTCGGCGCTGGAGCGACGGGGAAAGGAAGGTCGCCCGCTCGACTCCGGCTCCGGCCACCGCTCGCGCCGCGCTGCCTTCGCCGGCGACCTCCACAGGGGTCCGGCCACCTCAAACCCGTCACCCAGATCTCGAAGCCTCTACCCAGATCCAGGTGAGAGAGCTCCGCCGCCGCCTTCCTAGCACCCGCACAAGCTACCGGCGGTGTGCTCCAGCAGCGGCAAGGTGAAGGGGAGAGGAGTCGGCGCGAGCGCTGGGGAGGGGAAGGGTCGGGAGCACCAGAGAGTTCAATCAATACATGTAACAACACGGATTACTGAATATAGATGCCATGTAACAACTGAAGAGGTCACGTTCACCGGAGGGAAAGTAACAAAAATTACAAGCGTGCAGGCAAACAACAGCAGCAGCAAGTTGTAATACATGAAGAACAAGCTTCACGTTATCCGGAAAGAAGTTCCCATTTGGAAATGTTGATGAAAACGTGAAAATCTGGAGAAATGCTCCACATGTTGAAGATTGCAAGGTAATAATAATCGATACCTGCCACAGTAAAAAAAGGATGGGAGAATGAAATGTGCATTAGAGATTTCCCTAGTAATAGAGGAAGAATACAAGCAGTAAGCTACGTACGTTGCAGTTTATCTGTTGCATTTCCGTACCTGTCAATATTCAACAGCTACTCGACCTCTTATGGAAAATCGCGCGCGTCCTGTTGCAGCTAGCAATAGCATAACTGTTATGGAAGATCTCTTTTTTCTTGTCATTACCGGCAAGGCTGTTTCGGTCAGCAGAGAGCACATCTGCTTCTGCTTCGATCCCACTCGTTCCGCTGCTGCCAGCACCTTTGTTCTCTTCAGAAATCTGTGCACTCTCCTTCTCTGGGAAAATCTCTTCGTTGCCGTTGATGCAGAGGGTGATCCGGTTGGGATGCTCCCCTGCTTCTCTTCTCACGGCGGCAACCGTGGCGCTGATGCCCGCACTGTCGCTTTTATACCATGGGGAGCACCGGAAGACGACCTTCTCGAGGCTCCGGAGGTGCGTGATGCCCACAGCTGCATCTTCACTTGCCGGGCCAGCGTAGAACTTGAACGCAAGATGTTTCAGATTCGGCATGGCTCCTTGGTCGAAGGTCAACCGTGGCACTCGGGAATCAACGCAGAAGCTCTCAAGCCTCGCGAACCCTTCACCGCTGATGGAACGATCAAAAACCACGATGGACAGGACCTGCCTGCACTTTTCTAGCCAAGGCGCTGGTATCCTTGTCACCAGATCTTGGCAGACTCCCTCGGGCAAACTCACACATGTTGCAGCTTCCCACGGTAGCTCTCTGACCTTGCTGACTCCCTCAGGCAAACTCAGCCTTGCTGGGGAGCCGGGTCTTCGCTGGGAAGCATTGCCACCAGCAAACACACGCATCGATTTTGGAATCTGACCAGCTTCCCACGGTAGCTCGCTGACCTTTGTGTCTCTTACGTCCAGAGTCTCCAGATGCTGCAGTCTCCCGATTTCCGGTGGAATCTTGCTGATTGGAGTCCCCTTCAGACCAAGGTACCTCAGGCAGAGCAGTCCGCATATATCCACCAGATGAGCATTCTCTAGGTCCTCAAGGTCTTCAAGGTCCAGCACTCGCAGGCGTACAAAACGCTTGAACGGGACTGCACTTGCACCGTCAAAAACATAAAGGGAACGAGTATGAGATAAATCCATTCTTGAAAAGTCCACTGAATCCAGTTGATACTGGACAGATAGCCGACGAATTCGTCTAGCAGTATGCACGGATGAAATGTCAGAGTCATGACCCAGACAGGTAACAAAATTGTCCTCTTGTGATTTGCATCTTAGGAAGGCTAGCATCATGGTGTGGATTTCATACCTTTTTTCGCCTCTTACCAGCTCAATCAATCTCCTATTGACAAGCTCGTCAAAGCAACCTTCTGCTGCTTCCTCTCCATGAACAAATCCTTCAGCAATCCATTTACTGACCAAACTATCCCTTTCAAACCAGTAATCGCGAGGATATATACTACAGTGTAACAAGCAAGCCTTCAGATGGAGAGGAAGGTCGTGGTAACCAAGCCACAAACTCGCCAATAATGGTTGCAAGCATGGAATATCCAAAAATCCATCTCTTACACGTCTTAGAGCCACTTTAAACGCTACAGGTGTCGCTGCAGACATACTGTAGGACCGAAATGGCGACAGAGGGGGGGTGAATGTCGCTCGCTTAAAATCGCCCCCAAGAAAACGAACACTGATTTTTCAAAAGATGCAAAACAACGCAACTCACAGAAAACTTAAAATTAATTTTGCTGAAATCTGGGACGCATGCTATACCAAAAAATTCATCATAAATCAGAGATCATCCAGTAAAAAATTCAACTGAAAATATCGCTGTTTGATCTGCAAGCAAAATTGTCAAAGTTAGCACTAAAATAAAAAGAGAGACAACTAAAGCATCCTTTCATTCAGCCATTCAGTACTGTAGCTAAGATACTTCACGACAAGAGAAAAAAAACACAAGAAAGACTTCAGGAAGTATCAAAAGACTGCATGTTCCAAGCTACCAAGTACTAGGCCGAATCAATGAGAAGTAGCAGATCAATGCTTATGGGAAAGAAAGGACCAAAAAGACTTGAGATAACTTCCCAAACAGAGCAAACAAGAGACCAGCTAAAAACCAAATCTGAATTTTCAGTACAGGCACCGAGCCAACTGCAAAAACCTGAAACCCGAGAATATACCAAGCCTACACTGAAAAACTAGGGAATCAAAGGAATCCTCTCATTCTTTTTGGCCCTAATGATCTCCAATGCAAACTAATTAGCAAGAAGTAGCAAGAGAACAGAGAGATCAACTCTAAAATCAAGAATA
This sequence comes from Dendrocalamus sinicus, assembly GCA_036346575.1. NCBI lineage: Eukaryota > Viridiplantae > Streptophyta > Magnoliopsida > Poales > Poaceae > Dendrocalamus > Dendrocalamus sinicus. The sequence continues at coordinate 859,573 of CM070672.1, read as the reverse complement.
TCAGATTATGAGAAAAATCTGAAAAACTTGAAGAGAGGACTCAAAATCCACATTACTCCCTGACCAATGATCCTTTGACTTTGAAACTTTGAGGGTAACTCATGTATAGCCTCTGGACTCTAGGTCTCAAGTTTCAAGTCATCTCAAAGGGAGAAACAAAATCTGGACCAAAACCTAGACAATTCAGTAAACTTCAGAAGAGAGCACACAAACTCAAATTACTCCATAAACTCTCAATCTTTGCTCATGAGGCTTTGCAGCTAGGATAGCAATAGCAAGGAGAGATTCCAGTCCAGAAATCACATCATCTTGAGAAGGGAAACTCAAGAACCATAAAAACCCTAGAACTACAAGAACTGAACAGAGGAACTCCAAAATGCAAAACTGGGATTAAAAACTTGTCTCTGGGATTCTAGCTGACCAAATGGTCTAGGATCACTCTCCCATCACTAAGCAACCCATTTTGCACCACCACAGCAAGCAAGAACTCAGAACCACAAAAATCAAGAAATGAAGAAATGAAGAACAGAGGCTACGAACGGGAAGAAACCAAACTTCAGATTTTCATTTCTTGGATCACAATGAATCTGAGGAGTCCGATATGCCGACTTGATACAAAAGGAAAGATTACAAGCTCTCAACTCAATTCCTCTCCTCTCAATCCTCAAGAACACCAAGATTCTCACCACATCTTGGGAGGGAGAACACACAAGAGAGGAGACTCACATGGAACACATCGATGAAGCTACAGAGGGAGCACTGCTCTGCCATACCAACTCACACCAACTAAAGAGCCAAAGGAACCATCCTTCCCAAAGCCTCTTTTGACTAGTGTAAACCCTATTTCCCTCCAAAAATGCTCAAGAGGGCATGCAGCCCCTCCTCTCCTTTTATAGCCCATGGCTAACGGTCTCGCCCGCTACGCGGTTAAATCAACGAGCCGCTCCGCTTGTGCGCCTGCGAATTTCCGGTCGCCCCCCGCACCTTCCGGAAGCTTCGCGCTCCTTGCCTCGCCGCCTCGCAACCACCTCGAGTCCACGTCGTCTTGACACCTCCCGTATTCGACCTCGGCGCCACTGCGCCTAGTCGATCCTCCGTGTCTCGCCACGACTCCACTCGGCGTCCTGCAGCTACGGACAAGAAACACGTCAAATAGCACCGCTCGATACATGAAAGCATAAGTATCATTACTTACCATACGAAGTCCAAACACGTCGAAAAAGTTAGAATATGCAACCTAAACCTATCGACCAGAATGACCAAGCCCGACCGAGTCCATTGCACCACATAGCGACTTGGTCGAACAACAAACCAAACTCGACTAACCTAAACCAATGTCAATTACTCATCACTCACATGTGGTCACCTCCACATGGTCCATCAATCTCCCCCTTGATGAGTATATTGACAAACCTCGAAAAAGCGCAAAGAAGAGTTTGAGTTTGAAGAATCCAACATGGTCCAAAGAAGGGAATGAATCTAATGACCATGTCGACAGAAAGATCACTAGAGCAGCAACTGAAAGAGCAAATTGTTCTCCAAAGCTCTAAAATGATCCCAACTAGCTTTTCTTCTCTATTCTCCCCCTTTTGGCAATAAGCATCAAGAACGCAAAGAGAGAATATGACATGTCAATGGATGAAATACTGAAGTTTGATTTATTCTAAGCATTTAGAGCCATGAGAATTATCCAATATGACCAACAAGTACTACACCAAGCCATAACTGAATAAACGCTATCTAGATCATGACAACATATATATAAGCCAGCTAGAGCACAAAGATGACAATCTGAAAATGAGGTGCATTATGTGAGCAAGTCAAGTCATCAAAGAGCAAAGTCTAGCTAGAGACATCCAAGGATGATGCAGGCCATGTCAATAAGCTAAGCGTAACTACGAAGCTCAAATAGAGTCCAAAGAGAATGCTATATACTCAAGAATGAAACATTTGTTAAAGTACTTGGTTCTTGTTGTAGCTTAAGCAAATTGAGCACGAATGACATATTTTCTTTTGAAATTCATGGTTGTTGCCAACCAGATTTTGTTTTATCATGTGCTAGACCTCAAGCCTTATGCGACTACTTCAAGCAATAAGCTTAAGAAGATAGTCTAGGTCATCCAAAACTCCCCCTGAGTTCATGCCTAGTGCAATGGCAAGCCGTCTCATAGGAGAGAATTGGTGAGATCAGTTTTTTCGCACAAAAAGAGATCTTTTTGCTTTTTAACATGTTGTACTAACTCATGCATCATCAAGAGACTAAAATAGCTCAATCTAAGGCTCAATAGAGATTCAACACTCAACTTAGCCTATTTGACATGGCATGAATCATAAAAGGATCGCTAAAGCAAGACTAGACTCAAATGTGAGCATGACAAGTTTTAATTCAAGTTGAGCAGGTTTGATTAACTTATCATGGCAAAGGCTAGTCTATACATATGAAGTCATGATAAATCTAGCAAATGAAGCATAAATCATGGCAAGGTGTAAAGCATTGTAAGCATGTCATAATAGGATAAATAAACAGGGCTCAATGTAGTTATATTACAATGCTAAATGCTGAAAATGCACAAAATCCAACTCCCCCTCAACATATGATGCAGCTTTAAGTTCAAGTGGAGTTAAGTCAAGATTAAGCTCCAGAAGCTCCCAAATGCACTCCCCCTGAACCAAGGCAATAAATCGAGAAGCTGGCAAAGAAAACCAACCAGGCAGTCCTTAAAGCATAGATAAGATATAGAGACAACTGTGGCTCAGACAGACTCTCATCTACCCCATATGACTCCAGGACTATTAGCTGACCGTAAACCACACACTAGAGAGCAAACACGTACCCTGTCTACTCGAGGGTGGCCCGACCCTCGCTAGATCCTACAAGAAGTGAGTGAGCTCAATCTAGTGAGATAAGAAACAGCTAATAAGAAGCATCCTGGAAGCATAAGATATGAGCAAAGAGTCCAAGCAGCTAGACAGGAAGACCACTCTGACCTATGCTAGAAGGACTAAACCCAATGCACCCCGAATGCAATGCAACAGAATGAAGTAAGAGCATAATCGATATGATAAAGCGATAAAGCACAAACTCCCCTCACGGCAGCCCATAAGGACAAACCACCCCAAGCTCTCCCATGAGTGAAAACCTCGAACTATCCAAAGGCTTGGTGAAAATGTCGATAGCGGTGGTCACTCTCCTGGCTGGAGCACTATATCACCCTTCTCTACATGGTCTCTAAGGAAGTGATATCGGATATCAATATGCTTGGTCGAGAGTGCTTGCTGGGTTCTTAGCGATGTTGTCGCGAAGTGTTATCACAAAGAGTGAAACACTATCTATGACTAACCCAAAGTCCCGAGGTCGAAGCCATCAAAGCGCAGCTCTGACAAGCGGCTGCAACAACGTGCTCGGCCTCGCGGTGGGTATGCAACACCGGATGCTTCCTCGAAGACCGAGAAGCGAGAGAAGTGCCAATGAATTGGCAAGTGCGGATGTGCTCTTCCTATCTATCCTACTGACCCGGCAAAGTGCGCATCGAAAAGGCTCTCAGGAAAGGCGGGATGAGGAAGAGTACGAGATACCATAGTCAATGGTAGCTCGAAGGTGCCGAAGAATGCGCTTCACGCTTTGGCGGTGAAAGCGCGAGGAGAAGCAAACGGGCACAAAGACACCTGACAAAGTGTATGTCGGTCTCGGCGATGAGGTACAAGAGGAGCCGATCATACTACGATACTCCTTCGATCAAGCGGCTCGCCGTCCTCATCAGGTCAAGATACGCCGAAGAGGCCATCGGAGTTGACACCGCTTACCATCACTCATATCGGCGCTTGGGAGGTCTCGAGTGTACTTGCCTTGATGCAAATGTACCCTCCGAGTGCGCTTGATTTGGAAGCCAAGGAAGAAGCTCAACTCGCCCATCATGCTCATCTCAAATTCGGAGCTCATGACATCCAAGCGGGAAAGCGAGCATGTGAGGAGCCGCCAAAGATGATGTCATCGACATATATTTGGGAGCGAGGAAGTCATTGCCATGACGGCGAATGAACAAGGTCTTATCGACTCTACCCATCTCAAAACCATGGCTCGAGAAGATAGGACTTAAGCCTCTCATACCAAGCTCTAGGGGCTGCTTAAGTCCATACAAAGCTTTGGAAAGCTTGAAGACATGGTTAGGGTATTTGGGGTTTTGAAACCGGGAGGTGTGACGGACATAGACTTCTTCCTCAATGAAGCCATTAAGGAAGGCACTCTTGGCGTCCATCGGTACAACTTGAAACCCTTAGAAGCTGCAAAGGCAAGCAGGATTCTAATGGCCTCAAGTCGAGCAACGAGGGCAAAGGTCTCCTCAAATCCGGACCCTCAACACAGGAGAACCACGAGCTACCGGTCTAGCCTTGTTTGAACAACCACTCCATCCTCGCTCTGCTTGTTCTTGAACACCCACTTGGTTCCAATGACATTGTGACCTCGAGGGCTCAACAAGCGACGGACCTTGTTTCTCTCGAAGTTTTCTAGCTCCTCATGCATGGCATTGACCCAAGACTCGTCGGAAGAGCATGAGAAACATCCTTGGGCTCAAAGGAGGCAATGAAAGCGAGAATGGAGACAGAATTGAGATAAGCGGATTTTGGCGGGTAACACGCTCGAGCAGTCTCAATCATCTGCTCGAGAAGGATGCCTTTTACGGATATGACGGGGAGGTCGGGATGAGATGAAGAAGTGGCCTCTACCTCGTGGTGACGAGGCGAGAGCAGAGCCACTAGCTCGGAGGAAGCGATGAGGCAGGGTGATCACCTTGAGGTACCGTGGAAGAAGGCATCTCAAGGGGAGGATGAGGAGCTGGATCAGGTAAACAACCATCATCTCCATCATCCTCGTCATCCACAAAGATGGTCTCGGACTGCTCTAAAGAACCTGAGATATCAGGCCTAGTCCCCGGACTGGCCTCGTCGAAGGTCACCTCACAGGTCTCTACCAATTTGCTAGACTCGCAGTTCCAGACCCTATAAGCCCGTGAAGAAGTCGAGTAGCCTAGAAAAATACCGTCACAGGAACGTGACTCGAACTTGTCTAGGTTCCCGGACTTCAAAATAAAGCACTTGCAACCAAACACGCGAAAATGAGAAACAACGGGCTTTCGCGTATCTCAACTCATAAGTGCGGTGCAAGTGTGCCCAAAAAACTCGATTTGAGACATGGCACGCGGTGGCTATAGCCTCAGCCCAAAACTTCAGCGGTGTAGAGTACTCATCAAGCATCGTCTGGCCATCTCGACTAAGGTGCGGTTCTTTCTCTCACGACGCCATTTCTTTGTGGGGCGTGCGGAGAGGAGGCGATGCTCTACACTGTCTCACCACGAAACTCTCGAAGTAGGAATTGTTGAACTCCGTGCCATTGTCGCTGCGGATCGCTCGTAAGGCACCGGGAGCTCAGCAGACGACCTGCGAAAAGACCTCGAAAATGTGGCGTCTCATCCCGAGGCTAAGAAAAACACCAAGAATACCTCGAGAAGTCATCGACCACGACAAGAACATACCACTTCCCTCCTGCTGTTGCCTCGAGTGGTCAAGCGTGTCCATATGGGCGGTGTCCGGTGCATCGGTCATAGTCCTTGTGGCCGGGAGGATGAGAAGCGGCAACCATCTTGCAGTGACGGCATGGAGCGCAAACAAGATCTTTGACCATCTTGAGCTTGGCGGACCACGAATGAGATCGTGGCGCTAACTTTCGGGTCAAATGGTCAAATCCTATATGACCAAGTCTCCTATGCGAGAAAGTCAAGTCGCGGGACTCGAAGCAACCAAACACCGGAGAGGATCACGAAGACTCGGAAAAATCAGCACGAAAGATCCTCCCATAACGAGAAATCCATAAACCGGACTACAGAAGAATCAAGAATTTTGCAAGCGTTTTCTTAAAGCTCACCTCATAACCGTCATCGGTGGTCGAGAAACCGAAAGCAAATTATAACGCGACTTACTAACCAAGGCAACATCTCTCAAAAGAAGCGAATCATTAACGCGTCTTGTACCTTTGGCGATGTGGCGTCGGATGAAACATCTCGAAGGTGATCGTCTCATCACGGAGCACGGGCAAGGAAGAAAACCAGCGGGAATCTCCGGTCATGTGTCGTGAACACCCGAGTCTACAAGCCAAACCTTTCCTTCCTCGCCCGTGAACTGAGTCAAGCAGTAAAGTCTCGATCTTGGGGTAAATCAAGAGTGATTTTGGCACCCAATCTTGAACAACACGTCGGCGGATGAAGTAGTCAAGCACGGTGACCTCTATCTACCCTCGCTCTCTGTCACTCCGGCGGAAGGTGCGTGGCGGACACTGAAGGCTGATTGCGGGTCCGGCGCTACGGGAAGCGAGTGAAACTCCGGCAACATGCGATCACGTCGCGGTAGCTATCTCGATGGATGAAACGAGATCTACCCTTAGGGCGGTGGAAGTCACGACCAGGAGCATATCGAGGACTAAAGCGAGAAAACTCGGAAAATCAGAGTCCTCGATGATGCCCAAAACCAGTGACGCAACCTAGACCTCGTGTTGGTCTTAGGTGCACTCGGGATCTCGGGGTGAGCACGAATACCCTAAGAGACTCAACACGGTCTCTCGCGCGATCTTGGCGCGTCGAAGCATCGATCGACCGTGTGTCCATCCTTCCGGCGGAAGGTGCGGTGGTACTTCACCTTACGAGAGGTAGAAGTAGCACGAGGAGGCTTAGCCTACGAGAGGCGAGCGGCGAGTGCAATCACCCTGTCGTCAAATCCCTGGACATAGCCGTGACTTAAATTGGACTTTCTCGGTCACAGGCTCGATCTCGATCACACACGGTGCTATGGAGTGAGCACGGCGGTGGATGCTTCCTCATGTCCTCATAATAATCATATCCTAGACCACGATTAAATTTGTAAATTTTAGGCGGTCGAGAATAAGATTAAACTTCTTCTTGCCTCCTACAAATCTCTCGAGAGTGTTCATAAAATCGACACTCCCGAAAGAGAGGTGCAAGAAGAAGCAGGGAAAGAGGAACAGCGAGAAGATAAGGGAGCGGATGAAGAACCAGCGGCGAGAGGAAGAAAGGCTTGTGCGCGCCTACGAGGCTACGAATGGACAGTCCTCACGCTAGCGAGTTGGTTCCACGTTGCTAAGCGTCTCAACCTTACCACAGGGCTTCTCCCCTTCTCGGCAATCACATTACAAGCGATGGTTGCTTCTCTAGTAAGTCCTTAGTTAGCTTCACACATTTCTCATCCAATGCAATCAAATCAGATTTTAGTTTATTCTGATTAATGCATGGTGAGCTAACGAGGTCCTTAGAAGCATCTTGAGCCAACTTCTATCATGATCAACCATATCTTGAAGCTGTTTGGAGACGACTTCAAGCTCGTGATTAACTTAGGACAGTTTAAGCATGAATCAATCGGCTCAAGTAAAGAAGCTTGTAGTTCAGCAATTTTATGATCGCCGTTTAAGTTCATCTTGAGTTATTGCAATTTTCACAAGAATCGGGCAAATCAAGGAGCATGGCATAAGGTCCTCTAGCAGCAATGTCCTTAACCTCACATGAGGTGGGAGAAGTAGTCTCATCGGTAGTAAGTAGGGTAATGACCATCCTACTCAACTCTAACTCAGCAAGCGGACTAACATTCTCCACCTTAACAACATCAAGCTCGGAGGACACACTATCATGCGAGGTCCTTAGTTTCTCCAAATCACCCGACAAAGCACGGCATGTATCACAATCGTCACGGGAGGCGGATCTAAGTGAAGTAATCTCCGTGACAGTCTATCTACTTCCTTCTCTAACTCGGTACACCTAGACCTAGCTCTAGCATGAAATCCACCTAGCTTAAGAAAAGCATCATTAAGCTGGTCATAAGAAGGAGTACCTCATCCGAGTCGAGTCTGACTCATTTGTCGCTGAGTTCGCCCTCGAGGCCATAAAACACATCTTGGAGAAGTCGTCGCCACCATCCTTGGGCTCTTGGTCACCCGTCCGTCGTCGTCGCTCCATCCCTCCACCTCGGCGAGGTCGAGTCGTCGAAAGCGGTGAGGACGCGATGGAAGAGCTTCTTGGCCTTCGAAGTTGCGGAACTTCTTCTTTCCGGCATCTGAGCTGGAGGCTTCTTGTTGCGGTTCTTGTCGGTGTAGTCGTTCTTGCCGAACCGCCGTAGTCGTTCTTGCCTTTCTCGGCTTAGGCGGTTGCCGAATGTGGTTGGGGCCACCACACTCGAAGCAAATCACGGGTCCTCCTCTCTTTCTGTCCCTCCTCCTTGTAAGCATGGGAGAATCTTGAGCAAGGAGGGCGGTGATCATCCATAGCTGCTCTAGCGATCATCGGTTATGTCACGAGAGCGCGCAAGGAGAAACGCAAAGAGAACGGAAGAGGAACCGAAGCCAGCGTGGGATCGGTGACCAAAGCCATCGGCGTGACTTTGACCTACGAGAGACAACGTCAATCTCGTGAGTCTTGGCGCGAATCACGCATCAAGAGTCGGTCGAAGATCTGTCGTGTCCTTGATGGTGGTCACTTTCATCTCCCAAACCCGAAGATCGAGCGCGAGCATCGTCGAGCATTATCCGAGTCGGGGTATGTGAGACCGACCGCTCGGAGGCTGCTCAAGATCTTGTGAAACGCGCAAAACACTCATCAAGGGACTCGCGCGTGCATTTCAAACTTGTTGTAATCACGCTTGAACCGATCTGTCGGACTATCTTGATCAGGTGGTGCCCTCATGGTATGCATCGAGGTCACCCAAATGTCGAAGCCGGCGTAAGATGAGAGATGCGATCAAACTGCATCGCTCAACCCTGGATTATGATGTTCCTTGCCTTAGCATTCGCCTCGACATCAGCCATGTTCCGGCATTGATGTCCTCATCGGCGAGGAACAACATGCGTACTGACCTTACGCCGGATGGCGTAGCCACGAGCTGGATGTAGGTCTCCATCCGACTCTTCCGAAGGGATAGTCGATCCCATCGAAGATCGGGGCTTGGTCGAGTACTTGTCCGTCGCCATGGCTCTTGAGACCGGTTAAGATCTATGAACTAGAGCTAACGGCTCGATACCAATTGTAGGACCGAAATGGCGGCAGAGGGGGTGAATGTCGCTCGCTTAAAATCGCCCCAAGAAAAGCGAACAACGATTTTTCAAAAGATGCAAAACAACGCAACTCACGAGAAAACTTAAAATTAATTTTGCTGAAATCTGGGACGCATGCTATACCAAAAATTCATCATAAATCAGAGATCATCAGTAAAAATTCAACTGAAAATATCATTGTTTGATCTGCAAGCAAAATTGTCAAAGTTAGCACTAAAATAAAAGAGAGACAACTAAAGCATCCTTTCATTCAGCCATTGATCTTGTAGCTAAGATACTTCACGACAGAGAAAAAAACACAAGAAAGACTTGAGGAAGTATCAAAAAGCGCATGTTCCAAGCTACCAAGTACTAGGCCGAATCAATGAGAAGTAGCAGATCAATGCTTATGGGAAAGAAAGGACCAAAAAGACTTGAGATAACTTCCCAAGCAGAGCAAACAAGAGACCAGCTAAAAACCAAATCTGAATTTTCAGAGACAGCACCGAGCCAAGCTGCAAAAACACGAAACAGAGAATATACCAAGCCTACCTTGAAAAACTAGGGAATCAAAGGAATCCTCTCATTCTTTTTGGCCCTAATGATCTCAATGCAAACTAATTAGCAAGAAGTAGCAAGAGAACAGAGAGATCAACTCTAAAATCAAGAATATCAGATTATGAGAAAAATCTGAAAAACTTGAAGAGAGGACTCAAAATCCACATTACTCACGACCAATGATCCTTTGACTTTGAAACTTTGAGGGTAACTCATGTATAGCCTCTGGACTCTAGGTCTCAAGTTTCAAGTCATCTCAAAGGAGAAACAAAATCTGGACCAAAACCTAGACAATTGATAAACTTGAAGAGAGCACACAAACTCAAATTACTCCATAAACTCTCAATCTTTGCTCATGAGGCTTTGCAGCTAGGATAGCAATAGCAAGGAGAGATTCAGTCCAGAAATCACATCATCTTGAGAAGGAAACTCAAGAACCATAAAAACCCTAGAACTACAAGAGCTGAGCAGAGGAACTCCAAAATGCAAAGCGGGATTAAAAACTTGTCTCTGGGATTCTAGCTGACCAAATGGTCTAGGATCACTCTCCCATCACTAAGCAACCCATTTTGCACCACCACTAGCAAGCAAGAACTCAGAACCACAAAAATCAAGAAATGAAGAAATGAAGAACAGAGGCTCTGACGGGAAGAAACCAAACTTCAGATTTTCATTTCTTGGATCACAATGAATACAGAGGAGTCCGATACTGGACTTGATACAAAGGAAAGATTACAAGCTCTCAACTCAATTCCTCTCCTCTCAATCCTCAAGAACACCAAGATTCTCACCACATCTTGGGAGGAGAACACACAAGAGAGGAGACTCACATGGAACACATCGATGAAGCTACGGAGAGAACCTTTGCTCTGCCATACCAACTCACACCAACTAAAGAGCCAAAGGAACCATCCTTCCCAAAGCCTCTTTTGACTAGTGTAAACCTATTTCCCTCCAAAATGCTCAAGAGGGCATGCAGCCCTCCTCTCCTTTTATAGCCCATGGCTAACGGGTCTCGCCCGTTCGCGGTTAAATCAACGGAGCCCGCTCCCGCTTGTGCAGCCTGCGAATTTCCGGTCGCCCCCCGCA